>OU015495.1:197472876-197667876 GCA_907164885.2 Dolomedes plantarius
CATGTATAAATTTGATATTACATACCGTAAACAATGTGTTTATTTCCATCTATCGAATTACTTTTACAGTGAAATTAAACAGTACCATATTATTTTGTTATACAGTGACTTAATTTTGAAATAATTCTCGAATTGATTATTTAATAATAAAATGTTTAGCTAAGGTTTTCGAAGTTTTAAAAATATTTCAATCTTTTTAAAACTATTCTTGGATTTTTCTTACTTTATTAGGTAAAATAATCGACTCGAGATAAATATTTGTCTTAATTTTTTTTTTTAATTTGAAATACAGTGTACAGCAGTTGTTCACTGAACACAATCAATCTAAATTATTCGCTTCAATGTTTTAACGAAATAACCGATCGCAATCGTATAACACTTAGTCCATTTTTTCTCAAAATACAAAACAGTTTACTGTGTTGGAGAATTTGATCTCGGCCTACTATCAAGTTCTTCAATAAGGCGTGAAGCGATGCATTCGATTCATGGTAAGATCGTGACAAATTGCATGCGTGACGTTTTGACATACATTTGTATCAGATAGTTTGTATCACATCAAAGCTTCACAATTAAAGACATTTTACCATGGTAAAAAGTAAACTTCCAGGTTTACTTACATAAACTATTTCAAACTTACCCAGTTTGGTACATAATTTACTATGTGAGTATTTGTATTTTGTTATTTCTGTTTCGGTTCCAATGCAAAGTAGAATTAAGAATCTTCATTTTGAAGCATTTTATAATCTGTAGGAAAGCATCTTAAAGTCTAATAACATATCTTTGAAATAACAAATGCTATTATATTATGCAGGAATATTAAAAACCTGAATTTTCTTTACAGAAATTCTTTCAAAAATGAGTGAAGAATCTTTGTTTTATCTAACAATGTGCTACATGATTTTAAACCTCTTCATCGTAAATATATTTCTGAAAACCAAGAAATATTTTAGGGCATCTGGAACTTGTAAATTTTAAATTATAACGTGCAAACATTAAACTCGTAAAAGCATCTTGATAATTCGAAGCAAAAGATAATTCAAAGCATTAACATTTTATTTTCTATAAAGACACTTAAATAATGTGGAGCTTAATAGGATTAATTTTCCTTTGATTAATCACTAAACCTTACGCGTAAGGTTTGGATTTTTTTTATCTAAACTTATTGTAATACCACACCAAGACACACTTCAGAATTCCACGTTAACCTTTTTGAAGTATTCGACCTCAATCAGATAATTCCTTTAGATGCTCTTTTTATAATTGATTGAATGTATGGGAGAGTCTTAGAAAGGGCTTAAAATAATGTAAAAAAAACAAATAGGAACATTTTGTGTATTAAAAAAACAGGGAACAGAAAAATCTACTTGAATTTTGCCTCTACGGCAAACGTATTTGATAAACGCATTAAATCACTTTGCTAATGTTTATAAGTATTAATATTATACACACAATTTAGGATAGTTCTAAAGTTTTATAAATTTTACAGATGTCATGTGTCCATTTCCCCCCCCCCTCCCAAAAAAAACTCGTTAAAAAAAATTGTTTCAGTTCTACTTTTAACTTTATATATATAAATGCTCCTTTATTTCACGCAAACGAATAAACAAATGTAAAAAGCTATTTGATAACTATGTTTCAGCTATTTGATAACATGTTCCCAAACATTTAAATTACTTGGCTAATTATCCATAATTAACATGAAACACAAAATTAAAGAAAAAGAACGTGTACATGAAATACGTAGCTTTTTAAATAGTCACTTCCGGTTTGAGAAACTTTTCAAAAATATATCTGTCCAAACAAACTTCAACAAAATGAGACCTGTTAAGGATTGTTTAATGTGGGATGTTTCAACTAATATAACAGTATACACTTTATCCATCCTAAAAAAAAAAAAAATTATGACGCTAAATCTTTGCCTGGAAAACATCGTTCTCGGTTTCTACCAAAGCTTTCATTCACAAATCGCTCCTAAAGAGAACAACACTTCCAGTATATGGAGGTCAGTGGTACGAAGGCGAGTTGACCCTGGCCTTTGCAGGTCATCTTCAGACTGGAAGCATTAACTTTCGAGACTGCAGAGTGTGGCGTATTCACAGGAGCGCAAGCATAACGCGTATCTCGTGGGATTTAGCTGCGATTTTGTGGTAGGTAAATGGGTTATACGCCGTTAGATATTTGTGCTTATAGATACAAACATCTTCTGTTATTTTAGGGTGGAGGTCGTAGAATCTACGATTAACTCTGAACAATCGACAATTCGTGAATTACTAAGTCGGAGGATGAATATCATTGCATCAGAAATTTAAAACTTGAACTTTGTATCAAGAATTCCGTAAGAAAGTAGTTCGGTTATATGTTCTTATTTTTATGCCTTAACTAGCTGAAAACCCGCACTTCGTTACGGAGTACATTCAAATTAAATACAACGGTCAATGTATGCAATTAATGCCAGATATATGTATAATAAATACGACGATCAATATATACAATTGATGTAGAAAAAAATATATATATTTATAAAAAAATCGTAAGGGATATTTTTATAGACAAAATAATGTCCAATCGTCTGCCGCATTAGCAAGAAATTTTTTTTTTTGTCTATTTAGTTATGCACGTGACGATAAATTTATTTCAAGTACCAGAAATCACGTGATCAGCATTTAATAAATTAATTCTAAATATTAACCTTTAAAAATTCACCAAAAATCAGAAAATAGAGGTAAAGATTCGAAAAAGATTTCATTTTAAAGGAATTTTTAGGATCTTTCTCGTGATATAAATTTTATAACCCTCAAATTATTTTAAATGTAAACTTAAAAAAAGCTACTAAAACAGCTAAAAAAATTTAATTTAAAAAAAATCTAAGAATTTTTCAAAAATATCTCTTAGTGCACCCCTACACTATAAGAAGAATCGCCATGCAAAATTTCAGGCCTTTAGGTCCAGCGGTTTGGTCTGTGCGTTGTATGTCAGTCAGTGAGTCAGTTACGGTACTGTTTTATATATATAGATAGATAAAATTGTATAGTTACTCTATATTTATCTTGAATTTTCCAAATCCTAATAAAATCATGATTTTTCCTCGTCAAATTTTTAATGAGGGTTATTAATATAAATTTGTGGTGAGTTGTCGCTTGTATAGAATGGGATGAAATGGAGGTTAGAGAGTAACAGATTTTAATTCCTATGATAATACTAGCTGAAAACCCGCACTTCGCTACAGAGTACATTCAAATTAAATACAACGGTCAATGTATGCAATTAATGCCAAAAATATGTATAAATATATATTTATAATAAATACGACGATCAATGTATAGAATTGATGTAATATATATATATATATTGATAAAAAATCGTAAGGGATATTTATTTTTTTTGGATAATATCCAATCGTCTGTTGCATTAGAAAGAAAAAAAAAATTCTTTTTTGTCTATTTAGTCGTTATGCACGTGACGATAAATTTATCTGAAGTACCAGAAAAAGAAATCACGTGATCAGCATTTAATAAATTAAATTCTAAAAATTAATCTTTAAAAATTCACCAAAAATCAGAAAATCGAGGTAAAGATTCGAAAACGATTTCATTTTAAAGGAATTTTTATGATCTTTCTCGTGATATTAATTTTATAACCCTCAAATTATTTTAAATGCAAACTTAAAAAAAGTTACAAAACAGCTTAAAAACTTAATTTAAAAAATCTAAGAAGAATTTTTCAAAAATCTTTCTTAGTTGACCCCTATATCATAAGAAGAATCGCCATGCAAAATTTCAGCCCTTTTGGTCCAGTGGTTTGGTCTGTGCGGTGTATGTCAGTGAGTCAGTTACGGAACTGTTTTGTATATATAGATAACAGAAAATTTCTAAACAGAACGGGGAATTCAGTTCATATAAGTCTAGAAAAACGCTTGAAGCATGATTTTTATACGACATCGGTAAAATGAGCATCGTCAAAAATATTTGACCCAAACGAGATGGATGATGAGAATCTGAAGTGAATTTGAGAAATCAGGGAAAGCTTTTACGAGACTTCAAGTTGTAACAACCTACATCCAGTAAAGTATCTATTTAAAGTGACTTTAGTGTAACGATGCCTGAGAGGACTCTTTCTTTATAATTTCGAGATTTTTTCTAGATACAGGTTCTCAAAACTTGTTAAATAGTTGAAATTATGCTACGGTAAGGAATTAACTTTTAAAAGGCTTTCATAGGTGAAATTAAACCCGATCAGTGATTGTGTTTATTGTGATTTCCTTTGGTTGTAGATAAGAAGGGCTAAATTTACAAGAACCAAATAATTCTGTTTGTAAATGTTATCTATATCTATACTTATATACAAAGAGAGCGGATTTTGTACGTGGTGGGTAATCTCCAGAACCACTTCACCTATTTGAAAAATTCTTTCACTGTTTGAAAGGTACATTATTCCAGATGGACATAGGCTGTATATTATGTATATCTGATCATCTATACTTATATATAAAGAGAGAGCGGATTTCGTACGTGGAGGGTAATCTCCAGAACCACTTCACCTATTTGAAAAATTCTTTCACTGTTTGAAAGGTACATTATTCCAGATGGACGTAGGCTATATATTATGTATGTGATCAGTAGAAATAAAGTTAGGGGCTTACTTTATTCTGCTTAGAATAAAGTGGGCTTCTGAAGAGTGGGCTTCTGTTCTGACGATAGCGGTTCGAAACTAGCCTATGTTCTGGTATAATATTTTGTTCAACCCGGACAAAATCGGGACGGGCCGCTAGTAGTTTATAAAACAGTTCCGTAACTGACTGACTGACTCAATTACATACAATGCACAGACCAAACCGCTGGACCTAAAGGGCTGAAATTTTGCATGGTGATTCTTCTTATAGTGTAGGGGTGCACAAAGAGAGATTTTTGAAAAATTCTTGTTCGATTTTTTTAAAATTAAATTTTTAAGCTGTTTTGTAACTTTTTTTAAGTTTGCATTTAAAATAATTTGAGGGTTATAAAATTTATATCACGAGAAAGATCATAAAAATTCCTTTAAAATGAAATCTTTTTCGAACTTTTACCTCAATTTTCTGATTTTTGGTGAATTTTTAAAGATTAATTCTTAGAATTCAATTTATTAAATGCTGATCACGTGATTTCTTTTTCTGGTACATTAAATAAATTTATCGTCACGTGCATAACAACTAAATAGACAAAAAAAATCTTTTTTTTCTTTCTAATGCTGCAGACGATTGGATATTATCCAAAAAAATAAACATCCCTTACGATTTTTTTATAAATATATATATTTTACATCAAATGTATACATTGATCGTCGCATTTATAATGTATATTATTTTTTTGGCATTAATTGCATACATTGACCGTTGTATTTAATTTGAATGTACTCCGTAGCGAAGCGCGGGTTTTCTGCTAGTGTGTTCATATAAATACACTTGTATATATAGCTTTTTTCTAGGATCTAGTAAACGAATCGTAAATTTCCCATATATCGTTTTTGATTAATAATACATTTTTGTGGGAATTAAACATAGCTGAATTTACAAAATACGTTTAAACATTTTATCAACTATGTAATGAAAAATCTTTAAATGGTGCAAACATAATGAAACATGATGAAAACAATTGTCTCAGCAAGAAAAAATATTAAACAATCCTTTTCTTTGACTTTTTTTTCCCGCACCAAGACAGATGAGTATCAAATAAAACAATTGTACCCTTCTGATTCCATTGTTATACTTGCACCATTTGTCCATATTTATTATATACTAGGTAAATTTCTATAATCATGTTTTAGAACTTGACATTGAAAACGTTTGCCGACAAAGATTCCGCAACATATGTATGAAAAAAAAATCTTCATTCAATAGGATTAAAGCCTAAGTGCATTAAACATAGTGACACAGTTCACAAATTTTCTTTTACATATGAATTAGAATTCTGTAGATATGTACTCATAAACAAAATCCGAAATTGCATTCGATAATGTCCTAAATTGAGGTTAATAGAGCAAGATATGTGAAAATAAAGATTTATTTCAACGCACTCTTTGTGTTTCCGTATTTATATAATGGAATACGGATTTAAAATATTAGAAATGTTTATATAATAAATTAAAAATGTATCGGGAATCGTCTTAAAATTAAGCTATTCATAAAAATTAAGAGGCAAAAAAAGGTTGTTTAACACTTATTATTATTTTTATTCTTATTATTTATTATTGTTGTTGTTGCTGTAAAACATAGAATATATTTGGAGAATGGTAGTTTCTTAAAAGTAAGTAGTTTATGCCTCTACATGTATGTCTTAAATACAAGTTTAAACATGACAAGGCTGTCCTGTAAATTTTATCCACATCAAGGTTTCGAGTATCTTAAGTATAATTTTTAAGAAACTTCAATATAATACTGAGTTTTCAAAAAGGTTATAAAAACATATTAACCATATAAAATTTAGTGACAGATATAACAGAAAATTAAATCGTGTACGATGTATTTTTTACACAAGCTGTAAATTCAGATGAAAATTTTCTTGACTTTTGACCTTTTGCCCGATTTCCATGATACTCTTTAGGCTAGATTTTTTATCTGGCTTCATTCATGAAGATTTGTTTCCTGGTTTATTTCTGGCCATCATTTTAAGTGCTTAACCATTGACTTTATAACGAATGAATGTTTATTTTCTTTTAGATACACCCCCCCCCCCCATGAACGTGATAAAGTGGTTGTAAGCGAAATATGAGTAATGATTATTTTTCCTATTTCGTGTTTAGAAATGTTTCAAAAAGTAAAGTTGAATTAAATAGTTCTGTATTCGTAAGACCTAAATCTAGCTTCTTCCGGAGGTAATCACTATATCTAATTAGGCTAGTATATAAAACAAACTGCTCTCTTTTAAACTTGTCTGAAACTGGTTAGTATTTAGTTCCATCATAAAATTAGAAATTTAAAAAAAATGTAAAATTTATCGATAGCTGTAATGTCTAGTTCGAAGCCTCCAATTTATTTTTAACCCTTTCGGCGTTAACAACCTCCACTGTTTGTACTGTGCAGATTTTTTTCCCAGATTTTTTTTAACCTAAAGAATATTGAAAAATTTTCCTACTAAAAGTTGCAAAACGTTTTTCCTTCTACAAATTGAAAAAAGATGTCAGTACTAACTATTTTTCTGATCATTTAACTGGAATACATTGAATGCAAGTGAAAAAAAAGACTAGATTTATGCGTTTGCACGGTTCAAACGGCGCCCCTAAAAGGGTTTTAACCTCTTGAGTTGAAATGCAGAGTATTGCTAGCATGCTTCTCTGCGCCAAAATCACATTGTACAATATACACACCCCATAATAAAATTTAGCTATGTAAACAAAATGCTTAGAACCAATTATTGAGTAATTTTAAAATCAATTTACTTGTCGTAGATAATGAAACTCGGTATTATTTCACAAAACAGCAAGTTCATAAGTTTTCTACATCTCGGGATCCAGTGGCTATGCAACCTTAGAACAAAGTATTTCTGTCAAATTAAAGCGATCGTTCTATAAATGTCAACCGTTTAAGATTGTAATAACGATAGTATTTGAGTATTATGAACAAGATAAATTCGATGAAAAAGATATTGGAAATTAACAATGAGGGGTAAACTTAAAAGTGTCGGTTAAGTAAGGATAATGATGTACGGTAATGATTTAGTCCACAGAATTTTTAAAAAAACTGGGCTTAGTAATTACTTTATGAATCTGTCATATAAAAAATAGTTTAATCTTCTTAAAGGTAGTTAATGCAGGCTTACTATTGTTTACAACAATAATAGTGTTGCGCTAAAATAAAATAACCTAAACAAGAACGTTTGTTTAGTACGTAAGGCAAGGGGTTAATTCAACGTTCTTAAAATACTGAGCTTGGTGTTTGCACTAACTTTATCGAGTATTGGGTGTTTGAAAGCATTAGTTTTCAATATCCAAAAAATTGGCTTCATTCCTGAAATAAATAATAAAATACTAGCAATAATTAGTTTAAATGTTCAAAGTTAAAAACTGGTATCTTCCCAAAGTTGTCAAAGATAACGGACTTAAGAAATGTAAAAGAACAGCTACTTCAACTAAAATGCGAATTTCATTCTTCCATTTCCCAATAAAACAATGCATTTTTTTTTTGTTTTGACGTTCACTTTAAAGTGAAGAACGAGCATTACTCGCGGCCATGATCTATTCCAAAGGCAACCTCCCAAAATGCAATGTCTACTTTATATTATTCCAAAGTTATGTACCTCTGATCTAAAACTCAAATTAATGGTTGTAAATGATTTGGTTATATTTAAAACCATCTACCCAGTTCCGATTATGCTGTTTACAATTAATTATGCTTGAATGTATCAACTTTTATTTTCAGTGGGTGCAGGTTCATCCGGAGCAGTGGTAGCTAGTCGATTATCCGAAGATCCCAATGTTAAGGTCCTACTCTTGGAAGCTGGAGGTCCTGAAAACCAAATAACGGATGTACCACTTGTGGCAGCTAGTTTGCAGCAAACGCCTGTAGACTGGGCTTACCAAACAGAACCGCAACAAGCAGCATGCTTCGGACTCAAAGGGAGAGTAAGTGTGAGATCAGACTAATATTATGTTAATGTTGGATTTCAGGGGTCTTAGAAAACACACGAAAGCATCATATCAGTCTACTCTAAGGCCATCTGCACACGGAGCGACTCAAAGGAAACTGAACAGGTTAGCGATTGAAATTGCTTATCGGTTGCAAACTCGTTAGTGATGCGGCTCCGCACACGGGCCTACTCAAAAGTGATTCGAATCAATAGTTTGCGACCTGTCATGGAAGGAAGAACATCATTATTCCGGGCATTTTTTAGTTAAATTACTATCGGAAATTAATTTATTTTAAAAAATTGTCAAAATAGATTGTCTTTGATCAATAGTTTAAAAATGGACTGTCCATATGGGCGCACATATTCCATACAACAAAAAAACGTTAGAATTTAATTTCATCGCTTGGCAGAAGTCACGTGACTCTCGTGTACGTCATTTGGCAGCTTGCCAAAAGAGCGGCTGTAACATAGTAATAACACGCACAACGTAAGAGAAACTGGCGACTGAATTTGCTAGTGACTCGACACGTTGAGTTGCCTGCGACTGATTACAAACGCGTTGCTGATGGGTTTGTAACCAGTTGCGCCGTGTGCGTGGCTCCATTCAATTACATAGGTTACGACTCATCACGGACTGGTTTGTGATGGGAGTCAGTTATCAGTTTCTTTTGAGTTGCTCCGTGTGCAGACGGCCTAACCCTCCAATTATCCGCAGTCGAATTATCTTCGCCTCCCCCCCCCAAAAAAAAAAAAAAAATATTAGAAATGAAATACCTCTTCGAGAGTATGTCGGTTTAACTTGTAAACACAGGTATGTAGCAGACGTTGTCTAAAAGGAAAATTAAAAACGTACTAATGAACTTTCCTCATAGTTTTCTTTCATGTTTGTTGATGTGGGGAATTTAATCTGATCAGTGCATTTCAAGCTGTATGTAAGAAATCTCGCTTCAGCTCAAACGAAACGACCAGTTTTACTATGTACGCTGAGGAAACACATGCCAAGAACTAAAGAGGCTGCCTGTGAATTGTCTGTTAATACGGAAGAGGGTATTCGGTTAATTAGCAAAAATGAAACGATAGGAAAAAGGGAATTCCAGAAGGCCATTAAAAATATTTTTGCGGGAGTAGTTATGTAAAATGTTTCTGGAAGTACTAAACAGATTTTAAATGGTGTAAATAAGTTTTAAGATGTAAAATAAAGGATTATTCGGCCACTCACGCGAGATCAACAATGTTCAGTAAAAATAAAGGATGAAAGTTCAAAAAAACGAAAATTTTAAAATTAATATGGATTTGAATTTGAGGCTGTAAACTAGCTTCCATATTCAAAAAAGATAAAGCTCTAATCAGATGGTAATAAGACTTATTAAAGAAAACTTTTCTATAAAAATGAAATTCATTCCTGTAAAAATTTGTTACTGTTTTAGAATATAATTCAGAAATTGAATTTTAATACAGTTTTTAGGCAAAATATAGTTTAAACTTCTTGAAGCCCCTTCAAAGATAGTTCCACAAGGAGATTTTGTATCTCTTTTAATGAGCTTCAATAACGCATTCAGTAATTTTAAGAGCAAACTGGAATTCAATTTAAAATACTTTTCAATAAAATCAACGTTAGTTGGACAATTTTCTTCGACCGACCATATAATGGAAACTAAATAAATTTGCTGAATTTGTAAACTACATTCTCATTTTTCAGAATTCATGATGAAAAGGTAACCGTAATCTACATTAATTGCTCAACTTGTATGTCAATTAGATATACTTTTTCATAAATTTACTTTTTGTGCTAAAAAATTTATTCTTTTGTAAATACGATCCCAAGAAAAGTGGATTTTAATAACCTCGACAGTCTTCAAGTTGTAGGGGGGGGGGGGGAAATATTGCATGTTTAACATACAAATACTTCCCCAAAAGCAACTGTTGCGTTTCAGCAAAACTTATTAAAAAATTTTTTAATTTTAAATTTTGTTTGACTGCATGGTTGTTTATTTCCGATACGGTATTTTCATATTTACTCAATCATTTGTTTCAAATTAATGAAGCTCGTAATAACGATCACAACTCGTAATCGCGCTCACCCTTACCAAACTTTCCGTCAAACGACGACTGAACATCTGGTAGGGCTGTTCAATCATTGGTCCTCCCTGGTCGATCGGGTAGTCGGTACTGGAATTTTCATGAACGTGTCAACCGTTCAGAATCGGCTTATTTAAACTCTTGATCTCGATATGTTTCGGCCTCATGTAGCAAAGCCACAAGCAATCAACTTTTTGAAATGCACTCTATCACAAAAAAATATATGCACCCAGAAGAAATCTAGCTACTATCTTGAAACTTGGCAGGAATGTAGTCTGGTAAGAGATATGCAAATGATTAAAATTTCGACGCCAATGAGACAAGGGTAAGCGCACTATGCGCATGAGATTCGCAGCTGCGAGTGTTTAAAAGCATGATTGCTCGTGCCATAGGGTTATTCAAACAAATCTGTCGACTTGGATGGACGGTATTGTGACTAGAGATGAAGCTGATACGTAACCGGTGACAGTACGAACAATTGTTGGCCTTTGAGAGGGAGCGTATAGTAGGCCTCAAAGAAGCAGGTTGGTCGAACAGGCGTATCGGCTGCCACTTCGGTCGGAGCGATATGGTAGTTGCTCCTTGTTGGCCGCAATGGATCACGGAAGTCTACCGTCGTGGAGGGTCAGGGCGTCCCAGGAACACAAATGCGCGCGAGGATCGCGCAATCATAAGAGCGGCCACGTCCGCACCAACAACGTCGCTAGAATCGGTTCGACGCCATTTACCAACTTCCAGGCATCCGGTGGTGTCAAGGGAAACCCTTCGGAGACGACTGGCCGACGCAGGTATAAGGAGCCGATGTCCATTAAGACGCCTACTACTGACCCCACGTCATAGGCAGTGTCAATTGGATTTTTGCCGACCTCGGACAAGCTAGAGTGTGACCAACTGGAGGCTTGTGACGTTTAGCGATGAATCCCGATTCAGTCTCAATGCTGATGAACAGGCATATGCGTGTGGAGGCGACCAGGTCATCGGTCCGATCCGGCATTTGTTGTCGAGAGGCATACGACGATTACACAAGGTCTGACAGTGTGGGGAGCGATTTGTTGGGACACAGGATCACCTCTAGTCGTCCTTGAACGCACTTTGACGGCACGCAATTACGTGGACGAGATTTTAACGCCAGTTGTACTGCCTATGCTATCAAGTCGCCCAGGTGCCATTTATCAGCAAGACAACGCTCGTCCACATACTGCGCGATTCTCCCAACAAGGTCTTCAAGGATATGACGTACTTCCATGGACTGCCAGGTCACCAGACCTCTCGCCAATAGAGAACATCAGGGACGTGCTTGGAAGGCAACTGCAGCCGTCCCGGAATATTTGTGAATTAACTTCCCAATGGCATGATCTTCCGCAGGAGATCATAGGTGACCTCATTGATTCGATGCCATGCCGTGTTTCGGCTTGCATAGCAGCCTGAGGTGGATTTACTACTTACTGATTTGTAACCTGTTTCATGCCATATCTTCTTAATAAAACTGACTGTTCTTCTAAATTTGTAATCATTTGCTTATCTCCTCATACACTACATACGTGTTAAGTTCCGTGATGGTAGCTCGTTTCCTTCTGGGTGCATATATTTTTTTTGTGACAGAGTGCACTTCAATTTTTCTAGCTTGTAATGGCACCATTACTGAATGCTCTAAATTCCAGCAACTTGAAAAATCTTTACTACTGTGTTACGATCCTAAAATCAAATGAATGCCAAATGACTCGTTCATCTACTGCTATTATTCTTGCTCGTAATATATTATCAAAATTGTTTTTCCATATTTTTTTTTCTAACAGCGCAGCCGTTGGCCTCGAGGTCGCGTTCTTGGTGGTTCTAGCACTCTCAACTACATGCTGTACGTTCGTGGCAACAAAAAGGATTATGACAACTGGGAGAGGCTGGGTGCCAAAGGCTGGTCCTGGAAGGATGTATTTCCCTATTTCCTGAAGTCTGAAGACAACCGGGATCCACCCTTACTAGATACAGGTAAAAAGTTGCTATCTATATATTTAAGTTGCTAAGCCGACTTTTTGGACAGTCCGTGAGAGAAGACTACTGCATTAATTTACTTCATTTTTGTCTTAAACGAAAGATTGTAATCTGTAGATTTGTCAAATTTGGTTTTTGTAACTGCAATTTTTTAATAATGAGCAATATTTACAATTAAAATATGATTTCTGCGCATGCTCAGTGGCATGTTTCAATCTGGTTTTAGAAACTCAGTTTCTGCGCATGCTCAGTGACATGTTTCAATGACGAGGAGTATCTTTAGATCTCTCTCTGCCATTTTTAATTTTATGATAATTATGTTTGTGAAATATAAGATTTAACCTGGTGGAAAGTGTTTATTTCGCGCTGTTTAGTTAGCGATAATTTACAGTTAAAAATTTCCTTTCTGCGCATGCTCAGTGACATTTTTAAATCTGGCTTTAGATACTCACTAAGCACGAGGCCGCTTAAACACATTAATTTGCTTCTGCGCATTATTATGATTTTGGCAATGATGTGTTGAGTATAATTTGTGTATTAGTACATTTACTATCTAGCCGTCATGCTTTGACGGGTATCAACTAGTAGTGTTAAAGATCTTGGAGTAAAATAAGTGACAAAATAGAATTAGGTAATGCTGTAGAGATATTTTAGCCAGGGCACCCCAGAGGGGGGGGGGCAACTGGGGCACTTTGCCCCAGGCTCCTATCTGCTGGAGTGGCCCCCCAAAAATGGGAAAAAATAATTTATTAGATTTCTGAAACGAATCAAAATGAAAATTCGAATGAAAATTCTGAAACTTGTACCGTACTTCAAAATTCAAAATCTCCTGAAAAAAGGCCCCCCCCAGTCCCCCCCCCCCCCCAAAAAAAAATTAGATTTATTAGATTTCTCTTACTCCAAAATTGTCTTCTGAAAAATACGCGATTTGGTTTTAATAAAAAATATAACTGTTTAGTCCTAACTGCTATAAAATTCTCTTTAATAAAGTGAAGATAGTTCTAACTACTAAAACAGACACCAAAAAAATCTTCCTGGGTGGAAGCTATTAGACAGATAATTTTAGCTTTATGAAGAAGTAAAAAATAAATGTATGTCTCCTTTAGTAAGTCCCAAAACATACGTAAAAGTCAAGGTCACCCTCTCTCCCCTCTCAATAGTACGACCGGCAGCGCTCCCTTTGTTTATGTTAGATTAGAAATTAGATTGCCATTTATTTAGACATTCAGCAGACCTAAGCTGTACTTCCAGTGTCTGTTGCAACAGGAGAACGAGCCTTCAGCAAAATGTCCCTCATAATAAAAAAATAAAAAAAATAAAAAAATCGTCGGAGGTCGACAATGGGCGAGGACAGACTTAATAATCTAATGGTGCTCAGTATTGAACATGATTTAGTGAAAACTGTTAGTTTCAGTGAAATAATACATGACTTTGGCAAAGTTAGGGCGAGAAAAAAATTAATATAAATCTACTCTTAAAATCGTTCAAATTAAACTATTTTCAGTTTTCTTTTTAGTTTTAAATTTACCACTTCATCTTGTAATAGTAACTTTTATTATAATTGAAGGATTTCAAGGCCTTTATTTATAATACAACAGTTGATAATCTAAATATCTGTTAAATTACTAAGTTGTTGTATGTAATTAAATGTTAGTTTTTTTTTTTTTTTTAATATTGTCATATTTATTGGAGAGTATAACAAGAGAGCATTGCAATGAAATATAATAATTATGTTAATCATTCATGTAATAAAATTTTAAGTATGAGTAACTTAATTTGAATATGTTTTCGTCTCTTTACATTATTTTTGGGGGGAAGGAAGTTTGCCCCAGGCCCCGTAAAGTCTCTAAGCAGCCCTGATTTTAGCATATTAACTAAGAAAAATGAAGAGTCATAACTGAGTTATTTCCCGTGATTAGAAATACCAACTTAATTGTTTAGTGAAAAATTTTCATCTTTAGTGTAAAAATTCTGAAAATCATAAAACATTACGAGATGTCATACCATTCAACCTTCGATTCTTTGTGTATCAAAGGCGGGATAATGGAAACCGAAGCAACAGTGATCTGAAGAGCAAGTCTCTAAAAAAAAAAAACCAGGTGTACAACAATAATACTCATAATTTCGCAATATTTAAAAAATATATAGAACAGATATAATAAACTTTTTAGTGGAATTAGCTATTTGCAAGGCTAATTTTAACTATTCAATTAATTTTAATCCAACTTTTCCAAGTTTAGAAAGCAAGAATTAATTGCCTCATTATCCCACAAGCATGTTGATAAAATTCTATACTTTCCTATATTTTGAAATTTTTCCGTTTGATTTCACTTCAAAGGGACGAAAAACTGTTTTTAAGGCTTCCAAACTTCATTTAGAGGAATGTTTGTGTTGAGAGCTATATGTCGTTTATGGGTAGGACAGTCAAAACCTACTGATGCAAAATACCTAAATACTAGTATTTATGAGACAAGGATAAATTTCTAGTTAGCTCTGAAACTGTTGTCCAAAGACATGGCCAAAAAAAAATTGCTGCTCCTTCGGAAGATCAATTATTCCCATAATAAATTTTGAAAAATTGTATATTCAAGATTTCCCATAAATTTTGAAAAATTATATATTATGCGAGTGAAATTTCTGGAGTATATCCGGAAAAAAAATGGCTGCTCCTTCGGAAGATCAATTTTTGTGAGAGCACCTCGGAATCGGCTAGGCAAGTCTCGTTGAAGCTATGGAACATGTGAATCATGAAAACATGTGAACTGACAACTTTACGAATAAATCACCATGAAGCGAAATGTTAAATTTCCCATAATAAATTTTGAAAAATTGTATATTATGCGAGTCAAATTTCTGGAGTATATATGCCGCCAAAGAGCGTATTCAGATTTTTTACATTTGCAATTAGACTTTAAGCTCATTTCTCCCCCCCCCCAAGATCACATTTTCAATCAACAATATCTGATAATTTATCTGATATATGATGTAAATTTTGGATTTAAGAATATCCGTTGTAGACATACCCATTTTGATATTTCCATGGTAGAACTCTCATTGATTTTTCTAATTTGCAATGCATGATCTATGCCACTTTATGCTTCCATGGGGTTAAAATACATACCGTAAAGGGTTAAATCAAATAAAATTCAGTTGAGGATAATTCAGAAATGCGCAAGAGTACGCAATACGTAAACTTTAAAGTTTTCTTTTAACAGTTTAAAAATTTGGGAATAATGTGTGGAAGTAGTGATAAGGTGTTGAAGGGTAATGATAAAATCCAAGAAAATACAGTCGAACCTCCATATATCGAACTTCCCTATATCGAAATTTTCTATATATCGAACTCTTAGCAAATCTCCATGTTCATTACATAGAAAAACTGTTTCTATGTATCGAAAAAAATCTATATATATCGAAATTTTTTTCACGACATATTGGGAGATTTTATTCCACTTTAGAATAAAATCTCCCAATTTTTGGCGTTTGAAACAATACTTCATGGACTTCAATTCGTGGAAAACATCCCTGATGAAGTTTTTAATGGACTGAATAAATGCGAGCATTTCTTTGAACTTTCTGTAAAACTGGCCGTTCATCAAGATATTCGTAGTTTTTTTTTTTTAAAGAATATAACTGTGATCATTGTAACCACTAACTGGATTTTTTTTTCTTAAGGTATATAGTACTCAAATCTTTCACATTAATTTATTTTGTAGTTATTAACTTTCGTTTAATGTGATTCGCATATAAATTGGAAATGGAGTTTCTTATACGAAAATTAGCTTTAATTTTAATGTTTTAGGAGAATTATGATAAAACTAAGATCAATTCTATATATCGAAATTTCTATTTATCGAATTTTTTTCCGGCATTTTGTTACTTCGATATATGGAGGTTCGACTATACATATAGAAACCGTGAAGATTGTGTAGTGCTGCCATCTGTTTTCGAATTATTCTACTAAAAGTTAATGAGCGAACGGAGAGAAATATATTTGAATGTTCTGACGGCAAAATAGCATAGTCTCGACTTTTAACTATTTATTCTCTATGCTTTAGAAACATTTTTCCAGCTTTAGAGTTCTTTATATTCATTTAAGTTTTTTAGTTTTAATTTCTCGTTTAGAAAATTCTTGATTTAGACTTGAAAATTTAGACTTTGCGAATTTTTCAAGTCGTGGTTAATCCTCTTGCCTTATGTACAACGTTCTTTCAGAGGCTCCTTTGCTAAATTTCTGAATTTTTATAAGAAAAGAAAAATATTTCCTATGTTGACATTAATATATTAACTCATATTGAGAGAAATTATGTTTAACTCAAAATCATATTTTAAATGAACTGTAGACTCATTTCGGAGAGAGTACATCACAATCTCGTTACAATGAATTTCGATAAGTCAAACATTCATTGTACTTATACATTTCACAATCAGAAATCGACAATACATAGGTGGTTTTGGTGAGAGAACGAAAAATATTCCGTTAAATCACAATTCATAAAAATAGAATTTTCCTAGATGAAAAATAACTCATGTTTTTGAAATGAATGCACAAAGCCTTCCTTTTTTTTCAGATTTTTAATAAAATCTTCAAAATAAAGTTTCGAAGTTATGTCTAAGGGAATAGCTTCCGAAATAAAAAAAATAATAAACGTGTAATGCAAGTTTTAAGGTAATTTTAAAAACAACTTTGGGTGATTCTAAGACATCAAAATCATTGTAAATGTTACATGTTGTGTCATTTCTTATTTTAAGAAACATTTTTCAGGATATCATGCTACCGGTGGGTATTTGACGGTTACTACACCTCCCCATGCTACTCCATTGGCTCCAGCCTACGTTAAAGCAGGCCTTGCCCTGGGCTATCCAAATATTGATATCAACGGAGAAAGGCAAGGAGGTAAGATTTTTATTTCTTAAAGCACGTGTTTGTGGTTACTTATTACTCTAATAACAGGATCTTCAGAGAGTCCTTTCAGTTCCACTAAATATATTGAATTTGCATACGACTTACCCGCTTCAATCACGTTTATACGCTACTTCTAATATTGGATTGAGGAGGATAAATGTTTACAATTAGCAAATAATATGGACAGTTATGATTCAGTGAATGGTCTTAAACTCGATGACAAATCAGTGTGAAATTTGGATACAGAAAATCACTTAACACCTTGGTGGACGTAAATTTTATATTTTAGTTGCATGTTCTTGCTAAATTATCATTAAATAATTATGAGAATTAAGTTTCAAACTTTTTATCTTTTATCTGATCAGGAACTTTATTCTACATATCTTTTGAGTGAATTTAAAGTTTTGCTTTCTCTTAATTTTTAATTAAAAAAATCTGTTTCTGTTTTGACGACAAAGTCAATATGCTTAAAGTTACTTCACTGAATGGCTCAGATGTTAATATCAGTAAAGCACTAAATCTCTCAAGTGACCAGTTGTTTTTTACTGTTTGTCAAAAGCCCTAAACAGTCACCCTCTGTTTGATATTAAATATATACTCTACAACATGAAAATTTACTGATTATTATTCATTAACACTTCCGAACAGAACACAACAAGACCCAAACAAAACAAAAACACTGAAACTCACGGAATAGGTAATTTTACAAGAGAGTGAAATGGAAGGACTTCAATTTATCTGAGAAATCATTTCATTACTAACAAATCCCGTACAAAACGAATAAAGAAACGTCTCATATTGTCTTATTAAACCTACCAAAACTCTTAATCAGTAAAGGAAGACTGGAGAGAGCCCTTTATCATCAGACGTATTCTCCAAAGCAGTACTTTATTATTCTTTTGTATGTGGAAGGGAGGAAGGGCAGCAAAATATAAACTTTTCCCATTAATAGCATTGTCTGGAGCCTAGCCACTTCGAACAGGCGTCACTTATTTCTTCTTTCTGTTAGTAAAATTTTGAATATGCAATTTCTAAATGTCTGCAGTTATTTGTAAGACTGTATATGTAGCCAATGCGAACGCTTTGTTAACAGCAAATATTACCCTCCTGCCCACATTTAGACCAGAACACAGATTGAAAATAAAAACAGTTTTCTGTAAAAGACATGTTTAATTATATAGGTGATAATGACTGGGACTTCACAATTATTACTAATTGTTTTAATAAAGCCTTCACATTTGCAATTAAATATTTCCTCAAATGCATTTATAGTGTGTGTGCGCTCACACGCCCGTCCGTCCTTACTTTCGAAGCAATAGCTTCCCTTTTGGTCAAAAGTTGTATATTATAACCCACTTAAACTGTGCATTGGCGTTGAACATGATTGTAGCAATATATATTGTAGCAATATATTTATGATTGTAGCAATATATATTGTAGCAATATATTTATGATTGTAGCAATATATATTGTAGCAATATATTTATGATTGTAGCAATATATATTGTAGCAATATATTTATGATTGTAGCAATATATATTGTAGCAATATATTTATGATTGTAGCAATATATATTGTAGCAATATATTTATGATTGTAGCAATATATATTGTAGCAATATATTTATGATTGTAGCAATATATATTGTAGCAATATATTTATGATTGTAGCAATATATATTGTAGCAATATATTTATGATTGTAGCAATATATATTGTAGCATTATATTTATGATTGTAGCAATATATATTGTAGCATTATATTTATGATTGTAGCAATATATATTGTAGCATTATATTTATGATTGTAGCAATATATATTGTAGCAATATATTTATGATTGTAGCAATATATATTGTAGCAATATATTTATGATTGTAGCAATATATTTAATTTGCGGTTCGTTTTCAGGATGGATGATTCCTCAAGGCACGATTCGAAGAGGAGCACGTTGCAGTACAGCAAAGGCCTTTCTCAACCCTACTCGAGGACGGAAGAACTTTGATATCGTAGTATTTGCGCACGCTACCAAGGTAAATACTTACAATTCCATATTCCTCGGCGTTAAACGGAACTATAGTGCATATTGTAGTGATTATTTCATGATATTTAGAATATAGTTTCAATAGTAGTTCAGATGGGTTACTGGAAAATTTAAAACTTAAAATTTCAAGTCTGTTAATGTTTCACTGTAAAATTTTTTTCATAAAAAAAAATAATTCCATGTTTTTTCTTCCTGATGACTGAAAAATTACATCAAGGCATTTGCTTACTGAAGAAAACATATTTAATTAACATGCTGATAAAATACAAGTACATGCTAGCAAAGTTAGCAGCTTTTGGTGCACTGCCGAGTAGTTGAGTAGCATCTACCTTGAATGCTCTTTAAAGTTCAAGCAGTTAGTAATTTCCATGGTCACGGTTTCTATAGGTATACAATTATCACAATTTAGAAGTGCATAACGGCAATAAGATGGTCTTTCACTTCGAAATTTGTGCACGGACGTATCCGCGTAAGAAGGCAAACGTAATGCTTATAATATTTTGCAATAACTGTTAAAAAAGTTTCCTAAGCAAACCAGATGACAGCATGACCGAAAATCCTGAATAATCAAAGGCTTCATTAGTCTGTAAGGGTATTTTCATGCAGAAATAATGAATTGGAAAGTTACATTGATGTAGGAATTGATGATAGCGTTGCGTAAGAATATAATTTCTCCCTTGAATGTCTCAAAGTTTGAGAGTTATTTAGGAATCAAAGTAATCCTAGCATACATCACAATAATCGTAACAATCAATCTCGGCGTATGAGTATAAATATCATCCAGTCTGCCCTGTGATATATCAGACCCTTGAGAGTGGCCTTGGGAGAGAATGAAATGTGAGAAATGCTTGTTAATGCGGTTTTGTAATCTTACAGAAACGCTTATTCAGCAAAGCTCTCGAATAAGAATCCATTTGCGACGCTTATTCCTTAAAAGTATGCAACTGAAGATGAAATTTAAACGTGTTAAATATGTAGATCTAAAATAGCAAAAATAAATTCCCCAATTGTTGAATGGACTATTGTTGAATCAATCAGGGAGAAATGTAATATATTCAAAGGTTGATTAAGGTGACTGCCTACGTTCGGAGCAAATTTTTTTTAAAAATTGTTTTTTTTAAGGATTTTTTTGTGTTTTATGGTAAAATAGCATTTAAAAATTAAAAATTTAAAAAAAATTTGCCTGTAAGTACCATACTTTTTTATAAATTGGTCAATTTGAAGTAATTTTTAATGAAATTTAGCTAAAACACCTATCACTCTGCACAAAATTCTAATGCGACTATTTTAATTTCCTTCTCACACATGGTACATATAACAGTTATCTTCAAAATGACCCTCAATCTAAGAGAAATTTTAAAATGCAAAAATAATACAGATAATTTTATGTTCCAATATGAAAATTTTCCCCGATTCGTCATTCCTTTCCTTATAAAAACAGCCCCAAACAAAAAACTATTTATTATACATCAATTATTGTGCGTCATTTCATTAACAATAGCATCTAAAACATTTCCTGAAAATTTTATCAAATTATATGCATTATTATGTGAGATATCATAACGGTAGAGATTTGTGCTAAAAAACATAATTCTGAGAAAAACGCATTTAAAGTTGTTTGTCACTTCAATTTTGTATCAGACGATGTTTTTAAAATTAGCTATAACTCTGCTTCTAATTAATGTAGAATGAAAATCGAAACGGTTTTGAAAAGAGAAAAGATTGAATTACACGATTCTTGCAAAATATAAAATTGACCAAAATAGTCAAAAAATGGCATTTTCAACGTAGGCAGTCACCTTAAATTGCTTAAATCATGAATATGTTAATTTTAAAAAACCTGTAAACACTAATTTTAAAATTTATTTAAATATTCCTACGCATCATTATTGTTAAGGTTATCCTGTATTTAACTCAAACAAAACCGGTAATTCAATTCACTGTGATTGTGGATATTTAACTCAAATTTCTCCCATTTCAAAATAAGCAGTTAATATTTGTCTTCGAATAATTGGGTATAGAAAATAATAATCTATGAATTTTTCCCATGAACTTGAGTTTCTAAAACTTTCTGCTAAGAACGAAGTAGAAATAAAATGTCATGAATGCTCTATATACAGTGGCTCCCAAAAGTGTTCGTACACATACGATTTTCAATGAAGTAGGGGTCTATCCATTTAATTAAAATGAATATTTCAGAATGGGTATTTAATAAGATCTATAATCTATTCTTAACAAAACTACATGAAATATTTTGAAAACATAGTAAAACTTTATTTTTAAGAAACCAGTAATCCAAAAGTAACAAAAACCTTATCTCACGAAAGTCATCGTACACTTGTAAAAAATCTCTACATATTAGTAAATATTCTAATTTTTCGTTAAATTAATATTTAGTAGGATATCCTTTAGTATCCACAACAGCTTTTAAACGTATGGAAATAGATTGCACTAGTTTTTTTGTAATTTCTGCATCAATGTTCATCCATTCATCCATCATAATTGTTTTTAGTTCGCTTTTCGTGTGAATGTCGTGTTTTCGAACTCGAACCTCCAGTTCTCTCCAAATATGTTCTATTGGGTTTAAATCTGGCGATTGATGTGGTGTTTTCAAAACTTGTGGACAATTATAGAGACACCAGATGCGAAGGTTGAGAGCCGTGTGCTTAGAATCGTTATCTTGATTAAAAAAAACTAAGTTGTTTCCAATACCCAAATTTTGGGCTGATAATTTTAAATTGTATCTTAAAATATTTATAAAAACAGCATGATTCATTATGCCATCAATAAATACCAAATTACCTAGTCCTGATGCTGACATGCAGCCCCACACAAGGACACCTCCACCACCATGCTTAACTGTTCCTACTAAGTTCTTGAGATTAAGTTCCTCATTTTTTCTTCTCCATACAATTATACGCCCATCGGAACCAAAAATTTTAAACTCGCTTTCATCGGCAAATGAGACATTCCAATACGTTTGGGGCTTATTTATCATTGATAGTGCAAATGAAAGCCTAAGCTTTCTGTTTTTCTCACTCACAAAATATTTTCTACGAGCAGAACGCCCATGTAATCCAGCTGCTCTGAGAACTCGTCGAACAGTTTTAGGAGAAATTGAAGTAGAAAATGTCTCATTCAATTCTGCAGGAACTTTTACAGCACTCAAACGTGGATTTTTCACAAATTTTCCAATTATAAATCTCTGATCACGTTTTGTTAATTTTGCCGGACGACCTTTTCTTACCTTGTTACAGCGTTTTATCACATACTGCACAGTAGAATGGGATAAATTAAGTAATTTAGCAGTATTCCGAACTGATTTACCACTACTATGATGAAAAATAATAAATTTTCGAATGCTGTTTGTTTCTTTACGACTACGAGCCATTTTTAAATAATAAATAGAATATTGCGGAGTAGGCAAGCAAGAATTAAAGGCAAACGATATTTTAAATGCCACCACAATTCCAAAAATAAAAATAAAGCGCCAGACGATAATTTTAATTATGAATTTATCCGAAAATATTTCAGTGTACGATAACTTTTGTGAGATAGTTTTCGTTACTTTTGGATTATTGGTTTCTTAAAAATAAAGTTTTACTATGTTTTCAAAATATTTCATGTAGTTTTGTTAGGTATAGATTATAGATCTTAATATTAAATACCCATTCTGAAATATTCATTTCAATTAATGGATAGACCCCCTATTTCAATGAAAATCGTAAGTGTACGAAAACTTTTGGGAGCCACTGTAAATTCGTTATGAAGTAAATAACTTTTAATGACGTATTATGTCGGGGGATTGCGAGTTTGAAAATATTATGGAGATCTGAAGCTCTTCGTACAATTCTGTGTTTGCAGTGTAAAGAGTGTCAAGTCCAAAATCGTAGTTTTGAGAAAAACGGGATTGAAAAAAAAGGCTTTTGTAAAATCAGTTTTTTTAAGTTTAATTTTTAATTTTTTTAAGTAAATTTTTCTAATTTTATTTTTGTTGAGTAAAGAGTGATATGTCCTTGATTGGGACATAACCCCTTTAACACTGATACGTTTGTTTTGTTTCACATATCCCAAATTTTCCCGGATGAATAAAGATATTTAGGAGTGGAATAGGACTTAGCTTTCTGTACCCTGCAGCAGGCCTTGATTTTTCAAACATGCCAGGTTTGATAACCCATTTTGGACTTAACGCCCGTTGCACAGCAAACACAGGATTTTTAAACTTCTTCATTTGTTCCATACAATTACAGAAATATTCAACTAAAATTGTAAGATTATATCAGTTTTTAAAAATTTTCTAAATTTTAAAGACTGAAGAGAATTCATAGATTTGTATAGGTATGCAAACCTATTTTTCTTTGCAACGTAGAACTATTCTCATTGAATTTTGCCTCAAAAGTTTATAAAACCAGCAGTTAAATACGTGGAATTATTGTTTTTGAGTTTGCATTACAAACTTGTCGTTTATTTTCGCTATATCTTTTAATCTAGATTTCTTTTTCTAGATCCATTTTGACCAGTTTCGTAGAGCTCGTTCTGTACAGTTCGACCGTCTTCGAATCACCCACGTTGTTCATGCTAGAAAAGAAATTATCCTGTCGGCTGGCTCAATCAACACACCTCAACTCCTTATGTTGTCAGGAATTGGACCAAAAGAGCACCTTCAAAATCTAGGGGTCAGTGAGTTATTTCAACTGAAAAGAAAATGCTATGAGAATTTTTGAATAGCAAACATTTCTTTGAAAGCTTGTTTAAGAGAGTGTTTGAAATGTTTGCTTTAACCCTTTGAGGGGCGCCGTTTGCACACTGCAAACGCCTAAATCTAGTCTTTTTTTTCACTTGCATTCAATGTATTCCAGTTAAATGAGCAGAAAAAGGCTAGTACTGCCATCTGTTATTAGTTTAATGAAGTAAAAACATTTTGAAACCTTTAATCGATTCTTTAGGTTAAAAACAATCGGGAAAAAAATCTGCACCGTGTAAGCGGTGGAGGTGGTTTCCCCTGAAAGAGTTAAAACTGCACTTTAAGCTATTTTTTTATACGCATTCTTGTATGCCACTTCTTCATAAGCACTACAGCCTGTCACAGGCCAAGGCTGTCTCCATGAGCCTCCTCCATCTGACTCTATCTGGAGCAATAGATTGCCATCGGTTGACTCCCAGATCCCTAAGATCTCTCAACAGAATCGACCCAACTAGTGGGGGGGGGGCTAATTCTTTTTCGCTTACCCTCAATTTTTGAAAAGGTCGCCAATTTAGTTGGGTTTGAGTCATTGTATCTAAACAATGACTCCCTTAACAATCGCATAATTTTCAAGAAAACAGTAGAAAAGTGTCTATTTTTTTTCCGGAGGATTTCATTTATTTCTTGATCTGACACATCTAGTTTTTAAAAAAATCCATCTCCAATTACATTATAAATAGACTGGTACTGCCATCTGGTATGTAAAATAAGAAATAAAATTTCATTTCAATAAAATTTCAATAACATTTTCATTTAAAGTGTTATGGTAAAATTAATAAATTTAGTAAGTATAATCAATAATTAAACGTAACATTAAAATTTATAAATTAATTATTTTTAATTTAGCGATGAAGCCACAGATAGTACGATTATATCTAATATCCGCATCAATCTTCTAGTTCTTATATTTCTTTTTTCCAATTTATTTTCTAAATTTATTTTTAAAAACAACAGAAAAAAATCGTAAACGTTCCATGATTATCAACAGCGACTGACATGTGCTGCATTTAAATAATAAATAGACGCAGACGTAATTGTTGAGTCATTGCCCTAGCCATCTTAGGCGGCTAGCCTTTATAACTTTGACAATATTTGGATCTTTAAATCTACTGTAAATCTCATAATTATATCGTATTCTATAGACAACATTCTGCTTAACTGCTCTCAATATCTTACGGAGTATTTTTCTCTCAAATCAGCAGCTTATCTTTTTTTCAGATTTATTTAATGGCCAGCACTCGCTGCCATGCAGATCGACTGGTCTAATTAAGGTTTTGTAAAGGTTAAGTTTTGCTTTAACATTAATAAATTTGGACTTGAATTGCTTTCTCAACCCATAGAAACATCTGTTTGCCATAAATAACCTGTTATTTTTTTCAGGTTTTATTTCAATAGAATTACTGATAACAGTTCCGAGGTATTTAAACTGTTGTACACACTCAAAAGTAAAATTATTTATTTTCAAAGGGGATAAGTCATAGTTTCTCTGCGTTACAGCCAAAAATTTAGTTTTCTCCTGGTTAATATTGTATGCCACTAGTGATGTTTTAAAGTATTTTTTTCTTTAACAGACACTGGTTCTCAACAACGCAGGTTTTCTTTTTAAACTTGTTCAATAACACTAATGAGCTCTTTCACGATGAGAGCTTTATCATTTAAAGTTTCCTGCCAAACCCTTTTTGCGAATGAAAGTCATTTTTAGGCCACGTGTACTGAAAATGGTATAAAGTGTGATTAAATGCTAAAATTATGTATTTTTTGCTGTTTATAAGCTGGAAATTTATTAGAGTGAATACAGACACTATAAAATGCACAGTATAACAAACTGTGATTATTTCCCCATAGGAAATAAACAATGCATGTAATCAGTACTGTTACATATATACCTAAACGTGTCTTCAGTTTCTAAAAGTGGCGCAACTTGGGAGTTACATTAGTTGATCTAAAAGTACGATTTATGTGGCAAGTTGAGTTATTTCCAAGCAGGTAAAATATTCTTGAATAATATTAAGTTGTTTTCTTAATATAATTCAGAATATCGCTGAAAGAATAAATATTTATCATTTCAATAAATGTTTCTCTCATCTGTTTTTTCAATACAATGTAATATTAAAACCAATCTATTACAAAATAAATGCATCCATCCAAAGAAAGCTACATTGTGCAACTAACAACTCATCTCTACCCCATATGTACTGTGTTCCGCGAACGGCTTAAAAAATGCGTCATACATCATCATGGAAAAAAACCTGGTTAACAACCACAAGTCTATGTACAGGGTGTCCATAAAGTCCCACTTTCAAAAGGCTGCAAAATAAGAATGACTTCAAATTTGAACTAAATATACCGGAAGAAGGAGGAAACTATTTGGCATAATAAAAAAAGTTCCAAAATGTATCAATAGATGGCACTGTAAGCGGTTGGGACTTTTTTTTTTTATTATTCCAAATCGTTTCCCCCTTCTTCCAGTATATTCAGTTCAAATTTGAAGTCATTCTGACCAGTGGTTCTTTTTTTGCAGCCTTTTGAAAGTGGGACTTGAATTATGGTCACCCTGTATATAAATATAAGATCATACTAAGAAAAAGTACTTGCGTTTATAGACGATTTCCAGAAATAAATCACTTCACGCCTTTGTGATTTAAAAAGCATGCATTTACTTCGCACTGTAATGATAGACAAAACAAGGAACCAATTCAGGAATACCTTAAAATAATTAGGTAACTGAAGTTTTGTGACAAAGTTTTGAGACAAGTTTTATGTGTATTGAATTTTCATATTTTATCTACTATCTAAGGTCATAGATTCATCTTAATTTACCAGGCATTTTATGCTTCTTATAAATTATAAATCTCAGATGAGTAGCAATCTCTTACCTGTTCTCTTTAATTTGAATTCATAACTTTCAGATTCCTGTGCTAGCTGACTTACCTGTGGGTTACAACCTTCAAGACCATATTTACCCAGGAGGGTTGCATGTTCTGATAGATTCTCCGGTGTCTATAGTGCAACCTCGGATTATTAACTTAATGGATATCAATAATTTTGTTCTTTTTGGAAGAGGTAAATACTTATTATCAGTGTTGAAAACTTAATAATTTATGAGCGTAAATGCATTTATATCAGATTCAGAGATAGATTCGTACGTCTATATTTAGGGATGCGACATCGATGTCGATGTTTTCAAAACATCGATGTTTTGATAAAAACATCGATGTTTTAAACATCGATTTATTGAAGCCGATGTTTTTTTTAACATCGATGTTTTGTACTCGATGTTTTACGTTGTCTCTGTGTTTTTTTTTTTTTAATGAAAAAGTACCGTAATAAAAAAAATTACCACGTAGCATAATTTTCAAACTCAGTAAATGTAAGTCTGAATTCTGAAAAGGACGAATACAAAAGGGGGAATGATTCCTTAGCAAACAGACAAATGGCAATTAACAACCAATGAACCAATCAGAGCGCTTGGAATGTTCCTGACACTCCAGAACTTTCCATGGCGTTTTATTTTACAAATAGTATATACACGAGTGCATCCATTTAAGTTTTTGTTTTGTTCTGTTTTTATATAAGTTGACGTTAATATTATTAGTAAGATGCCTCCCAAAAGTACCGTTTGGAAATATTTTTACAAAACCTCTGACAAATTGGCGAAATGCAATATTTGCCTTAAGTCCCTCAAAACTTCTGGCAATACCACGAATTGATCTGGACATTTGAAGGCAAAACATGGAGGTATTTACAACGAGAATTTTGAGTCATCAATGTAGTCAAAAGCGACCAAGTTTTTGTCATTTGTGTCTGCCCAATCAGAGAGTAAAATTAAATCACCCCCTCCCCCCACGACTAACGGAAGTAACATTAATGTTAGAGATTACTAAAACAGTTTAAAAAAATGGATGTTCTAAAACATCGATGTTTAAAAACATCGATGGTTTTTGGGCGATGTTTTATTAGCATCGATGTCTTAATATTGAATATCGATGTTTCAAAACATCGATGTTTTGTTATCGATGTAGCATCAGTAGTCTATATTACTGGAGAATGTACTTTATTATTCTGTTCGTATAAATGAAAAACATTCATCAGTGATATTTTTTAATTATTAGTTTCATAGATTTTCTCGCGATCTTTTGTTTTGAAAATTTGAGAAGCATTTACGTGTGTCAACGAAAACGGGGTATAATTTTGGAGAATTTTGTCTACATTCAGATGTTATTTCAGTCTTAATTTTGTAAGGAAAATTATAATTTATCCCAATTACAAGTACAAAAATTAATCAAACATTTTCCTGTTATATAAAGGTTATAAAAGCTGCTGAACTTTTCATTTGGTTGAAGATTTTATTCTTTATATTTTTAAGATTTGCTGAACACTTGTATTAACTCCAAAAAGCAACGAATGTTTGGCTTTTGCATTTCTTAACATCCAATATTTCGAAACGAGCCATTTTTCAAAAGTTTGAAAAATATCAATAGGTTGCTTTAAGATGAACTTGCGTATGTAATACCGGCGCCATCAATAAATCGTTATGGTAAACCTTACACGCTCTTTACACCATGAATATTTAAATCCTCAAGAAAGTGTTGAAAAAGAATAAAGCAATCATTTTTATGATTCTACAATCCTTATTACTTACGTTTATATATGTTGTCTTTAACCGTAATAAATATCGAATTTTCAGTTTTGTTTTCTGTGGTGTGATACAATAAGACTTAACTCCCTTGTTTAGGTCCTTTCACTACATTAGGAGGAGTTGAAACTTTGGGATTCATCCATACCAAATATGTGAACACATCTGACGACTGGCCTGACGCTGAAATTCACTTCGTTTCTGGCAGTCCAGTTTCAGATGGAGGGCAGACATTTCAGAGGGTAATGGGTGTGTCACAAGAGGTACGTAAACTATTCCCTGAGTACATGTAAAAGACGAAACATTTGCTGGGATTATGAAGACAATGCATGAAAGTGTTAAATTTTGAAGAATCTTTTGGTGATCTAGCCTATCTTATGCTACATATTTTCTAATTAGATTTACTCTAGCTGCATTATCTTGTGAACTATAACGATTTTTTTTATATTTATTATATAAAAAGTTATTTATAAAAAGTTCTGTTATTTCATTTTTTGAGTTTCTTAAATAAGTTTGTAATTATGTTTTGCATCCTCTGAATTACTTTTCTTTTTTCAAAACTTTATTTCACACACACACACCAAAAAAAAAAAACTTTGATTGAAACCTATTTTATGATAAGGCAATCAAATAGTCCTCATGTCCATCAGGTTTTTTACTAAAAGAAAATAGCAAGTTTAATTCTTCTTTTATGCCACCAACAAAATTGCTTTTCTGTTGGTTTATATGTTTTCTTTAGATTGAATACCTCTATTGATTAAACAATATTTCACCAGCTTTGGGATACTTTCTATAAACCATACGTTTTTCGGGATACGTTTTCAATGAATCCAGTCTTACTACGGCCGTACAGCAGAGGATTCATCAAGCTTCGATCTACGGATCCCTACGATCCACCAATCATTGATCCAAAGTACCTGACTCATCCCCAGGACATTCTGACCATGGTTGACTGTAAGTGTTCATAAATTTCTTATGCATTCAAGTCATTAAAAGCTTACTAAAATCTGTTAGATTCAAATTAGATTGAAAACTCTTCCTTTTCTTTTACATTCAACAACATATATTTTTCTAGCAATGAAAATCTGTATATCGGCTTTGAACACGCCGGCAATTCGAGAGTTTGGTGGCAAACTATTCGAATCTCCTTTGCCTGGCTGCGATCATCATCCACGTTTCAGCGATGAATTTTTGGCATGTTTAGCAAGAACATACACCGCAACCCTGTATCACCCTGTGGGAACTTGCAAAATGGGCAACCCTTTCGATCCGACAACAGTCGTGGATCCACACTTAAGGTACAGAAAATTTTTGCAAGCCTTTATTGAAATCACTGTTTTTCTATATATCTTAAACTAGCTGAAAACCCGCACTTCGCTACGGAGTACATTCAAATTAAATACAACGGTCAATGTATGCAATTAATGCCAAAAAAATAATGTATATATATATTTATAATAAATACGACGATCAATATATACAATTGACGTAGGAAAAAAATATATATTTATTAAAAAAAATCGTAAGGGATATTTTTATAGACAAAATAATGTCCAATCGTCTGCCGCATTAGCAAGAAAAAAATATTTTTTTATCTATTTAGTTTTTATGCACGTGACGATAAATTTATTGAAAGTACCAGAAAAAGAAGTCACGTGATCGGCATTTAATAAATTAAATTCTAAAAATTAATCTTTAAAAATTCACCAAAAATCAGGAAATGGAGGTAAAAATTCGAAAAAAATTTCATTTTGAAGGAATTTTTATGATCTTTCTCGTGATATAAATTTTATAACCCTCAATGTATTATTTTAAATGCAAACGTAAAAAAAGTTTAAAAAACAGCTTAAAAATTTAATTTAAAAAAATCTAAGAAGAATTTTTGAAAAATCTTTCTTAGTGCACCCCTACACTATTAGAAGAATCGCCATGCAAAATTTCAGCCCTTTAGGTCCAGCGGTTTGGTCTGTGCGTTGTATGTCAGTCAGTCAGTGAATGAATGAATGAATGAATGAATGAGTCAGTCAGTTACGGAACTGTTTTATATATATAGATTAATGAACTTTAACTATTTTTCAATTGCCCAATCGTGGGAGTCTGGGTATATTCTGTAGCCCCGAAACACTTTAGATTATGGTCTATATAAGTAATTTAGAATGAAAAACAACGAATAAATTCACTATCGTGCTATTAGATATCGTATTTAGTTATTTAAAGTACTGCTGACATATTAGAAGTCATATTGATCATGTTCATAAGCAGGTTCCTCAGTTAGGACCATTAGTCATCCTGAGCATCATTTGGCAATCCAAACTGTTAAGCTCACAACTGAAGACCTTACAATAGGGCAGTGTCTCGCAGCATGTCACATCTCAACTCTTGCAGATTTTACTTCTTGTTTGGCGAGGAGTGGCAAAACATTGCATAATTTAACATGGCGTTCAATGAGCATTCTTACAGCTTGTTGAATAAAATGCTCTCAGATTACGCAAAGTCTTTAGATACGGTATCTAAACGAAGGTATATCACTAAATTAAACATTCAGGTACAGCCCGGAAAGGTTTATTCAGTATGTGACCCGTATTTATTGACAGAGGAAGACTGGAGTTACGATACAAGACGCTGGCCTGAAGTAACTTATCCTGATATCTATACATATCGCAACATAATAATAATCAATCTCAACGAAAGAATGATTATATTCTCTTAAACCTTGCGAAATATTGAGAAAAAAGTTTTAAAATACCTGTTACATACAACTAATATGAGGAATTTTATAAACTTAAATTATTTAACTCAAAATGAAGGTATCGTCCAAAAACACATGCAAACGCATAGGAACGGCTTCTGTTTTCTGCCACCCGATAATCACGTGATCTATAGCAGACTAAAACTGACGTAGCCAGTGAGTTTGCATCGTTTTGCCTTATTGTAGTAGGATATGAAAAACATGCCTCCCGTTTCGTTGAGGAAATTTTTTCCCGGAATCCATCGGGAATTCTTTAGTTATATTTGCTTTTTCGCTACGAATTAGATGTAACTCGAAGTGGAATAACAGCGCTTAATTAATTTTGACGATAAAGCGAAAGGTCATCGTGATACGGAAAGAAACTTATTTTCATTTAATGAGATGAGTTAAGATGAGTTTATTATTTATACAACAAAAGAGTTGCAGAGAGCATTTACCGTAGAATTCACACTGGCAAAATAGGATAAAAATTTTGTTTCTTTATGATAAAAAAATACCCTACTGATATACTATATTTTAGATTTTCTTAGTCTATGTAGGTAAATAATTAGCTTTTATACCAGAGGAGATATAAATTTAGAATAGGCACAACACACTCCGTTATGCTTATTTCGAACGGAGGCAGCAAAGTGGGCCCTGAATGTCTACCATGACAGTGATTCATCGGCTGGCACATCAACTCTCAAAAATGCATGTCATAAAAAAAAAAGTGGTGAAAATGGTAAAAGCTGCTTAAAATCTTCAATTTAAAAATGCCTTTAGTTTATAAAAGCTTTGTTCAATATTTAATCTCTACAAGCGCCAGGAGACTACTATATTAAAATGCCATTAAAAGAAGTGGTTTCAGAATAATTTTTAAGCTGTAGATCCAGGCCAATTTAGCTTTCGTGTTTCAAAGGTATCGGATTGTTGCTCTGATGACAAAATCATAAAAGTACTGAAGATTAACTTAGTGTTCCAAAATCTAGGTGTCAACCAATCATTACATAAAAGCACTTAATATTTTAAGGGGACTCACGACACTTAAGTCGAGGAAATAAGGCATATTTTCATACTTTTTGATTTTTTGTAACTATTTCAATTTACTCCCAATTTTTCCCAATTTTATGTATATGATAAATTGACATATTTATTTTAATAAACAAATTTTCATCTCTCAGAATAATTTTAAATAATTTTCTTTAAATTCTTTAGATATACACCTTTTTTTTAAGTATTTTTATTGTATACTAGCTTGCGCGCAGAACTATGAATTTAATTTTACACTTAAATGTATAATTCCTGTTTTATATTTAAAATAAATAATTCAAAATACAATTGAACTAAAACAATCAACATTCAAATTTTTTTCAATTTTTTTAAAACTGCTCAATATATAATTAAAATTTTTTTTAATTTTTGCATTAATTTACCCCTGAAAAAATAACAATATAAGCAGTGATTGCAAGAATTCTAGTTCAGACGCAATAAAATAACATGATTATGCAGTCATAAAAATTTCATGGAATTATGTCTCATAGTTTTTGAGATCAGTCGCGGAATGATGCAAAATTACATTTTGAGAAAAATGAGTTTAAAATTTTTCTTACCATAAACTTGATCAGTAATTAAATATTTAGAATATCAATATCTCCGGAACTAAGCTGAATATTTTCATGCGGTTTGCTTTATTTTGTTCAGAAAAAATCAGGCATTAACATATTTTTTTTCAAAAAATCGAATGTTTTAAAGATTTAAGAGTAGTGAGTCCCCTTAAAGAACTTGACGTGAATACATATCTGAATATCAAAACATAAATTATCCTTGTATGAATTTAAGATTTCAATGTCATATTCAGTACAGTACATGCTAAGTTTTGTTGCCTGTTTATATATTAACTATTAATGACTTTCGCTTTTGTTTTCAGGGTTAAAGGTGTTCACGGGCTGAGGGTAGCGGATGCTTCGATTATGCCCGAGATCGTCTCGGGAAATACCAATGCACCATGTATAATGATTGGAGAGAAGGCAGCGGATATAATTCGAGGAAAAAGAACTATTTTGAGAAAGAAAGACAAAAAGTGAATGAGAGAAGGAACATGCGATCATATGAGAATATTCAAACCAACACTTATTTATTTTAGGTTGTTTGAACTCTTGGTGCAGTGCACTGTCGCATAGCCAGACCTCTACTTATTCTAACCAAAGTCGTCAATGTTATCAAATAAAGAAGTTGAAAGTTTATTGAGCACCTAATAGCCAGTTAATTTTTTTATGTTTGTGAACAACGTTGTTTTAGCAGCTTATTGTTACTAACTGTAAAATTGGATGGATTTTCTCAACAATTTATGCCTCGTAAAACTTTTGAGCACAAATTCAAGTTTTCTACAAACCTTGTGTCGCCATCAGAGTCAAAGTAAACTTTAGAGTGCCTAATTATCTAGATGTTCTTTTTACACTTTCGGATACATTTTAACAATTTTACTTGTACAATTTGAGTTGAAATGTTTTCTTTTTATTGTATATATGTTTAGATAGTAATTTATAAATATATGCACTTATATGTAATGTTTCTGTGAAAATGAAATTATGTACATATCAAACTGTTAAATATTTATTACAAAAAATAAATTAAGTACTGCACAAGTCGGGTCATTGTTTCATAAATAACACAAACATTTCTTAAATAAACTTTTAAATATCTTCAAAGGAATGGTTTGGATTTGAAGACTCTTAAATTAAAAAAAAATTCCAAAACACTTGCTCTGCTATTTTAAACATACAGCTAGTTATGGACATGTTGACACATTGTGAAACTTTGTCGCATCATATCTATATATTTCTTTCTTATGACAAAAATGCGCCAAATACTTCTGGGATTTAATTAAAAGGCTTGGCCGTATATTAGAAGCTGGCGTTAATAAGTGTTTTGTCTTATGACACCTTCATTCCCACTCATCTTTAATAACAAATGTTCCGCTCCGTTTAAAAATCAATAACGTTCACATACTGAACAAGTCCAATAAACCAAAAAATGTTAAGTTGTGTCCTTCACATGAATAAACTTCGCAATTTGGCTTAAAAAATGTAAGAGTTTAGTTTCTCTTCCCAAACAACACCAATTCTTTTCTTTCTAGTTTCATACTAAGTCAATCCTGGAATTTCTCTTTTCTCAAAGGTTATATTCTGAACTACGTATACTAACTGAACATGATATATATGACAATTTGAAAAATAATTGTTACAACCCAAATATAAAACTAGTTCAGATGTATGAAATTATGAATAAGTAATGTTTGCGTGAATAGAGGACTGTTTCCTTTACAGTGGTTAATGTCTAATGAATCATTTTTCTTTCTCTGCAGACTTTGAACTTGAAGCAAAATTAGGTTGAAGTATTCGTTTGCATTTATACTGCATCTTCGTTAATTTCACTCTTTTCTTCAGGAGTAACAGCTTGTATTTATTCAGCATTTACATCGAACTTCAAACTTTTAAACTGAATTTCTTGTAAATGTCAGATCTCAGGAAAACTGTCCAAATGGCATATTTTTTTAAAAACTCAAATTTTCCCCGGACTCTTTATCTTCAGGAGCAAATTTATCTGCTCCAGTCGAAAGTTAGGCAATTTTTTTAAGTAATGATTGTCATATGGCTTCCGCTTAAGATGTGATTTACAAGTGCTTCTAAATCTTTGCAGCAAGAAGGTTTATTGGAATTATCTTTCATATTTATGACTATGATTTGTCATATACCTCGCGATGATATTTAGTAAAATGCTTTAAGGGGGTCCAGGACACATTTTGAAAATTTTTTTATTTGAGTTAAAATTTTGAATTTTTTTTGTGGTGCTTAACCATATAATTTGTAAACAAAATCACATCATAAAACTTCTCAAAGTTTTTGAAAAATTTTAAAATTTAAAATTTTTAATAAAAGTGGGGTAATTTAAAATCGTTATAACTCAAAATATTATTGGTCGAATTTCAATTTTTTTTTCATTTAATTAAACAAATATTTAAGTTTTAATTATGATTCACCATTTTTTAAAATATTAATTTTTTAAGAAATTAAAAATATTTAGATTAAAAATTACAAAAAAAAGATGCAACTTATTTTTAAAAAATCATATTTTCAAAAGTAAATATTTTTTTCAAATTTGCTGAATCAAAATTAAAGTAAAATAGTTTAAAAAGACATGTTTACAAGTGTCAACCATTTATTTTTAACAGTTCTTGACTTATAACAATTTAAAAACGAGAAATGGGGGAAAAAACCCATCATGCAGAAAAACGCACTTACAGGTTTAAACAACGATTGGCAACTATTAGAATGTTGCAAAAACAAAATAACAATTTCTCCTGTTCTAATTAAGATAGAAACATGGCTTAAACGTCATTTTAAGCGCAAACGAACACACAAATTTTTAATGCAGTAAAATTTTTTTCGAAAATTCGAACAATTTTGTGTCCTGGACCCCCTTAAATAACTAAAATATTACCACTAAAGTGAATAAATTATGTTGAAGCTCCGATATAAATATCAGTTATTTCCTGCTGTTGAACATGTATCAATAGCAAAATGAATTCATAATGAAGGAACTTGTTTTATAGTTATTTTTCCATGTGTAACGCTGGAGCTGGCCACTCTTAAAATTTCTGAAGTCAACAGAATTTGACTCTCCTTTTATACCCACAGATATCTGCTCATCTTTATAAGGTCTGCCGCTTTTTCTGCTATCATTATCGTTGGGGCATTCGTGTTGCCGGAAACAATGTTCGGCATTATGGAAGCGTCGACAACACGGAGTCCTTTGACTCCTTTGACCCTAAAATAAAACAATTACAAGTGAGTGACAAGCAATGAATATAAACCAACTAGCTAAAAACCCGCGCTTCGCTACGGAGTACATTCAAATTAAATACAATGGTCAATGTATGCAATTAATGCCAAAAAATAAATATGTATATATATTTATAATAAATACGACGATCAATATATACAATTGATGTAGAAAAAAAATGATATAAAAAAATCGTAAGGGATATTTTTATAGATAAAATAATGTCCAATCGTCTGCCGCATTAGCAACAAAAAAAATATTTTTTGTCTATTTAGTTGTTGTGCACGTGACGATAAATTTATTTAAAGTACCAGAAAAAGAAATCGAGTGATCGGCATTCAATAAATTAAATTCTAAAAATGAATCTTTAAAAATTCACCAAAAATCAGAAAATCGAGGTAAAGATTCGAAAAATAATTCATTTTAAAGGAATTTTTAGGATCTTTCTCGTGATATAAATTTTATAACTCTCAAATTATTATTTTAAATGCAAAGTTAAAATAAAGGTACTAAAACAGCTTAAAAATTTAATTTTTAAAAAAATTTAAGAAGAATTTTTGAAAAATCTTTCTTGGTGAACCCCTACACTATAAGAAGAATCGCCATGAAAAATTTCAGCCCTTTAGGTCCAGCGGTTTCGTCTGTGCGTTGTATGTCTGTCAGTGAGTCAGTCAGTTACGGAACTGTTTTATATATATAGATTAATTTAATCCAAGAGCACCATTTATCGGTTACTCATTTTTATAGTCATGCATAAATTACTAAATCTCATTAATAGTTAAGGGGACAAAGGACCTTCAAACCTACCTTTTTTTTGTTTTGAATGGATTTGCTTGAAATTTGAATACGTTATTAGTACCATAGATATGTAAAAGTGGTTAAAATTTAAAGATGAAGTATTAATAATTTATGAATTAGGAATTATTAATTATATCAAAAATTGGCCTAATTAAAAATGTTCCATGCGCATTTCTTTTGCATATAATATGGTAATTTTTATTTACAGGATACCTTATAGAACTAACAATGAAACTTATTGCTTATTTTAAACATTCATTAAAAATATAAAGAAAAAAAATAATAACAGTGAAAACACCCTTTTTATTACGCAAAATACCTATAAATCCATCTTTTCAAGTAGAAAATTTTAAAATTTGAGCTACGAAGCAAAATGTTTTTTCAATAGGATTTATTTGATATAGTGTTAAGTATATAAAACTTAAATTTCAAAACAATACGATAATTAGAAATGCGCCTGGAACAGTTTGAATATTCGCTTGACATGAAAATTTTTATTTTGAGAATAACACATTTAAATTTATTGCTGTTAGTAACCACATAATATCTAAATTAAATACAAATGCCTATAACTAGGAAAGTAATCACAGAAATTAAAATTTCTTTTTGCAACACATTCCTACTCGTCCGTAGTTTCAAAATTCAATAAAATAAAAAAAATCGAATTTTTGGACAAATTTCAAAATTTTGAAAGTCCATTGTCCCCTTGAAGGAAATAATGTTGAAACATCAGTGATACGTTATTAAATCTGGCATAAATTTAATTTAAAAATTTTTTTTTTCAGCTGGAAAAGCTTTTTCTCAAATTCCTTTTAATCTGTGCTCAATTTAAGCCGTAATAAATGGTGTTTATACTGAAGGTAGTTGTGCTATATTTTGAAGCTTGTGCAAAGATTGATTCACAACTTCTTTCCGTTTTACGAAATAATACATGAATCAAAGAATCGAAGGTTTTGAAGCTGAGGTAAGTAATAGAGCTCTAAAGAAACTTTTTCTCAATATGAACTTGCTTCTTTGCACTTTAAAAACATTTTACACAACTGTTATTTTGGACAAGAGCAAAAAAATATCCGTACTAACAACAAAATAGGAAACTTTCGCAGTGTACTGTGGAAAAACCTCCCGAAGTCAAAAATAAAAAACTAATAATAAAGGAAAAAGTAATTTTTAGTTTATTTTTCAATTCCTACTATTAGTTCACACTCTCCCTATATATATCTTGTTCAAATTTTCAATCGTTTATAAAATACTTTTTATTCATCCACTCAAGTTCAAATACATTTTTTTTAAACTTGTAGTGGATAACACTTGATGTTAATACAGTTTTTTCAAATGCTAATTCATTAATTAAATTTAATTAATCGATCTTAGTTTTAGACCTAGAGCGTCTCTTGCTCTTGAATAGTAATTTCCCTCTTGTTACTGTGCAAACTGTAGCACTGCGGTAGCGCAGGCTCCTCCCGTCCTGTAATTTGCGGGATCGAATCCCCAACTTGACGAACTTTTTCTCTCTTTCCCCCCCTCCTAATCTCGCACAGTAGGCAAGGTTCTGGCAGGCAATCCTTTTTTTCAATTCCTACTATTAGTTCACACTCAAATTTTTCTTTGTTGACCTAAGTAGGAATTGACTTTAAAAAATTTTGTTTTTATATTACTTGTTTAACATTATCCTCAGCAAATATATTCGGGATATTCAAATTCCTATAAGGTTATAATATTTTGTTCCGATATCAGAGAGTTATCTGTGCAATACAACTTAGAAAATTAATGCATTTGAGAAAGAATGGATTAAAAAGGAATACACACCGTAATTGGCAAGAACTCCAGTTATTTATTTCCCCATATTTCTACATAGAATTCCTTTTTGAAGTTACATTTCGATGATCTAAATTAAATCTGATTAATACATTTTTCGTTATCTTAAGAAAATCTTGCATGAATAACTATTTTGGGACTCTCCCATGTTTGTGGCTATTCGGGCACTAGCATCTCAGTCCGGCATAGAAGTTTCTAGAATAACGTATACAAAAATAACGTGGTAATGAGAGTTTACTCTTCCCAATCACTATTTTTTCCCTTTTGTAATAGCTTTATCTATATATGAGGCGATGAAAGGCAAAGTGGTGTAAGTCAAAGGAGTTTAACTGCAAAAACTACAAAAAAATCCCACCATAAATTGAACAAATTATAATACATAACAATTATTACAATACTGGAAATAACTATTTACAATTCCACTATAAATTGAACATGGAGATTACATATTTGCCCTCAAATGAAAAAAGTTGAAAATGTGACTTACACCACTTTGCCTTTCAACGCCTCATATATCAAACAGTTCCGTAACTGAGTCACTGACTGACATACAACACACACACCAAACCGATGGACCTAAAGGGCTGAAATTTTGCATGGCGATTCTTCTTATAGTGTAGGGGTGCACTAAGAGAGATTTTTGAAAAATTCTTCTTAGATTTTTTTAAATTCAATTTTTTAGCTGTTTTAGAAATTTTTTTTAAGTTTGCATTTAAAATAATAATTTGAGGGTTATAAAATTTATATCGCGAGAAAGACCATAAAAATTCCTTTAAAATGAAATCTTTTTCAAACCTTTAGCTCGATTTTCTGATTTTTGGTGAATTTTTAAAGATTAATTTTTAGAATTTAATTTATTAAATGCCGATCACGTGATTTCTTTTTCTGGTACTTTAAATAAATTTATCGTCGCGTGCATAACAACTAAATAGAAAAAAAATATTTTTTTTCTTGCTAATGCAGCAGACGATTGGATATTATCCGATAAAATAAATATCCCTTACGATTTTATATATATATATATATATATATATTACATCACATCACATCAATTGTATACATTGATCGTCTCATTTATTATAGATATATATATTTATTTTTTGGCGTTAATTGCATACATTGACCGTTGTATTCAATTTGAATATACTCCGTAGCAAAGCGCGGGTTTTCAGCTAGTCTTTAAATAAATTTTTTGAACAAAAGAATATATAAACAAGGTAGACTGTTTTTTGATTGTAACATCACACTGGAGAAACTTGCAATGCAACTTTTTGATGCGTTACAACGCGTTACGATAGCACAAACAGTAAAATTTTTTTATTACATTTGTGATCGAAGATCATCGACCAATATCTTAGGATATGTAAGGATATTGAACTGATTTTGAACTATGACGTAATCATGACACTAAAATAAACTAATGATCTTTTTTGAGAAGAATACATCAGAATAACATTCCCTTCCGTCGAAATTTTCATGTACCCGAAACCCAACTCAGGTGTGACATTCTGAAGTTCAAAAAGTAGCACGATGATTGAATTTAACTATAATACCAATATCTAAAAGCCTAAATGCATTCACATGGGTGTGAAGTAAAACCAGTCGAGCCTGACATGTCACACCTGAGACAAGACTCTGTGACCTAATAGAGTATGTTTTTTATCATCGCACAGGACCTTTCTATGCGACAAAACACAAATTCAATGTAATGAAGAATATGATTACCTAGGGGAATTAATAGTGCCCTGAGACCGTCACGTCAAACCTGCAACAAATTTGCAATGTTCAAACTTAACAGGAGTCATTTGCAAACAAATTCATGAAAGCCAATACAGAAAATGCCGATGTAATGATTATAAATTGCGGCCCGAGATAAGGATTTAAAAAGGACCTAAGGAAGTTAAATGCAAAGAGGTATACAAGGTGTGCTCATAAAGTAACCGGACATTTTTTTATAAAAAAGAAAAATAATGCACACCTTCAAATAAATTTATCTCCTTCAAAATAATCGTCAAAGGAGTCTATACAATTTTTCCAACGTTTCTTCAAGTCATCGAAACACTGTTTATAGGCGTTACAACTAACCGTTCGCAAAATGCTCGTAACATTTGATTTAATATCCGAGACGTTTTCAAATCTCTGTCCTTTCGTGGCCATCTTTAGCTTCGGAAAAAGGAAAAAATCAGCTGGCGATAAGTCGGGAGAATATGGTGGGTGATTTATCACTCCAATTGAATGCTTAGCAAGATATTGTCGTACAGAAATTGCTGTATGGGGCCTAGCATTATCGTGTAAAAGAAACCATTGCCCAGAATCAAACGGTTCCTTCCTAACTCGCTTTATCCTGTTTCTTAATCGAAAAAGCACCTCCTTGTAAAAATGATTAATTGTTTGATTTTCAGGAACAAATTCGTGGTGAATAAGTCCTTTGTAATCAAAAAATGCAAAATCCATGAAAGGACAGAGATTTGAAAACGTCTCGGATATTAAATCAAATGTTACACGTATGTTGCGAACGGTTAGTTCCGACGCCTATAAACAGTGTTTCGATGACTTGAAGAAACGTTGGAAAAATTGTTTAGACTTCTTTGGTGATTATTTTGAAGGAGCTAAATTTATTTGAAGGTGAGTAATATTTTTCGTATTTATAAAAAATTGTCGGGTTACTTAATGGGCGCACTTGTAGTATCAAAAGACGTGTCGATTAATAAGACCCTAGTTTAAATCTATTCTATATTCGGACCCGCAACCCGATTTTAAAAATCTGATAATTTTACGTAAGGATTAATCTACCATACGGATGTTCAGCGATGCGGTTATTGAAAAAAATTTATGAGAAAGGGTATAAATAAGACGAAATTTAAGTGAGATCACACAGAATCCCACATAGAACAGGACAAACTCCCGGAGTGATGTGGCTACGCTGCTTCTTTACTCCTGATCCAAGTTTATTTCATCATTTAATATTTTTGTCAAACTGCACTATTTTATAGAGTTACTAGCTGAAAACCCGCACTTCGCTACGGAGTACATTCAAATTAAATACAACGGTCAATGTATGCAATTAATGCCAAAAAATCAATATATATATTTATAATAAATACGGCGATCAATGTATACAATTGATATAAAAAAAATTTATTTATAAAAAAATCGTAAGGGATATTTTTATAGACAAAATAATGTAGAAGAAAATATTCAAATTAAATGTAATAGGACATACTAAAGAATATAGTGTTGTAAATATAGTACAGTTTGAGGAACATAATATCATTTATTGTATTTTAATATTTTTTGGATAATGTCCAATCGTCTCCCGCATTAGCAAGAAAAAAAAATATTTTTTTTGTCTATTTAGTTGTTATGCACGTGACGATAAATTTATTTAAAGTGACAGAAAAAGAAATCCCGTGATCAGCATTTAATAAATTAAATTCTAAAAATTAATCGTTAAAAATTCACCAAAAATCAGAAAATGGAGGTAAAGATTCGAAAAAGATTTCCTTTTAAGGGAATTTTAATGATCTTTCTCGTGATATAATTTTTATAAGCCTCAAATTGTTATTTTAAATGCAAACGTAAAAAAAGTTTAAAAAACAGCTTAAAAATTTAATTTTAAAAAATCTTTCTTAGTGTTCCCCTACACTATAAGAAGAATCGCCAAGCACAATTTCAGCCCTTTATATCCAACGGTTTGGTCTGTGCGTTGTATGTCAGTGAGTCAGTCAGTTACGGAACTGTTTTATATATATAGATTACCTTTGTGAGTGTGTGTGTGTGTGGCTAAGGTCCCTGGGGCTAACGACTGCCACACCCCAGTCCGGTGTACATATGAATATAAGGAAATAGAAACATAAATCCCACAATCACAGAAGAATTTTTCATTAACAAACGATGACACGGAAGATAGTTTGCAGCCCCCCTCCCCTTTCTAGACTGGGGCTCCTTTTTGCAGGCAGAAGACTGACGAGTTCCCCAGAATACAACCAAGTCTTACGCGGGAATCGAACCCGCGTCCCCGGTGTGGAAGGCTGATGCTTGGTCACTGGGCGACATTACTTTTGTAAGTTTGGAATACAGTATTTTTTTTCTTCACCTTCAGAAATACTTTCAATGTGTTGGTCTAATATATGGAAACGTATTTTAAGCCTGCCTTTCAACCGCGACGTTCTTTTTATTTTAGTAACGCATTCTATTGTGCAAATAGTTGGCCTTAAATTTACCTGAGATGAGGGTCTACTACAGCCGATGGATCCCATGGGCTGCCCATCTTGCACGTCCCTACTGGATGGTAAATGGTGATAGTGTACGTCCTAGCAACGCATTCCAAGTAAGGTTCACTCCACAAAGGATACAATTCGCAACCAGGGAATACAGTTCCAAACAGGCGAGATCCCATTTTCAGAAAAGGCGGTTGCAGCCCCAACTTCACACATATTTTCATGCCTGTAAAAGAGGATCACTGTTTCAAGATAGAGATTTAGATTTGTGTAATACACCAGCACAGTGCTGTTTGCCGAAATCTGATTGGGAAAAATACATTTTAAATAATACACGAGGTTTTGTTTTTTAAATTGCATATGTAGACTTGGTTTAAATAACTCTTAAGCATACATTCATAACACACCAACTACTACAGGCAATTGATATATTGCAAGTCGTAGTAAAAAAATTAAACAGAAATATAGTAACAAAAAGGAAGTGGATTCAGGAAAATTTACTATAAAATTTTCCTGAAATGGCTGCAAATGTTTTTTATTTAGTTTTTGAATTATATTGTCTGTTGACTTACGTACAAACAATTTAATTTCAGCATATCAGGATTGTTTTTTAGCATTTTTTCTTTGGATATGAAACAAATAACCTATACTGACTGGAAGAATAGAGAAATATCCCCTCGTAAATGATAAATAAAAGGCTCCTAAACATCTTATATGATTGATCACTTCAATGAATCTTTGATGAATGATCTCTGTTCTTGAAAACCATCAAAAATTATAATAAAATTCTCTTCAAAAGTAAGCCACACAAATATGCTAGTGTTGCAGGGTCTTTCTGGGAAGGGAAGTAACACAAGGAACAGGGATCCAGAACAGCTAAATGGGCGTAATATGTATGTTTGCCTGCGAATCCTTATATTTCCCCTAGCCGTTCGGACATGGTACCTTATCTTTCCTTGGTGAAAAGGCTGACATTTTTATATTAACCCTTTCGTGGGCCATTTATTTCTCTTTTGAAGTTCTCCCAGTTTTTTTGTGTTTTATTATCAATTAAACAATGGCATTTAAGTAAATATATTTTATTTTGCGGAATTTCAAATTTAAATTAAAATTTTAGAGGTGGGAAGCATATTTCCCAAGTAACCATCTACGGACATAAAAAAAAATTCAATTTAATGATGATTATTTGCCATGAAAAGATGAGAAGCATGTTGCAATGCACAAGGGTACATCACACTCTGCACACATGTAGCCGATCCTCTTTTCTTGTTCTTTTGTGCTACATTTTCTACATCGTCTATAGTTTGAAACAAACTTTGGCATCTGGTTTCCCACACTGGCTAATCACACATCATCTGGAACTGCACACTTCTTCGCTTGGAAGCTAGCAGAACGACCTTTCCTTCTTCTTGAAGAATATCCTTCTATTAGCTGACGAGCTAATGCTATACGGAATGTCAGCTGGTCTAAACTTCTATTCCGTTTATTTACTTGCCATTTAGTTGCGTAGAACAAATATATATCAACAGAGGTGTCAGAGCAGAACAGATTTCACAGAACCGGCTTCCGAACTTTTATAACATATGTACTATTTCTGTTTCAATTGCTGGAAACTAGATGGCAGCACAAAACTGAAGTGGGAATTATTCTTCCCAACATTATAATAGCGAGATAATACTAATATATTATAGTGGGTTTTGCGCTTCCCGCAGGAGTATTTCCTAAGATCGTGTAGGTGGGAAGTTATCTTCCCAAGGCCCAACGAAAGGGTTTTAACACTAGAACCGCGGAATTTTCGATATACCTAGAACCGCGGAGCGGGTCATTTTGACCCTAGATTGTAAACCTAGAAAATATGCACAAGCGCTTAATTTAGTTAACTAAAACATTTTATTTTTTTATATAATAATCAATATTTCTCAGAATTTATATTAAATAATTTATATAAATAAAGAGAAATTAACTTAATTTTTACAAAATCGTATTATTTAAAATTTTATATCCTTGAGTATAATAACATATCTCTTTAACAAAATATGGCATAAATTTCCTAATTTCAATGGAAAAGCAGAGTATCTCTTTTCAATAAGTTTAGACAAATTTTCAAAAAATTTAAAATTTTATCAGTTACTTACTAGTTTTACAGATTATAAAATCCAATTTACTGTATGCATTGTGCACAAAACTGAGTAATACGTTTTGTGTATTTTCCACAAATGTGTCCTTTACATTTTGAAAATATATCTATAGTTTTATTTTCACATTTCGAACTGTGGCATCGGACTCGTTTACGCTCATTTTGTGGTTGTCCGTCGTTTCCATTGGTTGCTTCACACTCTCTTTTTGCAACCTTTTTTTGTCAGGAGAGAACAATCTTGTCTCGCAATTCTTCAACCAAGTCTTGAATGAATTGCCGTCTACTAATAGATTTTCGAGTTTATATAAAACCCAGGCAATGATTGCAGCAAGGTCCAAAATATTTCAAATGTCCTGCACCGGCCACCTAAGAGAAGCATACTTCACTGTATATTTCCTTGCCATTTGGTCAATCACGTCCACACCGTATTTAGTTGCGTTGTAGAAAGCGATTGTATTAGGTAGTTTTTTGTGGGGTTATCTGCAATTTCTACGGCTGTATGGAAACTACTTAGCAACAAAACGTTTTTTTTCTTTTTTACCTTGATAAACAGTTAGACTCATGTCTTTATGGGTTAGTACCGTGGTCGAATGCAATGTGGATTTTGACACTTTTACACAGACTGGTATTTCTCTTCTTAGCGTTTTACAGTTCCTACAAGGCTGGTGTTCTTGGATTTCAATGCCTCTGCAAGCTTCAGTGTTGTGAAAAAGTTGTCCGTAGTGACATTTCTACCTTTGTTCTCATATGGACTTATTAGTCGCAGCACTACATGTTCAGAAAGAGAGACGTTGGATGGACTTTGGTTATCTATTCCAAGATACAGGAATCCATTTATCAGATATTTTGAGTCAACATCTGCAGCCAACCAGAACTTGATTCCAAATTGAGCGACATTCCAAACTGTCCCATTTTTGCCAACTTCATTATTTCCAACTTTGAATGTTATTGTCGATTTCTTTTTCAAAATTCTTTGCATATGTGTATCTTTTCTTGGAATGTTTGATTTTTCATTTTTATCAGATAAATTATCATCATTATTGCAATGAGAAGAACCAGCGATTGTTAGAGCATTGCCGGAGTCATCTTCAGTTTCATTTTCTTCATCCGAATCCAAATTTTCTTTATTAGCTTACAGGTAATCATCCTCACTACTCAAAATCAAAACACTTTCATCATTTTCTTCACCTTCTGAATCATTTTCAGATAATTGTTTTAAATATTGTAATGCTTCCTGGGCAGTAAGAATACGGTGTCGTTACATCTTTTTTATACATATAATAATTACAGAATAAAAGCAACTTCAAAAATATTCGCTGTCATTTCTCACTGCATTCGAACGTAGTTCGCGCTTCAAACCTAATGTAATGACCGTGACTGAAAACTTTCACTATTCCCCCTTCTGGTACAGTCCATTTCAGGAATTCGAGGGTGGGGTAGAAGTACTTTACAGTTACTTTCGAGAAAATGCATCTGTTTTTCGTCATTTGTGCATTAGCATTTCTTACGGGTCAAATTGACCCGCTCCGCGGTTCTAGGTATAAGTGTTAATAATAGAAAAATTATTTATGTTACGAATTTTTAAATTTGGTAAATTGTTGTTCACCTTAAATTATTAAAAGTCATAAAAGGAATATTTTTTTCAATTGATACTTTTCGCGTGGTGATAAATTAATCGTTTTGGGTCAAATTGACCCGCTCCGCGGTTCTAGTGTTAAATATATGTGTTCTGTGGTCTATATTTTTTAATATATTTGCCATTGTTGCAATTAGTTGTCCGCTGCAGCAGCTAAAGAATAAAGTTGAAAAAAAGTTTGGTTTAACCACTAGATACCCCTAGTAGAATTCTGAACCGACAATTGGTAGAAATGTAATGAGCATACCTTGTACAAGCACTTTAATGTCTAGTGGGTCGCTGAAGTAGTTGGGATCGATCCTTGGCTTTACATAAGGATTAGAAGACTGCAGAGTGATGCGACCTTTGCTTCGAGGCCTTAAAAGCACAGGATACATAGTGAACGTATCTTTTCCGAAGTATGGCACGTAAACTTTTTTGAACACCTAAAACACGAAAAAGGGTTTGATTACATTAGGACTTTAAGAATAAGGATCCATCTCCTAGACATGAATAGTTTTTGGGTGATGATCATAATCCAGTGAAATGAAATTCCTTCTTAAGGATCCTTTTGTAAAATGCGTTACGTCAGGACTTTAAGAATAAAGATCTATCTCCTAGACATGAATAGTTTTTGGGTGATGATCATAATCCAGTGAAATGAAATTCCTTCTTAAGGATCCTTTTGTAAAATGCGTTACGTCAGGACTTTAAGAATAAGGATCTATCTCCTAGACATGAATAGTTTTTGGGTGATGATCATAATCCAGTGAAATGAAATTCCTTCTTAAGGATCCTTTTGTAAAATGCGTTACGTCAGGACTTTAAGAATAAGGATCCATCTCCTAGACATGAATAGTTTTTGGGTGATGATCATAATCCAGTGAAATGAAATTCCTTCTTAAGGATCCTTTTGTAAAATGCGTTACGTCAGGACTTTAAGAATAAGGATCCATCTCCTAGACATGAATAGTTTTTGGGTGATGATCATAATCCAGTGAAATGAAATTCCTTCTTAAGGATCCTTTTGTAAAATGCGTTACGTCAGGACTTTAAGAATAAGGATCTATCTCCTAGACATGAATAGTTTTTGGGTGATGATCATAATCCAGTGAAATGAAATTCCTACTTAAGGATCCTTTTGTAAAATGCGTTACGTCAGGAGGTTTAAAAAACACTGCCTATATAATAGAAAATACTGTCATTACCCTTCCAACTTACCCCCCCCCCCCATATAAAATACGCTAGGCATACATCGAAAGGAAAACATTCAGCTCAATGTGTTCTCAAAGAACTAAAAAAAAGTCTTTATCCGACTGCACTGGGCTTCGGTGTACGTTTCCTTTTGTTCTGAAGTTCATTTCACAAGAGTTTCGAATATACTTTAAAAAATCATCATTTGTGTAAAATTATGTGATAGGAGTTAATAATGGAAAAATAAGGGAAATATCACATTGCAATGATATAATTAGACGATTGGAATAAGATTAGTCATTGTAATCCACAAAAGATTTATAAAGAATATCTTGTTACTTCCGAGAGCTTGATGGGAAAAACGAAATGTTTAGGAGAACAGTATGACACATGATGTCTCTCTTTAAGGCCAATATATTTGATGTCTCTCAGCTTTGACCACGTGCTCTCCAAACAAAAGATGATATGATAATACGTTTCCCTTCAAATCTGACAGCTAATGCTGGTTCCTATCATTGAAATGTGGTTCTAAAGTCTGCATTATCTTTGAAAAACTACTCTATTCATTACTAAGCTTATGGTCTGAATAATGGTTAATACTTTTTTGGCGGTCAATGTGGGTAGGAGAGAGTTATTATGTTATTTTAGACATGCATTGTTTTAGGGCAATTATTTTCTTTGTCGAGCCCATTTCCAGTGGAAAGAGCCTCGATCGGGGTAACATAGATATCCCTATCTACTTTCCTAACTTACAATGACACAGGTTGAAAAGCTTCAAAATTATCATGTTTTCCCTTTCAGGGGCAAAAACCTCCCGTGTTTGCACGGTGCAGATTTTTTCAGGATTTTTTTTAACCTAAAGAATATTGAAAAATTTTCCAATTAAAGGTTGCAAAATGTTTTTACTTTTTTTACCTGATAAAAGAGGGCGGTAGCAGTTTTCTGCTAAGCAGTTTTCTGCTCATTTAACTGGAATACATTGAATGCAAGTGGGAAAAAAGTCTAGTTTTAGGCGTTTGCACTGTGCAAACGGCACCCCTTAAAGGATTAATAGAGATAGCATGACTTTATTTATTTCAGAAAGTGAAACAGTCGGCTTTTAGATAGTTCTCATCAAGATCATAATATATTTTCAGAATATACCGCATACTCTTCGCATTGCCTACAAGAGCTTATGCAACAGCCATCAACAAATGCCGTCATTAGGGATAGTTTTCAAAGTATCTTCGATTCTACCATCGACATGGTAATAAAACTAAGAACTATTCAAATTGTTCCTTTTCCGCCTCCTCAGCAATCCAACTTTGATGTCTTGCGCCAAAATAGCGAAGGCGGGATGCTTTGGCAACAACATATGAACGCGTTTTAATAGTTTGTGTCGATGGTTCACCCGATACTTGGGTGATATCACTGTCTAGACAACAGCAATAGGACCATAATTTTTTTGAGTATGTGAGATACGCTTCTTTCGGGCCACGGCTATTTTTAGTGTGAGTTAAGCTCACTCTCATTTTCCTCCTCCTCTTATTTTAGCTCCACTACCCCAGAAAAGGAGTTATTATTTTTTAAAATTACTTGATGTTCATTTATTTACACAAGACACAGCAATGGGGTGAGAAAAGTCGGCGAAAGTAATTTATTTGGTAAAGTTACTACAAGCTTTATCAGGATAATTTCTTGTGTTTTAAAATTGATAAATATCAAATCTGCCCATTTTTGAAACGCAAATGACGTTTGCGATAGCAACAAACTATGCCTTTGCATCTTTATATAGTTTCAGGGGCCTCTTTCAACGACCGTCTAATTTGTATAAAGAGATGTTATGATGTGGAGAGGCAGAAAGGCTTAATTGTAATAAATATTTAATAAATTTTTTTATATATTATATATTGTAATAAATATTTTTTAAAAAGCGAGTTAATACTCTAACGGCGATAGATAAAATTTTCAAGTAACTTTGTAAGGTATACACAAGATTCGATTCACAAGAATCGAACTTTGGAGTGAATTAAAGAAGCTGCTTTAGATATGCTAATTTCGGGATACGCGCTTAGTATAAATACCACGCAGCGTCATTAAGAAAGAAGGGGAGGTTGTTAAGGTTGAAAAGGTGTTATCCTGCGCTAGTGCTTAGCGGGCCAGAAGTTTACATGGCAGTACTGCTGGTTTGACTTACTGTTCGTGAGTATAAAAATATATTGTTCTTGAAAGCTGTGTTTATACATTCCGTACAAGTAGTACGCATGCTTATTGCTGTAAAAGCCAATTATATGTGCAATGAATTCAATAAACATTTATTCATGTATAAACCGTGTTTGCTTCAAATTCAAATAGAGTGCCACTTCAAATTATATACACCCAAGTCTGGGTAGAAGTGAGCATAGAATCTCTATAACTTACATGATCGTTGAGCCCCATGACCTTTCTTATGGTCTGTCCACGATCAGAAGAAGGTGAACTGGATATGAAATGTATTTCTATGTCCGGCCAATCATCCGTCCAGTTCGCGTATGGCGTCTTCACAAATGCTAGCCCTTCAGCTCCTCCGAGAATAGTCATGGGACCTGTAGCTCGGGAATTTCTTGAGTATTAACAAAATTAGGTGAATGATAATTACAGTTACATAAAACCGCAAAAGAGGTCCTTCAAACGTGTTACTCAAACTTCATTAGAGATTTTTTTCATTATAAAATTACATTTTAGTGCTTGAAATTTCCTGAAATTTATTAAGAAATTCAATCCGTAGTAGGAGTGTTGAGGATGAAGAGGTAATCAGGTATAACTTTAGTGGAACACATATAGATGGCAAATTTTAAAAAAATTCAATTTGCCGAAAAAAAATGAAAGCTGCACATTCTGTCTACATTTTGTTCTCTATTAAATAACAATTTACTGCCACGGAAGGTGTTTACCACAAAGGAGATCACAGAAGTACAAAACCTTGCTCTTCATGCAGAGAAAGATTATACAGTGGAATCTCGATCAATCGTTTTCGGATCCGTCGTTTTTCCGTATGTGTCGTTCATTTTATCCAGTCCCAACGATCATATTGTTTTGTTATGTTTCCGCATCTATCGTTTTCCCGCATTTATCGTTCATTTCAATCGGTCCCTTGAAAAACGATAGATCGAGATTCCACTGTAATCTATATATGAGGCGGTGAAAGTCAAAGTGGTGTAAGTCAGGAAGTCAAATGGTGTAAGTCAAGAGACTTTAACTGCAAAAACTAAAAAAGTCCACCATAAATTGAACAAATTATAATTCATAACAAATATTACAACATTGCAAATATTAACTATTTACAATTCCACTATAAAGTGAACATGGAGATTACATATTTGCCCCCAAATGAAAAAAGTTGAAAATGTGACTTACACCACTTTGCCTTTCAACGCCTCATATGTAAAACAGTTCCGTAACTGACTCACTGACATGCAACGCACAGACCAAACAGTTGGACATAAAGGGCTGAAATTTAGCATGTCGATTCTATTTATAGTGTAGGGGTGCACTAAGAAAGCTTTTTGAAAAATTCTTCTTAGATTTTTAAAAATTAAATTTTTAAGCTGTTTTTGTAACTTTTTTCAAGTTTGCATTTAAAATAATAAATTGAGGGTTATAACATTTATATCACAAGAAAGATCATTCAAATTCCTTTAAAATGAAATCTTTTTCGAATCTTTACCCCCCTTTTTTGATTTTTGGTGAATTTTTAAAGATTAATTTTTATAATTCAATTTATTAAATGCTGATCACGTGGTTTTTCTTTGTGGGATACTTTATATTAATTTTGCGTCAGATGCATAACAACGAAATAAACTGACAAAAAAAATATTAATATACGACAAAAGATAAAACTTAACCATTAGACAAATTGAGATGGAAGTTTTTAAAGAATTTAAATGAAATTAGTATGTTTTATGGATATTAAACATACAAATTAATTGTATACATTGACCGTTGTATTTAATTTGAATGTACTCCGTAGAGAAGCACGGGTATTCAGCTGGTACATATTTATTTCGCATGATTTAATCCTATTTTACCTCTGGTTATGATTAGCTGCTCAATGAAAATTTTCATTCAGGCCATTCACAATACCCTCAAGTAGCACACAAGTAAAATAAAACTTCAAAATACCCAAAGGAACAAAGAATGTTTTGCATTTCATCAAATACATCTTCTTTGAGAAGAAAGACTTGAAAAAATATGTTCTTTTTGGTTATTATGGGCTTTCTATTTAACAGATATGATTCCCTTCAAGTATTTTAGCTTTGATTGACGTTAGTGTATTTACTCTTATAACATAGATAAATAGGGGTAAGAAGATTTTGAGAATCAGTAAAGAGAAGCAAAATATATTCTTTATTAATCGAAGTCTCGAAAGATAAACATATTGTGCTTTGTTTTAGAAAATAGAAAGAAAAGATGCCGGTATATTCAATTCAAAGTACGTTCTAGAACACTGAAGAGAACAATTCAATTCAAGAGCAACTTATAAGCATTTAAGTCTTTGTATAGTTTTTAAAAGGATATCTATCACTGTATTTTACACCTAAGCTAATTTAATGCTACAAAGTATGAGTAATTCTGGCCTGCTTTAGTATAATATAAAAACTCATTGACTGTTACGATGATATAATTATTTGCAAGAAATTCATTTTAAAAATATATACAAAATCAAAGTGCAAAAGTTGGCGGGCCGAAAAATATAACCTGAAAATTCTTTTAACTTATGAGTGAAGGAGTTCAAATTACTAAATTTTCCAGCTTACCTTTCCCTGCAGTGACAAAGCCAAATACGTTTTTCAGCGTTGCTATCCTCTCCGGTAGCAATGATATTGGAGTATCTATCACAAAATGCATACCAGCTGCGCCTACATGATCCTGAAGATTTTCGCCCACCGGGAGATCAGATATTACAGGAATCTTCAAATAGAAACATACAAATCTATATATATAAAAAACAGTTCCGTAACTGACTGACTGACTGACATACAACGCACAGACCAAACCGCTGGACCTAAAGGGCTGAAATTTTGCATGGCGATTCTACTTATAGTGTAGGGGTGCACTAAGAGAGATTTTTGAAAAATTCGTTTTAGATTTTTTTAAACTAAATTTTCTAGCTGTTTTAGTAACTTTTTTTACGATTGCATTTAAAATAATACATTGAGGGTTATAAAATTTATATCACGAGAAAGATCATAAAAATTCCTTCAAAATGAAATTTTTTTCGAATTTTTACCTCCATTTCCTGATTTTTGGTGAATTTTTAAAGATTAAATTTTAGAATTTAATTTATTAAATTCTGATCACGTGATTTTTTTCTGGTAGTTTAAATAAATTTATCGTCACGTGCATAACAACTAAATAGACAAAAAATATTTTCTTTCCTGCTAATGCGGCAGACGATTGGACATTATTTTGTCTATAAAAATATCCCTTACGATTTTTTTCAAATATATATATTTTTTTTTACATCAATTGTATATATTGATTGTCGCATTTATTATAAATATATATATTTATTTTTTTGGCATTAATTGCATACATTGACCGTTGTATTTAATTTGAATGTACTCCGTAGCGAAGAGTGGGTTTTCAGCTAGTACACCTATAAAAGGCAAGAGAAAACGGACATGCTTTTTATATTAATGAGACTCACTACCCTTAATTCTTTAAAACATTCGATTTTTTGAAAAGAATATATGTTAAAGCCTGATCATTTCTGAGCAAAATAAAGCAAACTGCATGAAAATATTACGTTTAGATCCGGAGATATTGATATTCTAAATATTTAATTACTGATCAAGTTTATGATAAGAAAAATTTTAAACTCATTTTTCTCGAAATGTAATTTTGCGTCATTCCGCAACTGATATCCCAAAAACTATGAAACATAATTCCGTGAAATTTTTATCACTACATAACCATGTTATTTTATTGCGTCTGAACTAGAATTATTGCAATCACTGCACATTTTGTAATTTTTTTCAAGGGTAAATTAATGCAAAAATTTAAAGAAATTTTAAGTATATTTTGAGCAAGTTTAAAAAATTGAAAAATATTTTAATGTTGAATGTTTTATGTTCAATTGTATTTTGAATTATTTATTTTATATATAAAACAGGAATTATACATTTAAGTGTAAAATAAATTTCATAGTTCTGCGCGCAAGCTAGTATACAATAAAAATACATAAAAAACAAGGTATATCTAAAGCATTTTAAAAAAAATTTTAATTATTTTGAGAGTTGAAAATTTGTTTATTAAAATAAAATATCAATTTATCATATACATAAAATTTGGAAAAATTGGGAGTAAATTGAAATAGTTACAAAGAGTCAAAAACTATGAAAATATGCCTTATTTCCTCGACTTAAGGGTCTAGGGGGGGGGGGGAGAGTCCAATTTCATGTTTGGAAGTGAGCAATTCAAAACGTTATAAATGAAAAAAATACTATCTTTGTTTAAATTTTACAGTATCATGCGATACTGTAGCTTCTCTAAATTCCTAAAAAGGTCTTACTGAAAAGTTTTTAAAGAGATTTAAAGAATTATTATTTAATAATAATATTAATAAAATTCAAGCAATAAATCTCAAATACGATATCAAAACGCTTTGCTACGTATATCAATTTTTCGCACGATGTCAAATTTATGTCCTGCTGGGGTAAAGTACTATATCTAATTAATTTCGAAGAAAAGATTAAATGAATAATTCTGAAGACTATGTGATTCTACACATATGCAAATCAGGTGGTGGCCCTTATAAGTTTAATGTTCTGTATTGTGTTAGAAATTTACATTTAAGCTCAATACTGACGACATTCGAACGTAATACACATATTTGAAGATGTCACATAAAGTGTATTAAATGTATAGAAGAGAAAATATTTCTCCCTACAAATTATTCATTAGCTTAGTTAGCTTTTCTTCTGAAATAAAGATTTTTTTTTCATAGGGGTGCATTTACATATTCTAGATGCAGTTCAATCAAGATATTTGAGCAGTTATCTTACAAATTGTAATTTATTAATAGAAAAATATAATTTTATGATTCGTTTGTTTCCTTGTCGGCTTATAATACATTGTGTATAATATACTTTGACCACTGGATTTTATCCTAAAGGATTTTTCGAATAACTTTTGAAAGACATACAGCTAAACTGTACATACATACAACATACATACTAACATACTACTAAACATAATAAAAATTACTTAATTATATACAACTTTTATGCCCTGCAATTTTTTATACAATGTCCACTGGTATTTGTATTACAGGGGCTATGTCTGAATATTGTAAATTTCTGACCATAAGGTAAAACAAATTCCTAAAATCTATAGTTTAAAAAGAATTAAATGAATGTAGGATATTGAAAAATGATCCTACTATCCCTTGAGATATATTTTCATTGAAACCTCTATTTAGAGACTATTATACCTAGTTTAAATATTAATGAAGAGCAGATGGAAATGCAAATAATGTCTTTATTAGCAGCTTTAGAAGGTTTTCATAAAACACGTGTTTATGCCAGAATTTTAACAAATATTCTCTGAGTTCCCTAATTTGTGAGGGAATACTTTATGCTCCGGATGATTAAATACGCAGGACTTTTTTTTAATCAATTAAATTAAGCCTCAAAATCTTACGTATCTCAATGGAGTCGTCAAAATTTATTTCAGACGTGACGTCACTTGGTTGGGTCTTGGTCATAAAAATTAAACCACCTTAGCATTAATACCATTCATGTCAGGGAAGTCACCAACAACCTGCTCGACACGCATAAATTCTTCCTAGCACAATGGGTGTTTCCAGATTTTTTAAAATTTATTGAGACTTTTCCTTTTGGATCATAACTGATAAACAAACGGTAAGCTTTTTTATTTCACTAAAAAGAATCGCAATTTAATTAATTACCCCAAACTTCTGTAACTGCTTCTTTGGCCCTATTCCAGAAAGCATGAGTAACTGTGGTGAGTTTATGGCACCGGCGGATATGATAACTTCTTTCCTGGCTTTGACTTTCCAAGTCTTTCCAAGACGATCGAATATCACACCCTTTGCACGTCTGTGTTCGTCAAAAATAATCTACGAAAAAAATGATAAATTATAAATATGTCGATGCTTTCCTTAAAATGAAGTCTTAGCATTTTGTAATACAGAGGCTGTTCGCACATTTTTTAGACGATTTTGGTAAGCGGTAATAAAAAATCGTTTGCTGCAAAAGAAATAATTGCAATTGTACTGTGTTTTTAAAAGTCTAAATTATCGTCTGCGGCTTGAAAGTTTTGTTTTTATTCAAAATAGCGTTTTTAACAAAGCAGTGGTTCGAAGGCTACATTTATGCTCTTTCCGAAGAGAAATATGCATACTCCGTTATCCAAAAACGATGTGAGAGTCATGGTTTTGTAATATCTAAAGCGTCGATAGGTAATATCGTCAACAAGAAAGGAAAAAACTTCAAATTGGAGCCTCATGGATTTTTGTGCTTTCTGACTTTTAAAATCTGCATTATCCAAACGTCGTCCCAAAACCCTTACAGGACTCTGGAAAGCTGTTCAGGAGGAATGGGATAGAATACCTCTTCTGACACTTCAAAAGGCATTATTATCCTGGAAATTGCGGTGTCGAAAGATAGTTCAGAATAAGGGATGTCAAATAGAACATTTAAAACACAAGAATTTTATGTAATTTAGTTTTGTGAATACAATATACATGGTCTAAAAATGTGTGAACAGCCTCTGTATACATAGGATGTGCAAAACTTTGGAAATATATAAGATTTGGTTTAAAATGTTTTAATTGAAAGGAATACTTTTATGGAATTACTTCCTCTTACTCTTGACGGACATAAATCTCTCATGTTGGAGTTCAGTTAAAGTTGGGAGTATATAGCATCCACTAAAAAATTCTTTAAATATGTTTGTTTAAAGGAATGTAGATTAGAAATAATTAAAGAACTGAGGAAATATTGAAACTGAACAGACAGAAATTGGTCCGTATTGTCAATTTGCGTGTTTCAATAAAATAAATGTAGTCAGTATTATAGTTTTCATATTTAATTAAAGTTCTGCCATGTCATGTAAAAAAATATAGTTGCCGAGTTTATTTTGTTATTTTGTCGGGTTCTGAAAATTATTAGTAAACGGAGGAAATAGAAAAAGTATTATTTATTCATTTAAAAGGAAATGTGTTCAACAAACTGGGTGAAAATAGGAGAGAAGATTGCATATTAACCTTTTCCTTACGGGGTGGGATAGCATGTATCCCAAGAATACGGGCCCAAGAATGAACGTATATATATATATATATATATATATATATATATATATATATATATATATATATATATAAATATATATATAATATATATATATATATATATATATATATATATATATTATATATATATATATATATCCCCTTAAAGGGCCGTTCTTACAAAGGGGGGATATAAAATTTCCCGTTCTATAGAGGGAGTTGGAAAAATGGCCCCGTAAGCTAAAGGTTAAAGGTTACTAACATTTTTTCCTTAAATGTTGATTTGAGCTTATTCATAAGTAGATCTAGCTGAAAATTCTTTATTTAGTTAAACGTTCCTCTCTCTCTCCAAAGTACATACCATGTGACGGTTTTATGTGGTTAATTTTATGATACCATTTACTATCGTGACTGAACTGTTAAATATTTTATCAATGAAAATGAAGGACGAAGAATTTACAAACTCCTTATCTTCTTCAAGGTTGCATTGTCTGCTTACAGGAAGTTGAATGTATTCAGCCTTCACTGAACAATACGATATATAACAATGGGTTCATCCAATTGCAAACTAAAGAAATATCAGTAAATATTGCCCATAGTTTTAAATTAAATGCATAAATTTGATAGCAATATTTTTATTTATATGAATTTAACATTTCTAGGATTCCCTAGCAGCAATTACAAATCGAGATTTCCAGATATAAAAAAAAACTTTTCACTTAATGCAAAACATCGTTTGCTTGCCTCCGTAAGGTAAAAACAGGTATATCGGTTTAGTTAAATATGGTTAAAAACCAAATTTTTTTTCGAAAGCGAGAAATTGAAACACCTTTAAATCTAGTCTTTAATTCACACACAACTCAATAGAATGTTTCATCTTAAAGTTTATTTTTCTTCTAAACAGGGGGCTTGGGGTGCCTTGAGTGGATTGCAGATCTGTACTGTATATCCGGCGACCTCGGGCCCTACATGAATGCAAAATGGCACCGAACCTGGGAAATTAACCCTCGGTTGCGAGTACAGGTTTTGCTACGTAGCTTCCGGTTGTCAGTTTGATCAAAGCGTATAAGCGAAAGCTGGGGTCGCCGTAATTTCTGAATACTTTTCTTCTAAACATTAAATGCGTATGATTCCAATAATACTTCCTTTACATATTCCTTGTAAATATTCCAATCACGGTTGGTACGAAAAAAATAAGGGAATGACTGCACGCTTCGAAATGAATTTACAGTTCAATGAAATTTATGATACATTTGCGACGGTATTTTTCAATAAAATTTGATGTCATTTTTTGGATTTGCTCCCTCAACAGGTACGAGTATATTGTCAACAAAGTAGAAAGTTATAGAAAAATTCAAATTGGAGACACGACGAAGCTAATTATTATAACATATTAAAAACGATTAAGAAAAAACGAGCGTGGAAGAAGGATATTAAATCATCTCCATCTGTGAAGAAAAATTTAAAAATGAATAAGGGCCTGTTCACATAGGAAGCTTTAAAGTATTGAAATATATTTAACCAATGACAAACCTCAACGAAATTTTTAACGCCTGTGATTGGTTTATTTCCGTCACAGCGCCATCTTTCTTTTTACGCTTCCGCTAACGGACTCCTGTGCGAACAGGCCCTAACACTCTCTTGCTTACCTAGGGTCAACCGAGTATGTCTGCGTGAATGAATGTTTAAGACACCCTGTGGTTATAATAATCATTTTTCTAGATGTATTTTATTTGAATGTAGGAATGGCAAATAACCAGTTATAAAATGGAAGCATGTATCATCTAATACCAAATGTTCTTGTTTATATGAATTAATTACAACACGTAAAAACACTCCCTGGTTGAAAAGATATGAAATGTAGAACTGCTACACTTCTGCTCGGCATCAATATAGTAGGATGATTAATATTTTGGTTGAAATATGTTAGCATGCCACGATACTAATAACGAAAATGTTACCAAAAAAAATGTTAGCCTATCAAAAGGATGTTCGTGAGATCTAAGTACATTCTACTCCATTGGACAACATTTCTGAATTTCGGAAGAGGTAATTTATTGACCAATTTTTCTGGATCTAGATGATTTCGTATTGACAAGATGATAAAGGTATACCTTACTTTGATTGAACCGTGGCCTATCTGCATGATCGAAAAGAATCCCCCTTTTTTTAAGTAGCTGTTAAAGCGAAACTAATTAATGATGAGCTAATAGAAAAGAATGGTTTCAGCGCCACTCGAGCTAAGAGATGTTTCACAATATTATATTAGTGCGAAATCAGCATTCAAAGGATAACATCGGTTATTTTGCTTTCATTTTTTGCTAAGGGCTGAATTATCGGGGTGGAACCATTCACGCTGGAATAAGTCGTAACAAGTTTTCGCGTAGTTATAATAAACGCATTTAGATTCACTGGATCGTAAACAAATACGGAAGGCGGATTCAGAGGCAGCTACTCATTCGTTTACCTGATTAAGAGATTTTAACGTTCATTTTCTTCCATCCTCTTGACCTGCAACCACAACTTCACTGACCTCGATTGCGCCTTAGAAATAAATTATTTTTCAAACGTGCTAATGCTGTTATTGCATCAAAACTCGAGCAAAAACAGTAAACAGATTCGACTGCAAATGCACATCCCCAGGCAGTTTTCTCCATTATGTAATATTTAAAAAATTTTTTCATCTAAATATGAATTGACCAGAGAGTTAACCAGAGAATTGGGTTAATAATTTAATATCACAAAATGTAGTAACTTTTAATGATACAAAAGTCAGTGGATGGATTTCAAATGTCTTTCGGCTATGATATATTTAATGTTACGAATTCAATAAAATAATAGAAAGATGTGAAACGACAGCTTTTTATGCCTTCAAAATACATCAGTCTGAATGTCAGAAGTAAAAAGGAATTTGTTCATTACACGATTCAAGAGAGGAGTTCAAGGGTAAGAACTGGGGATTGCCGACTTTGGCAAGTGATTATAAAAAAACAGGTTAGCAGATACAAAATAATTATCTTACACCTGGTTTGGTTTTGGTTTGGTTTGGTTTGAAGCGCTACGGTCAATTTTTGGTACACGAGGGCTAATTAGATCGGGACCTACAGCTTAGAGCCGATTCTGAACGGCTACAAACGTCCATGCCAAGAGTGGGATTCGAACCCACGGACTCTGGTACCGATCTTACACCTGCGAAGATTTCAGTCTAACTTTAGTTGAATCACTCTTAAGGGGAACAGCTGCTCTATACAGAAGGTGATAAAAATTAATTTAGAGATAGTAACCGCATTTTGTTGCACAAATCAAAACAAGCAACCTAAACAAAATTAAATTATTTTAATGTGGGAACAGGTACGAAAGAGAGCTGTCACTTGATAAAAATTAATTTAGGAGATAGTAACCGCATTTTGTTGCAGAAATCAAAACAAGCAAGCTAAACAAAATTAAATTACCTTAATGGGGAACAGGTACGAAAGAGAGCTGTCACTTTTACCTAGTTTTAAGCAGATTTCAACAAAAGGGAGTCTGATTAGATTTAGGTACAAAATGAAAAGGAAATATGCAACTTACTTTAGTTACAAAAGCTTTGATGACGATATCGATATTTGACCTCTTCCGGGCAGATGATAAGAACGCTTTAGCTGTGCTACAACGAGAACCTCTGCGAATGGTTCCTTGAGGTATCGATGCCCCTGCAAGAAATGTTTTGGAAGTCAGAACTTTAAACCAAACATAATGGCTGTTTTTATTTCCTTATTTCCATTTAGCAACCTATGCGGTTACCGAATGCAAATATGTAGATAAGAAGAATACGACAGAGAAAAAGATTTATATTTTTCTCTAAAGATTCAGAGAAAAATAGGAACACCTTGCACAACTTGGACTGTGCCTCTCACCTTGCTTTAAGATATATCACACTAAATCAGATCTTTAAAATAAGAAGGGTAAGTATGTTTTGTATGAAAACATAATAGTAAATGTAATTGAATTGTAATCGAAAATAACTGTTAAGTAATTGTACTATTTTAACTGTAAGTGTAACTTCCCTGCTTGGCGTTCATGTAGGGGAAAAAAACAACTTGCAGGGCAAATTGATTATTTTCATTAAGGAAAAAAAGTTGTAATAAATGCTTAAAAATATTAGAAATGTTAATTTTAATAACATATTCTTACTTAAAAATGTAAAATGTAAAAAGAACAAAAAAAATGCAATAAAAAAATGTGACATTTTTTGGACCGAATTCTGGAAAAAATGAAACTGTTAAAGGGTTAACTAAATATTTGAGAATTGTTTGAGATATCGCGCACAAATATAGAATGCCTAACTCATTCTGAATTTGCTGTTTTGCAAGTAACACGGTGCAGTGACGGACGATGGTTCTGGTTGAAAATTAAATAGAGCGTTGAAAACCATTGGGTAAGAAAACTATTAACCAAGAAAGTCCACAGCATGGTCCGTGGACGAAGTCGCGAGGAAAAAAAAGCTGTTGTAGAATCGCAAAAGATAAATTTTAAAAACACATATAACCTTGGCCAGGTGAAATCACACATGTCGTGGAAACTTAGAAAGATTCATAGACATGTAATAATGAATGAACGAGAGACTTGGAGACAGATAATTTGTTTCCTTTTCAACGCTACAGAGCGGGGAAATCTGATAAAATCTAAGTCGATAGGATATTATATAATACTCAAATATGATCAGAAAAAATTCAGCTGCGTTGTATTACAAGACTAATTTTAGTGTTGTAATGTTGCTCAAGAATTAACCGAGATGATGAAACGTTTCTTCATTAATGGCCCTATGTTAGCTCATTAAAGAGTAATTCTCATCTTAGAATATTCAGACAAATGCTTTCACTCAAAATAAAGAATTTCTTAGACTTTGCACCCCAAGGGTATAACCGATCTAATCAAGTGTCGATATATATTGTATAAATAATCGCTATTTGATATCAGTCTCTTCTTTAAAAAGCATTTTTGTTTCCACATATTCATTCAGGTAATTTCATTGAGAGAGGGAAATTACTATAAAACATTTTTTCTATTATATTAAAATATTCATACATGTATGATATTTGAGATACTGATGAATTATTCACAAATAAAATATAAGGGATTAAATTCAAGATTGAAAATAATTGTTACATAATTTCTGTAATCATATATATATATATATATATATATATATATATATATATATATATATATATATATATATATATATATATATATATATATATATATATATATATATATATACATATATATATATATATATATATATATATATATATATATACATATATATATATATATATATATATATATATATATACATATATATATATATATATATATATATATATACAGGGTGTCCATAATTAAAGTCCCACTTTCAAAAGGCTGCAAAAAAAGAACCACTGATCAGAAAGACTTCAAATTTGAACTGAATATACTGGAAGAAGGGAAAAATGATTTGGCATAATAAAAAAAAAGTTCCAAAATGTTACAGCGCCATCTATTGATACATTTTGGAACTTTTTTTATTATGCCAAATCATTTCCCCCTTCTTCCAGTATATTCAGTTCAAATTTGAAGTCATTCTGACCAGTGGTTCTTTTTTTTGTAGCCTTTTGAAAGTGGGACTTTAATTATGGACACCCTGTATATTGATTGATAATAAATCTCTTGAAATGTCGTACGCTTCTCCATCGATTTTCAGTATTGAATTTTCATTTTTCTAATTTCAAGCAATTACCTGTCTGTTGTGGCCCATTGAGATCAATTTTCTTGTACCCAAGATAATGAGCAGCATTTTCAAAAGCAAATCCCAGGGGTGTTACGTAAGGAGGCGTTGATACCGTTAGATGGCCACCTGTTCCGTGATAGCCTGAAAATTCACATAAACAAAATTTAAAATTATTTATATTAAACTACTTATATATATATATATATGTCGGGAATTAACTGGGGAAAGGAATAATTAAGTTAAAATTTAAAGGGGGCTTCGGGATAGATTATTTTCGTGGTGCTAAAAGCCACTAGTTTCATATTCCAAGACTCGTTGTGGGTGAAGAAAAAAAGGTTTTTCCCTGTTTCGGGATGACCTCGGTTAACGGAAGTGGATTGAAGTTCCATCGGGGAATTTATTTTTAGATAATGTACTAAGTTTGGCGGGAAATAAGCTTCTAGAACAGGGGTTTCCAACTGGCGGCCCGCGGTGCCTTTTTTTTTGCGGCCCGCAAAGACTTCTAGGAAAATAATTTGCAGCATCAATTTAGATATTCTTAGTTAACGAAAAATGTTTTTGTAAAAATCTTTATTGTTTTCAAATGCTGTTCATTTACAAAATACATTGATTTTCCTCGAATTCCATGAAAAGTAGGGTGTCCACTCATGTTCTATTTCATCCCCCCACTTCATATTTACATACCCACTTCTTATTTGACTTTTTTGTGTGTGTCTGTGTAATTTAACGAAAGTTGGCCAGTTATAATCAAGGTCGTTGTTGGAGGTTCATCCTCGAATTTTTAAAAATTTCGTAGTACATACTATACACAAATCCTCCAAATCCCCCTCCCTCAAGCAAAATGTCCTGGGTATGATCCTGATTAAATTGCGACCCTCCACTAGACAGGTGTTTTCGATTGCGGCCCTTGGACACTTGTAAGTTGGAAACCTCTGTTCTAGAACTTTCCAGAATGGGGCTCTGCGCTTGTGCCATGAGGGTAGACGCGCTATTTTGATCTAGTATTACGCAGAACGCGGGATAAAATCGGTGCTGGTGGACGTGCGTTCGTCGGGTCCCCGAATTTGAAAACGGCAAACGCTGAAGTGTTCCGATTTGGAGCGTGGTTAATATGAAAGCTAACTGAATGAACACCACTTAAATGGGACGATGTTGAGTATTTACTTTTGAGTTTTGCCTTCCCTCGATGCCATTGACCTTAATGAGAAGACTGCAATTAAGATGTTATAGCAGGCAAACCCAACGCCTGATATATATATATATATATATATATATATATATATATATATATATATATATATATATACACATATATATATATGTATGTATGTATGTATGTATGTATGTGTGTATGTGTGTGTGTGTGTGTGTGTGTGTATTTACGACAATCTACAGAGGAACAACAGCTAAACAAAAGAAGCATTTATCATCTAAAAGCTGTCATAAGCTCTTAATTTCCTCTCTCTGTCACAAATTTTAAACAACATCAGTGACTGTACTCTAAAAATGTGCCTAAGTGATGGAACTTTCCTTTCTGACGTTCTCAGATTAAATGCGGATCCACAAAAGCAATTTCAGACGTAAAAAGTGGAACGTCCTAAATTCTTAGCAAATGAAATATCCTAGATTTAGTGTAAAAACTAAAATTTAGCATAATACCTAAAATTTAGTATAAAGTTGAAATACACACGCACGTACTCTCTCTTTCTCTCTCTCTCTCTATCGCTCTCTCTCTCTCTCTCACGAATATGCATATTTTTAAATATATTTATATGTATTTGTATAAACGTGTATTTCAATGCATATGTATCATTTAAAAATTAAACTAAATTAATGTATAAAAGTAATGAGAAAATGATGCATAACGAAAATTATACCATTTTCCAATAATAAATCAGTTAATTTGCTAAGCACCTATTAAAATTCATACTTACATAGCTCTTACTTATATAGTTCAGATTCCAACTCTAAGCAGTTCAGAGATAGTTCAGATTCTGAGTACTTCAGAGACAACCCACATGTCAAGTCGCGAAAGTTTCATCGTTACATCTCCCCGGCTTTAGGATTTTAAATTTCTAAAATTAAGTTCTATCTCTCCCACTATAGATCCAAATTCTTCATATTTTTCTTTTGGATTAAAAATTTTTATAAGTTTAATTTTATCTGCTTTCGTGCAACTGAAATGCATAAATTTGAAATTATTAATTAAAAGCTATAAAGAATATCAGTAAAAAAAGTTAAGTTACTGAGTAAATTTGTCAAAAATAGAAAATGCCAAAAGGAATATAATAGCCAAATATTTAGATTAAAAAATAAAATAAAAGTTATCCAAGCATTTTATTTTTGTTATTGAAACTATATCAAAAAAGAACTCATACTTTACAAATAAAAAAATTGAAATGAATTACTTCTCTCTATTCTAAAAAAAAGTAACAACTCCCGCTGGCGCTCTCAAAATCTTGTCACGCTATCTCCTCCGAAACCGCTGGGGGTATGGGGTCGAGAGCGATACCAATGGATGCAGAAAAATGGGGGGAATAAAGTAAGACTTCGTCGGACTTTAAGTTTTTATTTTATTTTATGTTTTGTGGGAAAATATTGACTTTTTCATTTTCAGATTACGATAACTCGCCAAAAAATGATCGTAGAAATTTGATCTTTTTATAGTCTAAGACTACAGACATTTCTCTTTCAAACTAGACCTCCTTTGTTTAAAAATATTTTAAAACAGACTAATATTTTCATCAAAAAATGAAACACAGTTTTTCAAGAAATATCGTCTCCTATGTGGATGTAATATCGATGCTCCTCGAGTTTTTATCTTACAAAGAAAATAGTTACATCATCTGGAAGCTGAAAGCTTTCTTATTCATATAAACCTCATTTCAAGTCTATATCTTAAATTTTCGATTTTTTTAAATTGAATTTTAAAGCTGATAATTCAACAGTGATGAAACGCCCTTCGCATTAAGGGTGACAAAAGTAAATGGAGGGAAGCTGTTACATTGCCCGAGAATCACCCCTATGTATATCGCTAATAGCCATAACAGACGAGCAAGTGTAAAGAGTCTAGGGGCGAAGTCCCTAGTTCATAAAAAAATATATACATGTTTTTATTTATATTTAAATTTTCTGTAAAATTTCTTCTCCAGAAAATATAGACATGTGTTTTAAGTCATTTTTTAGGATTTTACGGCCATAGAAAATGTGGCCATCTGTGCTATAGAACTTCCATATCAATAATTTTTATGAGAAATAATTTTTAAGAAGTAAATTATAATGAACGTTAGCATCGGCCGGGGGTAAAGATGTAAAAGCATCACCCTGTCACGCCTGGGCCAATCATCTATACTTATATATAAAGAGAGAGCGATTTTGTACGTGGAGGGTAATCTCCAGAACAACTGCACCTATTTGAAAAATTCTTTCAGTGTTTGAAAGGTACATTATTCCAGATGGACAAAGGCTATATATTATGTATATCTGATCAGTAGAAAGTAAGTTAGGGGCTTAATCCTAACAATCTCCATTGTTACCGCTACTATCCTCTACCGCTTTTTGTGCCGAAGTCTTCAACGATCTTTAGCGTGGTGCTATCGCGGTGAGCTTCTGTTCTGTTCGAATCTAGCCGTTCTCCGGCACGCCTTTTTCTTTTAAAAAATTAACTTTAAATATTAACTAACGTAATATTAATTTAAGGTATTATTAAGGTTATTTTTAAGGTAAAAAAAGATTTACAATTTATTGGGTATCAACTGGAAATTTATTGGTATAATATTTTGTTCAGCCAGGACAAAGTCGGGACGGGCCGCTAGTTTCCTATAATTTGAAATGGTTATAATTTGGGGTAATAATCAATCCACCTCCTGTTAAAGAAGGAGGCCCCGTCTAGAAGTACGAGCGGCAATCTACCGTCCGTCGCCGGTGTCATCATTTGAAAATAAAAATGCTTATCTGTGTGTGTGCTTATGTTTCTTTTTCCTGTCTTATCTTCAAATGAACAACGGACTGGACTCTCAGTAGTGTGAGCCCTAGAGACCTGAGCAACAACACCAACAATAATCAACGCCAAAACTATCTTTACCCCTTAACGATAGCATAATGTTCAAGAAAACGGTAATAAAAATGCCTATTTTTTTCCGGAGGATCCCATTTATTTCTTGATCTGCCACATAGAGTTTTAAAAAAATCCATCCCCAATTACATTATAAATAGTGCTGCCATCTGGTATGTAAAACAAGAAATAAAAAATTTTCAGGTTAAATTTTTTATTTCTATTAGAAATAAAAAATTTCTCATATAATCTAAATAAAATGGATTGTTTTAATCTTTTCGGTGCGCTTCTTTTAAACACTCCGGCCCGGAAATATCACGGGCCCGAGAAATAGGAGACGAGACCTCCCCCCGTAATTTCTACGGGAGCGAGATGGAAGGGGTTAATACGAGGAAGTACGAATATATGTGGTACAAACCATTTAAAGCCTTGTCCAGATCTGTGTTATCCTCGGATTTAAGAAAATATGGGAAGACCTCCTTCCAACTCCATCCGTAGGCTCCATTGGAAGCCCAAGCATTGTAATCCCTTTTATTTCCTCGGATGTAAAGCATGTAATTGAGGACACTGCTGCCCCCAAGTACCTTACCACGAGGCATTGGCATTTGCTGAAACAAAATACAGTCAATAAATAAATATTCTCTATAAAAAAGGAATCATTTCCAAATTTTCCAGTTTGTACAGTTATTTATAAAATAAATTTTAAACTGTTTTAAGACCTTGCGAATTCCTCTTGCAGACAATTTTCTAATATTTCACAAAGGGATGAAAAGATTTAGCTTTTTTTACATTGGTTAAGATATGGTTTTAGGCAAGTCTGCATAATGTACATATTTAAACGTCCATTCAACATTATTATTCCAACTGAAAGAACTTATCATATTTCTTGTGTTACTAGAAAAATATTTTACTTGTGCAATTTTTCAAAAATTCTTGCTGTAAACTTCAACTTATTTTATCTTACAATTTGAAATAGAAAATACACTGAAGTGCCACTGAATTAGGGATAGCAAAGCCTATGCAAATTGTGTAGCGCTGTGCATCATGTATGCGCAAGTGAGGGCGCTGTGGTAACTGCATATATAGCGCGCACTGTAGTTGTTCTGAATTTGTTGTTGGAATTGCCAGTATGGGTAAACTGCCTGATTTAGACGCCTTCGATCGCGGACAAATCGTACGTGCGCGACGCATGGGCCATTCAATTTCCGAAATCGTCAGACAGTTAGGATTTTCAAGGTCGACAGTGTCAAGAGTATACCAAGAATACATGGATGGTGGAAAAAAAACTAGCGATCGGGCAAACTGCAAAGGACAATTAGCCTTGACAGTGCGTGGTGAGAGACGGCTCAGGCGTATTGTACGTAGCCAGCGAAGCCAAACATTAGCTCAAATTACCACCCAGTTTAATGACGGTGCCAGTCGTACAGTCAGTAAACGGACTGTGCAACGCTCGCTTCACCGTATGGGTTTCGGGAGCCGTCGACCTACGAGAGTACCATTGCTCTATACTCGCCATCGGGCTGCACGTCTTGCCTGGGCAAGAGAGCACAGAGACTGGAGTGTAGAGGACTAGAAACGAGTAGCATGGAGTGATGAGTCTCGATTCCGACTACTTAACGCCGACGGGAGGCTGAGAATATGGCGTCAGGCTCATGAAGCCATGGATCCTGCATGCCTGGCTGGAACTGTACAACGGCATGGTGGCTCAATCATGGTCTGGGGTGTTTTTTCGTGGCACAGTTTGGGATCTTTGGTGCGTGTACCAACCTCCCTCAATGCAATTCGGTACGTAGAGTTGCTGGGTGATCACCTCCATCCGTTTATGCTGTTCTGATATTCGCACGGTAATGGAGTTTTCCAGCAAGACAACTGTACCTCTCACAAGTCCCGGTTGGCTACTGGCTGGTTGGATGAGCATTCCTCTGACTTCTCTGTCATGAATTGGCCACCTAGAAGACCAGACTTAAATCCTATTGAGCATCTTTGGGATGTTTTGGAACAAGGCGTGAAAGGCCATCACACAGCACGAAAGAACCTTAGTGAATTATGGACAGCTTTAGCCAATATTTGGCAAGCCATTCCCGTGGAACTTTTCCAGAAACTTGTTGAATCTATGCCTCGTCGTGTGGCAGCCGTTATCAAGGCCAGAGGAGGCCCAACTCGTTACTAGGTAGGTATCCCTAATTCAGTGGCACTTCACTGTATTTCATTTCACATTTTTTTCAATCTGCTCACAGCATTTAATTTTTTTGCAATTATTGTGTTGTTGTTGCTTATGCCACTTGACGGACAGCAACATCAGATCAAGCCCCGAAGGCTATGGACAACGAAGGTGCGGCTCCTGTTTTGACGGGCACCACAAGGGTCGGAGTCCGACTTGGTCAAAGGACCAGTCCCATAATTTGGAGCCAAGTCAAGTGACGAGACCAGAACACTTTACCCCCCCCCCGCACCTCCAGGGGTAATTTTGAGAACTTGGAGGACATTGCAGCCACGACAGATTTTACGTGCGCCAGCAGCCATTGGTGTACACGGCAGGGGATTTGTCAGTGACTAGCATCAAACCCGTGACTTTTAGATCACTAACCCGCTGCTCTTGCCAATTGGGCCACTGCCGCCACTCGCAATTATCGTTTTTTTTAATTCCGATGCAGAGGCACTTGACTTTAGACATTCACCTTTTGTTATTCACTGCAATTTACTGGTTACTTTATTATGGGAGCACCCTATAGGTGACCCAGCATTGCTCCCTATGAGAGGGACGACATGGAAACGACCAAGCCTTATTCGGGATTTGAACCCAAGAGAATGTTAACCACTACACCTCGCAATTATCGTAAATAAGACCTGTGTATAGGTCATTATGTCCATTAGACCCATTATGCTGGCAGTTACTGGAATACTTAACATCCATTCATAGGTGAAATTTTATCCTTTTGTATAATACAGAGATAAGTTTAAAATAATTACTTCTCCTTACCACTCTAACTACCCTAATCTAATATAAAATTTAACTGTATGTATCTAATTCTTATATATTCTTATTAAGCTTTCCTAGTATGGAGTCAATAACCTTTTTACATGGAACGTCCATTTCTTCTAGGAAAATGCGTAAACGAGTGTCAGATTCCTCAAAATTCCCCGTCATTTCTTTACGGAACGGGTAAAATGCACAGTGCAAGTAGTCACGTTGTATTGTGCGCATCCCGTTGCGTGCAGGAGGCAAACGGAAGCGCAATGTTTCGGTTGCTTCAGGAAGCATTATCGCTATTGATATTCATATCTTGCACACTTTTGTCCCTCACCGCGTTTGTTTCTTCCTCTTAAGCGTAACGCTTTCAAGTTACAGTCATTCGTAATAGAATAGTCAAGACTCTGATGTCTTTTGAAAAATTCAAGATCATATTGCACTCCACTCACTCTATTAACTAGGCCAAAGCAGGAATGCTTCTGGGGGGACGTTTTATACTTCCAGTCATTTCTTGTCATCTGAAGCTGTGCTGCAAAAATAGGCACTTCACTCTTCAATTTGGGAATACCTCCAGCTTCCAGGACAAGAACGGTCACGTCCGGATCTTCTGACAGACGATTGGCCACCACTGAACCGGCAGAACCTGCGCCGACTGAAAGTATGAAAAACACATTTCTCAGTGAAAATACTTACTCCAATAGTAGGAATCGTAGATTTAATAAAAATTTCATTTCGCATTTACGATGGACTTAACCCTGTATATATTTTATATGGTTCTATTTCTTATTTACCCTGTGAATCCTCTAACGGTCCAGGCACACTATAAAGTAATAGGCATAAATATAAATAATTCCTTTATTTTCTACGTAGATGTAGACTAACATAGACCGACTTGGGGCTTCAAATAATAACACAACAGTACCGCAACTTGCGGTACTAAGAAACTGAACTTTAAAGTCGTAATGAACCCTTTCAGGCAGAGTATACGTTCACTAGCAAGACCCTTAACCATCGGGCTCTGCACTAACTATGGAAATGCTGCAGCCACCTAGGCTAAATACTAATACGTGCTCTATCAGTTAAATACCGCTATCCCCTTCAATCTAACATTTCTCGACTCTTTCGTATCTCTACTAATAGCGTAACGCACTACCGTACAAATCTCCACTCCCTTCTTGGGCTCTTTCCAACCCAGCGTGTGTCACTTAAATAGCCCAGACACCTGCTCCGAACTCACTTCGACTGGCCTGCACTGCTGCTGCTACCAGAAATTTGCATCTGAGCAACACGCAAACCCTACAATTTTTCTGAATATAGACAAAATTTAAAAAATCAAATGGGAAATATGCTTTAAAAATCAAAATATAAAATTAAGTTTAACGTAAGATACTGATCATTTGATTTCAGTCATTTATAACTGTTAATTGTTGTCAACTTCTTTAAATAATGTTTGTATTTTCAATGAACAAAATTATAACGTCTTAAGATTTATTTTACAGAATATTAAATGTTGCGGCTTAACTGTTGTTAAGTCATTCTACCTCTATCTTCAGAGAAATATTCATTTTTTATGACAGTCAATCCAGCCGTCAAAGAACCATCATTTTCCCCTGAACCGAGTTGAGTTGCAAAATTCCCACCACTAGACATTGGAAAATTGTTTTTTACCCAACCTAGAAAGAGGGAAACAACACCCTTCGACATGAGTTTCATGGTATTGTATTAATATGACTATAACAGCATCTATAGCAGCCGTATACAGTGTGTCCATAAAATAATAGTGGGGTTTCAAATCGTTATATCTATGCAACAAATCATGTTGCAGACACGAGTCATACGTTAAATGAAAGTAAAACACTCCAAGTTTACGTGTGCGAAAGCTTACATGCAGACTCCAACAGACTTCGGGACTAGCGCCGGAAAATTCCGGAGAATTCTATTTTCCAGTTAGTCGAAGCTCCTCCACATTTTGCCCCAATCGTGCGGAAATTTCTTAACGAAACATTTCCTTAGCTATGGGTCGGACGAGAAGGGTGGATTGCCCAGCGTTCACGGTCTCCAGACCTCACCCCCATGGATATCCATTTTTGGGGTGATGTTAAAAACACAAGTGTATTCCATTCAAGTTCGAAATCTGTACCATTTAAATGAAAAGATCTCTGAAGCCGTTTCGCCTATCAAGCCGTATGTTCTCTGCCGTGTATGGGAAGAGACTGAATACCGTCTCGACGTCTGCAGGGCAACTATGGAAGCACACATCGAAGTCTGGTGAACAGGTAAGAAACTTGGAGACTTTCTCTTCAATTTGACGTACACTTCATCACTCTACAATGCTTTGTTACTAAGCTATAACCATTCAACACCCCACTATTACTTTTCGGATCCCCTGTATATCGACCTCATTAATTTGAAGCACATGATGCTTTTTAATGAAACCGGGACAAAATAACAAAAAATTCAGTATTTTCAAGATATATCTTTAAAACCAGGACAACTGCCGTTGAACTGGGACCCTACGTAAACCTAAATATACAAAAACCACTTAATTACCTTTTTTATAATTTGTCCTTCCGGTCAAATATGGTCCATTTAAAATAAAGTCCCAAATTCCTTTATCGATTTGGGACATTCATTAAAAATCCAAAAATACAATAATAATTTTTGACTTCATAAAAAAAGCTCGCTCGAAATAGTTATTTTCGCTTTAATAGAAGATTTGTTCCACATACAGACCTGAGTGTTGTTTGCCTAACAATGCCAATTTTAGCACATTTTCTATTGCTAAGATAACTTTGAAAAGACCACAGCATAACATCAAAAGATCTTTTGTAACAAGAAAAATCACAAAGTTAAAATATTGTGGTACATGATATGGGGAAGAATATGCAAATAACTCCAAGGCGTATGAATTTGAATCGAAGGTTGAAAATGATTGATCTCTGCACAATTCCTGATTATCTTGCAATGTAGAAATTGCATTTATAATTTGTCCTTCCGGTCAAATATGGTCCATTTAAATTCCACGAAATATTTTGCTAAAATAAATTCTTGGCATTTGCTCTAGTAGTTAAATATACTTTCTTTATTTCATTTTCGCTAAATTCATTTCAAATAAAGGGAGTTTTGTTTACATAATTTGTTAATTTTTGAACAGAGAAGAAATCCAATAGTTAGAGACTTTGTACACCTGAATGAACTTCAACCATTGTATTCGTTCCACAACCTTGTAGTTTCCTCCTGGTTTCACTTGCAAGATAACACTTTCAATAATCAAGAGAAATAAAAACGTCTAAAACTAACGTTATTAGTCAAAATGTCTTCATTAATTAGTCGGCCTTCAACATCTAGGTGGCAAAAAGTTACCTATTTCACAGCCACCTGAAGAAAGTAATTCAAACTCCGAATGTTTATCTTACTGAATGTTTCTAAGCCAGTTTCACTGGGTGTTAGACAGCACTTCAAGGGTTCCTAAATTTTTCAGTACTTTTAGTGGATAATTTTGTTATTCACTTTTTCCGCCTTCAGACTTCGCAACTTGAAATTTTTTTTTCCAATAATCAATTTCTACATTTCAAGATAATCAGGAATTGTGCAGAGATCAATCATTTTCAACCTTCGATTCAAATTCATACGACTCGGAGTTATTTGCATATTCTTTCCCATATCACGTACCACAATATTTTTAATTTGTAATTTTTCTTGTTACAAAAGATCTTTTAATGTTATTCTGTGGTCTTTTCAAAGTTATCTTAGCAATAAAAAATGTGCTAAAATTAGTATTGTTAGGCAAACAAAACTCAGGTTTGTATGTGGAACAAATCTTCTATTAAAGCGAAAATAACTATTCCGAAGGAGCTTTTTTTATGAAGGCAAAAACTATTATTGGATTTTTGGATTTTTAATGAATATCCCAAATCGATAAATAAATAAAACTTATGGATCTTACATTGAATATGATTAAAAGCTTTTAAGACAGGAACTGGAAAAAATGTACTTGAGTTCATAAAACCTCAAGGGTTAATTTATAGTTAAAAAAAATCGTTCTTCCTTTATTCTGGCACGACTATGATTTAAAGAACATGAAACCGGAAAATCTAAAATTCTAACACGAGTCTTTCAAATTTAAAATATGTATAAATTATTTCGTTTAGCTGTTATGTACTAACCCCATTGGATTCGTTCACCTCAATGTTAACCTATGGAGAAAATTTGACCACGGATTGCTGACTTAGATTCAAAGATTTTTTTTTTTTAAATTGTACTCCGTCATAGAGAACGAAATTTTACATTTGTGTAACTTTTTAGTTTTTTAAAAAAATGCAATTAATATTTTAAAATTTAAATTATTCGGGGAAAAATCTGGTATAGTGTGTTTGAAACGCTCATAAATTCCTTCGGTGGACGAAATTTATAAAATGAATCCTGTAGCGCTTTGCAGAAAAGTTCAGGCTATCTGACAATGCTAATTTTATTTGATTATCAGCATTTATGTACCTGTAAATAGTTGACAAAAATATATTTCAAATAAAAAATTTGGGGGCAGCGCTTAACACCCCCCCTATAGAGAGAGAGCCATTAGAATCCCTCAAAATGTCAATCCTAAGGGGGTGGAATTATCGAACTGTCAACTGGACTCCTCCCATCACAAGAGTCTGCAAGAAGAGGAAAAGGGAAATACGATTTTATTTCTTAGTACATAGCAGCCTTAGTGTAGTACAATAAGTGTGCTTCTGGCATTTCATTTCCAAATTAGCATGTTGAGAAAAATGTTAATATACAAAATTAACAAATAAATAGATTGAAATGAAGCTCCTAATAATTAGTACTTAACAGTACATGGATATCTACAGAAAACCGTAAAATTTATACTATCACCAAAATGACCCCGTTTACTACAAAAAAAAATAAAAAAAAATAACTCTTCGGATGCTTTAATTAACTATTTTGTGAACTACTTATGTATTTATAAAAGTGCAATCCCAAAAATATATCTCTAGGGTTCATAAAAACAAGGATACCTGCAATAAACGATGCGTGCACACTTACTTGACAAAACCGGACTCACGTAAACTGATATCAAGACTCGTCCATAAAAATTCAGTGATTTACGACCTTAATTCAAGAAGTTTTTCAAGAAGTCCATCGAACCGAATCTGTACATATTTGAATGAGCCAAAACATGCCCAATTTAAAAAAAAAAAACTTTTACTGCCCTTTATATGCCAAAGATTGAGCTAAAAAGAATCGTTCAGAGTTTTTCTTAGACGTCTCTTAAGTCAGGAGGCTTACGCACAGCCAAATTTGTTCCGAAAGCGAAACCTTAGGGAAAGGACCTCAACGGGGAGACATATCTTTGAAAAGTCCAAGAGACTCGAAAAACATATCCCTATTTTCGATCATCAGTAGTTACTAAAATAAATTATTCAGAAGTATGAAAATTTTACTGTGAGTTAAACACTTTTTCTTCTTTATAAATATGGGTCTCAATTTTTTATACGCTGAAGATAAATATTTAAAATTTTTTAAATTTCAACCATTGTTTTTTTTTATTGTTATGGCAATACGTGCAGACTTAAATTAAGGCTGCTATGTGCTAACCCCATTGGATTCGCTCACCTCAATGTTAACCTATGGAGAAAATTTGTCCACAGATTGCCGACTTGGATTCAAAGATTTTTGTAAAAAAATTCTACTCTGTCATAGAGAAAGAAATTTTACATTTGTGTACATTTTTCGTTTTTTTTAATACAATTAATAATTTAAATTTTAAATTATTCCGGGAAAAATCTCGTATAGTGTGTTTTAAACGCTCATAAATTCCTTCGGTGGACGAAATTTATAAAATGAATCCTGTAGCGCTTTGCAGAAAAGTTCAGGCTATCTGACAATATCAGTTTTATCTGATTATCAGCATTTATGTACCTGTAAATAGTTGACAAAAATATATTTTAAATAAAAAAATTTGGGGGCAGCGCTTAACTCCTCTATAGAGAGAGAGCCATTACAATCCCTCAAAATGTCAATCCTAAGGGGGGTGGAATTCTCGAACTGTCAACTGGACTCCTCCCACCACAAGAGTCTATGACGGAGTACAATTTTTTAAAAAAAAATCTTTGAATCCAAGTCGCAATCCGTGGACAATAACACTAGTTCAGACGCTAATAAAATAACATGATTATGCCGTGTAAAAATTTCATGGAATTATGTTTCATAGTTTTTGAGATATCAGTAACGGAATGATGCAAAATTACATTTTGAGAAAAACGAGTTTAAAATTTTTCTTACCATAAACTTGATCAGTAATTAAATATTTAGAATATTAATATCTCAAGAACTATTTCATGCGGTTTGGTTTATTTTGTTCAGAAATGATCATGCTTTAACACATATTATTTCAAACAAGTAATATATTAAAAAAAAATTTTAAAGTCAATTCCTACTTAGGTCAACAAAGAAAAATTTGAGTGTGAACTAATAGTAGGAATTGAAAAAAAGGATTGCCTGCCAGAACCTTGCCTACTGTGCGAGATTAGAAGGGGGGGGGGGGAAGAGAGAGAAAAAGTTTGTCAGGTTGGGGATTCGATCTCTCAACCTACAAGACGGGAGAAGCCCGCGATACCGCAGTGCTACCGTTTACACAGTAACAAGAGGGAAATTACTATTCAAGAGCAAGAGACGCTCTAGGTCTAAAACTAAAATTGATTAATTAAATTTAATTAATGAATTAGTATTTGAAAAAACTGTATTAACATCAAGTGTCATCCACTACAAGTTTAAAAAATGTATTTGAACTTGAGTGAATGAATAAAAAGTACTTTTATTAACAATTGAAATTTTGAACAAGATATATACAGAGAGAGTGTGAACTAATAGTAGGAATTGAAAAATCGAATGTTTCAAAGATTTAAGGGTAGTGAGTCCCCTTAAGATAGCAACAAAACGTGAATGAACTCACGTCTGCCTAAAAACATGTATATGAGAATCAGTTCAAATCATTACTCGATCCAATTACGGTGGAAGTGTTTACTTTGGTTCCGATAGATTCCTTTCGACTTCCAGAAATGCCATCTTACACCTTATTTTATTCGCTAATTAACCTCCGCATTACCGCCCAACTTCATTTAAATCACCCAACTAACTCTAACCCCCTCACGTCCATGATTTTTAATTAAATTTCCGGCATTTTTTTCTATCTTGTCTTCGAAGGGCGCAGTTCCGTATACAGGAAAATGGGAAATTTAACGGGCCGTAAGTCGGCGGGAGGTGAGAAATTGGCACTCCACCCTCTTTTCCGCTCCGGGGAACATTTCGAAAACCAAGCAGGGCAAATTTTAAGACAACAAATACTCATTTTCGGAGTCATTAAACTTTCGGGTCAAGTGTCAGTGTCAAGGTGAGATAGAAGAAAGGATGTTTGGAACATGAAAGATGGCAGTCTTGAAAGACATCAAAGAAGCGACCAGAAGCTGATTTTGGATATGAGGTGCTTAATGGTCCTATACACAAAGCAACAGAAATTTTTTTTAAAAAGCTGCGAAAAAAGTCAAAGTTCTCTAATATTTTGTATTTATCTTAAAAGAACGATATAAAACCAGTCAATATGAAAGTTATATCAAGTGACAACAATAACTTTATTATTTGAGATAGCATGAAATATAACAGAAATGCACTTATAAGAGATACATTAGCATTGAATATTTGTCTAAATTAGCTGAGACATATACAATACTGTATTTATTAAATTTCAAATACAAAATCAGAAGTGTTTCGCAAATAAATAGCTACAAGAAATATGTTGAATTGGGTAAAAAAAACACACCGTCGGTGATTAACAGTTTAAATCAAACCTGAATTAACAAAGTTAAAAAAGTTTTATGTTAAGCGGTATTACATACTCGGAGAATTTTCTCATTAAAGTCGACATTTATAGTCTTACGTACTGGGGCATTGAATTCAACTCAAAAGAACTCGAGTACAGAGTATTAATAAATTAAAGTAAAGGATCTAAATATAATTTAAGTGCTTTCACTGAATTGTTTATTTTTAACAACAGATTAAACAAGCGCGTTCTGTCATATTCACATGTACACAGAAATAGACCAGCTACATGAATTGAAATTCCTTTTTTAGCAATTTTTTAACGTAGGATTACGTTCCTCCATAACGGTCTTCCGGAAAGCAAAGCTTCAGACGCTAAAACGATCCGCCGTCGAGAGTTATAATTTTGGCAGCGCGCCAAACCCAGTCTGTATCGCTTGGGAAAGCAGTAAACAGTTAAACAGAAAAGTGCCAAAAATTACGTTAAAATTTATATATATATATATATATAAATAGATATATAGATATAGATATATATAGATATAGATAGATAGATATAGATAGATAAATACTTATATACATAACACATACATACAGATATACATACAAAAAAGGTAAGCAACGATAAGTAATCCTACGTTAATAACCCGCGGTAGTTTCGCTAGAAGAGACTACCTGCATTTTTTATAAGTACATTAGGTTCTAATGACTGTTTCTACCTTTTAAGGGGATAGTGGACCTTTCAAAACGATTTTTGAAATTTTTACCACAGAGATATGAAATTTTGTATATATATTCATTAAAGTATAACAATATTAAACACGTTATAAAATTTTATAAATATTTTTTAAAAAATATTTTATAATTAAAAAATTTAAATTAAATTACCCTTCTTTAAAATGCTCCTTGCGACTGAATTTTAAACTTTTCCCCTTAATTTTGCATTTATATTGCTTATAAATACTTTCTGAACAAAGTTATGTATTTTTTTGTACTTTCGTTGAATAGTTAATTTTTAGAAAATATTTTTATGCTTGTACTCTGAATTTTCGCGAAATTTTTGTACTTTTCTACACTAAAGTTAAACTTTTATAACCTAAATGACCTCTAATCCTAAAATGGATACATAACTTTATTTTGACGTGTTACAGGAATCTTTATTATAAATTTCATAAAATTTCGTCAAAAATTATGACGCGAGGAGCATTTTAAAGACTTGCAAATCTAGAAATTTCTCATTTTGAGAAAAAGTCATTTAAAAGATAATTTTTTATCTACCTTTAATACTTACTACTCTAAAGCTACCAATTTTTCATTTTTCTTTTCACTACACATTTTAAATGCATTTCATTCCAATATTTACATGTTTTTAAAATATTAATACACCCCCAAAAAAAATTCCAATTTTTGCTCGATTTTTGGTAATTTGAAAGTCCACCATCCCCTTAACACGAATCACCGCTAAGTCTGCAGAGTTTGCTTCAACTTATACGACATCGGTTGTTAGTTATTCTTATTTGTTTGCTTATTTTAAGCATCAGACTCGTAATATGCAATTTCTCTAAAAGAATTACACAATTTCAACTTATTATAAGGATCGTAATATTGCCTGACTTAACCAATATTAGCGAAGGACACAAGTGCCAAATGGAAGGAAATGTCAAGCAACGAATTTTCTGAGAATTGTACGTGTGTGTCGATTTAAGGGGACTCACGACTCTTAAGCCGAGGAAATAAGGCATATTTTCATACTTTTTGACCCTTTGTATCTATTTCAATTTACTCCCAATTTTTACAAATTTTATGTATATGATAAATTGATATATTTATTTTAATAAACAAATTTTCAACTCTCCAATTAATTTTAAATAATTTTTTTTTTAAATGCTTTAGATATACCTTGTTTTTTAAGTATTTTTATTGTATACTCCCTTGCGCTCAGAACTATGAAATTAATTTTACACTTAAATGCATAATTCCTGTTTCATATTTAAAATAAATAATTCAAAATACAATTGCACTAAAACATTCAACATTAAAATTGTTTTTCAATTTTTATAAAACTGCTCAAAATATACTTAAAATTTCCTTAAATTTTTGCATTAATTTACCGATGAAAAAAATAACAAAATGTGCAGTGATTGCAATAATTCTAGTTCGGACGCAATAAAATAACATAATTATGCAGTGACAAAAATTTCACGGAATTACGTTTCATTGTTTTTGAGATATCAGTTGCGGAATGATGCAAAATTACATTTTGAGAAAAATGAGTTTAAAGTTTTTCTTACCATAAACTTGATCAGTAATTAAATATTTAGAATATCAATATCTCCGGAACTAAGCGGAATATTTTGATGCGGTTTGCTTTATTTTGTTCAGAAATGATCAGACTTTCACATATATTTAAAAAAAAATCGAATGTTTTAAAGATTTAAGAGTAGTGAGTCCCCTTAAGAGATATGGTCTTCTTTTCTGTGAAGCAAGTACACATAAGAGCATTGATGCTTATTTAAGTCAGCTGAATAAAGAAATGCAATCATGATTAATTACAAAATATGTAAGTCTAGTGCTGCAATTAGGATCGTTTTCGAAATCTAACACAATTATCAGTTTTTAGGACAATTTATCAAATCTGGGAAGAGAGGCGGATGAAAACCTCGTTAGTTATTTCATTGAAGAAATAGCCTCGAATAAAAAGGTATACAGAAATCCTTTCTTTGCCATATATACATAAATAAACACTTGCCTGATAAAGATTAAAAAAGAAGAAATATTTAATGCATAAAAAATTAACCAAAACATACTTATTTCATGTGATTCGATATATATCTCCTTCATAAACATACCTCATAATTTTAGAATTACATTTATTTAGTCTTTATAGAAAAGAAATTCCCATTATTCAGATGCTATTTTTAATTATTTCTTACTCAGAAATATCAATCTGAATAGCTGGACATTAGCATATGTCATTTTAATTTATCCTTACTACTCCCTTTAATTTTTTTAAGACCTTTTGCTTAGCTTAGAACATATTGGCGCTACATGGGTTTCCCAAAAGAGCAGGAAAAAAGCTGTAATTAACACAAGCTGTTAGGAAAGGACTTGAATTAAGTGTAAGGAAAATGATGATTAAAAGTTAAGAACTTTTATATTATTTATGTATCAGGCCGTCCTTCTCCTGTTAAGTCAGTATGCATAGCTAAACAATTGAGACATGGGTTAAATTTAAAATATTATTAATTAAATAGCGATGACAGTGGTCTAATAATCAAATGATTTTTGATTACTATTTTATTTTTAACGTAACTTTAACTTTTAGTTGCCCCCAAAGAGCGAAATATCAAAATTCTGAACAGGATGAAGATATACGTTAAAGGAACTTGTAAATTATGTATCAGTGTCGATTTAATTCCATATGTAGTTGTTAAATTTTATTATTTCCCCAAATAGGGATGGTTTAAATAAAAGATACCAACGCAAGATCGGGTGGGAAACTTTCCCGAAGATACAGGGAAATTTTATAGAAAAAATATTAATCGGTTATATTTTAAATCTTATAGGGAATTTAATTAATAATATATATAAACATATAGAGGATAGGGAAATCGGAAACTTCCTTAATCTTCAACATATAACGGAATTTCACGGCACAAAATAAATAGAGAAATATTGTTACAATAGATAGGGAAATATATAGAAAATAAAATTATAAAATATGTAAAAAAGTACACACACATACACACAAATATATATATATATGTGTGTGTGTGTGTGTGTGTGTGTGTGTGTGTGTGTGTGTGTGCGTGTGCGTGTGCGTGTGTTTGTGTGTGTGTGTCTCCTAAACAAATTACGCGTAACTCATGCTGTTGATATCCCTTTAAAGCCCAAATTACTGAAGTGGACCCTTTCTGTGGTCAGAATTGTCATTTGGTTATCAAATATCTAAGCATTATTGGGGTCATTCCTGTATTTTGTAATCGACATATATCCTGAAACTGCAAGCTGCCTATTTTCTCACGGGATATTTTCAGCACAAAGTTCGTCTGAGTGTAAACATTAAAATTACGAAAAAGTGTAAAGATGTGAATAAAAATGTCACGCTATGCCCATATGAGAAGCAGTTTATATATATATATTAGAATTTTTTATAATGTATGAAAATGTTCCAAATCCTACCATCACCTATAGAATGTTATTCATCATAAAATATAGATTCGCATTTTGTCGGATAATTTAATTTATGTAACACTAAAAATCTGTTTGAATACGGATTTTTTGTGAAAACAATACAGCCGAATTATTATACAATTCACTCTCACTTTATTAATATAATCAACATTCCTGTTTGAGGGAATAATATTGGTGTGGCTTTTGGAAATTTATCTTTTGATTTTGTTAAGAAGAATAACAAATTGATAAACTGATTCTGCTTTTACAAATAAAACTGCTTTTGACATTAAAATCTGTTTCCTTTACATATTTCCTGTTTCCTTTACATTAAAATCTGTTTCCTTTCTCATGTCCTTTACATATCTTTAATCATGTCTACTCAAAAGTACTTTTAACACAATTTTTCAATCTTATTGTTATTTTTAATTTATATTCTGAATCGCATATGAATAGAAATACAAAGATACATTTGTCTTATAAGCAAATTTCTAAAATTACTGCTGTGGAAGATGCTTGCATTGAGTAATTTAGTTTACCCTCTGAGGATTTGTTATATGATGATAAAGGAGACTCTGCAATTAATGCTTTCAACATTGGTTAAATGAAAAAGAAAGAAACCCGGTGAAATCTTTTCTGCTTTTGAAAATAAATTTCAAATGCCAAAACTATCAATGAGTTTTTTATTTATTTGTTTTTTTGCACCGGCCTACTGACAAGAAATTTCTGACAGCTCAAATTTCTAATCTCAAGGAAGAAAAAAATTGAGATACAAATTTAAACACTATGATGTTTAAAAATATATTGCAAGAATCAAAAGAAGATCATTTCAGTCCGTTGGTAGATTATTAACTTTGTTTATTTTCCTGTTGTTATAAGTCTATATAATATTAATGTGTTTTGTTTGTCTGCATGTAATTCAATTCTCCAAAAGTGGACCTGATAGAGCAATGTTTGTAAAATTACGCTACCCCTGAACAGAAACAGAATAAAACCATTTTCGTTAAAATCGAGTCAGAGTTTATCGTGTTATAAGAATTTTAATTACATTCCATAGTGTTCATCATTCAGTTAAGACAATATATAGTGGGTCATTTTTTAGCTTTATTGCTGTCATATGTTAGATGAAAAAGGAAATTTTTTTTTACAGCAACGTACCGTAATTTTTGGCGTTTAAAGAATGATGAGTGGACACTTATATTTAAATATTGGAATTAACATATGAAGCAGTATTTTTAACACAAGAGAAGTACACTCAAATATATAAAGTGAAATTTTTTTTAAAGTCTTGAATAATAAATACTACGAAAAGATTGAATTTAGGATTTATCTCAAAGTAAACCTCTGGTTCAGTGCTGAAATTAACTTGATTGCGACATAACCTGTACATAGTTTAATATACATATTTGAGAGACCTCTAGATTGGCAGATAAATATGTCCTTTGATACAGTACTACAAATATAACCGTACCATGACGTTATAATCGTAAATTCAATACATCTACTGTATATATATAAAACAGTTCCGTAACTGACTGACTGACTCACTGACCAAACCACTGGACCTGAAGGGCTGAAATTTTGCATGGCGATTCTTCTTATAGTGTAGGGGTGCACTAAGAAAGATTTTTGAAAAATTCTTCTTAGATTTTTTTAAAATTAAATTTTTAAGCATTTTTTGTAACTTTTTCTAAGTTTGCATTTAAAATAACAATTTTAGGGTTATGAAATTTATTTCACGAGAAAGATCATAAATATTCCTTAAAAATGAGATCATTTTCGAATCTTTATCTCCATTTTCTGATTTTTTGGTGAATTTTTAAAGATTAATTTTTAGAATTTAATTTATTAAATTCTGATCGCGTGGTTTCTTTTCTTTTTGTGTTACTTTAAACGTGCATAAAAAAATAGTTGACAAAAAAATATTTATTTTTCTTGCTAATGCAGCAGACGATTGGACATTACTCAAAAAAGTATTAAAATACGATAAAAGATATTATGTTCCTAAAACTGTACTATATTAACTGTACTATATTCTTTCGTATGTCCTATTGCATTTAATTTGAATATTTTCTTCTACATTATTTTGTCTAAAAAAATATCCCTTACGATTTTTTTATACATATATTTTTTTTCTTTTACATCAATTGTTTACATTGATCGTCGTATTGATTATAAATATATATATATATATATATTTATTTATTTTTTTGGCATTAATTGCATACATTGACCGTTGTATTCAAATTGAATGTACTCCGTAGGAAGTGCGGGTTTTCAGCTAGTTTACTTATAAAAGTAATAGACGTTTTAAGTCATCTATTTTATCATTAATTCAAATTGCTCCCCTAAAGAAAAATCAATTAATTTCCTTGATAAAAAATATATACAATTATAGCCTTACTTACCAATGATGTAATCATATTCTGAATAAAATATTGCTGAAGGAACCGGAGCGAAACTATTATCCGAGAAAAGGTAAAAAAGTGCCAAGACGGAAAACAACGAAGGGACGATGGACAGTAGGGTTGAAGCCATATTCCTCCATGAAAAAGTTTTTCCATGCTCTGCAAAAGGTTAATTAAGAGTTTTCACATGGAGTTCAAAGTAAGAAAAACTCTGACTTCAACTGCAAGACATATCTGTCGCGAGATCTGGGGTTAAGTAGGAGAAAACGATTTAATGCGTGAAATCAAGTAGACGTGAAATATCGCCAACGATGCCAACCCATCAGAGATTCAGAGGCGATATGTACTGTTATATGGTTGATTTTGACAACGATAAAAAAAAATTCCCTATTCATATTCTATGAAGTATTGTGGGAAATGTCTAACAGCCACAAATCTGTTTAGTTTAGAGGACTTTGTATATTTTATGCAAATTAAAAAAAAATTCTTTTTACTAAACGACCTTTAAGAAAATAAGTGACATATTAACCCAAATATAATCCCCCAGAGACATTGAAACTTCCTTTTCTTAAATTTTAAAGGGGCTTTCTTGATCCTGAGCATACTATACTTCTTCTCTACTTAAGAGGACTCTCGACTCTTAGTCAAGGAAATAAGGCATATTTTCATACTTTTTGACTCTTTGTAACTATTTCAATTTACTCCCAATTTTTCCAAATTTTATGTATATGATAAATTGATATATTTATTTTAATAAAAACAAATTTTCAACTCTCAAAATAATTTCAAATAATTTTTTAAATGCGTTGGATATACCTTGTTTCTTAAGCATTTTTATTGTATACTTGCGCGCAGAACTATGAAATTAATTTTACGCTTAAATGCATAATTCCTGTTTCATATTTAAAATAAATAATTCAAAATGCAATTGAACATAAAACATTCAACATTAAAATATTTTTTCAATTTTTTTTTTAAACTGCTCAAAATATACTTAAAATTTCCTTAAATTTTTGTATTAATTTACCCCTGAAAAAAAACAACAAAATGTGCAGTGGTTGCAATAATTCTAGTTCGGACGCAATAAAATAACATGATTATTCAGTGATTAAAATTTCATGGAATTATGTTTCATAGTTTTTGAGATATCAGTCGCGGAATGATGCAAAATTACATTTTGAGAAAAATGAGTTTAAAATTTTTCTTACAATAAACTTGATCAGTAATTAAATATTTATAATATCAATATCTCCGGAACTAAGTGGAATATTTTCATGTGGTTCGCTTTATTTTGTTCAGAAATGTTCAGAAATTCCCCTTAAATGAAGCTAAACCAAATGTTTTTGCAATTACAGAACAATGGTAGATGCAACATTTTTATATTATCTATGCGTACCCTGATGTATAACTATAATTAGAATTTTTCCTTATCTAGGGATACAATTTTCCATGATTTGTCCGCTATCAAAGTCTGTATATGAAAGCTTGTTCTATTTTCCTTTAATTGTCTTCGGGCTTTTAAATCTACAGTGAAAATTCTAAAAATAGTTTTCTTGAAGCAAATCACTTTTAAAAAATTTCATTAATCCTGAAGATAAATTATTTTGACCATTCCCTTTATACAAAGGTAAAGAAGATATATGAAAAAACCTTTATTGGTTCAGCAATTATATCAAATATTTAACATGCTAAAAGTTTAAATATTATTTTTAAAATTAAAACTCTGAATAGTTTAGGTATATTTTGTATTGAAATTATTAAATTTTTAAAAAAATATTTGTAGAAAAAATCATTACAATAAACGGCTGTAATTAAAAGTTTCGATTCATTTTATAGTTTTGAATGAGGAATGAAATAAATTCAGACAAATGTTTCCTTTATCACTTAAAAATAATAATTGAACCAAAAATCCGCACACCGCAGCTAAGGACTGGTACCAAAAGTATAAATTTAGGAATTCAAAATTTTTGTAGCAAAGCAATTTTAAAAATATTTTCTAAGGATTTTTCTTATAAAATATACTTTTGATAAACTGTCTAAATCTCAGATTTGTTTCAAATTTACCGCAGAGTAAATTAAAATAAGCAAACCTGTGATGCACTCTCCTGAACAATCTTGCCTGAAAGTTCGTATTAAAAGCTGATACCCTTACCTTAGGCTATTATCCATTTTTTTAAAGAAAAATTAAGGAAACGATTGTAAAGAACATAGTTTGGCTCTGTAGTTTTACAGGATGTGCTATCCTATAACCTTTTCCTTACGGGGTGGGATAGCATGTATCCCAAGAATACAGGCCCAATAATGAATATATATATATATATATATATATATATATATATATATATATATATATATATATATATATATATATATATATATATATACATGCATATATTTACATATACATATATACATGCATATATATATACATGCATATATATATACATATATATATACGTATATATATATATATATATATATATATATATATATATATATATATATATATATATATATATATATATATATATACATGCATATATATACATGCATATATATACATATGCATATATATATACATATATATATACGTATATATATATATATATATATATATATATATATATATATACATGCATATATATATACATGCATATATATACATATACATATATATATACATATATATATATATATATATATATATATATATATACATATATATATATATATATATATATATATATATATATATATATATATATATGTATGTATATACATACATATATATATATATATACATACATATATATACATATACAAATCTATACAAATACACAGACACATATATATGATATTTCCCCGTAATGAACCCCGTTAGCTAAAGGTTAATCGCGCAGTAAAAGATGGTCTAAAATCAGTAGCCGAGAGATACCCAAACGGCTATGGCTTTGACATATGGACCCAGTGACGGTGGGCTCGAGTCTCACTATTGACATGTATACTGGTAGCCGTTCGAACTCGGCTTTAAACCGTAGGTCCCTGTGCAATAAGCTGGCCGTATAGTGCTCTCAACCAACCAACCAATCAACCTAAAATCAGTTTCATAGTGGTTCGATTGCTTTTCGGAAACGTGAATAAAAATTGCTGGTTTCATATGAGTAGAGTCCTTGTAACTGCTGTTTCTAGAAAAACGATGATAAAAATGACTTTATAATTCCGCGTGGTGGCTAACGTAATTACCCGTGTATAGCTATGCTACACATATTGACTGTATTAAGGCTGCTATGTACTAGGAAAAAAAATCGTATTTCCCTTTTCCTCTTCTTGCAGACTCTTGTGGTGGGAGGAGTCCAGTTGACAGTTCGAGAATTCCACCCCTCCCCCTTAGGATTGACATTTTGAGGGATTGCAATGGCTCTCTCTCTATAGGGGGGTTAAGCGCTGCCCCCAAACTTTTTATTTAAAATATATTTTTGTCAACTATTTACAGGTACATAAATGCTGATAATCAAATAAAATTGGTATTGTCAGATAGCATGAACTTTTCTGCAAAGTGCTACAGGATTCATTTTATAAATTTCGTCCACCGAAGGAATTTATGAGCGTTTAAAACACACTGTACCAGATTTTTCCCCGAATAATTTAAATTTAAAAATATTAATTGCATTTTTTTAAAAAAACGAAAAATGTACACAAATGTAAAATTTATTTCTCTATGACGAAGTACAATTTTTTTTTTAAATCTTTAAATCCAAGTCGGCAATCCGTGGACAAATTTTCTCCATAGGTTAACATTGAGGTGAGCGAATCCAATGGGGTTAGTACATAGCGGCCTTAATATGATCCACGTTGAAACCTTAAAATAAAAAGCAATTTAATAATACTATCATCTAAAACGAATGGAACTTCAGTGCATTGGGAAAATATTAAAAAATGCACCATAGTGATGAATTCATATCATTATTGGACAATTTGAACTTACTTTCCTTATTTTAACTTGTAATGAACATAGCAATTTAAGCTCTCTCTGGTGTATTCAAGCTGGCTTTAAGAATTTTTTAGGCCCATTTAAGTGCCCTATAAATTACATGATTCTAAGTATTTTGAAGTCTGCTCCAAGTGTTCTACTAGCGGGCTTCCCCTGAACATAATCTTGCTTGCCATGCGGGATCTAGCTGCCAATCCATTGATGGTTCTGTATTTCCTTAGGGTATAGAATGTCATGGACCTGATATAGCCCTGCTAGTCTTTGGGGATGTGCAAGAACAACAAAAACAATAACATAGTTACATGAACAATGTAACATAGTTACATTGTTCATGTAACATAGTAATTTTGATTAAATATTTTTTGATTATATTTATTTTATTAAAAAAATATAATTAATCAAAAAATTAATCCCTATTAATATTAAAATATTACTATGGATATATTAATTATATAATATTAATTTATATATAGGGATATATTAATTATATAATATTTTATAATTATATTTAATATTATTATCCCTAGTAATATTAAAATTAATCCCTATTTTTTTATTTTTTTATTAAATATTTTAATCAAAAGTCTTTTGCTCCATCAAAAGTCGATGGAGCATTTCGTGAAATTCTAAAGATCCGCGAATAGTATTAGATGTATAATTAGCATCCTTCAAATAATTTCTTTTTTTTCGTGGAGATGGGAGAGACTCGCTTTATTCCCAAAACTTCTCCTTTGCTAACGCTTGAACATTTTTCACCTGTGCGAATGATGAAAACAAATACTTTGCGACGTTTACAATTGATGATTTTTGACCGTTCACAGAGAGCACGGATGACTAAATGGTAAATCGCGACTGGCTTGCCGATTTCGAAAGGTTTTTTTGCGGTCGAGCGCAACCGCGCTCGATTTTTCTATTATTAGTTCTAGTTCCGTGGTTCTGTCTTTGCAGTTCTGTCTATAGATTCTCTATAAACATTTTGAGAACTGACCGTAACAGCTTTCAGATCATTGAGAAATGTAAATAAGAAATTCAGAACTGCAATACATGCCAGGGGAAATAGCTAACACTAAGTATGGTTGGTAAACGTTTTGTTGCATTTTGAATTACGAAAGAACTAATTAAATTGCTGAAAACTTGCAATTCTTTTAGAAAATATTTTAATCAAAAGCTAGCAAGTTGCCCCCGATTTCCCTTGGCACAGAGATAATGCATATAAAATGTTTTATATCTGGCTCTATTTCTTCTTCAAGTCCTGGAGTTGTTTCTTATAATACTAGATTTTCTTAAATAGCAAAGAAATTGGAGCTAACTCAGTTCACTTGTCGATGACTGCATACATAATCTTCTGTTATAATCTTTCGACTACACCCTGTTTTAATCAGGGTTACATTAGCATAAGAGGGAAGGGGGGTTGCATTAGAAGGGTAGTATTGCATTACTTTGGGCATTTGAAACGGGGCTCCAATCTTAAACTTTCGGATAACTATGTGCCCTCAAACTATGACTAAAACTAAAATAAGAGCCTGGTTATAATCGACTCCAGAAACTCAAGGTATCAAACTATAGGAAAATAAAAAATCAAATAAGATTAACGTGGATTTACAGTTAAATACATTTATTATTTTAATAAAAAATGAGACGAAAGTGATGAAAGGAACACAGATAAAGGAGAAAGATACTAAGGATGATAATAACTAGACCAACAATGGTCTGGTGATACTCTCAATATCTATAGGTATTCAAAATTTAAGTTAAATTAATCGTTGCATCTAAATGAAGATTTGGGATAATGTAATTTAATATTTTGATTCATTCATTCTATTTATAATTTAAGAATTAGAACTAACTATTTCTCCTTATTTTATGTAACTCAAAAAAGATTGTTTTTCGTGAAAATTTTGGTTAACTTAAAAAACATTTCAACCCCCTTGTACATTTTCCCTTGGATTAGAGCCATATATGGCCACATTACCAGCTGTACCAGCATTACCATTACCCCGTATTTGGAAAATAAACACGTCTTGCTTTAACAAAAAGAAATTATATTTTAACTCATACATTGCTTTGAAATTTAAAATTAACTCATATTTTTTTAAACCATGTAGTAAACCTCCATAGGATATGTAACTAAAATTCCCGTAAGGTCTTGTTCACATTGTTTCCAGAGCGTAGCGTTGTCTTTCATCGGTGGTGCCGAGACTGTTGACATAGCCTGTGGTTGGTTTGACATATCACGTGGTCACTTCGGGGAGATCTGTGAAATTTTCATCGCCGAGGCAACGCAACACTCCGTAAGCAGTGTTGAACAAGGCCTAGCTCTGTGATACACGGTCCGATTATGAGGAAGCTTTATTCATCCAATATTTGGTTATTTGACCGGCAACATATTCATACTAATATGGCACTGTTGAGGACTGTTTCTGCTGTATTGAGTCATAGACCCCCTAAAAATCAAAGTTTCATTATTACATACAGAAAACGCATTAAAAAAGAATGAAGATTACAGGTGTGTTATCAAGTAGAAGGAATGCGGAGCAGGAAATTACGCTGTAACTGCTAGAAGCTAGAGTTTTCTCTTGTCAAAGAAATTCAAACTTTGTACTGTAAAAATAAATTAGAATTCGTCGATAATAATTAGTTAATATTAATTAATTTCACATGATACATTAAATTTTTCATATGAAGCATTATGTACTGTCTTTATCAAATGTTAAGGAATCACAGGCGTAGAGGACGAAAACATCTAATCACCAGGAGCATGTTTTAGGCGGACAGTGGACTTTCAAAATTGTGAAATTTGTCCAAAAATTCGATTTTTCTATTTTATTGAATTGTGAAACTACGGACGAGTAGGAATGTGTTGCAAAAAGAATTTTTAATTTCTGTGATTACTTTCGTAGTTATAGGCATTTGTATTTAATTTAGATATTATGTGGTTACTAATAGCAATAACTTTAAATGCGTTTTTCTCAAAATAAAAATTTTCATGTCATACGAATATTCAAAATGCTCCAGGCGCATTTCTAATTATCGTATTGCTTTGAAATTTAAGTTTTTTATACTTAATTGTATATCAAATAAATCTTATTGAAAATAATTATGCTTCGTAGCTCAGAATTTCTAAATTTTGTACTCGAAAAGATGATTTATGGGTATTTTGCGTCATAAAAAGGGTGTTTTCACTATAATTATTTTTTCTCTTTATATTTTTAATGAATGCTTAAAATAAGAATAAGTTTCATTGTTAGTTCTATAAGGTATCCTGTAAATAAAAATTACCATATTATGTGCAAAAGAAATGCGCATGGAACATTTTTAATGAGGCCAATTTTTGATATAATTAATAATTCATAACTCATAAATTATTAATATTTCATCATTAAATTTTAACCACTTTTACACATCTATGGTACTAATCACATATTCAAATTTCAAGCAAATCCATTCAAAACAAAGAAAGTTAGGTTTGAAGGTCCACTGTCCCCTTAAAGAGGTACCAAACAATGTGTGGTGATGAGGATCAGTATTGCATTCCTAGGTGTCACAAAATGAGGAGAACACGACTTAGAAATTACCCTTGTAAGTAATAGAGGCTGAATATCAAGAATGCCATGTAGATAAGTGTTAAGTCATTAATATTAATGACGACAACTGAACTTGCACGCCAAGTACTCGGAGTGGTCGCCAAGAGTCATAGTTTGATCGACATAGGTGACGGAAGACTGACCAAGCAGTGCAAAATGAAAAGAATGGTGAAAAGTAGGTTCCACACTCTAGGTCAGTGGAGGAAGTAGCGTCAACGGCGCTCGCACAAAAAGATGCTAATAAGTGAACGAACGGAACATCCGTAGCATGCAGAACGCCCTCGACTGTTAGGAATGATTCTTGCAAAGTTATTTGCCGGATGTGTTATCCAGAGACTTTTCAAAAGAATTAATGTAGCGTGATTTCAGAACACCGAAGGGAAATTTGGAGAAAGGAGAAAAATCTCTCTTATTGGGATATTTCATTTTTTTTTATCGATGTTTTAAGGGGACACGGGACGTTTAACCTCGTTTTCTTAAATTTTCAATATTTTACTTAACCTTTAGCTTACGGGGCCCATTTTTCCATTCCCTCTTTAGAACGGGAAATTTCATACCCAATTTCTAAGAACGGCCATTGAGGGTGTTATATATATATATATATATATATATATATATATATATATATATATATATATATATATATATATATATATATATATATATATATATATATATATACATATATATATATGTATGTATATATGTATATATATATATATATATATACATATATATATATATGTATGTATATATGTATTTATATATATATATATATATATATATATATATATATATATATATATATATATATATATATATATATATATATATACATATATATATATGTATGTATATATGTATATATATATATATATATATATATATATATATATATATATATATATATATATATGTATGTATATATGTATATATATATATATATACATATATATATATGTATGTATATATGTATATATATATATATATATATATATATATACATATATATATATGTATGTATATATGTATTTATATATATATATATATATATATATATATATATATATATATATATATATATATATATATATGTATGTATATATATAATATATATATATATATATATATATATATATATATATATATATATATATATATATATATATATATATATATATACGGGGGCTGTCCGTAAAGTATCCGAATTTAATTTATAACTAAAAAAATATAATGGATATACATACTTCAGTTTAATCCCCTTCAAAGTATCGTCCTTGAGAAGCAACATACTTAGCCCAACGTTGTTGCCACTCTTGGAAGCAGGATTGGAAGTCGTTCTTTGGAATGGTCAACAGCTGTTCGATCGCTTTTTGTTTGATGGTCGTCACATCCTCAAACCGTCGTCCTTTAAGCGTTTTCTTTAGCTTTGGAAATGCGAAAAAATCGCACGGAGCGAGGTCTGGTGAGTAGGGAGGTTGCGGGACTTGAACGGTGCCATGTTTGGTTAAAAAATTTTGAACCACATGTGAGGAGTGAGCAGGGGTATTATCGTGGTGAAGCATCCATTTCCCAGATTTCCACTTTGCTGGTCGTTTCCTCCTCACGGAATCACGAAGTCGCCTGAGCACATCACGGTAGAACTCTTTATTAATGGTTTGTCCATCTCTCGGTGGTCTGTCCACCTCCCGCAATCTCTCGAACTGTCATTCGTCGATCTGATCGCACCACAGTACGAACCTGTTCCACTTTGACAAAATTTCTAGATGTTGATGGACGCCCTGGTCGTGCATCACTTTCCACAGATTCCCTTCCATCTTTAAAACGTCTAACCCATTGAAACACTTGAGTTCGGCCCATAACATCATCACCGTATTCTTTCTTAAGCAAATCGAACTTTTCGGTTGCCGTTTTTCCAATTTTATTACAAAATTTGATGCAAACACGTTGCTCAGTAGATTCAGTCATGATCCAACTCGACACGAGACTTCCACTGCGTTCACTTTTCGTTATTGCTACAAGAGAACCGCGCTTCGCAGTGCTTGGATAATTGCCAACATAACAAGTTTACATATGTTTAAACATGCTAATTAGCGTGCGCACGCAGAGCGGTGTCTGTATTATGTTTTATACATTCAGTTCGGATACTTTACGGACAGCCCTCGTATATATATACATACATATATATATATATATATGTATGTATATATATATATATATATATATATATATGTATGTATATATATATATATATATATTTATATATATATATATATATATATATATATATATATATGTATGTATATATATATATATTTATATATATATATATATATATATATGTATATGTATATATATATATATATATATATATATATATATATATATATATTATATATATATATATATATATATATATATATGTATATATATATATATATATATATATATATATATATATTATATATATATATATATATATATATATATATATATATATATATATATATATATATATATATATATATATATATATATATATTCTTGGGCTTGTATTCTTGGGATACATGCTATCCCACCCCGTTAGGTAAAGGTTAACATACCACATGAGTGTATTTAATATTTTTTTACTGCATTGAAGTCACTTAGAATTCACAAATAAGTATTTTGTGGAAGAATGAGACTTATTAATCAAAAAATTCTTCAAAAATGCTAGAATTTTTCCAAATTCTCCATTCGCATTCATTTTTTCCCGATTTCTTCCAAATTATTCAGGATTGTTTATGGAAGTGTTTGTCATAAAACTGTGCATAGTTCTCTGGAACCACAAATATTTTTCAAATTTATAGACCATGAAATAAAGTAAAAACAGGCAGAAACATAAAAAAAGTTAGTAGAATTTAAAAAAATTATTTAAGTCTATACAGTCATACAGAGAAAAAAAAATTTAATGCACAATTATGTCTACACGTATATGGTAAACATATATTGAAAGTAGTAATATATGTTTACCATATACTACTACATCAACTATTATTGATGTACAGTTCGATCAAACTATGACTCTTGGCGACCACTCCGTGTACTTGGCGTACAAGTTCAGTTGTTGTCATTAATATTAATGACTTAAATATTACTTAACACTTATGTACATGGCATTCTTGATATTCAGCCTCTATTACTTGCAAGGGTAATTTCTAAGTTGTGTTCTCCTCATTTGATTAGTTCTTTTCTATTGAAAATAGTATTATAGTAGAATGGTCTTTTTAATATAAAAAAATTAAGGTTTTTAAAGTATATGGAATGCTCATGGGGCCTTTTGAAAAATGTTGGCATTTTTGAAAAAAAATTTGAAAACTAGGCATTTTTCTGCCAAAAAACTCTTATTTTGAATTCTAAGGCTCTTTAATGTAGTAGAAAAAAATATTAATTATTTTCATTATGTATATAGTGTTGAAAATTGAAAATTAAAAAATTCGAGGTTGAAGGTCCCTTGTTATTAAATTGGCTTACAGAAATAATGATCTGAAACCAAACTGAAGTTGTTTACTCATTTCCAATTTCAAAGAATTTAACTTCGAAAAGAACGAATTTAGAGTAACATTCTGATGAGAGAATTTAAATAAAAAGAGAAGTTTTCTTGTCTACATAAGATTTTGAAATAAAATACAGTAGCAATAATTCCGTTTAAAATTCCTAAGGATTTAAAATGATTTATTAAAGAAGTACTGACTTATGTATTTAAGGGTGGGAATAGTAAATAAGTATTTGGAATTGCAGAAAGGGGAAACAAATTATTGATAAATACTTCAGATGGTAAAAAGGAAGTGATGCAGATGGTAAAATTTGGCGTGATGTATATTAAAGGCATAATTTAAAATAGTTTCTTTTCAGTGAGAAGTATATAATTATAAACATAAAGTTTTTGATACTTTAATTTTAAATATGAAAGTTTAAAGAAAAGTTTTATTACTAATACAACTTTTCTTTAAACTTTATTTGTTTCATATTACACTCATTAGCCATATATTATTGAAGCTAAAATTGACAAACTTCAGATATACTGATTTCATTAAACCATCAAAAATTAAGAGTTATAGTTCGGAGGTATTTTACGACACTACATAATCAAGTTTGCATTAGATTGTGAAGCAGCCCCCAAAAAATTATTCTTGGAGCGTAAGATTAAATTTATGCACCCCGTTAATCATGTTAAGGTTTGTTTGAACAATATCCATAGGGCTATAGTTCAAAAGCCTTAAATTTTGAAAAAAAAGATAAAAATGCTCATCTACTTCTTGTGGCAAAAGTTCTGTATGATTTAAGTTATCCACTTTAAAACCGTAATGTAAGAATATTGTTCTAGACATCAAGCACCACATATTTTAATGACCTTTTTTTTCCTTACATACAAGTTTAGAGAAAAAGTATTAGGGAACACATATGTTATAAACTGCCCCTTTAAATTAAAATTTAACTTGATATGTAATGTATGAAAGGAACTGTACGAATTCCTACGGTGTTGGAAAAGTCCTCATTTAAAAGTACGGCAAAATAATAAAATAAGTTAGCGAACCAAGCAATCTGACTGGATTATTACAGTTAGGTATCTACTATACTTGCAACACTTTTATAATACGTTTCGCATTTTATTTTAGATTGAAGGAACTCTCCTAGAACAGTGAGTGAGTCAGCTTTTGAAGTTCAGTTTTAATTTTTGCATTAGTGATTCCACTTGTGACTTTTAAGGTAGTTGACGTGACATTGCAGGTCTTGAAATACTTCTGGAGAATCGAATTCAGTGGAACTTTAGAGATTTTTTGTTTTGTTTTTTTAAGTTTTAGTCTTTAAGGCGACAATGGACCTTCAGACTGACAAAAATATCTTCCCAAAACGATTTTTTTCTTTCAGAAAATGATTCTGCAACTCATCAGCTTTAAATTAAAAAAAAGTATGTTGATCCGATCATTATTAACCGAATTATGAGTATTTTTTTCAAACGTAAACAATGGAAAGGTTAGTCAAATTAAAACTTTAAATGCCATTTTCTGAAAACAAGTTTTCATGTCGTTTCGGTAAGTTCAAAATGCTCCATGCGTCATAATTTTTCTTGAATTTCCATAAATTTTCATAAAATGATTATTTATATATGTTAGAATAAAACTTCGTAATCAATTCATTATACTATTTTAAGACAACTTAAAATTTTAACAATAAACAAAATTTTTTGATAAAATTTTGCATAAAATGACCTATTTTTATCGATTTCTTTTCTAGTTTTTATAAATATGACTATAAATCAAATATTGCTACTAACTTTTGTTATAACTATATAAAGTTAGCTTTTGAGAGAAAATTAGATATCTGAGACAATAATTAATGCACATGGAGCATTTTTAAATAGAGTAATTAAAAAACTGATTTTAATTAATATCTTCATTAATTGCATTCTGATTTTTTTTTTCAAACTTAGAATTTCCATCTCTATACAACACTGTATAAGTATACAAAATTTCATAGCAATTTGTTAATAAATAAATAAAAAGTTTTTCATGGTCCATTGTCGCCTTAAAGGATGGTTTTCAACGGAAACTACACCAATTATCACCTTAAATCCCTAAAACTGTTGCAATTATAATAAGTAAGTTGGGTCTGTTACTTGTGTAAAAAATAATAAGCAAAATATTTGGTGGTCTAATTCAAGGGTTTTTTAGATCTTAAGTGTTGACAAAACCACATTAAGAAGAATAAAACTGTTTTCTCTCTCGGATTATTCACCATTAAAATCCAAAACTTTGAAAAAAGTGACTGAAATTTATATAAAAGGAAGTGAAAAAGCAAGTTATCAAAAGCAGTGCTGCAACGGGGCCGCGAAATAACTCCAACATTACATTCCCCAGCATTGAAACAAGTATGATTAAAGATCTTTACATTAGTCAGCACGTCATTCGCTATTGAATAAAACACACTTTTCGAAAACATAAATGTCATCATCTTACTAACAGTGCCATTGCTAAAGAGCATTAAAAAACCACAATGGAAATTTTTATGACCCTTTTAAACTCTTTTACAGAGGTGAATGGCGTAAAATCCCCATTAAGTGAGTAAGAGTAGAAAGTTAACCCTGGTCACCTGTTTTCGGGGCAGTCTGGACCCCTAAAACTTCCCTAAACCCGAGGAATCCTGCACACTCTCCCCTTCCTTACTTGCTCATCAGGAATTCTATATTTCAAAATTACACAATGAATCAAGCAATCAATATAGTAGTGAGAATTTCTGGAGATTAACCTAAAGATGTCTAAATTTTGGTGGGCTGCGAGAAATGGAATTTGGAGAGTCAGACTTGTATCGTCTTGATTGTTCATTTGGTATAATGGCAGATTGTGAGACCCGGATTCGAATTCTATTTCGAGGAGATACTGGAGTTTTACTGGTGGTGCCAACTGTCCAAGTGTACCTGTTTCTATTTCGAGGAGACAATTGTTATAGGACCATATTCCTACAGTAAAAAAAGGATTGTGGGCCGTTAATCAAACATGCGACAAAAGTACATGGTAGAAAGAATTCAGAATCGACAAAACAAATAAATAAATAAAAGTATAAAACGTATAATACAGGCTAACAGCATGAGCTGTTTGTCTCAAAGGGACAGGAAACAATGTGAAAAATGCACTTCCAAAAATGAAGCTTCTTCACACCACTACAATAGCTCACTGCAGGGAATACCGGCCTCAAGGTCAGCATACTCCGAGTCTATGCCTGGTTCTGTCAACCATTGGGTATACAGTGTTGAATTGACTTACGAGTTAATTTCGTTCCGTGACGGAGCTCGTAACTCGAATTACTCGTATATAAAATCAAATTTCCGTATATGGTAAACATATATTGAAAGTAGTAATATATATTTACCATATACTACTACATCAACTATTATGTACTGATGTACAGTTCTATCAAACTATGACTCTTGGCGACCACTCCGTGTACTTGGCGTACAAGTTCAGTTGTCGTCATTAATATTAATGACTTAACACTTATCTACATGGCATTCTTGATATTCAGCCTCTATTACTTACAAGGATAATTTCTAAATTGTGTTCTCCTCATTCGATTAGTTCTTTTCTATTGAAAGTAGTATTATAGTAGAATGGTCTTTTTATATAAAAAAATTTAAGTTTTTTAAAGTATATGGAATGCTCATGGAGCCTTTTGAAAAATGTTGGCATTTTTGAAGAAAAAATTTGAAAACTAGGCATTTTTCTGCCAAAAAACCCTTATTTTTAATTCTAAGGCTCTTTAATGTAGTAGAAAAGAATATTAATTATTCTCATTATGTATATAGTGTTGAAAATTGAAAATTAAAAAATTCGAGGTTGAAGGCCCCTTGTTATTAAATTGGTTTATAGAAATAATGATCTGAAACCAAACTGAAATTGTTTACTCATTTCCAATTTCAAAGCATTTAACTTTGAAAAGAACGAATTTTGAGTAACATTCTGATGAGAGAATTTAAATAAAAAGAGAAGTTTTCTTGCCTACATAAGATTTTGAAATGAAATACAGTGACAACAATTCCCTTTAAAATTCCTAAGGATTTAAACCCAACTGAAATTGTTTACTCATTTACAATTTCAAAGAATTTAACTTTGAAAAGAACGAATTTTGAGTAACATTTTGATGAGAGAATTTAAATAAAAAGAGAAATTTTCTTGTCTACATAAGATTTTGAAATGAAATAAAGTAACAATAATTCCCTTTAAAATTCCTAAGGATTTAAAATGGTTTATTAAAGAAGTACTGACTTATGCATTTAAGGGTGTACATAGTAAATAAGTATTTGGAATTGTAGAACGGAGCTCGTAACTCGAATTACTCGTATATCAAATCAATTTTCCCCATTGAAATTAATTGAAATGGCATTAATCCCTCTCCCATTAATCCCGCCCCCTCTCCCAGAAACAAAAAAATATTGTTACATGTTTTTAAATAAGAAAGATGTGTTTATAAGTAACAAATCTATATATTTAAGTTGCTAAGCCGACTTTTTGGGCTGTCCGTGAGAGAAAACTACTGCATCAATTTACTTAATTTTGGTCTTAAGGGGACAAAGAACCTTGAAATTCGAATTTTTTTTAAATTTTCAATTTTTAACTCCATATACAAAATGAAAATTATTAATTTTCTATTTTACTACATTGAAAACCCTTAGAATTCAAAATAAGGAATTTTTGGAAGAATCATGCCCGTTTTTCAAAAAAAAATTTCAAAAGTGCTAACTTTTTGCAAAATGCTCTATGCGCATTATATACGAATTAAAATTCTTAAATTTTGTATTATAAGTTTACCATATGTATATAAATATAAATGTGCATTTAATTTTTTTTATATGAATCTAACGTCTAAATAATTTTTTTTCTATTCTGTCTGTTATTTTTTTTATGTTTTTACTTTATATTTTTATCTATAAATTTGAAAAATATTTGAGATTTCAAAGAATTACGCACAGTTTTGTGGCAAACACTCCACATAACAATTCTGAGAAAATTGAAAGATATCAGAGGAAAATGAATAAACGTGGAGGCTTTTGAAAAATTCTATTATTTTTGAAGAACTTTTTGATAAGCAGGTCCTATTCCTCCACAAAATACTAATTTGTGAATTTTAAGTATCTTCAATGCAATAGAAAAGAATATTAATTATGTTCATGGGGTATATAGAGTAAAATATTGAACATTAAAGAAGATCGAGATTGAAGGTCCCTTCTTACCTTAAACGAAAGATTGTAACCTGCAGATTTGTCTGTTGGGAAGCGGTAAAGCAAATTTCGCAAGCAACGTGTTGCTCCGCCTTCCTCACGTCACCACGTGCCGAACTGACTTTGTTAAAAGAGAGTAACGAAGCTCTGTGTGATCGCTTGATCTTTCAATCGGTCATGTGTTTATTTGATGGTCCGTTGTTCTTGTGTTTGGATTTCATGCAGTTCGTGCGGATAAATTCTTATTTTATCAAGAACGTTGTCATTCTTCAAACATTTCACGGTACTCTGCTGAACACATGGACGAATTCACAGACGAAATTCACTACATTGTCAAATTTGGTTTTTGTAACCGCAATTTCTATTAATCAGCGGTAATTTACAATTAAAAAAAAATTGATTTCTGCGCATGCTCAGTGACATGTTTAAATCTGTCTTTAGAAACTCACTGTTCCTGCGCATGCTCGGTGACATGTTTTAATGATAAACACGTTTATTGCGAGGAGTTTTTCTAGATCTCTCGCTGCTATTTTTATTTTTATGATAATTATGTTTGTGAAATATAAGATTAAGGGTCTGTTCACATAGGAGTCTGTTGCGTTGCGTTAAGGAAAAGATGACGTTGAGACGAAAATAAACCAATCATAGGCCTCCAAACGATTAGCAATGAAATTTTTAACGCCTATGATTGGTTTATTTTTCGTCTCAACGTCATCTTTTCCTTAACGCTACGCAACGGACTCCTATGTGAACAGGCCCTTAACCTGATGGAAATTGTTTATTTCGAGCTATTTAATTAGCGATAATTTACAATTTTTAAAAAAAAATCGCTTTTTGCGCATGCTCAGTGACATCTTTAAATCTGGCTTTAGATGTTCACTAAGTACGAGGCCGCTTAAAAACATCAATTTATTTCTGCGCATTATTATGATTTTCAACGTTTGGCAATGATGTGTTGAGTAAAATTTGTGTATTAGTACATTTCTTTACTATCCAGCCGTCATATTTTGACGGATACCAACTAGTTTTGTATAAAAACACAATACAATAGACCAGAGGTGGGGAACGCGCGGCCTTCATAAAAGCTAGCACTTGTATTAATTAATATTTAATTATACAGATTACAACAATTTGCAAATCAATGGAATTAAATAAAGAACGGCATGAATGTATGTACAGTGTCGGCCAAAATAAAGTTGACATTTTGAAATTGCTGTCTAAAGTCGCTACAATTGTATATTTATCCAAATGAGCTTCGTTTACCTTGATTGTATGATACTTTAACTACACTTTATATGCAATTTAATGCTCAGAGTTTCTTAGCAATACTACCAGACATGTTATATGATCTCTACACAAAAAATATTGTCTTACTATTATTGTTGTGGCTGACTCCCTGTACGTTAAAACGTATTATTTTTTCTGCACGAATGGCAACAGGAAGACTTAAGTTCGGGTTTTTTTTGGAATTGTTTTGTTTTTAGTTTAAATAAAGGAATGCTGTTCTTTTAAAAACGGAAGCCCTTTTGACGCTAAAAAGGATCCAATGGAAATCTGGAAAAATGCTGTTGAATATCCATGCCTACGAGAGCATGTACGCCGTTTATTCCCCTGCATTGGAAGTGCTTACTGCTACGAGTCAATATTTTCTCTCATGACAAAAATTAAAACTAGTTTAAGAACGCAAATCACAGATGCTCATTTAGAGGATCAATTAAGGCTTCGCTTTACGAAGCTTGATCCAAATATTCAATTACTTTCAAGCAAGAAACAAATGCGAATATCCCACTAACTTAAATTTTCCTTCGGATTTTAATATTATTTTAGGAATTTTTTTATGCCAGTTATTTATAATTTAATACTATTATTTTTCTATTGTATTTCTTTATAATGTTAAAATTATTTAAAAGTACTTCTACTTTATTATTTTTATTTGAAATGGTATTTAAATGTGTAGTTGTTTATTAAAATTTAAAAATCTGGATGAATATTTTTAGGTGTATATATATATATATATATATATATATATATATATATATATGTGTGTGTGTGTGTGTGTGTGTGTGTGTGTGTGCTTGCTTACATAAATAAAAATATCAACAGTGAAATATAAAAAATTACAGCGGTATCTATGAATCGAATAATTTTATAAAAAAAAAATAATGATTAATGTTATAACAAGTTTTTACCGTTATGTGAATACAAAAATATTTTATATTTTAACTTTTTATGTCAAATAATAAACAAATAAGGACTTAATTTTTTTGTTAAATTTCTATATAGTGCACCAAATTGTTAAAACTATACCTAACTATAATAATTTCATAAAAGTCGCATTAATAGGTACATGAACTTATGCGGCCTCCTTTATTACTACCTAATTTACATGTGGCCTCTAATGGTAAAAAGGTTCCCCACCTCTGCAATAGACTGTACTGCAATAAACTGGCTTTTATTAAGTACTGGCCGGGCTTGGCCCGGCTATGCTCGGGTCCCACAAAAGAAAAAAAAAAGGCCCCTTTTCAGGGCCATACAAATGTTCCCGTCAATTCCCTGTTAAATTCCTGTCAATTTTCATTCCCGTCGCTGCCGACAGATGGCTGCACCATACGGGGAATATGTCGGCCATGTTTTCTCAGGATGAGTGAAGCGGTGAAGTACTTTTAGAATTAAAATACCTTAAAAACTATTTTAAAGCTTCCAAACTAATCTTAGAATTATCTCCAGGTTTCAAAATATAAGTATACGAAGTTTCAACCAGATTCGTCAAGAAATGTAGATTTGTATAAGTTACTAGCTGAAAACCCGCGCTTCGCTACGGAGTACATTCAAATAAAATTCAGCGGTCAATGTATGCAATTAATGCCTACAAAAGAATATAGTACAGTTTGAGGAACATAATATCTTTTAAAGTATTTCAATATTTTTTTGGATAATGTCCAATCGTCTGCCGTATTAGCAAGGAAAAAAAGTATTTTTTTTGTCTATTTAGTTGTTGCGCACGTGACGATAAATTTATTGTAAGTACCAGAAAAAGAAATCACGTGATCAACATTTAATAAATTAAATTCTAAAAATTAATCTTTAAAAGTTCACCAAAAATCAGGAAATGGAGGTAAAAATTCGAAAAAAATTTAAGTTTGAAGGAAATTTTATGATCTTTCTTGTGATATAAATTTTATAACCCTCAATGTATTATTTTAAATGCAAACGTAAAAAAAGTTTAAAAAACAGCTTAAAAATTTAATTTAAAAAAATCTAAGAAGAATTTTTGAAAAATCTTTCTTAGTGCACCCCTACACTATTAGAAGAATCGCCATGCAAAATTTCAGCCCTTTAGGTCCAGCGGTTTGGTCTGTGCGTTGTATGTCAGTCAGTCAGTGAATGAATGAATGAATGAATGAGTCAGTTACGGAACTGTTTTATATATATAGACAAACATACATACATACATACATACATACATACATAGAGACACTCTGCTTTATTTAAATAGATAATGTACAACATTTACAGTGGAGATCAGACGACTTAGAGATGCTGATGGAGATGGAGGACAAAAGGCTGAACTGAATAATTGAATCTTATTCGCTGATTTTTGCTCTTTTCGCCACGCTTTCCTCACTTTCATCTCCAAGGGCTTTCGATAAAAACTTGTCCAATGAGGTGTGTTTCCTCTCCCCTTTCAGAATGCTTTTAAAATGAGAGGTTGGACGTTGTTCGATTTCGGAGAGCGAATCAAGTGTGGCCAGAGCAAGTTGCCCCGTGTGATAATTGTTGAGAGTTAATTTCTCGATTTAAGACTGGAAAGTAGTCTTAGAATAATATGTATATAACTGTACAATAATTGTACATAAAGGCTGGAAATTTTATATGTTTCTCGTGGGCTCATTTGACGAGAACGTTTCATAGCGCTCGCTACGAAAATTAGCCGTGGGGTATCTGAAGATGTCTCGTAACCCAAATTTTAGTTCGCAACTCACAGCCAAAAATGAGCCGAGATACGGCTCGTATCTCAAAAATTCCTTACTATCTTTCATTAGAATTAAAATATCTATAATTCCTTACTATCTTCCATTAGAATTAAAATATCTATAATTCCTTACTATCTTTCATTAGAATCTATCATCGTGGGCTAAGCTTCCGTAGCAATCTCTAGAAATTATTCGAAAGAGGTCTTTTCTGTTAGACACTTTCCCCCCCCCCTTATACTCCCGTACCCATGGCATATAGCCCATTGTGCTTCGGTCCCAGATAATTTTTTTTCCATAACAAATAAGAAACTAGATATACAATTGAAATTATAAATCTCTAAAATTAACATGAAGTCCTCAAACTTATATTTAATTAAAGTTTTTTTGGTAAGTGGAATCCTAATGAAATAAAGAATATTCGAGCAAAGCAGGATGTGTGTGTTTTTTCTCCTTGTGTCTTATCTAGAAACACTTGGATGAATCAGGAAGCAAACTTCATAAGTGCGTGCTCAAAATCTGATTTGCCCTGTTGTTGCAAAGGATTCGTTTATTCGTACACTCGGAACAGAATTTATAGCTGACTCTGGCTGATTTTTTTTAAAATTATCAATAGAATGCATGAAGAAAAATACACTCTTCTGTAAAAACCTCGAAGTGCGCTTTACATAAAGTAAATGAATTGCCAAATTTATTCAATTTTTTAAAAAAATATCTGTTTAATTTTTATGTCGCTCCTGTACCATTATGTCTTATATAGAAGTGGAATGGTATAATTCCCCACGGTGTGTGGCCAATAACGAATCTATTGTAAAGGCTGCAGAGGCAGGGGTAAATAGGGGCTTGTAAACCAGGAGGTAATAGAAGAATAGCTGTCGGTGTGGCCAGTGATAGCGATCTAAAGTCTATAAATATTGCAAGATGGATGGTCGTTATTTTATGGCCCACAGTAAAACCTTCAGATGATAAGGGTCAAAGTGGTATTGCAAATGAAAATTATGGTGGGGAGGTACTTCGTAGACTATGGACAGGGTCAGTATAATAAGGAACCAATTGGTACAGGAACTACTGAGATAAATCTGGACCTCCTCTCCTATTCTTCTCGTACTTGGAGAGGGTGTTGTCCGTTTGCAGGGGGGCCATTCTGGCCCGCCCCTCTTTTTCATTGGGCAGTGGGCTGTTTTTCTCTCAGTAGTTCCTGCCCCAATTGGTTCCTTATTATACTGCACCTGTCCATAGTCTACGAAGTACCTCCCCACCATAATTTTCATTTGCAATACCACTTTGACCCTTATCATCTGAAGGTTTTACTGTGGGCCATAAAATAACGACCATCCATCTTGCAATATTTATAGACTTTAGATCGCTATCACTGGCCACACCGACAGCTATTCTTCTATTACCTCCTGGTTTACAAGCCCCTATTTACCCCTGCCTCTGCAGCCTTTACAATAGATTCGTTATTGGCCACACACCGTGGGGAATTATGCCATTCCGCTTCTACATCTTACATCTCTGATAATTACAAACCAGAAAAAGTGCGAAAAGTATACCTGTATTAAATATATGTGAAAGTAGGTCTCGGTAGGTTTAATGAGTTTAAATTGAACGTGATTGTTTTATTCGTCACTACATTTAAACGTTAGTAACGCTAGAATCCATTTCTGTGCAAGAAAGTGGGGAAATAATAAACAGAGAAAGCAATAGAGCTTTAAAAATTTCCTTTATTGCTTCTTCTCCACTATGACAATTGATTTGATATTTTTCCTTGGCATCTATCTCCTTTCTCTCAACTTCCTCATGGTTACAAAATTGTCTTTGGCATGTTTTCAGCAGCTTACTTAAGTAGTGAGTATTGCGGCAGTGAATGCACAAGAAATCAATGAAACAATTCATAAAACTCCTAAAAAAAACCACGTATTTTTTATTTGATTAACAATGAACTCGGTTCATTTTTCACACGAGGCAAAAATGGTCTTTATAACTCCAGTTTGTTGTTTAAGGTAGAGTTTGCTCATTGTTTTAGTCTCGGTGGCAGGTATACGGCGTTCAAAAGCTATGAAGATAGTAGAAAGAAAACGTCTTTACCGGATTTTAGTCTTTATAGGATTATAACTAATATTATTGTAACTAAAAAACCAAAATATATACAAATATTACAATATTGTAAAAATTGGAAAGTAATATTTTAAATTATAATAATTTGCTTCTATATGAAAATGAATAATATCTTACAGTTCTAATTTTTACTATTAAAAGTAGTATATTATAATTTTAATAGTATGTTTATAGTTATTGAACTTTTAACAATGAACAGTTGCAAATTATTTTATTATTTTACATATAAAAATCATATTTTTTATTTATTTATCCTATCATCTATTTTACTTCATATTTGAAAATATTTGTAAGTTTAATATTAACCATTCATTCACAATCTAGTCAAAATTACTTAATAATTAGAGCAAAAATAGTCTGTAAACCTAAATATACCAATTAGGTTGCAGATTAGGGTATTTATTTTTCTTATATTAGTATTATGAGCACTGATAATAGTTTTAAATGATAGGGTATATTTATGAATCTTAGGTATTAATTCAATACCCATATTTCATTGCAATAAAAGATGGTGTATAATTGCAGACAACATGAATTGCAGACAACATGCAACAAACATAACACCTCCAGAGACTCAGAAATTTAAAAACTTAAAGTGATATAAATTGGAAAAATCAAACAACTTCGAGATAATTAAATAGCAAACATAATACGAAGAACAAAGGTAAAAAAAAATATTTTCATGATTACAATTGTTGAAACTAATGCAGTGATTATTAAATATTGTGGAATAATATATAACTTACAAATTTAAAGAAACTGTTTGATTTAATATTTTAAAACAAAAATTTGAAAAGAAGATATAGTCATTATAGAATATAGAATTAAAATAATTACCAATAATTTATTACACGATTTAGTAACTTATTAAATCGTATAATAAATTATTGATAATTTATTATACGATTCAATAGTTAATATTAAGTACAATTAACTAGACTTTTACTTATTATTTTCTACTCGTATATTAGATGCATTCCACTACTGAATCGGTAACACTGATTAATGCTCAATCAGTAACTGACTGATGAGACACTGCTGCATAATTTTCTGAATTTAAATGTTAAATATTTCAATTTATTAAATTTTGAAGCATTTCAATAGCTAATCCGCAAAATATAGCTCGTCATAATCCTTTTTATTATGCATTGTATGACTGGAACAGACTTCCGAGGCTAATAGCCCGTAATAAATATAAGCAATAATTGACATCATAATTTGTCAGATACACATCTGCAGTTGTTTAATACCCCTAAACAACACGTAAATTGCTTCACAACGTTATCGAATTACATTTGTATATTTATTTGTTATCAATGATTTAAATAATTCCATTATCATTTAATATTTTAGCGACTGAGAACAATACCTTTACCTTTAGAGAAGAACTAGAATTTCGTCCCACTTCTAAAAAATAAATTAATTTCAAAATTAAATATTTTACTGAAAAGGCGGTAGTTTTTTTTTTATTATTTAAGAATTTTTATTTTAATTACCTATCTCTCTCAAATTTATCTACATTTATAAATAGCAATTCACAAATTTAAAAGCTCCTAGTTGGTTTAGTCAATTGTGGTGCTGCCATCTGTTAATGAAATTTCCAACTTTTAAAAATCTACGACATAGTAAGTGCATAATAATAGTTTTATAAAAGGAAGTAAGTATTTCAATGGCTATCCGATTCTAAAAAACTTTTAATTAAACCAATGCTATAATTGTTTCTGTTATAGTTACCTAATAATATTTTATTTCTTGTAATATTTTAGGCAAATCCTTAAATACAGAAAAATAAATGGAATACGTTATTATTGGGTATTATGTTTTTATATATTTTGTATGCACTACACTCCAATAATGCACTTGAAAATGTCATGAGAATTTTACCTTGATGTATATATTTTTAAATGCCCGCATGTCCCCTCATTTCAAACCACACTGGGAAGTTCCTATAATTTGAACGTTACATTCAGGAATCTATCTTTGAGAAGTGACCGGGTGAACTTGGGGACCTTTCTATGTGAAAACCGTCAAAAATCTCAGCATTTGAGGGCCAAGGAATTATTGTTCACGCCCACACACGTCTTGTGGAAGCTCTGTTGACGATTATTCAGTATTTTGCTCCTCCTTTGACCTGCTAAGGGAATCTTTACAACTTGTTACTTTATTCCTTGTATGTTTGTTCTTCACTTAAGTCTAGAAAGGAAAAAATAAAGCCTCTTTGGAGCCAATGTTTATCGGCATTTTGTTGTCGTTCTTAATGCATTTTTTTTTCTTTTTTGAGACTCAACGAAAAGAGGGTTCTTCCCACTTCAAGTGACGAGGTGACACCGTCATTCAAATCAAGTTTTCTCATGAATTCAGACGGGGGATCCCGGATGCATATTACCATTCCTTACATGAATTCACGCCATTACATCGTTTGGCGGCCGCTGATTGGTCAATTGACTTTGCATCGGTAATTGCCATAATATTTGATCCTAAGCGCATTTTAAATGAGATAAATGCTAAAATATATGTCTTAGTTGCTTTCATTTCGATAATTGCATAATATTTAATCCTAAGAGTATTTTAAATGAGATAAAATCTATTTCTTAGTTGCTTTCATTTTCATATATTTTTTTACGCGATATTTTACAATGAACGTGAATTTTTTAAGTGGCGCCACCTACTAATGTAAAAGTAATTTAAAGTGACAAATTATTTGTAAAAGAAATTTTCGCCATAAATGCCTTCATATTTCTTTTTTGTGCATGAAAAATTTTAAGAAATTACCAATTTCCGTAGTAATTTCACTGTAAAATTTTAGGAGTAGAATAAAATAGAGTAACTATTACTCAAAATTGAATTTTTTCTTAAATTTAAATGTTGAATTATAAAAAAGGAAAGATATTTTCTTTTTTTTTTAATTTAAATGTTGAATTTAAAAAAATGAAAGCTTTATTTATTTATTTTTAAATTTAAATATTGAATTTTAAAAAAATTGTTTATTTTTTTAATTAAAATCTTAATTGCAAGATGCAAATTATATATTTTTTGCTGTTTTGCACACTTTAGTTTTTTAACCTTATACTCCTAAAAAATAAAAATTATAAATACTCTTCTAAAAATTACCAAAAATAGACTGAAAATACAGTGACTTTATTGTACAAATGCATAAATTTTATGATGCACAAATATGTAATTTTGAACGTTACTGCGTACTACGATACTATTAGTTGAAATAGATTCTATTTCGTTCAAAAATAGTGATGGAAATTTTGATTCTTGAGAAACAGACATGCTTTCATAAGAATCAGCGCACCAAATACACAAATACCGATGTAAACTCATTGACCAATCAGCAGCCGTCAAACGATGTAATGGCGTGAATTCATGTAAGGAATGGTAATATGCATCCCGGATTAAGTCTCGTCAACTAAAAGATTCCGGAGGGAGCTTTGAGGGAGAATTCGTCGATTAATAGAGGTGAAAACCGAAAGAGCGGGAGAAAATGATTGGAAACGACGGACAGAATGCGAAGAGGAATTTTTAGCAAAAATACATTATGTGTGTGTGTGACTTTTACGTGACTTTAATGTAGTATTTGTCTTTTAATCTGGATACAGGTTAAAAGGTTCCAGCATGAACTTTAGTCTTATTTTTCTCTACAAAGAACAAGGCTTATAGACGTAATCACGTATTGACATTGTCTCCATTCTCCCTTTTAATATTCGAATAGCGTGTAAAAATTTAGGTGCTATTGAGAATTTTTAACTTCTTATAAGTTGACTACAGTATGTATTATTTCAATCTTTCAACAAACTTTATTTTGGCGAAAAATTTATGAATGTATAATAGACCCAAAATGATAGGAGGTATCAAACAGGAGGTATCATCAGCTCGTTTCCAGTAATGATCGTTTATAAATATTTCCGTTTAACTTGTAGCTTTTATCGGCTGTTAATATAACAATGTCTTCCTTCTAGTGAGCGTACATTATTTTGAAAATGTGGGCACGCTTTTAACTATTTCCCCAGAGGTATATTTTATACGATAAATGAAAAATCATATTATCATACCATGTATTTTTTCACTCACTGTCAACCTCGTATTTGTACATATCGTGAACAGCGACACCATAGGAAGATGTGATGAACTGCGTTTCCTAAGCCTTCTAAAGCAGAGATTTCTGAACAGCGACACTAGCGAGCTCGTGGATCTAGCGTGCAGAGAATTTTCCATAAACAGTTCATCAGGGAAATATGAGTGGTGCCATCTATGATTTAGTTTAAGAAACAAAAGAGTTGGATAAAAAAATTTAGATTTAAATTTAATTAATTAGAAAATTAATTTATATTTTTGATACTATTCCTATAACCTAAATTTCGGATCCCGACATTTAGTCATTTAAAATCGAATGATATATATATATATCACCGAGAACAGTGAATTTATTTTATTTTAATTATCAATTTAATGTACCATTCATATGTGGACAATTTCTAATTTGTAAAATTTTCATTTTTAAAAATGCCTTTGTATGTACCGAAATAATAGAAGGGGTATTTAAAACAAAATGTCTTGTTAAAAATATGTATTTTCCATGATTAAGCAAATCAATGACTAGAAATTACTGTACTGCATTCCATATCTTCCATACAATGTAATTATTTATCTGAAATGTTTTGTTATAAATTTTAGGAATTAATTAACAGAGGTCAGGGTCTTAGGTATAAGAATTTAACAGGAAATCAAACAAAAGATATATTTCCATCAATTTTGCTTCAATTTCTATTTGTGACAACATTAATTGAATAATTTTCCCCGGTTAAAATTATTCAATTATGAATGCTTTGTTGCTGTTAAAGTGTATTCGATAGGATAGTGTATTCGATGAACTATGTGTGGATTCTACCATGCACTTATTGTCAATGTGATATTTATTGTAAGCTGAAACTTTGTGTCAGAGATTTCACATTTTTCTAACATAGCTAAAAGAATTGCTAAAGCCCCTTCGGCCCTGAATTTTTAATTGGGCAGATAAAAAATCAATGAGTGGTTAGGTATGCTACACTATATGTAAATATCTTAAATATAAAATATTATAAGATTCTGCCAATTACCAAAGTAATTAAAAAATGTTCTAATAGTAGGACACCAGGCTATAATTAAGCAAAAAGTGAAAATTTATTTTAAGTACAGTTTACAATTATTTTGTGTGAAACATTTTGAAACATTTTTTTTTTGTGCATGAAAACATAAAAATACGTCACATTTCTCACAAAATGAAGTAGTTTTGTATGAACAACCTTCCAATTTGCATCTCTATTGCTTTGGACTTCTTTCAATCATATGATTTAGCCTATGTCATATCTTACATCTTTGCAAGGCCTAACAGCTGGATTTGATTTTTTCTTTGAGCGTGGAAAAATGCAGTGTGATTCAAATTTTCTAATTAATGGTCGGATTTTCTATATTTTGTCATTTGCATCATGTACAGCGTTTACATCAACGATATGAAGACAATGTTTTAATTTTTCAAAATGGTTTCTCGTCATACCTATTTTTTCAACTAATTCGATAGTTGTTGGAGGTTTCCAGAACAAACTCAGTCGGGGAAATGGAAGTATTCCGATGATAAGTTGCAATGCAATAAGTTTTTTTTTTAATTTCTTCTGCACATCTATCCACACAATTTCCTGAAGCTGAAATTGAATGTATATTTGTTTTATCAGCTATATCATTAAACGTGTTCTCACAATAGTATTTGGAAAAATATGTGTATGGGGATTTTAAAGTATGTTGCTGGTTATTCGATTTATTTACAAAGCTAACGTCAGGTGATTGAAAGGCCTTTTTTTGACAAAAGAATAAGTTTTCTCTTTTCTTTAATAACTTTTGTGGTAGTTGCATCATGTTCGTCTTTCTTCAAGGACAACTTTTTACTTCGCATATTGCCTACAAAGAAATAAAAATGAATTTCATTGTGGGAAATTAGGAATAAACGGACAAAAATATGCAGTTAATTATTAAATAAAAACCTTAAAATATCCAAATTATACGTAAAACTCAATATTTTTAGAGAAAATATTGTTTTATTCTAAAACAAAATATAAGTGTTGTACTAATAGGTACCTGGTGTGCTATTAATAGAACAAGTATGCAAAATACACCTTGTTTGCTCTAAGGCAGAGGTGGGGAACGAGCGGCCTTAAGGCCGCATGCGGCCTGCGTGATCTTCTTGAGCGGCCTTCATAAAAGCTAGAACTTGTATTAATAAATATTTAATTTTATAGATTACTACAATTTTCAAATCAATGGAATTAAATAAAGAACGACATGAATGTATGTACGCAGGCTTCGCGTTACGAAGCTTGATCCAAATATTCAATTACTTTCAAGCAAGAAACAAATGCAAATATCCTAGTAGCTTAAATTTTCGATCGGATTTTAAAATTATTTTAGGAATTGTTGCTATGTCAGTTACTTATAATTTAATACTATTATTTTTCTATTGTATTTCTTTATAATGTTAAAATTATTTAAAAATACTTCTACTTTATTATTTTTATTTGAAGTGGTATTTAAATATGTAGTTGTTTATTGAAATTTAAAAACATATATATATATATATATATATATATATATATATATATATATATATATCCAAATATATATATATCCAAATATATATATATATATATATATATATATATATATATATATCCAAATATATATATATATATATATATATATATCCAAATATATATATATCCAAATATATATATCCAATATATATATATCCAATATATATATATATATAAATATATATATATATATTTATCCGGACAAATATATATATATATATTTATCCGGATATATATATATATCCGGAAATATATATATATATCCGGATAATATATATATATATCCGGAAATATATATATATATCCAAATATATATATATATATCCGGATAAATATATATATATCCAAATATATATATATATATATATATATATATATATATATATATATATATATATATCCAAATATATATATATATATATCCAAATATATATATATATATATATATATATATATATATATATATATATATATCCAAATATATATATATATATATATATATATATATCCAAATATATATATATATATATATATATATATATCCAAATATATATATATATATATATATATATATATATATATATATAAGAGATAAAAATACAGTATAAATAGGATACGGAATGAAAAATCAAAACTGCATGGAGCTGAGCTAAAAGCAAGAGCAGATAGAATATCCAATAACAACAGATTATGAAGGCATTGCAGTTAAAGACCGGGGGAGTTGTGACCCCCTACTCCGGTTAGAACATGTTTTCACGCCCCGGCAACACTCCCGGAGGTCGCTGCAATGCACAAAACCGTACTTATGAAGTTAAACCAATAATAAAATAGAACAAGAAAACATATCTGCCAAAACGGCAACCAAAGACAACGAACAATATAGACAACACACTCACCCTACACCAGTTAAAGCCATTTTATTCCCATTACAGTCACAGTTATATGCACTAAAAAACTTAGTCAAAATATCTTTCAGAAATATACTAGGATATCCTCTATCACGTGCTCTTTTCATGTATATATCGATATTTTTGTTCACATCGATGACTTTAGAATTTAATATTTTACATCTAATTAAATAGTTTAATATAATGTTACGTTTAATATTTTTATGTATATTACTATCCCAAGATGTTATACGGACTGTCTCAAATGCAAAAAACATTTCGCTTATCATATATACTGTAAATCAAGTTATTCCGATCATCGATGTATAAACATATATCGAGGTAGACTAATCCTTCCTTTTCATCACTCTTAGTCTCCACTAGTTCCAAATTATCAGGATAAAAACTCATACTAAGTGTAGTGATGTTATCATTAAATACAATTAGAATATCATCTACATAGCGAAAGAAATGATTAAATTCTAAAGTCATCGATGTGAACAAAAATATCGATATATACATGAAAAGAACACGTGATAGAGGATATCCTAGTATATTTCTGAAAGATATTTTGACTATAGTTTTTTAGTGCTTATAACTGTGACTGTAACGGGAATAAAATGGCTTTAACTGGTGTAGGGTGAGTGTGTTGTCTATATTGTTCGTTGTCTTTGGTTGCCGTTTTGGCAGTTATGTTTTCTTGTTCTATTTTATTATTGGTTTAACTTCATAAGTACGGTTTTGTGCATTGCAGCGACCTCCGGGAGTGTTGCCTGGGCGTAAAAACATGTTCTAACCGGAGTAGGGGGTCACAAATCCCCCGGTCTTTAAATGCAATGCCTTCATAATCTGTTGTTATTGGATATTCTATCTGCTCTTGCTTTTAGCTCAGCTCCATGCAGTTTTGATTTTTCATTCCGTATCCTATTTATACTGTATTTTTATCTCTTATATGGTACATTTTTTTGCGAGCAGCTTGGCGCCGTGGATAATGTATACCAATCTTCTTATTTATTTTGTACTAATTCAGCATTTGCAACTTATATATATATATATATATGTGTGTGTGTGTGTGTGTGTGTGTGTGCTTACATAAATAAAAATACCAACAGTGAAATATAAAAGAATTGCAGAGGTACTATGAATCTTATAATTTTATAAAAAAAATAATAATTATTGATTAATGTTATAACAAGTTTTTACCCTTATATGAATACAAAAATATTTTATATTGTAACTTTTTAAGTCAAATAATAAATAAATAGGGACTTAATTTTTTGTTGTTATTTTTCTATATACTGCACCAAATTATTAAAACTATACCTAACTATAATAATTTCATAAAAGTCGCATTTATAGGTACATCAACTTATGCGGCCTCCTTTATTACTACCTAATTTACATGTGGCCTCTAATGGTGAAAAGGTTCCCCACCTCTGCTCTAAGGCCTGGTGTCCAATTAGTAGAACAAATATTAGATTTCCATTTTCAATGCAATTTCTAATTAATTTTTTAGTTAAAAGCACAGAGTTGGGCATAAAGAGTGTAATTTGTACTATGGAATTTTTTAAAGATGCAGGGAATTATATATAATAATATTTAGAGAACTAACAAAAGATGCATTTACCTTTTGGCTGCAAATGGCTAGGCGCTTCCATTATCTTCTCTGCTGGGGACTAGGGTTGCCAACTGTCCCGGATTGGCCGGGGTTGTCCCGGAATTGGAATCGCTGTCCCTGATCCCGGATGAATGATAAATTGTCCCTGAATGTAGCGGAAACTATTCCAATTTCTTTTTTTTTTTAATTGAAATTGACATCTTGTAAATCCGTTGAACGCTGTGACGTCGTAGGGAGCGTGAACGTCACAGACTAAAATTAAAGTTTCCGCGATATTTATTCACAAGATCAATTTATATACAGATCAGGAAGTACACGGTGGTGGCACAGATGGTGATTGCAATGACAAACTATGGGCAGAGTATTTCAAAAAGCATGAAAAATCAGTCGAGCTGATGAAAATTGTGTCTTTCCTTTTGTCCATCCCTGCGAGCAATGCTTACCCGGAGAGAGTATTTAGTCAGATAAACAGTGTGTAGACGAAGGCCAGAAATAACATGAATATCGACTTAGTGAAGGCGGAATTGCAAATACGACTTAATAGTGAATCGTGTGCAGAATTTGCGAACTTTTTAAACACGGACTCACTTGCGAAAGAATAATTGGTGATTGCAGCAAAAAGTGAGAGAAAATATTATTGGAAAAACCCATAAAAATATAACATTAAATTTGTTATTATAAGATTTAAAATTTTTATTATTATTACTATGTAATTAATATATATATATATATATATATATATATATATATATATATATATATATATATGTATATATATATATATATATGTATATATATATATATATATATATATATATATATATATATATATATACATATATATATATATACATATATATATATATTATATATATATATACATATATATATATATATATATATATATATATATATGTATATATATATATATATATATATATATATATATATACATATATATATATATACATATATATGTATATATATATATATATACATATATATATATACATATACATACACATATATATATATATATATATATATATATATATATATATATATATATATATATATATATATACATATATATGTATGTATATGACATATACATATATATGTATGTATATGTATGTATACATATATATGTATGTATACATACATATATACATATATATGTATGTATATATGTATGTATATGATATATATATGTATGTATATGTATATATATATATATATATGTATATATATATATATATATATATACATATATATATATATACATATACATACATATATATATATATATATATATATGTATATATATATATATATATATATATATATATACATATATATATATATATATATATATATATATATTTATATATATATATATATATATATATATATATATATATATATATATATATATATATATATATATATATATATATATATACAGAGGCTGTTCACACATTTTTTAGACGATGTATATTGTATTCACAAAACGAAATTAGATAAAATTCTTGTGTTTTAAATGTTCTATTTGACATCCCTTATTCTGAACTATCTTTCGACACCGCAATTTCCAGGACAATAATGCCTTTTGAAGTGTCAGAAGAGGTATTCTATCCCATTCCTCCTGAACAGCTTTCCAGAGTCCTGTAAGGGTTTTGGGACGACGTTTGGATAATGCAGATTTTAAAAGTCCGAAAGCACAAAAATTCATAGGTGATACATAGGGAGATTTAGTAGGGATATCAGTGAAGGGTATGGCCTTGATACCAGTTTTTTGTTCCATTTCGTTTAGGAAATTTACAGTGGATTTTGATGTGTGACTGCTAGCTTTGTCCTGATGGAGTCTCACAGATTGATGGCACTGTGGGTAAAGCGATGGTATTTCATTCAGAAAAATTGGCGATAAAATATGTTCCTGATAGTATTTGGAGTTAATCTTGACATTTTTTTCCACTCTCTTTATTTTTAACTTGCCATTATAAGAAAAACCAGCAACAATCATGAATCCCTTAGAAAAACTTTCTTTCGATTCTTTGAACCATGTACTTAAAGTTTTTTCTTCCCTTTTATGATAATAAATGGCTCTTTTTTTGTTGCAATCATTTAAATACACCCATGATTCATCTATTGTGGCAATTGTTTTCCATTTTTATTTGGATAAGTGTTTCTCATATAGAATTCTGCAGCGTGTTTTTTTCCTTGGATACTTGTTTGGAATTTTTGTCCCACTTGAGGCTCCAATTTGATGTTTTTTTCCTTTCTTGTTGACGATATTACCTATCGACGCTTTAGATATCACAAAACCATGACTCTCACATCGTTTTTGGATAACGGAGTATGCATATTTCCCTTCGGAAAGAGCATAAATGTAGCCTTCGAACCACTGCTTTGTTAAAAACGCCATTTTGAATAAAAACAAAACTTTCAAGCCGTAGACAATAATTTTGACTTTTAAAAACATAGTACAATTGCAATTATTTCTTTTGCAGCAAACGATTTTTTATTACCGCTTACCAAAATCGTCTAAACAATGTGCGAACAGCCTCTGTATTTATGTTACACCGAGATTTCAAAAAATCGTTTGCTATGTGAAATTAACTCAATATTTTTTCCTTTAAGCGATTTATCTGAGAAAATATAACTTTTTTTCATTTTCTTCAAATTTTAAAATTATTCATTTTATGCACTGTAATATTAAAGTGAGTGATATTTTGGGCGATCTTATAATTTTGTTACACACTGTATTTGAAAGCAGAGCTACCGATATTTTCATATTTCAACTCTTATTCGGTTTGAGACATGCTCTATTCGGATAGATTAAACTGTCACCTTGATTCCACACCTTGATTAGCATAAAGGTGCGGAATCAAGGTGACAGGAGGAAGCGCGCAGGTACAATTAAGATTCATAAAAGTATTTTATTCTAACTACTTAAGTGATAATGTTTATATTTTGCATTTTTAAAACTCGTATTATATGCTTATTGTAAAGCACTATCACTGATTAGAGAACCAAAAGTCAAACACATATCATAAATTATATGACTGATAGATGGCGCCACTATTTTTGAAAAGTTTGGTTTTGTTTGATTGGAATGATCCGTTTTCTATATACAAAGGCATATATGTGTATATGTGTACGCTACTTTTTTTTTTGTCTACGACCCTACAAATATATTATGGATGGAATAAAAGATCGACGAACATAATACAGGGTCATCGAAAATGGTGTCCGTGATTGCAAAGGGAAAAAAATAACCATATAATAGAACTCATGGTTTTTATTTTTTCACCGAAATATACAGAAACGAATCAAGTTTTGGACATTAAATAGTAGGTTTCGATATCCGCATACATCTAGGCCAGGGCTTTGGCAGACTTTTCCAGGGTACGGACTATTTCTAATTTCCTCAAGGTGTTGCGGTCCACCCAGTGGCGTAGGTGTGGTGAGCTAAAAAAAAGTCTACAATTTTATTATAACTTAATAATAAATACGGAATATGTACTTACCTACATAACTACAATAAAAGAAACTTACTCTTTTAAAACCGCTTTTAAAGCAAAACGCAAGATACAAACATAATAATAATAGCCACAAATATAATAATATCAAGCGCGTCTTAGGTCTGAGTAAAGGCGGTCACCCCAAGATGTCTTGGTGGTCCACCGGTCGATCGCGATCGACTTAAAGCCCACCCCTGATCTAGGCGATAGTCGATCTCCACCCAGGTACGCGCAATCATAGCAGGAGCAATCGCTGTTGCGGAAGTGATTCAGTACGATACACAGTGTAGTCCCATATCTCCTCAGCGTACACAATGTTTTCCAGGTAACCCCATAGAAAAAAGTTTTTCTTCTTCTTCTTTTGTTTTATTTTTTTTCTAATGGCTTTGAGAACTGAGCCTAGGCTTTTCTCCGGAGGGAGCCGGAAGCGTGTGACCACTTCGCATCATTCGTTGCATGCGTCGCCCAGGGGGTCAAATCTGGGCTTCTCGGTGGCCAAAAAAAATTGGACCGTTCCTTCCTATCCAACGTCAAAACCCATTTAGGAGGGAACGCTACGTTACAGCGTCTGCGCAAGCCCCTAGCGCAGTCGTGGACACCATGACGTGGAAAAATAAAACTCTTAAAGTTGATTTAACATCTGCTGCTACGCAAAGCCCAATCGGTCGATTGTTGTTCCCGGTAGCATATTAACTACCTATACTCGAGTTCAAGCAATGGGGAAATTTCAAGCCCGCTGATTCGTTGGTTTGTCCCCGTCATCTATGACATCACTTAGCGCAACTTCCAAAGACTTCACGTGGCGCCATCTTTTCCCCTGAAACTGAATCGTTCCATTACAATATACTATTTTGATTAAAACTTTTTAGAGCGTATATGAATCAATCGTGAAATAACTCGAATATGATATTCTAAGTCGAGTTCCAAAAATATATTTTTATTGTGAAAAATACACTTAATTATTTAAAAGAAAACTTCTAACATTGAACTTTTTATAATAAGTTAAAGGAAACTCTGATGAAAAAAAAACTTTAAAAAAAAAATTTTAAATATAATGGTAGCTTTGAAATTTTTATGAAATATGTAACTTTTTTTTTTTTTTTTTTTGGGGGGGGGAGGATTTATTTTACTAGAACTTGCATTGAAAGATATAAATTGGTATGGGTATATGTGTGTATAAAAAACAAAACTATGTGTGTATAAAAAACAAAATTAACTGAAAATAACTGAAAATTAATTTAATTCTGCTTAAAAATGGCTAAAAGTATTAAAAAATGCATTGTCATCGTGTTCTGAGGTATTCTAAAAGTTTCAAATGTCTAGCTAGTCGGGAAGTTAGTTAAAAATCGATTGCAAGATTTGTACTGGACAAACACACAAACACACACACAAACAAGAAAGTAAGTTAATAAAAACATGGAAATAAGGTAAAATTGTTATATTTATACATTTACATGTAGATATAACTCGCTGAAAATCTTAACAATTAATTAACTGTGATTCACTGCATTGCTGGAGATTACAAACAGATATTCATTATTATTTAAGAGAAAATATCGATGCATATGCAAACATAAGCCCCTATATGATGATAAACTTGGATAAATAAACTAAAAAACAAATAACGGCTTATACATCTACATGTCACTTACTGTACTCAGGGGAAAACTTTTATCATGAACATTCTTTTCCTGGGTGGGGCGGAATGATACATGTCCCTTTTGGGCGATGTGCCACTTTATTCTCCTCCCATGTGATCTATATTAGAAAATTTAAGAGAGAAAATATATGTGTGCGGAAAAAAAATATCAGTCATTCATTGAAAAGGGGCGGTAAAACTGCAAAATATCACTTATGAATTAATTTTACACTGCATGAGGTGGAAGACTTTTGGGGGGGTTTTCCCCCTGCTATACGGTAAATCTACAGAAAATGTCCCTTACCGGTAAAATGTTGTGAAATTTCTCTTTGGATATTGTTTTGCCTCTATCACGCTAATCGGTAGAGAAACCTAGGACAATGGATCATTGGATTCCGATTTTCGCATTTTTTTTACTTCTTTCATAAGGCTATGTAATTTTTTTTATACTTGTATTCCAATATAAAATTTAAAAAAAAAAATTTTTAATAAAAAATCTATTTATTGATGGTGTTAAGAAAACTATATTACCACTTTTACATCTCTATTCACCCTTACTATCTTGTAAATCGCATTTAAAGCATTGGCGGCTCCAAGGGGGGGGGGGGGGGAGCAATAAGAGCAATTGCCCCTCCCAAAAATCCCGGCGTACTTTTTTTTCATAGCCTAAAATTATATAATCGAAAACCTGATACTAAATGAGTTTAAATTTAAAATGAGACGATGTTTGTTTCATATATATATATATATATATAAAACAGTTCCGTAACTGACTCATTCATTCATTCATTCATTCATTCATTTACTGACTGACTGACATACAACGCACAGACCAAACCGCTGGACCTAAAGGGCTGAAAGTTTGCATGGCGATTCTTCTTATAGTGTAGGGGTGCACTAAGAGAGATTTTTGAAAAATTCTTCTTATATTTTTTTAAATTAAATTTTTAAGCTGTTTCTTTTACTTTTTTTAAGTTTGCATTTAAAATAATAATTTGAGGGTTATAAAATTTATATCACGAGAAAGATCATAAAAATTCCTTTAAAATGAAATCTTTTTCGAATCTTTACCTTCATTTCCTGATTTTTGGTGAATTTTTAAAGATTAATTTTTAGAATTTAATTTATTAAATGCTGATCACGTGACTTCTTTTTCTGGTACTTTAAATAAATTTATCGTCACGTGCATAAAAACTAAATAGACAAAAAATAATTTTTTTTTTCTTGCTAATGCGGCAGACGATTGGACATTATAAAAAAAATATTAAAATACAGTAAAAGAAATGTTCTAGAAACTGTACTATATTAACTGTACTATATTCTTTAGTGTTCTTTATATTAGATTTAATTTGAATATCTTCTTCTACATTATTTTGTCTATAAAAATATCCCTTACGATTTTTTTATAAATCTATACTTATATATAAAGAGAGAGAGCGATTTTGTACGTGGAGGGTAATCTCCGGAACTACTGCACCTATTTGAAAAATTCTTTCACTGTTTGAAAGGTACATTATTCCAGATGGACATAGGCTATATATTATGTGTATCTGATCAGTAGAAATAAAGTTAGGGGGGATACTCTAGATTTGTGTGCGCGGCCGCCATCTTGGATTTTTCCGCCAGGGTTTGGCGCATTTCGCATGGCGATAATTATTGCGTTCTGGTAAAAATAACCCAATGTCAAATTCTCTAATTTTAAGATCAAACAGTTATTTCTGATGTGATCTTTTAATTACAGTATAATAATTTTAGGTCAGATCTTGGCCTTGACCTGGAAATCTGAGTCAAATTGACTATACTCAAAAGAGTAAATTATTTTTAAAACTAAGAGTCTTTTTGTTGAAAATTTTTGAATCCATTATCAGTTTTTCGTTAACTTATTAAATTTAAGTTGCTTTTAATTTTGTTTATCGATTGTCAATTAGTATACTATAATGATACACCATTTCATTTATTTGAAGTAAAAATTATCTGCCATCATTTTTTCGTAAAATGTAAAATACAGTATACATTTTAAATACAATATATTTTAAAATATTTTATAATTCCAAGTTGTAGTGGATTACAAATAAATTTAAATAACTGAAGTTCAACTTCTCTTTCCCCAGGAACCTAAATTAAAAAGTTAGTTAAGGTTAAGTTATTGGTTTAGGAAAAGGGTTTTTTTTTTCTTATTTCCAACACAGCAGGATAAATGGTCAAATAATCCTTGTCCCGATTTATTGTATGCACCAAATATTTGGTTAAGGTCAAATCTGAAGTAAAATTTCATTACCACAATGCCCTAACCAAAAAAAAAAAAAAGAGGATCTGGTTACTCACCATAAATTTATGGGTTCATAATTATTTTACATTTTTCAAAGCTGAATTTTAGATAAATTTTAAATTGCAAGTTATTTAGGTGGTACGAAAATGCTGTATTTTTTTTCTAATTAACAATATATTGGCATAACATTTTGGTGATTCATTGCTATTAGTCAAAGAGTTAGGGCAAACTGAATAGATTGCATTGAAATTTTATCTGTAAGTAAAATTCATTTGACCAAATTTTTCATATGGATCATATTTTGAAAAGGTAGTTTTTAATTAAAAATGACAAAAAAAAAATCTCAGTCCAACGATTAAATGATTTTTCAAAAATATTTCTAAGTTTCACAATTTAAAAAGGTCGTTTTTATTAAAAATGCTAAAAGAAAAACCCAAAATTTCCAATATTTGAGAATGATTTTTTCAAAAAAGTGGTTTTTATCAAAAACTCAAAAATAAATCTAAGTCCAACGTTTAAATGATTTTTCAAAATTTTTTCTAAGTTTTATAATTTAAACAGGTGGTTTTTATTAAAAAAGCTAAAAAAATTCAAAGTCAAGCGTTTTGAAAACACCGCTTAAAACACATTGGCGAGAAATTTTCCACTCCTCAAAACACGGTAAAATCGCCAAGTTGGCGCAAAAAATCCAAGATGGCGGCCGTGCACACAATTATGAAGTAACGTAATAGTAATTTGAATATCATTTTAGGTGCTTAAAATAATTAAAAAAACATTCTTTACTTAAAATCCTTTTTTTATTTTTGTATTTTTATTTCATCTCTTACTCTAATTTTGAGATACCAATGTGTATCTATACTTCTATAATCTATCTATACTTATATATAAAGAGAGAGAGAGCGATTTTGTACGTGGAGGGTAATCTCCGGAACCACTGCACCTATTTGAAAAATTCTTTCACTGTTTGAAAGGTACATTATTCCAGATGGACATAGGCTATATATTATGTATATCTGATCAGTAGAAATAAAGTTAGGGGCTTAATCCTAACAATCTCCATTGTTACCGCTACTGTCCTCTACCGCTTTTTGTACCAACACTTCAACGATCTTTGGCTTGGTGCTATCGCGGTGGGCTTCTGTTCTGACGTTAGCGGTTCGAAACTAGCCGTTCTCCGGCACGCTCTTTTCTTTTAAAAAATTAACGTTAAAATTTAACTAACGTAATATTAAATTGAATATTATTTTAAGAATATAAAAAAAAATTGAATATTTAAAAAAAAACATTCTTTACTTAAAATCCTTTTTTTATTTTTGTATTTTTATTTCATCTCTTAACCTCTTTATATTAATTTGAATACTATTTTAGGTGCTAAAAATAATTAAAAAAAGCATTCTTTTCTTAAAATCCTTTTTTTATTTTTGAATAAAACTACGGTCTCAAGCACACCTCTTTCTTTTAAAAAATTACTTTTTCTATTAATTTGAATACTATTTTAGGTGCTTAAAATAATTTAAAAAAACATTCATTACTTAAAATAATTTTTTTATCTATATATATAAAACAGTTCCGTAACTGACTCATTCATTCACTGACTGACTGACTGACATACAACGCACAGACCAAACCGCTGGACCTAAAGGGCTGAAATTTTGCATGGCGATTCTTCTTATGGTGTAGGGGTGCACTAAGAAAGATTTTTCAAAAATTCTTCTTAGATTTTTTTAAATTAAATTTTTAAGCTGTTTTTTAAACTTTTTTTACGTTTGCATTTAAAATAATACATTGAGGGTTATAAAATTTATATCACGAGAAAGATAATAAAAATTCCTTCAAAATGAAATTTTTTTCGAATTTTTACCTTCATTTCCTGATTTTTGGTGAATTTTTAAAGATTAATTTTTAGAATTTAATTTATTAAATGCTGATCACGTGATTTCTTTTTCTGGTACTTTCAATAAATTTATCGTCACGTGCGTAACAACTAAATAGACAAAAAAAATATTTTTTTTCTCTTTCTAATGCAGCAGACGATTGGATATTATCCAAAAAAAATGCATATCCCTTACGATTTTTTTATAAATATATATATATAGATAGATATATATTTTACATCAATTGTATACATTGATCGTCGCATTTATTATAAATATATATATTTATTTTTTTCGGCATTAATTGCATACATTGACCGTTGTATTTAATTTGAATGTACTCCGTAGCGAAGCGCGGGTTTTCAGCTAGTATATATATATTTTACATCAATTATATACATTGATCATCGTATTTATTATATATATATTGGCATTAATTGCATACATTCACCGATGTTTTTACTTTGAATGTACTCCGTAGCGAAGTGCGGGTTTTCAGCTAGTATATATATATATATATATACATATACATATATATACATATATATATATATATACATATACATATATATACATATATATATATATACATATACATATATATATATATATATATATATATATATATATATACATATATATACATATATATATATACATATATATACATATATATATATATATATATATATATACATATACATATATATACATATATATATATATACATATACATATATATATATATATATATGTAATATATATATATACATATATATATATATATATATATATATATATATATACATATATATACATATATATATATATATATATATATACATATATATATATATATATATATATATATATATATATATATATATATATATATATATATATATATATATATATATATACATACAGAGGATTCTCGATCTATCGTTTTTCAAGGGACCGATTGAAATGAATGATAAATGCGAGAAAACGATAGATGCGGAAACATAACAAAGCAATATGATCGTTGGGACTGGATAAAATGAACGACACATACGGAAAAACGATGGATCCGAAAACGATCGATCGAGATTCCACTGTATATATACACATATATATATACATACATATATATATATCCCCCAAAATGTTTCCCTCCTGACGTTGCCCCCCCCCCCCCAACAAAAAAAAAAACTCTGGGCTGGAGCCGCCCCTGATTTAAAGTGCGGGCTGCAAGAACATAGCTGAAAGCTTAATTCTGTAGTGTTGGAAGAGCAAGGACGAGCATTTGTTCACTTAACTGCCGCACGCCAGCATGATCTTCAACTAAGGTTCGCCCTTTCTCCACCGTGTTTAGTAGTATACTTACACAACACGTCACGAGGTCATGTCTATGAATTTTGTCCTTTGCATACTAAGTTTGAGTCTGTATTTCAATGAGGTTAGTTCGTACTCTTCCTTGTATTGCATAAGTTCCTTCTTTCTTATAATAGTGACTGCGAATACGTTATTATAGTGACTGTGAATGTGGTCATTTAAAATGGAAAGTGAAAATGCGTCTAGAAAAAGGCAAAAACTTACATAACAATGGATTGTTAATAAATGCAAGAAACAATGAAATTCTGGTGAGAATTATATTTCAAGACAAAAAAAATAACGTGTATTTCCTGCTCGTTCAGTCGACCAGCCATGTAAATGTGTTGTTTGCCAATGCGGGGCACTTGTCAATGGAGACATTTGCACTTTTTCCTTAAGAATCGTTGATATCTTGTAATGGGAACATCGTAGGTGAACCAACAGCCCCCCTGGCACCACCTCAATTTCGACCAAGCACCTCCCAGGGGCGACATCTGGGGCTCGTACCTTCTCCCATCCTCTCTGACTTCATAATAGGACTTTCCTGTCTACAAAATTAACGTGCCCATATCCGGCCTACACACAAAATATGTAGTAAAAATGTAATCGGGAAAGGTTTTAGAAAATTAAGGTTTGGTTTGGTTTGGTTTGTAGCGCTACAGTCAACTTTTTGCTACACGAGAGCTAATTAGACCGGGACCTACAGTTTAAAGCCGATTCAGAACGGCTACCAACATCCATGCCAGCAGTGGGACTCGAACCCATAGGATCTAAACCGAATGCCAACGCCCTAGCCACCATTCGGCCATCACGTGGCAAAGCAAATTAAGAGTGAACGTAGTTGAACTAATTTTTTTTTCCAATTTCGGGAGTGTTGGGTATTATAATTTACAAAACGTTATCCTCTTAAGTCTTCTAAACTGGAATGACTGTAGGTTTCTATAGTCTCAAACAGACTAAGTGGAAAACCACGAGCGAATTCATATTCTGTTGAGGTCAGTCGGGGAGCTGTTAGCTGCCAAGCATTTTGTAGGACAAGTGGCATAACAGAAAAGAGAGTATGTGCAGTTTTATCAAAACAAAGTATGACAGGTACAGCTGAAAGTGATAATAAGAGAAAGTGAACCCCTACCAAACAAGATATCTTGCAGTAGAAAACTGTTAGTTAAGCAACACATTGAACCCCTTCCATCAGTCTCCAGCCACGACAGTCGTTCGTTCGAAGAGTCCCTTCATGAAGCATCGGAATTTGACAAGCAAAATTTTCTAATGTCAGTTGTTTCATGATAATTTAACTATTTTTTTAATTCTTAAATAATGTATGATAATATTATTTTATATTCACTAGTATTAAATATGCATTTTCTAAGGGTTTACCAATTGGTGCGCTGTATGGTGATTTACATAATCTTCATAATACCCATCGTTTTCTATAAATTTGTTAAATATGCATTTTCTAAGGGTTTACCAATTGGTGCGCTGTATGGTGATTTACATAATCTTCATAATACCCATCGTTTTCTATAAATTTGTTAAATATGCATTTTCTAAGGGTTTACCAATTGGTGAGCTGTATGGTGATTTACATAATCTTCATAATACCCATCGTTTTCTATAAATTTGTTAAATATGCATTTTCTAAGGGTTTACCAATTGGTGCGCTGTATGGTGATTTACATAATCATCATAATACCCATCGTTTTCTATAAATTTGTGTTTTAATAATGAATGCTAATTATTATTACCATGTTTTTATTAACTCACTTTCTTGTAAGTGTGTTTTTGTGTTTGTCCAGTCCAAATCTTGCAATCGATTTTTAACTAACTTCCCGACTAGCTAGACATTTGAAACTTTTAGAATAGCTCAGAACACGATGATAATGCATTATTTTAATACTTTTAGCCATCTTTAAGCAGTATTGAACTCATTTTCGGTAAATTTTGTTTTTATAATGGTGCAGCCATCTATCGGCCGGGACGGGAGCGAAGAGTTAAAAGCAAGTTAACTTCCAACTCTCGAGGTAAACGATTGATTACGCATTTGATCATTTTCTTTGAAGTTGATGGGATGACTCAGCAAAAAAAATTTTTTTAAGTATTTATTAATACATAGAATTGTCAAATTTATTTGAATCAACAGAAAATTTAAAAACATGGTATATAAAAAGTTCTTTTTATCTTGTAATTATTAATTTTTATTTTTGAAGAAATTACACAAGACACTTTACTTTTTTGGCGCACTATCTTTTTATTTTCTTAAATTTGCTAATATTGTTAAGGATAATAATAATAAGTACAGTAGTTATCAAAATTTTATAAATGTTCAAAAAATTAATTTTTATTAATCAATATTTAATTTTAATTATCTAACAATAAAAGTATAAAACACTTTACTCTGAATTTATGGTTTTTTAAGCTGAAATCCATATTTGCCCATTCTATCTCGAGAGCATTCCTAAACTTCAAACGCGATCTCCTAACACCGTGAATTTCAGATTAGCCCTTTCTAATCCAAGCTCCTGATTTGTCAAATTGAACCCCGTGGGAAATTTTGACAATTAAAATAACTTTGAGTCGCGAAAACTCTAAACTCGTTTTACCGGCAGTCTGACAGGTGCTTAAACAGATAGTTTTAAATGCCGCTATACTCACTCCGTACATTTCGAATTTAGTTGTTCGGAATCTTGGGTAGAATCTTGAGAAGCCTGCAAAAGGATTTTGACATCAATGTATTTATCATAAAACTAGTGACCCCGGCTTTGCTAGGGAGAAATTTAAATAACCGGCATTGGGTTTTTGAATCGAGGTCATACAGGATTTTCTTGTAGAGGATAGTAATCGTTTTCCCTTCTAACGTCAGCACAAAAAGATTTCGTCTTCGCGTGTAACGTGAAAGGGTCATGTAAAGTTGCTCACGAGAGAAACATTCTCCCCATAGGTCAACTTTAGCCAAGTTACTTACAGGGGCGGCTCCAGCCAAGAGTTTTTTTTTTTTTTTTTTGGGGGGGGGGGCAACGTCAAAAGGGCAACGTTTTTGGGGGGAGGCAATATATATATATATATATATATATATATATATATATATATATGTATATACATATACATATACATACATACGTATGCAAATATATATATACATACATATGTATATATATATATATATATATATATATATATATATATATATATATATATATATATATATATATATATATATATAAGAAATAAACATCGTCTCATTTTAAATTTAAACTCATTTAGTATTCGGTCTACGATTATATAATTTTAGGCTATGAAAACAAAATACTTCGGGCTTTTTTGGGAGGGGCAGTTGCCCCTATCCCCCTCGCCTGGAGCCGCCAATGGTTACTTATCTGTCTCTACGATTAATTTATTGTCATGCCAAATCAGACTCATACCGGGTATTGGACTCGTTTAAAATTAAACGGCAGATCTGATGGATTCATAGGACTTCACGGTATTAAAACCTCTTCTCCAATGTCCAAACAAGTTAAAATTGTAGCTTCAAATACAAAGATATTCACAGTTTGTTTGTTTTTTCAAACGCGCCCCATTACATAACTTCGGCGGATATAGGTTACTTACGAGGGATGGAACTTTAATAGTGGCAACACTGTTGCAGAGCCCCCAACGCAGCATAACCCAGGAAAGCAGCCTACACCACACGTACGTCACGCACCTGCCTTACCCGAGAGTGATTGTGCTCTCCTCACAAACATCGCACGCCTGCACAGTGACAGGATGAACAGAGCCATGTTTTAGTTACCGGTCTATCATGCTAAATAATTTATTGCATGGAAGGGATTACTGATTTACTGATTTCGATGGAAGGGAAATGCTTTTGTGCACACTGTGGCTGATGTGTTTGCTCGCCGGGGCTGGGAAGTTCTCTACCATCCCCCATATTCCCCAGACTTAAGGCTGCTATGTACTAACCCCAATGGATTCACTCACCTAAATGTTAACCTATGGAGAAAATTTGTTCACGGATTGCCCACTTAGATTCAAAGATTTATTTTTAAAAAATTGTACTCCGTCATAGAGAAAGAAATTTTACATTTGTGCACATTTTTCGTTTTTTTTTTAAAATGCAATTAATATTTTAAAATTTAAATTATTCGGGGGAAAATCTGGTATAGTGTGTTTTAAACGCTCATAAATTCCTTCGGTGGACGAAATTTATAAAATGAATCCCGTAGCGCTTTGCAGAGAAGTTCGGGCTATCTGACAATACCAATTTTATTTGATTATCAGCAATTATGTACCTGTAAATAGTTGACAAAAATATATTTTAAATAAAAAATTTTGGGGGCAGCGCTTAACCCCCCCCCTATAGAGAGAGAGCCATTACAATCCCCCAAATTGTCAATCCTAAGGGAAGTGGAATTCTCGAACTGTCAACTGGACTCCTCCCACCACAAGAGTCTGCAAGAAGAGGAAAAGGGAAATACGATTTTTTTTCTTAGTACATAGCAGCCTTAAGTCCCTGTGACTTTTCATCTCATCCCCAAGATGAAGGAACAGATCCGTGGAAACCAAAGATTCTGCGATTCCACCAAAGATTCTGTGAGCTGTAGAATCTTTGGTGACAGCTCGCTCGTGGAAACCAAAGATTCTGCGATTCCACCAAAGATTCTGCGAGCTGTAGACTGCTCCATTCGAAGGATCAACAGATCAGGTGCTACTAAAGGCATCCTGCAACTTCCAGAATGTTAGCAACGGGTGCTAAACAACGCTGGTTACTCCTTTGGAAGGCTATGAAAGTCTCATCCCTGTATCTCGTCTGTATAATTCGTACATACCTAAAACTTACGGCGCAACAGTTCGATGTGGACCAGGGCCTGCGGTACCCATCTCCGCTTTCGTAACCGTGGGCTTGGGGTGCCATACAGCATATGTCTCAGTCAGGTGGTCAGCCTGACGTGGGACCCCCAGAGTTTAGCTCCGAAGCATGCTTGGTCCTCATTTTATCGACCCACTGAAGGGATGAAAGGCTGAGCCGACCTTGCCCAGTCACAGGGTTGAACCCTGGACCTGTGGGATGGCAGCTTGACGCTTTTAACCACTGCGCCACCGGGCTTCTTGTACATACCTAGTAGCCACTATTAAAGTTCCATCCTACGTATAATAGGAAACCACTTTCAAAATAAGCTTGTATGGTGGCATTCCAGAGAAAAGTAAAGCAATTAGAAATTCTGTTGGGTTATGAAAGGGTTCTTATCTATATCAGTTACTGTGTCTACTCATATAGAAACTTGATTATGGATATCGGTTTTTGAAATGCACAAAGTCCTTAACTTTTCCAACTTGTTCAATTGTCGGCAATAATATTACTCATTTTCTAAATGATGAAAACGACTTGTTTGAAAGGTCATGGATTTTAGGAATAAAAACTATCAATCCATTCTTGAATGTTGCTCACTAAAACACATAAATCATGACGGACGTTAATTTTTTTTCTTCATTCATCGATAATTCTCCCTTTCCGATTTTAAGTAACAGGAAATTAAAATATTTAGATTCGTCGTACGTAATTGTGTTTGAAAAAGAATGCAAAAAGAAATTATGAACCAAAAGCTCCATAAAAGAGCTATTAGGTCCTCATAAAGCTATATCTTTTAAATGGCATTGAATAACTTTATAAAGCATCAGTGTACGGCCTTAAAGCACATGGGTCGTGTTTAATAACAAATAGAGTAAACTAAGGATTTCTGTCTTAACTAGAAGGTAACCCGTCATTTTGACGTCATAATACTAATAATGACGTCATAATAGAAAAAGCATATGAAAGTTAAAAAATATCCCGAATTATCTAACAATATTGCATTTAATCCACACCTTGTAAAAGCAAACCCTTTCATTATTTTTTATTTATTTAGTTTTTCATGCGATTGGAGTAGTAGACTGCCATCCAGTTTTTTACAGCTCACTACGCGATATGAATACTTGAGCTACTTGATTCATTCATATTCAAGTTTGTTTACTTTCATAATTCATCGCAAAAGTAAACAGATTTTTAAAAACTGTTAAATATACAGCTAAAAGCATCCACTTTTTTTTAGTTCTGAATGTTTTATAGAAAAATAGGCTGAACAAACGTGATTTGATGGAGAAGATATTAGTTTTTAGGTAAGAAAAAATTCTGATCCACATCTGAAATTGAAATTAAGCCTAACCGGCCGTTTGTTTACTGAGGGCTTCAATTGAAAGATGAGTAACGCCCGGAAGTGTTATACAGAGACAACGGCTATTATATATATAATTAACGTGATAACGTTTTATGATGCCTTTTGAATTCTATTGAGATCTAGATTTTTAAAATAAACTATTAAAATTTTTTTAAAGATTAATCTTAAGGGGACTCACGATCGTGAAGTCGAGGAAATAAGGCATATTTTCATACTTTTTGATTCTTTGTAACTATTCAAATTTACTCTCAATTTTTCCAAATTTTATGTATATGATAAATTGATATATTTATTTTAATAAACAAATTTTTTTCAACCCTCAAAATAATTTTAAATATTTTTTTTTAAATGCTTTATATATACCTTGTTTTTTAAGTATTTTTATTGTATACTGGCTTGCGCGCAGAATTATGAAATTAATTTTATACTTGAATGTATAATTACTGTTTTATATTTAAAATAAATAATTCAAAATACAATTGAACATAAAACATTCAACATTAAAATATGTTTTCAATTTTTTTTAAACTGCTCAAAATATACTTAAAATTTCCTTAAATTTTTGCATTAATTTACCCCTGAAAAAAATAACAAAATGTGCAATAGTGATTGCAATAATTCTAGTTCAGACGCAATAAAATAACATGATTATGCAGTGATAACAACTTCATAGAATTATGTTTCATAGTTTTTGAGATATCAGTTGCGGAATGATGCAAAATTACATTTTGAGAAAAATGAGTTTAAAATTTTTCTCACCATAAACCTGATCAGTAATTAAATATTTAGAATATCAATATCTCCGGAACTAAGCTGAATATTTTCATGCGGTTTGCTTTATTTTGTTCAGAAATGATCAGGCTTTAACATATATCGTTTTTAAAAAATCGAATGTTTTAAAGATTTAAGGGTAGTGAGTCCCCTTAATGCGGATCTTCAATTGTTAATTTTTCCTCATAACACCATTTCTCAGTATTTGTCTACTGAAAGCCGTTTAATAGATGATCTTTAAGCAATTATAGTACATTTTAAACTGCTGTTCTCTCAAATTAATTTCAGTTTTTTTTATTTCTTTCTTTCTACTCATTTCTTTTCTTGGCTTGAACCGGCAGACCCGATGAGCAAAGTGGTGTGCAAAGTTTAAGAGGGAAAGAAGTCATGACATTAAAAACTGGGCGCTTATGAATAAATTTACCATTAAACATTACTGTGCGTGATAAATTACGGTCGATTAACTCCATGAGAAATATTTTGCGCTATTTGCTTTTTGTGGGGGAGGGATCATTTGGCGAGATTTTCGTGGATGGAGATTCATAACTCGAAAGAATGTCCGATTGAAGCTTGTGTTAATATTTCTGGTATACACACGGAGTATTTCTGAAGCGCAAACGTTTGAATATTTGAATATATGAATAAGAAATTTACTTCAGAAAACAGTTTTTCAGTAGCATGCCATGGAGTGGAATTAGGTTTTAATATAAATATATGACATAGGTAGGTTGCAGAATGGCAAACGTATACTAGAGCTACATGTTTTTGAAAATGTTGCACCAGTGCAGGAATATCTAAGAGGAAATAGTGAAATATATGAAATCTATATATTTAAGTTCCTAAGCCGACTTTTTGGGCAGTCCGTGAGAGAAAACTACTCCATCAATTTACTTCATTTTGGTCTTAAACGAAAGATTGTGATCTGTAGATTTGTCAAATTTGGTTTTTGTAATTGCAATTTTTATTAATGAGCTATAATATACAATTAAAATTTGATTTCTGCGCATGCTCAGTGGCATGTTTCAATCTGGCTTTAGAAACTCACTGTTTCTGCGCATGGTCAGTGACATGTTTCAATGCCGAGGAGTCTCTCTAGATATCTCTCTCTGCCATTTTTATTTTTATGATAATTATGTTTGTGAAATATAAGATTAAACCTGATGGAAATTGTTTATTTTGCGCTGTTTAATTAACGATAATTTACAAATAAAAATTTGCTTTCTGCGCATGCTCAGTGACATTTTTAAATCTGGCTTTAGATACTCACTAAGCAAGAGGCCGCTTTAACATTAATTTGTTTCTGCGCATTATTATGATTTTCAACCTTTGGCAATGATGTGTTGAGTATAATTTGTGTATTATTACATTTATTTACTATCTAGCCGTCATGTTTTGACGGGTACCAACTAGTATTCTAGGAAAATCTCTAGAAATTTTGTGCGAATTCACATTCAAGATGAGGGTAAACATAAGGTTTTTCCGAGAAATGACAAATTCTGTCAAAAACTACCCAATATTTGATCAAATGCAGTAGACATTACAGAATGAAGATTCCGCTAGCAGCATTTTTCTTCCCAATGAGTAGACGATGTTATTGGGAAAGAGCCATGCAAAAGATTTGGCCCACCTGTATGGAAAATGTAATGTAAATATAAAAAGAAACCCTATATTTCACATCTTTAGTATCATCCCTTGTGTTACTCGTGAAGCAAGGAATGAAAAAGTAGCGAGCATAACTGGCGCCCGGGGCACGATACCTTTGTGGCGCCCCCCCCCCCCGAAAAACATATAGTAATATAATATATAGACCCTATATTGGCGTCCCTCGATAAACATATAATAACATAATATATAGACCTTATATCGGCACCCCCCCCAAAAGCATATAGTAACATAATATATAGACCTTATGTTGGTGCCCTCCCCGAAAAACATATAGTAATATAATATATAGACCCTATATTGGCGTCCCTCGATAAACATATAATAACATAATATATAGACCTTATATCGGCACCCCCCGCAAAAGCATATAGTAACATAATATATAGACCTTATGTTGGTGCCCTCCCCGAAAAACATATAGTAATATAATATATAGACCTGATATTGGTGCCCTCCCCTGAAAAACATATAGTAATATAATATATAGACCTTATATTGGCATCTCCCTCGAAAACATATAGCAATATAATATATAGATCTTACATTGGCGCCCCTCTGCGAGTGGCGCCCGGGGCATGATAGACCCCCTTGCCCCCCCCCCTTTGCTACGCCACTGTGCAAAAGTGAATTCCAAATTCTAACCTTATATAAATGAAAACTATTTCTTTCAGCTGACTTGACCCCGAATAAGCACGTTCCTGTTGCTTATTCGGGGAGCGGAACGAACATGATTGAAAGACGCTGTAAAGCTGTGTTCCACAACCTTTCAATTAGTATTAGATACATAAAAAAAACAATCTTTTGGCTTTTTTTATCTAATGTGTGGAGACATTCGCATTTTGGCATTCGTCCCGGAGAAGTCTTGTTGGCTACTTTTATTACGGGAGAGCTAGCATTGCTCCCTATGAGCGTACATGTTGAAGACCAAGCCTTATTCGGGATTTCCACCCAAGTTCGCTGCGTGGAAGCTCACGACGTTAACCACTATACCATGTAGACTGCATGTTAAGACATTATTTTTAAAATATGATACTTAGCCAGTGCTAAGTACAATATATTTTTTTAATTCATATTTTGTAATGAAAAATGCAAAATAATATTATGATAACTAACGGAAGTTTCAATTATCATTTCTTGCCGTCTTTTAGCTAATGTAAAAACTCACAACATAATAAATGTTAAAAGTATGAAAATCCTCTAGTAGTGTGTTCTCTAAAAATAAATTTAGTAGTGTGATGTCTTAAAAATGAATGTTAAGTAAATAGTAAATAAACCTAAAATATCATGTCAGACTAAAATTCGATTTTTTATGCTCTTATAATGAGAATACCCTGGTAATATACTGTCAGACAAATGTTAAATTTTTACTAAATACTTCAAAGGTGAAAAACTCCTGTTGTGAAGGATCCACAATTTGGACATTTTGAACTCCTTCCAACGTCATAGCCATTTTGTTTGTCCAACACGATTACGGGGCATAAAACGGCCATATTGGAAAAAGGGGGAACTGCACCAATTTTCAAAGAAACATAGCACCCCCTGAATTCCTCAGGACGGGAGAAAGAAATTCCAGGAAATTCAACGGATATCCAATTTTCTTGGAAATAAGAGTACCACGTGGGTCAACCGTGGGGATGTCGGAGTATCCTGCCCTCGAATAAAAAACTCGAAAAGGCAATAAATTTACGTGAATAACTGACCTGGGGAGGAGTCATAATCCAAATGGGGGGAAAAAATGAACCCCGAGTGTGTGAGAGAAACGAGGATCGGAGGATAGAGGAGGGAGAGAGATTTTGAGGTAGCGAGCTGCGAAGAAAGCCTGGGAAGAAAAGACGCCCCCGTAAAATGGCGAGATGTCAGTGTTCAACAGCCAGTGTCGAATCCTGTTGCCTCCGCCAGTGAAGGGCCACAGGATTTTTAGCCCGATGCCTAAAGCCTCCTCCGATATAAGTGCCACAACGACTCCATGCCTTGCCCTGCTGTTTCATCAAAGCTCCCCAGGTTGGTCATTTCTCCCCCTTCAAATAGTGCTGGTGTTTCTTTTTTAGAAATTTTGGAAAATAGAACTTTATTTCACTCGACCCGTAATGGTTCTGCCGCAGGAAGCGGATGAAGTATGCCCTAATTCTGTTAAAATATGCCTAACCAAGATCTTAAATATAATATGTAAACCTGACCATTTCTTGTAAAATATTGTATAATAAATGTTGTTATTTTTATTTATAAACGCATAGTTCCCTTTGGAGTTCACCTCCCTCATTTTACACAACGCAAAGGGGTATCTCTTGTATCCCTCATAACAACTCCATTTTTTTCTTCTTTGCGGATTTAAGGTTTAGTCTGTTGCATAAAAGACAGTTCATAATGAAACTTCCTGCATTTTTGGTCTTTCAATACTGTCAAAACAACAATTATTTTATAGACTGCTTCAAAAAAGGATCTGTAAATAAAGTGATCTGTAAGAAATGTGTAAGCATTAATAATTGTGAAAGAATATTGACTATAAATATAATCAATGAACTTTATTTACATGTAACAAAAACTTATATCACAACAGTTGAATTCCTATTGTAAAATCTACAAACATCAATAGACATTCAACAAGGAGGGTAAATTTATAAAAATTTTGGCCAGTTAGAGAAAAAGGGCAAGAGCTGTGAAAGATTCAACCTAAAGGTACAGTTACCACAGACGAGTAACTTGTTTTCCTTATAAAACATAAAAACTGAAGTCTAAAATTTTATTCCCAAAGTGACAAACTATTTTAATGAGTTCTGGATTGCTTATATAGTAAAGAACTAAGCTAAGTAACTGTAGTTAGTACAGAAATAAATCGTTTTCGAAGGTTTTACTTATCATTCAGAAGGGAGGGACTATTTTAGGATAACAGGCATTGTATAATATTGTTTATTCTACTAACGAGTCCTTCCATAAAACCTTAAACTTTATTCCTCTGTACTTGATTTTTTAAAAATTATCATGATGAGTAATTATATTATATAACACATAATTAATTCACTTTTTACGAACTAAAAACATTTATTTAAACTTCATTAATTCCTCTTATAAATGTTCTAAATAAAATTTTATACAAATAATTGTGATGCGTATACTTCTAACTTTTCCTTTGTAAGAACCACTAGATAAGCCAGAAAAAGAACTTATTTTGTCCGAACATTTGATATGTTAACACGCATATTCTGCAGCAGCGCAAGACACGGCTTCATTAATGTCGTACAGTTTATGCAAAATTTTTTGGTATTTGGAAAGATCATGCAGCAACTTGCTTTTACCAATTGCTATAAAATGGGCAAAATTGAAATTAACCATTTAATGTCCATTGATCAGTTATGATACTATGAGGTATTTTGGCATTTTCCCCTCGGGAAACCATATATTTTAAATTGAAGCCCCTGGTGTAAATAGCATGTCATTAGAAAAATTTTAATGTATCAGGGCTATCTCAAACTGAATGTTCTTCAGAAATAAGTGTAAACGGTTTTAAAAAATTTAATAGTTTAAGCAGAACCACGAATAAGACTTCTATCTTTTGCAGAACAGCTCTTTGTTATAAAGCTGTATTTTTCTTTCGATTCATTTCTCTGAACCGAAATGACATCAAGACATAAAAGAGCCACGATAGACCAATTAGTTAAGATCTGTAATTTCATAACCAACGTAGCAGGCTAATGAAAATGTCTTTCGCAAAGTAGATGTATATCCAGTTTTTTTATAAATTAAACTATCCAAGTAGGACGTTTGAGTTCGAGAACTGACTCTGATATTAAAACAGCTGACACCAGCTAATAAACAAGTGAGAATTAAGCTGGAGACCAATAATTAGAAATGTAGAAATAAGTGCTAATAATTTGCACTTATTTCTACATTTCTACTTATTGGTCTAAAGCTTAATTCTCACTTGTTTATTAGCTGGTGTAGTGCTTAAGGTCAAAATTTTAAGTATTACATTACACATGAGCATTATCATGCTTATCAGAAAAAATAACAAATTTTAGCATAGTTTTTAAAAGAACATGTCAACGGTATTAACACTAGATTACACGGAAATACTTACTAATAATTAGAAATACTAATAATTAGAAATATAAAAATAAGTGCTAATAATTTGCACTTATTTCTACATTTCTACTTATTGGTCTAAAGCTTAATTCTCACTTGTTTATTAGCTGGTGTAGTGCTTAAGGTCTAAATTTTAAGTATGAGCACATGAGCATTATCATGCTTATCAGAAAAAATAACAAATTTTAACATAGTTTTTAAAAGAACATGTCAACGGTATTAACACTGGATTACACGGAACTACTTTATGAAAGAACTGGCCTTTAGAAGAATAGTATCGAGCAATACCCTCGTAATACATGATAATCTATAACAGAAAGAATTGTAATTTAAAAGGATTAATCACATTTTAAAAATAATTTTTTCCTTTACCTACAGTAACAGTACTGGCAGATAGTGGGCTGCTTTTTGGGGGGTTTTTATTACAAATTGCATTGAAATCTGAAATTTCCCTCTCAAAAATTCCTAATTTCAAACTTAGAAACCATTACTTTTAATTTGACCTCGGGGATTTTTCTATTCAATACTTTTCAAATCCAAGTGTATACAGTATAGTAAATGATACGAGATTTTAAAGATACAAACTACTCATTTATTTTAAATGAAAATTGTTAAGGAAGAGGAATTAAAAATTCAGTGCACTCAATCACATATTCAAGATTCTTTAGAGCTTTCAAAGACTAAAATTGCACAAAGATTAAAAAGCCATTAACGGGAAACTAATAATATGTATAAAACTACTGAAAAGTTTTATGGTAATCATTAGATATACTTTTTTTCTTATTAGAAGTAATAAAAGCTAACTTATGCATCATTCAGGAAAGATTTTTGTATAGTTTTCAATTCACATAATTCTACGGTTCTACGATCCGCGGCTACCCGGAACTCTTCTTACTTTTTTCTTAATGGCTCTTAAGAATAAACAACCACTAAAATCAGAACATGCATGCTCTGCCAATCTGGAGAATATGTGTGTAAAATTTCTTCTTCTGTTAAAATTTTTAGTAAAATTACTTTTGAAAATATCCGAATATCGTTTAATCTGAAAGTGTTATTTAATAAAACTTTACAAATAAACAAAAATCAACAGCTAATCAAACAGTCACACTTTACAAAAAAAATTATATCTTGTGCCGTGTGTGACTATGAATCATAGGTTCCTCACGAAATTTAAAACACAGATGAATATGACCTCAGAAGAAAGAAAACACGTATGTTTTGTAAGACTTGAATTGTACAAAGAGAGGTTTTCCAGCTATGCGGCTGAGGATTCCACTTTTTGGCAGATGGAACATGATGCAGAAAACATTTAACATCTTTAAAGTCAACTTCAATTCTAAAACAGCTCCATTGCTAAATAACAACACATGCTACAGTTTATAGTTCTATAATCCATATGAAAATGTAAAATGACATCGAGTTCACAATTAGAAACAACAAAGTATTAAAGTCCAGCTTCAAAACTTGTTTCATAAATTAAAAGGAAACAGAAGTCCTAAGGGGGAAAATTCACCAGCAGTTGCTTGCACACTGGAAGAAATTTGTCTTGAGCTGAACTGTTGAATTCAGGATTTCCATCCATTTAATCCCTATATTGAAGAACAAGCCGTTGGGAAAAGGTGGGAGCTTGCAACTATCTAGTACCATGAAATCTATAATGTGACCTTGCATGCCCTTCATGGCGTTCTGCAGAACTTGGGCATTCCGTATGGTCTTGCAAAAGACGACAGTTTCTATCTGAAGACCACTGCCATCGTCTGACTTCGGTATCTCCAAGCACTCGCAGGGGTGGATATCTTCCCTCCTGGGGCAGCCATCTTTCAACTGAGTTGTTGGAGCCATAGCTGGAAACAATGACAATGGAGGTATGGAAGTCATGACAGGGGATCTTGGGGGATCGGCAGCAACAATCCCAGCGAAGAGAGTGATGCGTAACAGGATCTGCAACAGCTTGTTCATGGTAGAGAACTTCTGTAAGAAAACAGAAATGCAATTAAACAAGGCAGCCTTTTAAGTTAAACTATTATTAAGAACAAAAAATATATTAATTGATGGGAGTTTTGAATTTGACCTTCAGTTCTATCAACCTTCGCACTTTAAATTTATGAGCGAGTCAGACTCAATGCTCTATTCTCAGCACATGAAAATCGCGACACCACTAGAATTTCGAAATAACGTGATGTAGTTAAAAGGAAAAAATGAACTGTGCATGATAAAATAGAAAAACATTGTTTATCAAGTAATAAGAACTGACTAATATCAATTTTAATGACATTATCTCAAATCAATTTTAAAGGAATCGACTAACATTAAATGACTAATTTGAATTTCAAAACAGACTTATTTTGCTAAATAATTTTATTCTTTAATTGTTCAACACTGGAGTCATTTTCAAACAAACTTAAATATGTAAGATTTTACTCGAATATTATATAAAATAATCTATTAAAATGTTTTAATGCACATAAATTATTTTTATACAGTATTTCTCTGAAAACTCTTGATATCCGAATAAATTCCCTTAAGAATGCTTCTTTAAGGCAAATACGTTTTTGTAAATTTCTAAGATTTATTTCAGATATCACTATATGCAGCCCTTATCCATATTTTCCCCTCTCACCATGCCACACCAATTGCAGTAGGACACTCTTTTACAAATCTAACAATCTATAGTAATTTACAGATATATTTTGTAAATAAGGGACATTCCCTATGCGACAAGCTGCTGTACCAATATAAGCCGTAAAAGTAGCTAGAAATACATAACGAAAATGTGTTTATCTTGTAAACTTATTCATTATTGTTTATTGCAGCTTGTCGCATTTCCTATGCGACAAGCTGATGTACCAATATAAGCCGTAAAAGTAGAAATACATAATGAAAATGTTTCTATCTTGTATACTTATTCATTATTGTTCATCATAAAAAATATTGTTGGTAATGACCAAATAACCCAATTGAAAACAATTTATGCAGCAATAAAAATAAACTACAATAGATTTAAAATACACACGAATAGATAAACTAAAATTTTGTACAAAATTTCTGCTGCTACGGGTTAGCTCTTAAAATTGTTAGATAGCAAACATTTTTATCAGAGGGATATCTCAAGGTATTGCGACAAAGAAATTATATCGTTGAAACGTAATGTTACGCACGTGTTTTCGAATTAAGAGTATACATGGAGAAATCATTTCAAGACTGCTCTTTGAGAGAGATTACTGAACGTTCTCAGTGTACTGTAAGAGTTAAAAGTACACCCGATTATCTTTTTGCACGGATACGTTTTGGATATTGTAGAAGTGAAAATGGTATAATTCCCCACGGTGTGGGGACAATAAAGAATGTATTATAAAGGATGCAGAGGCAGGGGTAAATACAGGATTGTAAACCACTAAAAAAATAGAAGAATAGCTGTCGGTGTGGCCAGTGATAGCGATCTGAAGTTTAAATTTTACAAGATGGATGGTCGTTATTTTATGGCCCATAGTAAAAACGTCAGATGAGAAGAATCAAAGTTGTTTTACAAAATAAACGTATGTGGGGGGAGGTACTACATAGACTATGGACAGAGGCGACAGAGGCGGTATAATAAAGAACCAATTAGAGATAGGAACCACTGAAAGAGAAACAGCCCACTGCCCAATGAAAGTGAGGGGCGTGCCAAAATGGCCCCCCTGTAAACGGACAACAGCTTTGCTAAGGACGGAAGGAAGAAAAAAAGAGAGAGACGGATTTTAGATTGGGTTCCTGAGAGTTAGATGTCGGAGGCTCTCATCTGCCCCAGAGCCTTGGAGAAGTGCCAATATCCCGCCGACGTGTTCCTACACTGGAGATGATACTGGGTCCCGGTCGCCGATGCTACGATCATCGTTGCATACATCCGTTATAGTAAGTGCCTCCCCGATAGACTCTAAAAATCATATTTGACTCTATAGTTTGCCTCTGCTTCTGGGTATCGTATGTCAAAATTGTTAATATGAAACTGATTGCAATATCAATAGCTCTGACAAGTTAATTGAAATTTGGGTTATCAAATAAATGTATGTTTAAGGTCAATGCGTTGTATTCCTTGCTTGTTTCAACCCATGCATGCATCCATTGCTTCTAGGTGATTCACCCTATAGATACGTTCCAGAGACTATAATTCAAAAAAAAATAATAATAATAATAAACGAGTAAAAAAATATATGTGAACATTTAAAAATTAGAGGATACGTTCCATCGAAATATACTTAATTTTTCATATGAAATTCAGATTCAAAAAATTGAACTTGTAAAAATATGTAAGAGTAAATCCCTAAATCTTATTTTAATTATGGTTATAGGGTTATTTTTTAAAATGAAAAAGTGCGGCAGTCGCAAGTGGTTAAAAATAAAATTGAATTTACTTTTTCTTTATTTATACATAAATACATATAACATAGAGTCATTCAGTGTCACTACTAGACAGTAAACGTGACCGTTTACTGTTGTTTTTCTGTGGTGAAAAATCCCTCTAGTCAGAATATTCAATAAATATTCAATGGTGACAGCGTATCTCGAATAAAATTAAACCCTTGGGTGTCTTTCGTTTCACCGGTTTTGAATACGAATTCGTTTATCAGACGCTGTGATTATCGTTTTGTTAGTTATTTATATGATTCTTCATAACGTGAAATAATCATTTTTAAATCGCATTGGAATGGCACAACTTGTTCGACATTGTCATCATTTGTAAGAAAATGATTTCCAAGTTTACTGGCTAGTAATTAGCCTTCTAGAATCGTACTTGCAGATAGTGGAACCACAACTTCATCATCACTACTATAAACTAACGAGGAATCATCTACATTCTCTGAAATATTATCTGATAACATTGAACTCAATATTTTTTAATGTTTTTAGATTTTTGAACTGTGTTAAAGTAAAAAAAAAAAAAACAGTGTAAAAAATTAATCGGTTCTTTTTCTTGGATCGTGTTATTTCAAAACCGTGCAAAAAGAGAATCGGGTTTATTTCCTATGTGAAGTAAAAAAGTAAAATTCCTCGTACCGATAATTTTTGCGAGTTGCTTTTAAAAAGCAAATCACACGGGCTTTAACATTCTCAATAATTTCAAATAAATTTACTTAAGAACTCCACGTATTCTACTACTAGCTGAATACCCGTGCTTCGCTACGGAGTACATTCAAATTAAATACAACGCTGAAAGTATCAAATTAATTTGTATGTTTAATATCCATAAAACATACTAATTTGAATTAAATTCTTAAAAAACTTCCATCTCAATTAGTCTAGTGGTTAAATTTTATCTTCTACAGCATTTTAATACGTTTTTGTCAATTTTTTTCGTTGTTATGCACGTTACTCAAAATTAATCTAAAATATCACAAAAAGAAAAGAAACCACGTGATCAGCATTTAATAAATTAAATTCTAAAAATTAATCTTTAAAAATTCACCAAAAACTCAGAAAAGGGCGGTAAAGAATCGAAAAGGATTTTATTTTAAAAGAAATTTTATGATCTTTCTCGTGATATAAATTTTATAACCCTCAGATTATCGTTTTAAATGCAAACTTTAAAAAAGTTGCTTAAACAGCTTAAAAATTTAATTTAAAAAAATCTAAGAAGAATTTCTCAAAAATCTTTCTTTGTGCACCCCTACACAATAAGAAGAATCGCCATGCAAAATTTCAGCCATTTAGGTCCAGCGGTTTGGTCTGGGCGTTATCTGTCAGTCAGTCAGTCACGGAACTGTTTTATATAAATAGAATAGATCTAAAAGTGCCCGCATTATGCCAAAAATTGAAAGAGAGGCAAATAAAGTAAGTTTATAGATCTGATTTTTTTTTATTTACGATGTGAAAATAAGATATATTTGTTATGAATTTGTGAAAAATTCCAACATTACCAAAGAGATGTAATGAATGTATTTGTTATATGCTGAAACTTTTCTAAGCGGTATATTGAGAAAATATACATATGTAAAAGTTTACAATCTTCTCTCTAGATGTAACTGAATTCTCAAATTCTGCATCAGGCCAGTTGAAAGTTTTATATCCTGTTAATGTGACCCATTTAAAAGAAGACAGCAAAACTATGCGGTTTCCTTGACATTTCGGTATGACCAAATCTTTGCAACTAATTTTAGTTGATTTCCTGAGTTTCTTCATGTTTTATAAAACACGCAGAGGACTTTAACTGGTTTGAAATTAGAGATAAAGCTAAACTATTCATAAGATTTCAAGGATGAGGAACTTCATTAAAATAAAAAAAGTTTTAACTGATGCGTGTTCAAAAATAACTAGTTACAGTGTTCAGACCATTGTGTTTTATTCTAGCAAAAAATAATTCGTAAATTATTTTCTTGAAAAAAAGACGTCGGGGAAAATTAACGGGTAAAATTTAAAAGGTGTTTTCAAACATAAATGTATAAAAACATTTTATGCTTAAATCTTAAACAGAAGGCGGAAAAAAGTAAATTCATTTTCCTCCCTCGAAGAATGTTGGATTTTTAATTAAAGATATTAAAAAGAATGAGGTATCAGAACATTTGAAATCTTAAATCTGTGGCAGAGGTTGATATGTCATTTTTTCATGTTTTCGGCAAATTAAAAAAGTAACTTTTGTTGTGAAATATAAAATCGCTCAATTTAGTTTTTGAATCCAAATATTCTTTAGTTAATACTCATATTCAACCTCAAGCGTATGACTGATCTTCAATGAAAATTTTCAATTAGGGACTAAAATATTTAATTAGGGACCAAGTATTACCTCTTTTATACATAACAGCATTTGCGAATACGAATAACTTAGTATTATTTCATAATTTCACTATCAGCTTTTGCCACATTAAAGAAACAATTTTAAGTGTGACATACCAACTGAAAACCTAAAATTGAATTTTTCGGACATAACATCTGCCATAACGCCCCAGAAATATTTAAGAGAGCTCCTTATGAAACGATGCACATTTTCAACAATTATATATATTGTTTTGCTAAAACGACGGAAAATTAACTGACGAAGAAATATCAGCAAGTCAAAATAAATTTAAAAACGTGAGATACGTGACAACCCACAGTTTAGCATATTCATTGTTCTTGACCTCAAGCTCGGTAAATCTTGCGTATTACTGCAAAAGCGACGGAAATTTTAATCTTTCCTCACAAACTTCCTTTTCTGGAAACAATCAAATTTAATTTGTTCTCCAGACTTCCAACATCGACACGCATTGTAGACTGGAAAAATTGTTTCACGGTTAATTACAATCATATTTACTTTAAACTGGGTTCAAGATGCGACGGTGAACATCAAATGCTGGAAAGGACAAGCGAAAATTTCTCTCCCTTTGTGAAAGGCTACTCAACAGGCGTTCAGCACTGCAACTGATGACCTACTTGACACCATCTAATCACATCGTGTCTAATAAAAATGTCATAAAGAAGCTACATCGACCGCAAGCGTTAGCTATTATTCAAATAATCGTAAAAGAGCTATTAGAGTCTTTTTGAAAATTTACTGAAGCCGATCTCTCTTTTGAATAAGCGGTAATAACGTTTTGTTTTATTTTCTTAACTAATGGAGTGTTGAGGTGGGAGTTTCTTCTGAAGTAGGATTCAAATTACGATGAAGATAATTTTGTATTATAGTAGAAGTATAAATCAAGGCAAACATTCTGGAAAGTACAACGAGTCAAATTACTTCTTAATTTATAAACATACGAAAATTGGGAGAGAAGCAGTGTAGGAAGGAAAGTATTTGAGGTATTCCCTAGAGTTTCTACGAAAAGACTGTCAGCAGATTTCCTTGTTAATCAAGCAATAACTGAACATGGCTGTATAGGAGTCTATCAAAACAGATTTTTTGCTAAAACAGATCTTTGTGAGTGTGGCAATATACAAACTATAAAGCACTGTATATACAATTGTGGCAAATGGGCTGAAGCACGATAAAACCTACCTTTGGGCTTTCAAGATTGGGCCCCTAGTAAATTATTTACGGATTATTATTGTAGAAGGTACATCAAGAATATTATGCAGGAACTTATGAATATACACTTCCCCCTACAAGGGGAAGGTGGATAGCCCCTCAGTTAAAAAAAATATATAGACAGGTAAACGAGTTGCAAAAAGAAAAACTTCGGGACCCGGTTGGGCTGGATTGCCGTCGGCATGATTAGTTTTATTATTGAAGGGCCGTATAACCTTCGGGTGTGGACGGCGGAGATATTACTTATAAACATACGAGATTACTAAGTTTTATATTAGTATAATAAAACCAAAATTTAAAAGATTGCCAAGTTTATTGAGGAATTGAATTATCATTCCAAGAATTGTCCATAAGTTTTTACGCTCATACTTTATTGCTTGAAACGCACGTAACGAAAAATTAATTGATCACTCAAGTGTAGCGATAGATTAAGTGCAACAAAGGTTAAGTAAACATATATAGTGCTGAATTATCTGTGACAAAATCTGTGGATTGTGGTTAAGCTTAGGTGGGGGGGATCAAAATAAAAAATTTCAATTAACTTAGGTCATGGTCGAAAGCGTACATCTACTTTTCAGTCTTTTATAACCTTATTGAAGTAAATCTGCAACAGATTAAAAACTGGAGTTACATTAAAATAGATTTAATCTTATTAGTATTTTGAAAGTATTCATAAAGTGGTGTTTTTCAGTATGATCTCTTGACAATTTTAAGCTTTTTAACTACAGACAACGCGACGCTGGGTAAACTGGAGATGCTCTGAGATCATATACCTACACTTCGAACGGTAATAGGATTTGTAAAGTTAATATGTTTAAAATGAACATACAGGTTTATTCCAATCTAAAATATCTCTCAGAGAAAAATATTCCATATTTACGACCGGAAAGTTAGGTCTATGTTTCACACAACGGTATTTCGTAACAGGTACTGTATACTGACCGTAAAACAGTGATTAGAAGATCTAATGCCACTAATTTCCTCGCTCTGTATGGATTTCTAAATGCTATTGTCGGTTAAAGCTTTTAATAAAACAATAAACTAGAAATAATTAATAATCTCAAAATGTATTAAATCTTAAATTATAAAGTTGATTATTTAACTATAAAATTGATATTTTGTACAACAAAATAAAATTCTAATTTTACACGACTACTGTTTGTTGCATACAACGCTCAGTATTTGTAACTTTTCTAGAAAAATAAGTAATGGATTGTTCAATCGACTGTTACCCTTGACGTGTCAAAAGGTAACAAACAAAACTGTCTATAATTCTTTTTACCAAATTTTTAACTCTCAGTTCCAAGGCTTTCGATGCTCTTATCGCTAATTTTACTTTAATTTAAACGGTAACTGCTTGACCTGAATCTGAAAATTACTGTTTTCAAATGACATACATATCTCTAAAAAGAGAAGTTAATAAATACTTCGTTCCGAAAGAACTACCGCGTACTTTACAATATGTTAAATAATCCTTGAAATAAATTGTTTGGATTGCTATCTTGAAATTACGATTAGTGTGTGATGTAATAAAATCAGTCTATGTTCTTTTGAAATAAATTCCATGAAAGTATCAATAGATTAATTGAATTTTGGAACATAATAAAAAGCATTATTTTTTTTTTTCATGCTTAAATAAAATGCATGGTGAAGTCAGGTACGAATACAGCATGAGTTTACCGTATATTTATATCCCCAGAAGCTAAAACGACTAATTTAACAACCGGGAAAATTATTTAAAATTGAAGCAAATATGATTTTCTCGTAATTTAATTCTCTGCAGTAATTATGTCATCTATAATTGACTGGTTGCAAAATAGTAAGAACATTCGAACTGAGTCAAAAAGGTATTAAGGGGACAGTGGACCTTCAAACCAAACTTTTTAAGTTTTGAATGGATTTGCTTGAAATTTGAATATGTTATTAGTACCATAGATATGTAAAAGTGGTTAAAATGTAAAGATGAAATATTAAATATTTTGAATTAGGAATTATTAATTATATCAAAAATTGGTCAAATTAAAAATGTTCCAGGCGCATTTCTTTTGCATATAATATGGTAATTTTTATTTACAGGATACCTTATAGAACTGACAATGAAACTTATTGCTTATTTTAATCATTCATTAAAAATATAAAAAAAAAATAACAATAGTGAAAACACCCTTTTTATTATGCAAAATACCTATAAATCATCTTTTCAAGTACAAAATTTAGAAATTCTGAGCTACGAAGCATAATTTTTTTCAATAAGATTTATTTCATATAGTGTTAAGTATATAAAACTTAAATTTCAAAGCAATACGGTAATTAGAAATGCGCCTGGAGCAGTTTGAATATTAGTATGACATGAAAATTTTTGTTTTCAGAAAAACACATTTAAAGTTATAGCTATTAGTAATCACGTAATATCTAAATTAAATACAAATGCCTATAACTAGGAAAGTAATCACAGAAATTAAAAATTATTTTTGCAACACATTCCTACTCGTCCGTAGTTTCAAAATTCAATAAAATAAAAAAATCGAATTTTTGGACAAATTTCACAATTTTGAAAGTCCACTGTCCCCTTAAAATATTTGTTGCCTTTTGTAAGCAGTCATACAAATGTCAAGGATCCTAACCGTTTCTCGTCACTTATCAAATTTACATTCAACCAATCGCATGGCATTTGCTATATCTTTTACAAAATGTTTTCAAATTATAGTATTTATTTCAGTGTATTTGTTTTATTTATTATGCGAGTGTGAAGGCTCATCTTTGGAGCCGTAGTTAAACTGATTTCCTTTGACAAGAGAGGAAGATTTCAAAAGCACATGCCAATAAATTATATAATATTAAATTGATAGTCGGTAGTTATTAAAAAACTGGGGTTAAACTTTAAAAAGTAGATGTTGAACACACATAAAAAAGCGCAATATCTTGCATTCGGGTATATAGAAATTATGTTATTTTTATTTTTTATTATACAAAAATACTTTACTTTTAAAGTTTTCCTTTCCACTTACAATTTCTCACTAGACATTCTCTTACAAGAAACTTGCTATGATCCTAAGAATGGCAAACAAAATATAAATAGAAGAGCAATAAAGTCCCATCTTTTTTATATTTGATTTGGTATTCTTTGGCCATTTTTATGCTTGTATTTTATATACTCCTTGTTTCCTACTCTATTTCAACTCTCCCATTGATATTTTCCGCTTTATAGTTTACTGTCAATAACAGCCTTCACAGTTTGTCATGTGACAATAATATTGTTATCTGTAGTTATTTAAATACAGTTTAATGACATATTTCCACACAATAGGGAACTTCGTTTGCGAAACAGCAGGTGCAAAAATATATAATATATAATAGATTTAATTTCGACCCTCCTTTTTTTTCACAGCAACTTTCCTATAATAAGATAATTTTAATAAAAACGCATTAGAAGCTATCAAATTGTAAAAATACATTTTTTTAATTTAAATTTTCAAATACCTATCCTTTTCGGCTTATCTAATTTATATTCTCAAAAGACAAAAATTTTAACTTAGAAGGACGGACAAGAAAAGTTAAACGCAAATTAACTTCCAATTAACTTCATTTTCTTTCAAGTTGATGGGATAATTCATTAAAAAAATCTTTAAAAAGTATTTATTGATACATAGAATTGTCAAGTTTATATGATTCAACAGAAAATTCAAAAACATGGTATATAAAAAGTTCTTTTTATCTTGTAATTAATTTATATAATATAGTGCATGTATTATTCTGCTGTCAGGTAGCAGTAATGAAGCTAAATCGTGCTTTAATAGTTTTAATTTCGACCCTCCTTTTTTTTCACAGCAACTTTCCTATAATAAAATAATTTTAATAAAAACGCATTAGAAGCTATCAAATTGTAAATCGTGCTTTTGATCAAATTGTAAATCGTAAATTGTAAATTTTTATCAAATTGTAAATTTTTATCAAAATGTAAATCGTTGAATCGTGCTTTTTTTTTTTTTTTTTTGGGGGGGGGGGGGAGGAGGAAACAGCGTAAAATGTCAAACCTTGCAGATCTTGCGAAAAGGGCAAATTGTTGGAGCGCGTTTAAATTGGTGTATCTGTAACTGCAACCCTCAGGCTAATGAGTGTTTTCCGAGCTATGGTATCGAAAGTCATGATAGTATACAGACGGAAAAACATCCTTTGCCAAACAGAATAGTAGACGAAAGGGGGCGCTGAGTGAAAGAGATGGACGAGGTATTGAAGCGGATTGTGACATGAACAAAGAAAACAACTGCAACCAAAATGACCGAAGAGCTCAATCTGCATCTGCATGTTCCGGTATCAACCTTTAGAGCTCGAAGGGAAATTCACAAACAAAGCATTTACAGAAGAGTAGCTATTCCCAAGCCACTTGTAATAGATGCCAATACAAAATATCGTCCACAATTGTGCCACGAGCGCAAATCCTGGTCAAGTAATAGGTCGAAAAACGGTATTTGGTCCGACGAATCATTGTTCACATTGTTCCTCGCAAGAGGACGTGCGTATGTCTGGAGAACACCTACACAAGCGTAAGATTATGGCTGTCTCATCTCAACTGTCAATCATGGAGGTAGATCTATCAGAGTTTGGGATGGCATCTCGTGGTTTTCTTCAGACCGTATTGTAACCCTAAAAGGGAGATTGAATGGGAAGGACTATGTCGAAATTTTAGATCACTAGTCCATCCTATTGTGCAAACATTGTTTCTTGCAGGAGATGGCGTTCTCCAGGATGATAATCCTCCTATACATATAGCTAAATCTATCAAGTATTGGTTTGAAGAGTATGAAAAAGAAGTCAAATATCTTATCTTGCCTTGTACAATTCCCCCAACTATATATCATCGAACCACCGTGATCGGTATAAGCGGATAGAGTGAGGTATTGATATCCACCACAGCATCTCTACTGGGACTTTCATGATTTTTCCCTGAAGAATGGTATAATATATTCTTAACCACTATTCATGATTTGTATAATCCAATTCCAAGGGGAATCATGTGGTATTATATGGTAAAGGGGATGGCAAATGATTACATGGCAAATGATGATCCTGCGTAGTATTAATGAAGGTTTTCATGATGTTTCTTAGTGTTTCCATTATTTTGATAACCACCTGTGTGTATATATATATGCAATGGTACCTCGACTTACGAGTGTCTCGACTTAAGAGTTTTTCGAGATACGAGCATTCTCTCGGTAGATTTTTTGCTTCGAGTTACGAGCTAAAATTCGGGTTACGAGCAAGCTTCAGATATCCCACCGCTAGTTTGAGCAGCGAATGCCATGTTACGTGCTCATTAAATGAGAACACAAGAAGCATATAATATTTACAACCTTTATGTGCAATTATTATACAAATGTATAATATTATTCTGAGGCTACTATCCAGTCTTAAACCGAGAGATTGGATTCTGAGAAAACGTTCTTCGGATTCTTAGAAAGAAGAATCTGGACATTACAGCCACAGTGAACGATGCAACAATCGCCCAGCTTCCGTGTCTCACTCGTTCACTTTAAGAGAGTAGTTGGTAATAAAATATGTATATATATACAAACGTACATATATATAAATACATATATACATACAAGAGAGGTAAACAATCCTACGTTAAGTACATATATATATATACATATATATATATATATATATATATATATATATATATATATATAATTAATAAATTGTACAGTACAATCAAACAACAACAGCAAACAAAATTTCGTAAAGCATCCTGATCGAATAAACATTTATAAATTAATATATTTTTAACATGATTTTCCATCCAGTTAAAATGCTGTGATTATGCACCCTATTTACCCCCTATTTATCCTTTTACTAAATTGGGAGAGAAGCAGTGTAGGAAGGAAAGTATTTGAGGTATTCCCTAGAGTTTCTACGAAAAGACTGTCGGCAGATTTCCTTGTTAATCAAGCAATAACTGAACATGGCTGTATAGGAGTCTATCAAACCTTTTTTTTTTGCTAAAACAGATCTTTGTGAGTGTGGCAATATGCAAATTATAAAGCACTGTATATACAATTGTAGCAAATGGGCTGAAGCACGAAAAAACCTACCTTTGAGCTTTCAAGATGGGGCCCCTAGTAAATTATTTACGGATTATTATTGTAGAAGGTACATCAAGAATATTATGCAGGAACTTATGAATATACACTTTCCCCTACAAAGGGAAGGTGGATAGCCCCTCAGATTTAAAAAAAAGACAGGTAAACGAATTGCAAAAAGAAAAACTTCGGGACCCGGTTGGGCTGGATTGCCGTCGGCATGATTAGTTTTATTATTGAAGGGCCGTATAACCTTCGGGTGTGGACGGCGGCGATATTACCCCCATTTCACTAATAAAATGACGGCTAGCGATAGAGTTAAATTAAGAATAATCATATATAAAAGTTATTCCTTTTTGTGGTTTTAACGTATAAAAGAGGAATAACAGTCATTTTCCGACTATCATATAAGCGATGGCATTCATTTCAAACGAGATCAAAATGTGAAGATATACTAAACGTAACCAACGAATTGCTCCATTTAGAATTCTCAGAAAGCTGTAAATTAGTAAATGCCGATAGCTAAATCAATAATATTACAGAGTTCCAAAAAAAATTTCTGCCGTATAGCTTTTTATATTACTCAAGAGCTGTAATCAAAAGGAAGAAAAGTCAAATGGCCATAAATGTACTTCACTGTTGACCTTTGTCCTTTGTAGGAAACAACTGACTGACGTCATACAGAAAATGTTCAGTGAATATTGCCATAAGATGGTAATTCGTTCTAAAAACGAATACTTCTTTTGTTTAAATTATAGTTTGAAATGAAAATAGTTTTGACAGACTTTAATAACTACATTAGTCCGTCACATCTGAAAATTACACTCAAATCAATCTTTACATCCTTATTCGAAACAAAAGGTAAAATTCTTTGGAAAGCATGAATACCCAGTCTTCAAATATACGAACCACAAATGAAAGCAGTGGAATCCCCGAGCAATGCCGGCGAACAAGTAAGACTTTCGAACCGCAAATGCAGTCTGATCTCAAAATGTATGCATAATAAGTACAGGCCTAGGATTGCATGTCCAGAGTGAAAGGTCATGGGCGGTCGTTGAATGATCTCAACACAACGATGTGAAATCCAGTTTCTTTCTTAACTGAAAACCTGATGGTCAAGCATTTGTTTTTCATTCGATGAAATTCATTTCATTTCTTTTACCACCTGAATGCCTTCTCTCTACCGTCATGATCTACACCGGTAAAACCCTTAAGGGAAATAATATAGAACTTGTAATCTATACTTATATATAAAGAGAGAGCGATTTTGTACGTGGAGGGTAATATTCAGAACCACTGTACCTATTTGAAAAATTCTTTCACTGTTTGAAAGGTACATTATTCCAGATGGACATAGGCTATATATTATGTATATCTAATCAGTAGAAATAAAGTTAGGGGCTTAATCCAAACAATCTCCATTGTTACCGCTACTGTCCTCTACCGCTTTTTGTGCCGAAGTCTTCAACGATCCTTACCGTGGTGCTATCTATACTTATATAAAGAGAGAGCGATTTTGTACGTGGAGGGTAATCTTCAGAACCACTGTACCTATTTGAAAAATTCTCTTACTGTTTGAAAGGTACAGTATTCCAGATGGACATAGGCTATATATTATGTATATCTAATCAGTAGAAATAAAGTTAGGGGCTTAATCCTAACAATCTCCATTGTTACCGCTACTGTCCTCTACCGCTTTTTGTTCCGAAGATTTCAACGATCCTTATCGTGGTGCTATCGCGGTGGGCTTCTGTTCTGACGCTAGCGGTTCGAACCTAGCCGTTCTCCGGCACGCCTTTTTCTTTTAAAAGATTTATTTTAATTATTAACTAACATAAAATTAATTTAAGGTATTATTTAGGTTATTATTAAGGTAAAAAAAGATTTACAATTTATTGGCTATCAACTGGAAATTTATTGGTATAATATTTTGTTCAACCCGGACAAAGTCGGGACGGGCCGCTAGTCTCTCTATAAGGATAAACCTTTATCTCACACATCGAGAATTTTACAGCCCCATGCAAACTCTAAAATCAGAAATTTCGTAAATCAGTTTTTCTAAGTGGATAGTTTTGAGGTGACATGCATTGAATCCTCGTGCATTGAATCCTCAATGTACGTATTTGATACGGCTGTATTTGCTCCATCAGAGCTTCAAGAATGCAGAAATAAATGACTTTCAAATTGTCCTGTTTGAATATCTTATTTGTGGCTAAAAGTTTAATTTCAGAAATCAACAATACGATATTTTATGTAAGGCAGAAGGTTTATCGTCCAAACCTCTATTAAAAAAAATTCATTCTACGACTGCTAGGATATTCAAAGTAATGAATGGAAAAATAATATGATGCATGATCCAGCCTTGACGAACCCAGAAAATATTTCTGGGTAGGAGTGTATATACGTTAAAGTCGTGTATGACATTGCGAATCAGCAGGTAAATTATATTGATCATAAATTATTCCGTTAATAAATTATTGATTGCCCATAATGAAAGGAGTATTTAGTAAAATCGAAAAAAACACTCGACAAAAGGACACAATGCCCGAGGAGGGGCTACAGGGACGTTTGTAATTGATACTTTTGTAATCAAATATGCTGGGTTTTAATTTCACGTACGTAATACTCTGGTTCCTCTAATGCCAACGTTCCTATGAATCAGCGCTTAGCAGACGAACAAACTTCTGCGGAGAGACAGAAAACACAGAGAGAAAAAGTGCTAGGTGCACACAACGAACAAGGTAACACCAGTCTTTTTTTTTTACAGCTGGCATCTCGTCACCTGTATGTTTTTATTTTTCCAACATTAAATTCTTTTTTTACAGTTTAGTTAGTAGTTACCTTTTTCACAATTTTTTCTTACAAACTTCCCCCTACTGTTCTACCTAGTCCAGAACTTAACTCTGGCAGTTAAGGTTCCCCGTCTAAGTAAAGGGATTATCTGTTATACAGTGAAATCCCTGTCCTAAGGTTAGACACTAAAAGGATGAGTGACGTGGCACGTGACCTGAGGAAGTCGGGAGATTTGGTCTTATTGCTTGGGATTTTGGTCGGATGATGGCCGAAGGGCTAGGGCGCTGGTATTCGATCCCAGAGTCTGTGGGTTCGAGTCCTACTCTTGGCATGGACGTTTGTGGGCGTTCGGAATCGACTTCAAGCACTAGGTCCCGATCTAATTGTCCTCGTGTAACAAAAGTTGACCACAGTGCTAAAAACCAAACCTTGGGATTTTGACTTATCGACTTCAGCCCTGCCGCTTGTTAGCCTGTGCTATCCACCGCGGCCACGACGCAACTTGATTTTGTTGTTTCCTTTAGTTGCTTTCAACCCCATCCCCTTTCATATTGCTTTTGAAAACGTTTTTTTCCTCGAGGGCGGAGGTCCGACGGAATCTTTTCGAGCAGACAATTCACGGAGATTCCGCAGGGTGGGGTTGCGCTCCGTGGCGTTTATTTAATACGCAAGGATACGCAGACCAGTGTTGCTCAAAATTAATCAAATAGCGGTTTAGGCCTTAGTTGCTTCTTAGATAATCGTTGCTGCGTTACCCAAAATTCTACTATTTGCTTTATTTTTTTTTCCCAGGTCTCGTTTTTCCCTCCACCCTCGCTAATTGTATGTTGTTTGAGCTATTCTAGTAGTCTCTGGAGCATTCTTGTTCCGGCCATTTAATTTTAAATTTATCTTACTCTGAATTCCTCGCGCAGTTATTAGCCTCTTTCTTTGGCTCTATCTTTGCAGACTTGAACAGTCCCCTCTCCTCATCGGCTTTTACCGTGTACTTGGGAAAGGGCGACCAGGGTGGTTGCTTGCTGCGGTCTTCACTCGACGATGGGAATCACACACAAAGGGTCTTTCTGCTACGGCCCCCATTCAGAGCATAAAGAACCCCAGTAAGGTAAATGCACCTATAATGGGCCATGTCCCTATAATAGGCAGCATTTTAGAAATGTCGAGAAATTAAGGGGCTATCGTTACCTAAGGCAGTAGAAGGGGTGAGGGTCATTGGCTAGTAGTAACCAATGACCTTCACCTCTTCTACTGCCTCAGGTAACGATAGACCCTTAATTTCTCGACATTTCTAAAAGGCGCCCATTATTTTAGGTGCATTTACCCTATTATGACTTTCCCCAAAGATTCATTTTTACAATACAGGCTTAATTCTTACACATACACGTATAGGGTTAAAACAAATTTCGTTTTCAATGAAAGACTTTAAAAAACCCCGCCTGAAGGCTTTAAATAATGATTTTTTTAAATAAATGCTTCCAGAAGTATCCAAGAATACCTCGTTATACATACGCAAGAAGATTTGCTGCAGATAACCCTGAAAATTTACACTTTCATAAGATCAAAAACATGGAATAAGTGAGAAAATTTATCCCCGGTATGAATTTTTCTGAGAGTAAAGAGTCGGCATTTCGACACATCCTCGGAAAGTTCAAGGAACTTCCCCTGACATTAACAGCATGGAAAACGGACCATGTCATTCAACAAGAAACGGTCTAAGAGCTCGTTTCCCTATCAACACGTTGCAACATAATTGAACACATGATTGGAAAGAATTAACCGACAAAAGAACTTAAGAAATAGAGGATAAACCGCATATTTTCGGCTGTCAAAATGGCAAAGCCCTTAGCATTGAATGAGACAGGCTTTGCTGGGATGAATAAGTAACTTTCAGGAAGTAGAGGATATTGTAGATAGAATTCAGAGAAAAAGATTCGCATCGTCAAACCTTTCAAACAAATTCAGTACATGAATAATTATAGTAGCGTTTAAAAAAGTATTCTGAATACGTTTTTTCCTTTTTTTTTCTGTCGTCATTTATATTTGGAAGAGAGATTTTAAAAATACGCCGAGAATTCGCAATGAAATTTTTTTACTTTAAATTTATGCAGTAAAAATTATATATAACATTAAATTTTTTTAATCCTATGCAGAAAAATAAAGTGCTCTTTAAATTAATATTTGTAAAAATACAGTACTCCTTGAATGAGTAGAAACGGGACGAAGCAAGTTTACAGTTGGAATTTTTTTTTAAATTTCACTTTATTTTGGCGATCGCCTTATAAAATGACGCCATATAAAGATCATCCTTAAAACAAATTCAAAAAATAAATGACAGTCAGATTTGGCAGGTCTAAACATGAACGATAGATAACAGTATCTATAGCCCTTATAATCTTACTTCATATATTGTATTTAAAAGAGATGAAAAATGGATTAATTTCACATTTTCTTTCTGATAATAGTTGACAGGAAAAGAAATATTCCATTTACAGAAATACTACGATGTGTTTAATAAATTTTTGATAATTTGGAAATATCGTCAGATATATCACTCAAAAATGGAAAAAAAAGGAAATTAAATTCTAGAAAGTTTTTGAAAGATTATAAATTAACGAGAATATGACTTTTTTTTTGTCAGCTCATAAAAGTTACGTATGAAAATAGTAAATCACTTAAACTTATTTTTGATTTGTTAATAACACGAATAGATTGAAATATTTAAATAACATAAACCCTTACTTTGGCGCAATACTCAAATTAACTTGAATTTTCTCTAGCCTATTAGTTGTGATTTAGTGTAAACATAAATTGTACTTAATGAAATCTTACAATCTTAATGATCTTAGAAACATGTAATATTCGAATAGTAATTTCTTATAAAACAATATGAAGTAGGGTTTTTGCGCAATAGGGGTTTTGTGCAGAATAGTATGTACTAGATGTAAACATGGTATATATAAAGATATATATAAGTTCCTTTTTCCCTGATTCTAACTACAACTGTCATACATATTAACAGCCATAGGCTTAAAAAGTTAGTTTACATTTTGAATGAATAGGTAAAAAAAAATACTTACAATTTCCGTGTAATATTTATAGGCTTATTTTTTTTTTTGGAAATAGGCTTATTTTTTTCATTGAAATTCCTTTTTACGATGTTATCTACCAAGCGTTTTGAAAGTATAATGAATAATGCCAAATTTCAAGCTGTATATAATTTTGATATTTATCACGTGTGTTCCAGATCATTAAATTTTCAAGAATTATGTTTTTCTGTTGGCATTAAACATAAAATACTATATAAATCCATAAGAAAAAAAATTATTTATATCTTTACTTGTACTATCGAAGCTTTTTGTTTTCCCCACTTTCTATTTTCCTTCCTACTTTCGTTTTCTCTTGATCACTGAAGTTTTATGCATTGCTATATCATCCTACAGTGGAGGGCCCGACCCGTGTACTGTAGTTACCACTACTCTTCCTGAAGATCCTGAACTATTTATATAAAGAGCATGACTCGATCCAAAGATATTGATGACTGTGTTAACCTTCTGGGACGATTGTCGGATTATAAAACAGTTGTCTTGCAGAGGATTTCAGCGCACTGCGGAATCGAGGGGAACGAGGTTGCTGACATCCTGGAGAAAAGGGGGGCTTCTGTTTTACAGCTAAACAACCAGGATTTGACCTACCCTTCCATCACAACGTTTGTCAAAAAGACCCTCAGGTGTTCCTTCTCACAGGTTGTTGCCGCTAGAAGCGATCACAAGCCCTGGCATGACTATGTCCATGATATTCCTGAGTGGTCTAGAGATAAATCTGTGGCAATGCTACGACTTTTTTTCTGGCCATGTTTGCCTCCGCAAGCATCTTTACAGAATTAACTTGGCTCCCAACCCTTTTTGTCTCCTGTGTGATAACCAGGAAGAAATGGACATTCCTTTTGGTCTTTCTCTACCTCCCGTTTCTTTATGACAGCTCTATTGGATTGCCAGACATAAGTTGATGGATTAACTAATGTCATTTTTCTATCTTAAATTTTTGTTTTTTTATATCTGTTGTCCTGTAATTCTTGCCATTGGAAATATATATATATATATATATATATATATATATATATATATATATATATATATATATATATATATGTCAGGCCTGTGACGCAGCTGCAGATAAAATTAAGATAAGTCCACTGTGCGGGAGAAATATATAAAATAAAAGACTCAGGGATTACAGGAACTCCATGTCGAGGCGTTTATCCAAATATTAATTAACCAGTCCGATCCGCCAAATTCGACTTAACCCCCTCCAGCCGGAAAACGCTCGTCCTGCCTCTATTAAAGATATCCCTAAACTGCGCTTTTTTCTTTCTCGTGCGTTATATAAAAGCGTGGGCTATCATCTCGAGCCCCTTCTCTCGAACATTCTGGCGAGTACATCAGCCAGCGCGTGCAAGCAATTCGGTGACCCTGAACTCTTCGCTGAGAAAAACAATCTACTTCCTGAATTGGAAAACACACTAGGACTTTAATATAAAATTACCGTTTAACGCTTATTAATATAATAAAATATAGTTTATGCTTCTAGCATCACACACACACACACACATATATATATATATATATATATATATATATATATATATATATATATATATATATGTATGTATAAAAGTTTGAACTATTGTTAGTATACCAGAATGTAGAATATAACGGTTATAGAATATCGATATTTTTTAATATTATTTTTTATATTTTTTTAGTATTTTTTATATCGCATAGCCTTATGGTTAACGTTGCATAAATAATAAAAGATAAAAAAGTTATTAAAGACCCAAATCTAGTGCGGTGAACAGAGTGAAAGAAGATTTGCGATTGAATCACGAATCTTCATTTCCTATGATATGGTATAGCTACGGCATGGTACCTTATGGCACCTATAGCTACGGTAAAACTCATTTTAAACCATTTTTTAATCACGGATCAGGAAATTTCAAACTTATAATTCTGTTTTTTGCTTATGAAGGTGGACATTCAAATAAAACACAATTTTTTAAATCTTTATTTTTTTCTTAGTAATTAATTTTGTACGGGACATCAAATTATTGATGTCTATTCCTACACTGTTGATATTGTTTTTGAAAAATATATTTAAAGAAAATTTTTGAATAACACGCGCATTCCATTTAAACATCGATTTCTAAATTTAAAAGAAAAAAGGAACAAAACAATAAGCATTTGCTAATCTGAGATTTAAAAAATCTCAGAGGGAAAATTCCTCAGTAACATCGATAACCTTAAGTCTGCTATGTACTAAGAAAAAAAATCGTAATTCCCTTTTCCTCTTCTTGGAGACTCTTGTGGTGGGAGGAGTCATGTTGAAAGTTCGAGAATTCCACTCCCCTTACGATTGACATTTTGAGGGATTGTAATGGCTCTCTCTCTATATGGGGGTTAAGCGCTGCTCCCAAATTTTTTATTTAAAATATATTTTTGTGAACTATTTACAGGTACATAAATGCCGATAATCAAATAAAATTGGTATTGTCAGATAGCCTGAACTTTTCTGCAAAGCGCTACGGGATTCATTTTATAAATTTCGTCCACCGTAGGAATTTATGAGCGTTTAAAACACACTATACCAGATTTTTCCCCGAATAATTTAAATTTTAAAATATTAATTGCATTTTTTTTAAAAAACGAAAAATGTACACAAATGTAAAATTTCTTTGTATATAACGGAGTACAATTTTTTAAAAAAAATCTTTGAATCCAAGTCGTCAATCCGTGGACAAATTTTCTCCATAGGTTAACATTGAGGTGAGAGAATCCAATGGAGTTAGCACATAGCAGCCTTAACATCGTATTGAAGATCTGTGAGGTCAACTGATGTACTTACTATCTCGAGCTAAAATGCGTGGGTAAACAATTATGCATAAAAGATTTGAATGCCGCCATTAAAATATATGTTACCCATGTATAATTTGAAAGGCAAAAGTATGGTGATATCATGACCTTACTACTGCTAAGCATTTGTGACGGTCTATCTACATTCGCAGGCCAAAGATATTACGCTGCTGGTAGCAATCATACAAGGGGAAAAACGATGGAAACTTCGTGACACGTATGTCTAATTAGGCTTTTGCAGTACACGACAAACACATGGATTAGCACAGAACAAAAGATTTCCGGGATGGAGGATGGTTCTCACGTCAAGGAAATATGAACGTTTTGGCATGCATTCGTCTAGGATTAATGGACGCGAAAAAAAATTCTATGGGAATTACCAACCGTGGAAGATATTATCTAGGGGGAGAAAAAAAATGTGCATCATACAATTAGACAAAAAACCCAAATATTTTTAGTTTATACTGAAGAACTTTTACATTCATTTGATGACTAAACCTATCTATAATTAATATTATACAGGGAAACAGCACTGTGATAAAAAATATGCAGCCAGTTTGTTTCAATAAGCAATAAAAATAGTTTAAAATATCGAACTAAGTTTTTCATAAAATCACAAAAATGTTATTGATTAAATTCATTATTTTTTATTCATGTCTTGAATGTCAAAAAGGCATTACTATATTGCTTGTTTTAATGGAAAGTTTGGAGAAGTTGAAAAAGGCAGAAACGCAGAAAAAAATTGAAAGTGATAAGAATAGCATTTTATTGTTAGCGTTAAATAAATAAATAAATAAATAAATAAATAGAAAAAAGAATGCCTAAGTGGCAAATTGTTATAAAAACTGTCATACTCAATTAATTAATTACAAACGTTTCACTCATTTCTGCTATCTTTTAACTACAGATGCATATTTTCTAATCAACACATGTTACAAGAAATATTTAACAGGGTCTTAAGCAATATTTAACAGCAATATTTTGGGTTTCGCAATTTCTCCGCTCATGTTGCATTTAAAAAAAAAAATAAAGGTTTTTTTTTAATGCGTCGTGAAATTTTTTGTAAGGTATAAAACTTTTTGATATCTTTCAAAAAATAAAGTCCTGAGAATCATTACCGCAATCATTCCCACTCAAAGGAGGTTGCATAGTTAAAAAGTCATTCCTACTTTTCTTCAACCTCGCGAAGAACAAAACACTTAACCTGCCTGCATTGGAACGCCGAATATTGCGTGTAAAATAATGTTCACTATCTTTGAGTTGATGCATGCGGGCATCTTCCCCACAGGTGACTATAAATTAATTAACTAAGCATATCGCACCCCGGCAAGAAAAGAGTCACAACTCAAAAACGCAGCACTTTGGAAAAATCAACTTGAAGAATACTTCTCTATAAAGGGGCTGGGTGCAAGAAACCATTTGGAGCCCTAAATTATTTGTAAAGTTTAAAAAAAATTAAAAACACGAACATATATTACTAATGCATGTTTATTTAATGAGTGATTTTGTTTTCGCTAATACATTAATTACTTCAGAAAAATTACAATTTTTTGCAATTTATTTTTTGATGCTTAAAGGCTTCTATGTACTAACCCCATTGGATTCGCGCACCTCAATGTTAACCTATGGAGAAAATGTGTCCACGGATTGCCGACTTGGATTCAAAGATTTTTTTTTAAAAAATTGTACTCTGTCATAGAGAAAGAAATTTTACATTTGTGTACATTTTTCGTTTTTTTTAAAAAATGCAATTAGTATTTTTAAATTTAACTTATGCGGGAAAAAATATGGTATAGTGTGTTTTAAACGCTCATAAATTCCTTCGGTGGACGAAATTTATGAAATGAATCCTGTAGCGCTTTGCAGAAAAGTTCGGGCTATCTGACAATACCAATTTTATTTGATTATCAGCATTTATGTACCTGTAAATAGTTGATAAAAATATATTTTAAATAAAAAGTTTGGGGGCAGCGCTTAACCCCCCTATAGAGAGAGAGCCATTACAATCCCTCAAAATGTCAATCCTAAGGGGGGTGGAATTCTCGAACTGTCAACTGGACTCCTCCCACCACAAGAATCTGCAAAAAGAGGAAAAGGGAAATACGATTTTTTTTTCTTAGTACATAGCAGCCTTAATATAGCAAGTGCATTTAAGCGTTCCGACTTTTCGTAGGAATGACTTTACGTAGGAATGACTTAGCAAGTGCATTTAAGCATTCTGCACACATGCTTGACCAAAGATAATTCCTTATTAATTTTAATTTGCTGAAAGAGCGCTCAGCATTTGCTATAGTAACTGGCAACGTAAATAAAAGTTTTAACACAGTTAATACATTTAGAAATAACTCATTATAATTATTATTTAGTATGTATTGCAATATTGTCTTGATTTACATCCCTTTCATTCAAAATCAATTCATGTGCAAGAGTACAGTATTTTAGTTCTTTATCATGTTGGGCCCCCTCAATCGAGGGGCCCCGGTGCATAGCATCCGCCGCACCCCCCATATGGCCGGCCCTGACAGCTTGAACTAGCATTACAATAAAATTGATACAACTGCCCTCAGGTGAACAAATTACGCAATAGAAATGTGTTGCTTTTCGTGCACGATGGGCCATTTCATACATATTTTTCAATGACAACCTCGAAATTGTCATTTTTTGACTAGTGTTACTTTTCTTGCCAGGGTGCGATATGTAGAACAATAACAAAAATCTAGAGATATGCAAAACTCTTCGAATTACTGAAATTCCAGATAAATGATAGTCGGTATGCAGGGCTAATAAGATAATGACTTCTAGAATCTTATTTTAAGGGGACTCACGGCCCTTAAGTCGAGGAAATAAGGCATATTTTCATACTTTTTGACTCTTTGTAACTATTTCAATTTACTCCAAATTTTTCCAAATTTTATGTATATGATAAATTGATATATTTACTTTAATAAATAACTTTTCAACTCTCAAAATAATTTTAAATAATTTTTTTAAACTGCTTTAGATATACCTTGTTTTTTTAAGTATTTTTATTGTATACTGGCTTGCGCGCAGAACTATAGAATTAATTTTACACTTAAATGTATAATTCCTGTTTCATATTTAAAATAAATAATTCAAAATACAATTGAACATAAAACATACAACATTAAAATATTCTTTCAATTTTTTTAAAACTGCTCAAAATATACTTAAAATTTCCTTAAATTTTTGTATTAATTTACCCCTAAAAAAAAAAAATAAAATGTGCAGTGATTGCAATAACTCTAGTTCAGACGCAATAAAATAACATGATTATACAGTGATAAAAACTTCATGGAATTATCATGGAATTATGTTTTATAGTTTTTGAGATATCACTCGCGGAATGATGCAAAATTAAATTTTGAGAAAAATGAGTTTAAAATTTTTCTCACCATAAACTTGATCAGTAATTAAATATTTAGAACAGGGGTTTCCAACTTACAAGTGTCCAAGGGCCGCAATCGAAAACACCTGTCTAATGGCGGGCCGCAATTTAACCAGGACCATACCAAGGACTTTTTTTCTTGAGGGAGGGGGATTTGGAGGATTTGTGTATAGTATGTACTAGGAAATTTTTAATAATTCGAGGATGAACCTCCAACAACGACCTTAATTATAACTGGCCAACTTTCGTTAAATTACACAGACACACACACAAAAAAAAGTCAAATAAGAAGTGGGGGGGGGTAGGATATAGAACATGAGTGGACACCCTACTTTTCTTGGAATTCGAGGAAAAATCAACCTTTTTTGTAAATGAACAGCATTTGAAAACAATAAAGATTTTTACAAAAACATTTTTTGTTAACTAAGAATATCTAAATTGATGCTGCAAATTATTTTTCTAGAAGTCTTCGCGGGCCGCAAAAAAAGGCACCTCGGACCGCATGCGGCCCGCGGGCCGCCAGTTGGAAACCCCTGATTTAGAATATCAATATCTCCGGAACTAAGCGGAATATTTTCATGCAGTTTGCTGTATTTTGTTCAGAAATGATCAGGCTTTAACATATATTTTTTCCAAAAAATCGAATGTTTTAAAGATTTAAGGGTAGTGAGTCCCCTTAATGCACAGTAAAATGAAAACAAGTAATATATTAAAAAAATTTTTAAAGTCAATTCCTACTTAGGTCAACAAAGAAAAATTTGAGTGTGAACTAATAGTAGGAATTGAAACAAAAGGATTGCCTGCCAGAACCTTGCCTACTGTGCGAGATTAGGAGGGGGGAAAGAGAGAGAAAAAGTTTGTCAGGTTGGGGATTCGATCTCGCAACCTACAGGACGGGAGGAGCCCGCGATACCGCAGTGCTACCGTTTACACAGTAACAGTAGGGAAATTACTATTCAAGAGCAAGAGACGCTCTAGGTCTAAAACAAAAATCGATTAATTAAATTTAATTAATGAATTAATATTTGAAAAAACTGTATTTACATCAAGTGTCATCCACTACAAGTTTAAAAAAATGTATTTGAACTTGAGTGGATGAATAAAAAGTACTTTTATTAACGATTGAAAATTTGAACAAGATATATATAGAGAGAGCGTGAACTAATAGTAGGAATTGAAAAATTTAATTAATGAATTAATATTTGAAAAAACTGTATTAACATCAAGTGTCATCCACTACAAGTTTAAAAAAATGTATTTGAACTTGAGTGGATGAATAAAAAGTACTTTTATTAACGATTGAAAATTTGAACAAGATATATATAGAGAGAGCGTGAACTAATAGTAGGAATTGAAAAATTTAATTAATGAATTAATATTTGAAAAAACTGTATTAACATCAAGTGTCATCCACTACAAGTTTAAAAAATGTATTTGAACTTGAGTGGATGAATAAAAAGTACTTTTATTAACGATTGAAAATTTGAACAAGATATATATAGAGAGAGCGTGAACTAATAGTAGGAATTGAAAAATTTAATTAATGAATTAATATTTGAAAAAACTGTATTAACATCAAGTGTCATCCACTACAAGTTTAAAAAAATGTATTTGAACTTGAGTGGATGAATAAAAAGTACTTTTATTAACGATTGAAAATTTGAACAAGATATATATAGAGAGGGTGTGAACTAATAGTAGGAATTGAAAAAAAAGTTTTAAATCTTAATCAGTGACACAAACTTTTAACGATGGTGAAAATGCGCAACAGGAAGCTCAATTGTAAAGAAGATATAATCTCTTTTGTGCCCAAAACTTGCCCATTAAATCGGGTTTTAATTTTTGAAAGACATCACGCACACGTTAACAGGGCTGATGTCCTTCGCCCTTTCACCTTCAATACACTGGACCATTTTTTTTATTATTATCATATTTTTTTTTTATTTGGTCAGTGGGCAAAAGTTTTAACGCAAGAGAAAAAAAAAATCTAGGTCTCTGATGCGTGAAGGATGAGTCATCACGTAGCTTCCTGCGCATTGGAACTCTTTTGTCGGCAGATGGTAGGATTTCCATTTTTTCCTCTTTTCAACAGTAGTTTTGAAATTGCTGCCGGCTCGGACCAAGGTCGGGTTGCGGTCGAATTCCTCTAACACTTGTGAGAGTGGCGGATAGGAGGTATTGTTCTAGTTTTTACGCGGTGCGTTTAAAATCCAGAGTACTAAATTGATGAAGGGAAAATTCTTCGCTACGTGCAAAACATCACACTCTTCATAATTTTATATGAAGGTTGCATTTCGTTCGGCCGGTCAATGTAGTAACTCGTGGAATTTTTTAAGATTTGAAACCAGTGGCGTAGCAAAGGGGGGGAGGGCAAGGGGGTCTATCATGCCCCGGGCGCCACTCGCAGAGGGGCACCAATGTAAGATCCATATATTACTATATGTTTTCGAGGTGGATGCCAATATAAGGTCTATATATTATATTACTATATGTTTTTAGGGGAGGGCACCAACATAAGGTCTATATATTATGTTACTATATGCTTTTCGGGGGGGAGTGCCAATATCAAGTCTATATATAATGTTATTATATGTTTATCGGGGGCGCCAATATAGGGTCTATATATTATATTACTATATGTTTTTCAGGGGGGCGCCACAAAGGTATCGTTCCCCGGGCGCTAGTTATGCCACTGTTTGAAACCGATTCATATGTAGGGGATATGTTGTGAGGAATTAAGGGGTGTTCGAGACATGGTGCAAAAGGTTGGTCTGATCAGATATCTGACGGGTACTTGTAAGACTGGGAACTACGGTTTAAAGTCGATTCCGAAAGGTTAAAAAGGATCCTTGACATCAGCGGGACTCGTACCCACAAACTCTGGTTTTGAATGCCAATACCCTAGCTCAGAGGCGGGGAACGCGCGGCCTTGAGGCTGCATGCGGCCTCCGTGATCTTCTCTTGAGGCCTTCATAAAAGCTAGCACTTGTATTAATTAATATTTAATTATATAGATTACAACAATTTCCAAATCAATAGAATTAAATAAAGAACGGCATGAATGTATGTACAGTGTCGGCCAAAATAAAGTTAACATTTTGAAATTGTTGTCTAAAGTCGCTACAATTGCATATTTATCCAAATGAGCTTCGTTTACCTTGATTGTATGATACTTTAACTACACTTTATATGTAATTTGATGCTCAGAGTTTCTTAGCAATACTACCAGACATGTTATATGATCTCTACACAAAAACTATTTTCTTACTATTATTGTTGTGACTGACTCCCTGTACGGTAAAACGTATTATTCTTTCTGCAAAAAAAAATAATGATTAATGTTATAACAAGTTTTTATCCTTATGTGAAAACAAAAATATTTTATATTGTAACTTTTTATGTCAAATAATAAATAAATAAGGACTTAATTTTTTTTTGTTATTTTTCTATATAATGCACCAAATTGTTAAAACTATATCTAACTATAATAATTTCATAAAAGTCGCATTTATAGGTTCATCATCTTATGCGGCCTCCTTTATTACTACCTAATTTACATGTGGCCTCTAATGGTAAAAAGTTTCCCCACCTCTGCCCTAGCTATTCGACCATCACACGGCCATAAAGTGCTTAGGATTGATTAATATTGCACATCGTAAGGTATATTAGGGGGAATAATGATATAGGTGGTCTATTCATATCACAAACCTCTCTGGAAAAAGAAATATTTGCTCGATTCTTTGACAGGCTTAGGTATTTTTAAGGAGAAGGGAAAATACTTGCGAGTGTGTTGTTGATATTATCATGGGTCAAAATTGGGACATGAGGAATTTCTTCCCGTTTAAGGTGACAATGAAAGGTAAAATGTAAAACACTGATTTGAACTTCGGAATTTACATTTTTACTGTTCTTAACGCATAATCAAGGCGCTTAATCTTATGCAAACAATCATATAAGAATTGGCTGAATATATTGACTTATTTTGCAGTCATTTAAATGTTTAAAAACTTTATATATCCAACAAAAATTTAAAATCAAAGTATAAGTCCTTTTACACTTAGAGAATTTTTCTGCACTATTTTCTAAGCTATTTTCTGCACTATTTTCTAACTATTTTCCTAAATAATAGTCTTCATGTGCATTATATAATTTCCTGTTACAAAAATTATTTGAACTTCTGGATTAGGATTTTTTTTTACTTACATTTTATTATACGAAAACGAATTAAATATATGCAGTTTTGTTAAACTTTTTCGCATGTAAAACCCAAATAGTTAGTGCATCAGTTCTTTGCATGGATGAGTTATGCTGGTGATGATTTCTGTGACATTAAGGCATCACCGGCCACAGTATAAAAGCTGATATACCTGCCTTTAATCAGCTCTTTAATCTTTACCCCTTAATTGCCCGAAATAGTAAATTGAACTTTAGTAACAAAATGCTCATTAATAAATCTTTCTTAAAACCCTTACTTACGTATGCTGGACCAGTTTGGTCATATGCAGCGGATTCCAACATTAAAATTCTGGCTGTTGCTCAAAGAATGACTATTCGGCAAATCACTAACTCCCATGGTATTTTCGCAATGTTGACATTTATAGGGAGACTAGCTGAAAACCCGCACTTCGCTACGGAGTACATTCAAATTAAATACAACGGTCAATGTATGCAATTAATGCCAAAAATATAAATATATATTTATATATGTATAATAAATACGACGATGAATGTATACAATTGAAGTAAAAAAATATATATATATTCATAAAAAAATCGTAAGAGATATTTTTATAGACAAAATAATGTAGAAGAAAATATTCAAATTAAATGTAATAGAATTTGCACGGGACGATAATACTAAAGAATATAGTACAGTTAATATAGTACAGTTTGAGGAATGTATCTTTTACTGTATTTTAATATTTTTTTGGATAATGTCCAATCGTCTGCCGCATTAGTAAGAAAAGAAAAGATTTTTTTGTCTATTTAGTTGTTATGCACGCGACGATAAATTTATTTAAAGTACCATAAAAAGAAATCACGTGATAGGCATTTAATAAATTAAATTCTAAAAATTAATCTTTAAAATTCACCAAAAATCAGAAAATAGAGGTAAAGATTCGGAAAAGATTTCATTTTAAAGGAATTTTTATGATCTTCCTCGTGATATAAATTGTATAACCCTTAAATTATTATTTTAAATGCAAACTTAAAAAAAGTTACTAAAACAGCTAAAAAATTTAATTTAAAAAAATCTTAGAAGAATTTTTGAAAAATCTCTCTTAGTGCACCCCTACACTATAAGAAGAATCGCCATGCAAAATTTCAGCCCTTTAGGTCCAGCAGTTTGGTCTGTGCGTTGTATGTCAGTCAGTGAGTCAGTTACGGAACTGTTTCATATATATAGATTATTCTAAAATGTGTATAGTAAACCGCTAGGGATTGATTCAATTGCAAATATTTAGATAACCTGATGATTATGAAAAGTAGTATTTTTTTAGGATAAAGCAAAATCTGCAGTTAAACGAATATTAAACGAATGTTCACGATAACTCAATGAGGCTGTAAATGTTACTAATATCAAAACGGCTTACGGTTGCCAATATGGATGTGGAAAATATTGAAAATGCGAAATCTATAGGGTGGGGAAACCATCCATGTCAAGTGACTGTTCATTTCTTTCAGCAAAATAAAAAAAGTGAAATAAATGCCCCTCTAATGCCCCTAAAATATTTCAGTTTAAAGGTATTCACGTGACAAAATAGTGATGCATTAACTTTCTGCAGACCACTCTTGTGTCTGTTCTCTAAACTCTCTTGAAAACTGGAATACTTTCAACTCCATATGAAGAGTCTCTTGTTATCCAGATGGCTAGCACTTGAAAGGTACCCAACTTTGATGCAAATAGATATTCATCTTCCGCCTGGAAACGCCCAGCAAATTACCCAACACAACTCAGAACTTACATTTCGTCTGAGACAGGGATGATGTAATGGATTTTTAAAACTTGTGTGTCGCCTTTTTTAACTTGTGACAGACGTGACACACGCAGATTTTTCATTACTCATTATAGTTTTTTTTATCAGTTATTAGTTAGTTTAACAGGCTTGTTAAAAGTTTTGAAAACTTAGCTTAATTAGTGGAACCATACCTCATGGTGTCAGTTTATGTGACGACTAGCTGAAATCCCGCACTTCGCTACGGAGTGCATTCAAATTAAGTACAACGGTCAATGTATGCAATTGATGCGAAAAAAATAAATATGTATATATATGTATAATAAATAAGAAGATCAATGTATACAACTGATGAAAAAAATTATACATATATTTATAAAAAAAATCGTAAGAGATATTTTATAGACAAAATAATGTAGAAGAAAATGTTCAAATTAAATCTAATAGGCTATACTAAAGAATATAGTACAGTTAATATAGTACAATTTGAGGAACATATCTTCTACTGTATTTTAATATTTTTTGGATAATGTCCAATCGTCTGCCGCATAAGCAAGGGAAAAAATATTTTTTTGTCTACTTCATTGTTATGGACGTGACGATAAATTTATTTAAAGTACCAGAAAAAGAAATCACGTTATCAGCATTTAAAAAATTAAATTCTAAAATTTAATCTTTAAAAATTCACCAAAAATCAGAAAATCGATGTAAAGATTCGAAAAACATTTCATTTTAAAGGAATTTTTATGATCTTTTTCGTGATATAAATTTCATAATCCTCAAATTATTATTTTAAATGCAAACTTAAAAAAAGTTACTAAAGCAGCTTAAAAATTTAACTTTAAAAAAATCTAAGAATTTTTCAAAAATCTTTCTTAGTGCACCCCTACACTATAAGAAGAATCGCCATGCAAAATTTCAGCCCTTTAGGTCCAGCGGTTTGGTCTGTGCATTGTATGTCAGTGAGTCAGTTACGGAACTGTTTTATATATATATATATATATATATATATATATATATATATATATATAGATAGATAGATAGATAGATAGATAGATGAGAAGTTTCCTAAGAAAATGACTGATAAAGAAGAACTGAATTAAGTTCGGATATAATTGAAAACCTTGCTTGAAATGAATTGATTGTGGCATTTTATTAAATTAAAGTTCAATTTGTGTTTCGGCTAGAAAATGTTTCATTTCTTAAGATTTAAAATTCATAATATAAAATGCAAGTCACAATTAACAAATTAATCTTCTAAAATTACGCAAAGCCTAAAAAAAATAAAATACAATGCAATATGCAAATAAAGGGACTCTAGGGATTACTAACTTACGTAAAAGAAATTCATGTTATTTTATGGGCATCCAATATAGCTTCTGTAAGAAACACCTTAGAGCTATTAAGTGTAGAAATAAAGGCATAACTACTTCAATGACTGAGGAATCTATAGATACCGAAGCTTAGATGAATTATACAAACTTTGATGTTTCTGAAACTTGTATCAAACCCAGGATATGTTATGTTTCATAGTATAGTAAACTGAAATCGAGTATTCTCAGCATTGGATTCCGCGAAAAATATTTTTAGAAAGGAATTGCGGTTTTAGTGGGAGGATAGTGTAAGAAGGCTTAATTTAGATCTAAATGTGTGGAAAAAATAACCAATTTCATTAAAAGTGCTACTTTTTGTTTCAGGTATCTAAATCAATGCTTATTTTACAAGTTCGTGTTCTGTCTAATTCTTAAAAAAAAAAGAAGGAAGAATTACATTTTGGACAATGGCCAATTTTCAAACTTCATATCACCGTTTTTATTGCGTTTATGTTACGATGCTTACGTTACTCATAGTTATATTGATGTATCTAACGGTCTAACACATCGTAACTTTACTCCATGAATAGCCATTCATTCACTAATATTAGCCCCAGGGCCACCCAGAGGGGGGGAACTGGGGCACTTTGTCCCAGGCCCCCAACTGCCGGAGGGGCCCAAAAAAAAATTTTTTTAAATATTTATTAGATTTACTCAGAAAGAAAATTCTGAAACTTGTATCGTACTTCAAAATTCAAAATAATCTCCTGGAAAAAGGGGCCCCCCCCCCAAAAAAAAAAAAAAAATTATTCGATTAATCAGATTTCTTGGGGCCCCCAACAGAAGTTTGCCCCGGGCCCCGTAAAGTCTCTGGGCGGCCCTGATTAGCCCTAATATAAAGCTACATTTAACGCTGAATACGGATAATTAATAGAATAATTTCAAATTGTACGAAAACATTTCCCCCAAAAAAATGTGAAAAGAAAATTCGTATCAACAGTGTTGTACATTTAAACAGAAGAAATTATTTTCGAAAAAGAAAAGGGGAAAGTTAAATTGGCTCTGTGTAAAGCAAGATACTATCTCCGATTTGAAAGATTCGGGGTAAGCTGATTCTAAAGGAAAGACAGACTTTGCAAGATCGTTTGAATCCTTATCTCTCATTGTATCTTCCATTTTGTGAACTAGTTTGTTTTCTTAACAACTGCACTGTCACTAATTAGAAATACCATGAGAATAATTTCAAATTGTACGAAAACATTTCCCCCAAAAAAATATGAAAAGAAAATTCGTATCAACAGTGCTGTACATTTAAACAGAAGAAATTATTTTCGAAAAAGAAAAGGGGAAAGTTAAATTGGCTCTGTGTAAAGCAAGATACTATCTCCGATTTGAAAGATTCGGGGTAAGCTGATTCTAAAGGAAAGACAGACTTTGCAAGATCGTTTGAATCCTTATCTCTCATTGTATCTTCCATTTTGTGAACTAGTTTGTTTTCTTAACAACTGCACTGTCACTAATTAGAAATACCATGATGATACTATTCTCTAAAAGCTGCACTACACATCAATTAAAAGAACAAATGGCTAGCTTTATTTTAAATGTTTTTGAGGAAAATAGAAAGATATTTTCGCGGGCAGGCGTGCATGCATGAGTGTACAGGCGTGGATGTTTTTCACAAATACTCAAAATAAAATTTAACTGCGAAATTTTTTTCCAGATTTATTATTGAGTGATGTTTACGACTTTTATTTTAAAAAAAATGAGGGGATTAGAAAAAAACATTTCGATTTTACCTGCAAGATCGCAGAAGGAAAAATTATAATGCTGATATTAAATTAGAGGACATTAATGCTGATAAATTTTTTTGACAATCTTACAATTAGGTAGTCAACTTTTTGTAGCCTTAATTTTGGCACACTGCTTTTAAAGATTTCTACTACGCTTAATTTATTCAATAGAGTAGAGGTGGGGAACGCGTGGCCTTAAGGCCGCATGCGGCCTGCGTGATCTTGTGCGGCCTTCATAAAAGCTAGCATTTGTATTAATTAATAGTTAATTTTATAGATTACAACAATTTGCAAATCAATGGAATTAAATAAAGAATGGCATGAATGTATGTACGCAGGCTTCGCGTTACGAAGCTTGATCCAAATATTCAATTACTTTCAAGCAAGAAACAACTGCAAATATCCCACTAGCTTAAATTTTCCATCGGATTTTAAAAATATTTTAGGAATTGTTGCTATGTCAGTTATTTATAATTTAATACTATTATTTTTCTATTGTATTTCTTTATAGTGTTAAAATTATGTAAAAGTACTTCTACTTTATTATTTTTATTTAAAATGGTATTTAAATACGTAGTTGTTTTTTAAGATTTAATATATATATATATATATATATATATATATATATGTGTGTGTGTGTGTGTGTGTGTGTGTGTGTGTGTGCTGACATAAATAAAAATACCAACAGTGAAATATAAAAAATTACAGTGGTATCTATGAATCTAATAATTCTATAAAAAAAATAATAATTAATGATTAATGTTATAACAAGTTTTTACCCTTATGTGAATACAAAAATATTTTATATTGTAACTTTTTAAGTCAAATAATAAATAAATAAGGACTTAATTTTTTTTGTCATTTTTCTATATAATGCACAAAATTGTTAAAACTATACCTAACTATAATAATTTCATAAAAGTCGCATTAATAGGTACATCAACTTATGCGGCCTCCTTTATTACTACCTAATTTACATGTGGCCTCTAATGGTAAAAAAGGTTCCCCACCTCTGCCATACAGCCAAGTGGCTTGGCGAAAAACTTTACATAAAGCAAAGCAAGGATGTTATTTTCCTCCGTACAAATTTTCATGCAGTTTATATTTAAACATTAAAGATATCATTTAGTAGGATGTGCGTATAAGTACATTACAAAATAGTTTTATCAATTGTATTATGTTCTCTAAACAATGTTTCAGACAAAATATATTTTTTCTCCCAATGCGGTAGGCAATTCACGCTATAAGACATTCGCCCCATCAACAACGCGAAATCTTGTTGGCTATTTTTTTTTATAGGGCCACCATATAGGTGAGCCAACATCATTCGCTATGAAGGAACAACACGGGAACGTCCAAGCCTGATTCGGGATCTGAACCAAGCCCACTGAGTGGATACTCACGACGATGACCGATATAACATGTTGGGCGGCTTCACAAAGAATATAAAGTTTTATATAAACATGCACTGCTACAGTTTGGTTTGGAGTGCTACGGTCAACTTTTGCTTAATGGATAATTAGACCAGATTTGCAGCTTAAAGCCGAGCGGCTAAAATGTCCATGCTAAAACTGGGACTCGAACTCACCAGGGGTGGTTCCAGTCCAGAGTTTTATTGTTTTTTTTTTTTTTTGGGGGGGGGGCAACGTCGGCTTTAAGGGTTATATATATATATATATATATATATATATATATATATATATATATATATATATATATATATACACATATACATACATACATACATACATACATATATATATATATATATATATATATATATTAATTAAAAAAAATAAACATCGTCTCATTTTAAATTTAAACTCATTTAGTATTAGGTCTACGATTATAAAATTTTTGGCTATGGAAAAAAAATACGCCGTGCTTTTTTTTGGGGGGGGAGGGGGGGCAATTACCCCTATTGCCCCTTAGAGTCGCCAATGGAACCCACAGACTCTGTTACCGAATGCCAACGCCCTAGTCATTCGGCTATCGTACGACGTACTAGTATTGAATACGTAAACATGAGTACTAAAGAATAAACTTTGGTGTATATATAACTAATATTTTCGTATATATACACCAATGCAACTGATCTCGTATTCTTTCTCTATAAGTACTGATACTTTTTAGTATTTAAGTGTTGACATAAACCACAAAATTCAAGAAAGAAGCATGGAATTATAGATACCTTTAACCCTTTAATTTCCTAACCTGGGTAAATATATTTAGAGTATCGTAGTAACCTTGTAATTGCATAACTATTTTTTTGGCGAGGAAAAGAAACTGGAAACAAGAAATCACTCAGCTTCTTATCAGCGGTTCATTTTTTTTTTTAATGAATTTACTGTACTCGCTTTTAGAGACACCTACGCATTTTGAATGTGAACTTACCGGTCAAATTACTAGCTATGACCCAAATTGTTAGGGAAGATGAAGCGGGATATCTTAAATAATATTTATTCCAGCTGATTGCTGAAGTGCTAAATAAGGATAACCGATTTTTTGTAATCTATTTTTGTTATGTTCAGCTATAGCTTGGGTAAACAAGACAAATTGAGTCCTACTTTTTTTTTTATACCCGAGAAATGACATTAAAGGTTCATTTAATGCTGCAGTAGCACATAACAAAAGCAAAAGAAACCACTTTCTCCATCAAGGAACTAACATGCCTTATTTATAAGCACAAAATTGAAACCAGGAAGATAGTTTGCATAATATAATCAACTATGTGAATAAAACTATCTGGATAGATTTCAAATGCATTTTTAGAGGAGATTGATGTTTAAACACAAAGCTCGTCTACTTATTGCACGAAACTGATTATAGTGAGTTTTGCTTTTTCAGAAGATTTTCAGAACATTGGACTTTGCTCTCAGCTACAGAAAATTTACCTTACGAATTAGGGCCTGTTCACATAGGAGTCCGTTGCGTTGCGTTAAGGAAACGTCATAGGCCTCCAAACGATTAGCAATGAAATTTTTAACGCCTATGATTGGTTTATTTTCGTCTCAACGTCATATTTTCCTTAAGGGCCTGTTCACATAGGAGTCCGTTGCGTAGTGTTAAGGGAAAGATGACGTTGAGACGAAAATAAACCAATCATAGGTGTTAAAAATTTCATTGCTAATCGTTTGGAGGCCTATGATTGGTTTATTTTCGTCTCAACGTCAATCTTTTTCCTTAACGCAACGCAACGGACTCCTATGTGAACAGGCCCTAACGCTACGCAACGGTCTCCTATGTGAACAGGCCCTTAAGGTCTTAGATATCTGGGAGAAGTGATTTAATCTATTTTTTGGGTATGATAAAACGTGGCGCACAATTCCTCCTTTCTAAATGCGATATAGCTCTAATACTTACCAAATCAAATATTTTGGCATCTGAATTTGTAGGGCCTGTTCACATAGCTGTCCGTAAGCGTAAAGCGTTAAATTTTAACCAATCATATAGCTGAGCGCTATGACATCATTATTTGATTCACGTATCATCATCCGTAAACACTTCGTTGACCTTTTACGCGTACGCTAACGGACTGCTATGTGAAAAGGCCCTGGCCTGTTCACATAGGAGTCCGTTGCGTTGCGTTAAGGAAAAAGATGACGTTGAGACGAAAATAAACCAATCATATGCCTCCAAACGATTAACAATGAAATTTTTAACGCTTATGATTGGTTTATTTTCGTCTCAACGTCATCTTTTCCTTAACGCTACGCAACGGACTCCTGTGTGAACAGGCCCTAAATCTCATGGAAATTGTTTATTTCGCGCTGTTTAATTATTGATAATATACAATTTTAAAAAAATTGCTTTCTGCGCATGCTCAGTGAGATTTTTAATTCTGGCTTTAGATACTCACTAAGCACAAGACCGCTTAAACACATTAATTTGTTTCTGCGCATTATTATGATTTTCAACATTTGACAATGATGTGTTGAGTATAATTTGTATATTAGTACATTTATTTACCATATAGCCGTCATGTTTTGACGGGTATCAACTAGTTTCTTTTAAGTCATGACATTATTTGCACTTTGCACGGTTATTTTTGGTGGTGCCTCGTCAAGAAATTTATTTTTGTTAATACCCAATGGACCTATTGCAGAAGGTGGAGTCAAACAGTGTTTTCAAAAGGTTGTGGGAAAATTATAACGTGGGAAGTAATATAACCTGTAAATTTTCCACAACCAGAGACCACTAAGCGATAAGTGATGTCACTCCTGAAAAGAAACGCAGTGGATCAATTATTAAAAAATTTTATTCAAATTTTTGTAATAGGAGGATAGCCCTATGTTGGATGACCCCTTATAATTCTATCTATTCATTTTTTGTGTAATCCAAAATTTTAAACCGGTCAACCTATATGGTTATGCGGCATTATGAACCAGTCGCTACGCAGCAATAACTGCATACTCAGCCGATGGTTATGCACTTTTTCGGATAATTAGTATGGGCCTGAGAGCCGGACGGACACTTCAGATCTGCCGACCAATTGGGGCAACCCCGGGGCCCATCATTTTTTGTGTATATGAAAGAAATGATGAAAGATTTGTCAGAAAATTAAATGTTGAATAAGAACGTAATTGATTTGAGATAATCATATCGCACCCCTGCAAGAAAAGTGACACAACTCAAAAATACAGCATTTGAGAAAAATGAACTTAAAGAATACTATACAGCTTGAACTAGCGTTGCAATAAAACTGGCACAACTGCCCTCAGGTGGACAAATTGCGAGATAGAGATGTGTCGCTTTTCGTGCACGATGGGGCACTTTGTACATAGTTTTCAATGACATAACCTCAAAACTGCCATTTTTTGACTTGTGTCGCATTTCTTGCCAGGTTGCGATACATAATTAGCTTAATATATATTACTAGCTGAAAACCCGCACTTCGCTACGGAGTGCATTCAAAGTAAATACAACGGTCAATGTATGCAATTAATGCCAAAAATAAATAAATATATATATTTAATAAATACGACGCTCAATGTATACAATTGATGTAAATATATATATATATATATATATTTATAAAAAAATCGTAAGGGATATTTTTATACACAAAATAATGTAGAAGAAAATATTCAAATTAAATCTAATATAAAGAATACTAAAGAATATAGTACAGTTAATATAGTACAGTTTGTAGAACGTTTCTTTTACTGTATTTTAATATTTTTTTGGATAATGTCCAATCGTCTGCCGCATTATCTGGAAGAAAAAAATTTTTTTGTCTATTTAGTTTTTGTGCACGTGACGATAAATTTATTTAAAGTACCAGAAAAAGAAATCACGTGATCAGCATTTAATAAATTAAATTCTAAAAATTAATCTTTAAAAATTCACCAAAAATCAGAAAATGGAGCTAAAGATTCGAAAAAAATCTCATTTTAAAGGAACTTTTTATGATCTTTCCGGTGATATAAATTTTATAACCCTCAAATTATTATTTTAAATCCAAACTTTAAAAAAGTTACAAAAAACAGCTTAAAAATTTAATGTAAAAAAATCTAAGAAGAATGTTTGAAAAATCTTTCTTAATGCACCCCTACACTATAAGAAGAATCGCCATGCATAATGTCAGCCCTTTAGGTCCAGCGGTTTGGTCTGTGCGTTGTATGTCAGTCAGTGAGTCAGTTACGGAACTGTTTTATATATATAGATTAGCTTAATATATGATTAGCTTATCATATATGATCATCACTAGGATATAAAATATTCATAATTGTCATAGGGGATTTTTAGAAGATCATCCTGAATCAAACAATTCGAAAAATTTCCAGTAGATCCTCTACGAGATCGCTATCAAAAGAGTCATCTATTTCGAGGTCTCTCCGAGTTTTCTTCTGATATTATGAAACGAAAGAGTTATAGGTGGATTTTGCAAAAAAAGAAGGAATTTTTACCCTTATAAAAAATAAAAATTCAATATCCCCTGCAACTCCATTCCCTTGCATCGATTTCTTGGAATGTTGTCGTTGATAATTTTAGAGACATGCAAAAAGAATTGCTTTTAAATTTTACGAAAGAGTTAGTGATATACATTTAAGCATGAAGAATATCTCTTGATATGTTTATTTAAATATCATGAAACCCAAAACAAACACAGCGAAACTTGTTAACAGCTTAGCAAACTCCATACATCACCCAGATAAAGCTATGAATGGCCACAGATGAAAAGAAGAAAAAAAAAATACTCTCCTTCATTCACTCGATTCAACTTGGAAGGCTCCACTTCCTGAAGCACGTGGTTTGTTTCATACTAAGTTCTTTTTTCTTCGATTTTTTTTTCTCCTCGATCTTCCATTTAAGATGCACTAAGAATACGACGTGAAAGTCGCAAAGCAGAAAATAGCTTATAAAGATATGGATCTCGAATCTTTTCTACTTTTTATTCTTTATTTTTTCAAGTGAATATTTATCTACTGATATGTACATGCTCAATTTACTGGAAGTGAAAATATTTATAACCGGAGGAACTGTTTCTCGGGCAGTAAGTGGGGAGAAATTAATTTGAAAGAGGATTGCGATGTTCTATTGTTTTTAGAACCTTGAGGTGTTAAGGTTGCCAGGTGTTGAAAAAAAAAAAGACGTTGTTACTCCGGTATGCTCTTCCTGTTATGTAGTTAAAATGGGTTGGAATCCGGTGTCCCACGCCAACCATGAAATAAAATTCAGTTTAATGTTTTCACACGTAACGGTGCTGACTTTCTTACTCTCTTAACTAATCGAGTATTAGGCCTTCAGCTATCTTTTACTAAGTTTTTTTTGGCTTATATCCCTTTTCAAATATTTTTTTCCCAGGACGTTTAAAAACACTGTTCAAAGTAAACCAATATAGTATTTTCTCGTTAGTGGAAAAACTTGAATATTATGAATCAAAGTGCAAATGGAAGGGATAATACTGAAAATGAACTAACGGCATAAAATTGCAATAAATGAGGCTGTGAAAAGCAAAGTGGTTTAAGTAAGTGGTTTAAGTAAGTGGTTAAGTAAGTGGTGTAAGTCAAAAGAGTTTAATATCAAAAACTACAAAACATTCCACCATAAATTGAACAAATTATAATTCATAACAATTATTACAATATTGCAAATAATAACTATTTACAATACCACTCTAAATTGAACATGGAGATTACATATTTGCCCTCAAATAAAAAAAGTCGAAAATGTGGCTTACACCTTTTTGCCTTTCACCGCCTCATATGATGGAATTAAATGATTTAAATAAGTCAATAAGGAAATAAAAATTAAAGACAATAGTTCAGTGAGTCATAGAACTAAAATCTCTTGTTTTATTCCAAGATGTTAATGGCAAATTAAGAACAAGAATTGGACTGAAAGTCGATTCAGCTGTCTGCCAGTTATAAAAGCTTTAAACATGTGTCTTTATCTTTTAGTTTAGTGTTTATATTCTACTATGAAATCTATTTTAAAAATTTTAGTTGAATTTAAATCATCTGTAACACATTTCCGTGGCTAGGGCTCTGGACATAGGGGTCGCTTGTTTTAAAGTCAACAGCTTTAATCACGACTCTTATATTTATGTGACCTGGGTTTCCCATTTTTTTTTTGTAACACACATACATGCTACGTAATTGCTTTCTCTATATCAGAATGTTTTTAATGCAAAACATTCTGCCCATATAATGTTCATTCTGCCCATATAATCATCAACATAATATACCCTCACAAATCATTTTTTAAAAAAATGTCTACATTGAAATGTCAAATTTCTTACGTTATGAAAAACTGATTCCTGTTCTTTAGTACATTCTTAAAATAGCGCCGTTAAAAATGGCTGACGAAAAGTACAGAATCTAACATTATCAGGTTCCATAGCTCACGTAAAATTAACTAAAGTTCGTTTCAGTATTAAGGTTCGTATAGAAATTAGCCACTAAATATAAATAGGAACTTATTTTTTTTTAAATTCACTTCCAGTTAAAAGCAAAACATTAGGTTAAAATTAATGAAAACCTTTATTATAAAATTATGGCATCACTAATAGCATTGCGCAAAATAAATAAGTTATCTACATCATCCTTAAAAAAGATCAAAATGATACCTTTCTAAAATATACATTTATTCTCACCATGCTGATCCCTAAATTACTGGAAAGAGAGAATAGAAACGTAACATCAATGTTAAATCCTAGATCTAAGCGCCAATGTATTCCAAGAAATTTAAAACCCTGATTCAGACTCCAACTTTTAAGTTTGGCTAATACGCGCATGCGCCTACAATCGTGGCTTATTTCTTTCAGCATCAGTTATTTTCAAATTTTTTCCTTTCTTTTACATCAAAATGTTTTCGTCCATATTTCGTACTATTCTCACATTTTGAAACACAATTTTTAGAAACAAATAACCAAAACAAGGAAATTTAATTATTACAACGAGTGTCGACAAAAAAATTTCAATTAAAAATGTGCAGACAAAGCGCAGAAAAAATCCTACAGTGAAATTACGCTGGAAAATTCCTATTAATCTGCATATACTTCTAATTTATGTGAACTGTTGAACTTTCAGCTTCTCATGAGCTGACTCTTCGACCACCCAGCGAAAATGGGTGGAGTCGATTTAAAAACCTCAATAGGTTTTCTTGACCTTTAAAAAGCTTTTAAAATGCAACTGCGTATATCAGCCGACACATTTGCTGGTTACCAAGGGAATAAATATTTAGAAACCAAATTGCAACATGATGCCTCAGTTATCACAAACGAAATTTATGTGCTCGGTGTTCTGCTTTTTTAAATAAATGAATGATACGCAATGAATTTCTACTGAATACGATGGGAACGTTTTAATAAATTGCATAATGGCATACAATTAACCACGAGTATTTAGCAATTGCTTTTACAATTCTAAAACTGCATATACTTTGCATGTGTTACAACAATTAGAAATTTTGCTTTTAAAGCAGAATAGATCTAACTAGCTGAAAACCCGCGCTTCGCTACGGAGTACATTCAAATTAAATACAACGGTCAATGTATGCAATTAATGCCAAACAAACAAACAAAAAAAAAAAAATATATATATATATATATATATTTATAATAAATGCGACGATCAATGTATACAATTGATGTAATATATATATATATATATATATATATATATATATATATTTATTTATTTATTTATTTATTTATTTATTTATAAAAAAATCGTAAGGGATATTTATTTTTTTGGGATAATATCCAATCGTCTGCTGCATTAGAAAGAAAAGGAATATTTTTTTGTCTATTTAGTTTTTATGCACGTGACGATAAATTTATTTAAAGTACCAGAAAAAGAAATCACGTGATCGGCATTCAATAAATTAAATTCTAAAAATTAATCTTTAAAAATTCACGTAAAATCAGAACATCGAGGTAAAGGTTCGAAAAAGGTTTCATTTTAAAGGCATTTTTATGATCTTTCTCGTGATATAAATTTTATAACCCCCAAATTTTTATTTTAAATGCAAACTTAAATAAAGTTACTAAAACAGCTTAAAAATTTAATTTTAAAAAAATCTAAGAAGAATTTTTCAAAAATCTTTCTTAGTGCACCCCTACACTATAAGAATAATCTCCATGCAAAATTTCAGCCCTTTAGGTCCAGCGGTTTTTTCTGTGCGTTGTATGTCAGTCAGTGAGTCAGTTACGGAACTGTTTTATATATATAGATGGCACTAAATTCTATATCATTAAGAATAACATACTTAATTAAACTTAATATTCAACAATAATTTTGATTTTAGTAAAACTAAATTTTATAAATATGAATAGGTCCTCCTGAATTTTCCAAACTTGAACAATATGAAGTACTATTTCGCTTTTAAAGGGAAATGTTGCATTGAAAAATAGTAATTCATATTTTAAAGTTAAAGTTTGAAACGTTTAATGAGGCCGATTGATTGTTGATTGTCTTTGTATAAGATCAAATTAGAAGGTCATAACCATGATATACTTCTTTGAACCGACAACAATGACATTTAATAAGAATCCGTCTGTCATAACGTACTAAATTTAATTATAAGTCCACTGTAATGTAACTACCTCCAATTCAGTAGTCCCTGGCAAGGTTTCATCATTACTTAATTAATTATGTTATTCTCATTTCTAACGTTACCCGACTGTTTCAAATGTGATGTCACTAAACGTGATTCTCTACACTGAATTAAAAACAAACTCAGAGTTTTGGTATTAAATAGATGTAAATATTTTTATTATAATCTTTTAAGGGTCCATGCATATCGTTTCAGTACAAATGCGGGATATTCAAACACATTTCTTTCCTTACTGAGGAAGAAAATAATTACAAGATAAAAAGAACTTTTTATATACCACGTTTTTAATTTTTCTGTTGAATTTTATAAACTTGACAATTCCATGCATTAATAAATACTAAAATTTTTTTTATGAATTATCCCATCAACTTGAAAGAAAATGATCAAATGCTTAATAAAGAGGTATCAATCGTTTAGCTAGGGAATTGGAAGTTGACTTGCGTTTAACGTTTCGTTCCCGTCCCGGCCGATAGATGGCTGCACCATTCTACAAAACAAAATTAACTGTAAATGAATTCAAACCTGCTTAAAGATGGCTAAAAGTATTAAAAGAATTCATTGTCATCGTTTTCTGGACTATTCTAAAAGTTTCAAATGTCTAGCTAGTCGGGAAGTTAGTTAAAAATCGATTGCAAGATTTGTACTGGACAAACACACAAATACACAAACAGACAAACAAGAAAGCGAGTTAATAAAAACATGGTAAAAAATAGTATCATAGCAGCTCGCGAGTGAAAAATCAAAAATATATAGATTTAAAAGGTTGCTCATTTGGTCATATGTTGCATTGAGCTGCTGTGTACTAACCCTATTGGATTCGCTAACCTCAATGTTAACGTATGGAGAAAATATGTCAGCTAATTACTGCTACATAAATGCTGATAATCAAATAAAAATGGTATTATCAGATAGCCTGAACCAATGCTAGCTTATGGTCCCTTTTCTGCACTTCGCAACAGAATTCATTTTATAAATTTCGTCCACCAAAGGAATTAATGAGCGTTTAAAACACACTATACCATATTTACCGAATAATTTAAATTCTAAAATATTGTTTGTATTAGAAAAAAACGAAAATGCCCCAAGGTGTAAAATTTCTTTCTCAACTGCGGAGTACAATCTTTAAAAAAAAAAAATCTTTAAATTCAAGTCGGTAATCCTTGGACACATTTTCTCCATAGGTTAACATTGAGGTGAGCGACTCCAATAGGGTTAGTACACAGCAGCCTTAAGAGAGAGATTTCGGATTATTTCTTACGGTTAAATGTATCGGTATAGTTGTAGTTCTCTTTGTTTTAAATGCTCGGCTGATTTAAAGCATTCATTCTTACCCCTTCACGAAGTAATTTTTTAATGCATCTACTTGGTCGAAAATTTCGCACAAAAAAGGGGGGGGGGAGATTTGCACCTTCAGGAATGAAACCAAAGACAGCTCAACAGGACTACGCCAGTACTGGTATTACGGTTATGGGGGGACTACGCTACGGTTTGTATCGCACATTTATACATGAACTAGCTGAAAACCGGCACTTCGCTGCGGAATACATTCAAATTAAATACAACGGCCAATGCGTGCAATTAATATATATATATTTAATAAATATATATATATATTTATAATAAATGCGACGACCAATGTATACAGTTGATGTAAAAAATATGTATATATATATTTTAAAAAAATCGTAAGGGATATTTTTTTTTTTTTTGGATAATATCCAATCGTCTGCCGCATTAGAAAGAAAAAGAATATTTTTTTCTCTATTTAGTTGTTACGCACGTGACGATAAATTTATTTAAAGTACCAGAAAAAGAAATCACGTGATCGGCATTTAATAAATTAAATTATAAAATTGAATCTTTAAAAATTCACCAAAAATCAGAAAATCGAGGTAAAGGTTCGAAAAAGATTTCATTTTAAAGGAATTTTTATGATATTTCTCGCGATATAAATTTTATAACCCTCAAATTATTATTTTAAATGCAAACTTTAAAAAGTTACAAAAACAGCTTAAAAATTTAATTTTAAAAAAATCTAAGAAGAAATTTTCAAAAATATTTCTTAGTGCACCCCTACACTATATGAAGAATCGCCCTGCAAAATTTCAGCCCTTTAGGTCCAGCGGTTTGGTCTGTGCGTTGTATGTCAGTGAGTCAGTTACGGAATTGTTTTATAAACAGATGCATAGATTGCTGGAAGGAACAGCTGCGATGAAAAACTAGCCAACGCAGCCATTAAAAGTTTTCTACTGGAAGCTTTAATCAAATATTCTGCTTCACATTAGCTGCAAATGAAGTTAGATGATGCAAGACTAATGCATGACTATGAGAGAACCTGATATATTCAATAAAAGCTAAGCATTATACGTTCGCCTTTTTTTAAAACTGAAAACTATTAGAAATGGGTTTAATTTATGTCGTGATGTAATGCAGTAGTAACAGGATATGCAAATGACTCGCCTTGGGGAAAATACGCCAGGGTGCGAAATGATAATTTGTCGGATTTTGTTTCTGCTGCTGCAGACGTAAGAATAAAATAAATAAATTTTACTACCAAAGCTCAAATCATTTTAAAGTAGAAAGACTGTTTATTTGTGAAGAGAAGCTTATAGCTTATTTTCGTTTCAAAGAGTTAATATCAAGATGGGAAATTGAAATATTTAAGATTTTTTTAGTTGTGTATGCGAGGAATAAAAACCAAATCATATCAATTAAATTTCCTTAAATTCCTATCTTTACATTATTTCTTATTAACGAGATTTAATTGGCTTAGCCGATAGCAAATGAAAATCTCGTATACTCAGATGTACCTCTGTATGTATAGGTAATAATAGAAATTCGAAAGAGAAATAATTTATTGAAATTTAATGGAAGTAATTTTAAATCCCTCATTTTTTATGCGAGTGTAATAATTTCTTTGAGCTATATAGGTACTATATTTAGATATATGATACTGTATATCTGTGGCAGAGGTTGATATGTCCGAAAAATTCAATTTTACGTTTTGATATGTCACACTTAAAATTGGTTCTTTAATGTGGCAAAAGCTAATGAGGAATTACGAAATAATACTAAGTTATTCGTATTGGCAAATGCTGTTATGTATAAAAGAATTTTTTCTCAACCCTCCCCCAAAATTTTAGTCACTTATTGAACATTTTCATTGAATACCAGCCATATGCTTGAGGTTTAATATGAGTATTAGCAAAAGTGTATTTGGATAGAAAAACTTAATTGGGCGATTTTATATTTCACAACAAAAGTTGCTTTCTTAATTTGCCGAAAATATGAAAAAATGACATATCAACATCTGCCATAACGCCACAGATACAGTATACGAAAAATCTTGATATTATATTTGCTAATGTGTGTCTTCATTTGAGTAAATCGCAACCTCTCCAGGACAACTAGTTCTCAACATAGTATAAATTTTAAAGCCTTAAAAGCTACTGTTAAAGGAAAACGCATTGAAACAAAACACTATTCCCATTGGGATGAATTTCCCCCTTATATGCAGTATATTAACCCCCTTATATGCAGTATATTAACCCCCTTATATGCAGTATATTAACCCCCTTATATGCAGTTAAATAAGATGACAGTTCTTTTAATCTTATTACTATAATTTGCACATTTTAAAACAGGTATCGCTATACTAAAATCATATGCTCAACTAAACCGCAGAAATACTGAAATGTAAGCAATTAATTTTAAAAATAGAAAAATTATAAGATAATAAAATTGATAACATTTTTTTAATGAGGAAGACATTTTAGATCATACATTTTTGATTTATCTTAATTCCAGCAATTCAAAGCAACGGATGCGCCTTCCTGTCTGCAGCAATTTTCACTGTTCTCTGAAGGTAAAATATTTCTCATAGAATTATCCGTATCGAACTTCATACTAACCTAATATTTCTGATCGTTTTTACGAACCATAAATTTAACGTGCTGGTACTTTTGGTAGACCTGTCAAAATATTTGTACCACACAGAATCACGATAATCAAATGCCGGGCAGCATTGATAGGGGAATACTTCCCAATATCGATGTGAAAAGCCTTGACCAGACAGACAATAAGGGGTGGGGCTTATTTAACACTTAAAAATTTCCAATTCAATGCTGACAATTTATACATCTAGGTAGCGTAGTTGTTAGGTTTATTGAATACTAGCTGAAGTACCCGGCGTTGACCGATTTTAAAAAAACAATATGCCTATGTTTTAATCTGAAATATCATCTATATCTATACAAAATTTCAGCTCAATTGAAACAATACTTTTTCACTTATAAAGGAACAAACATAGGCCTATTCGAAATAATCAATAAATTTCACAGTTTCAATGAAACACGCTGATTTTTGAATAAAGTTCAATAATTCAAGTTCGATTTACGTAAATTGTGCATAAAATTGTACATAAATTCAAAAACAAAGTTTATAAGTTAAATAAAGTTCTGTAATATTATACCAATAAATTTCCAGTTGATAGCCAGTAAATTGTAAATCCTTTACCTTAAATATCTAATAAAAAGCGTAGTTACAAATGTAATTTTCTTCAGTAAAACCTTAAATGTTCAAAAATCCTTTTTGTATTTATCAATACCTCCTCTACTTGAATCTTTAAAATATTAAATGTTTTAATGATAATAAATGAAAGTGTAGTTTGGTGTGTTGCTATGGTTGCTTGACTATGGTTGACAAAGAAAATTCAAATGTTAAATGTTTTACTGATAATAAATGAAAATATTGTTTGATGTGTTGCTATGGTTACTTGACTATGGATGACGCAGAATAAATTGTAAAGGTGAAGCATCAGCTCAACATTTAGGCCCCTAACTTTCTTACTACTGATCAGATATACATAATATATAGCCTATGTCCATCTGGAATAATGTACCTTTCAAATACTGAAAGAATTTTTAAAATAGGTGCAGTGGTTCCGGAGATTACCCTCCACATACAAAATACCCTCTCTCTTTATATATTAGTATAGATAGGAGGGAGAGATTAAAACACATTAATGAGGATTTCTATTAGTACACTGCCATATCAAACGAAGCAAATGGCGTCGATTGTAATACCTTTTGCCAAGGGTAATGACTGAAAAGCTGCCGAAATAAATATTTTATCTTTTTTTATTTCTTGGCATCAGTACACAAGAGTATTTCTAAAATCCGTCACAGTCTGTTGGAAAGAGAGCGTGGGCTGGGAGTTGATATTTTTTTTCCACGCTTAAATCTGTTTATAGGATATTTGACGTCAATTCATAATAATGGATGCGAAACGAAACAGTTAAATTTCCAGCTACTGATGAATTAAGAAAAGATAATTTTAGTAGGTAGCATGGCTAAGTTATTTTGTGATCAATAAAGTCTTTATTAACGTTTCGCTGCAAGTTCATAACTGATTTTTCAATAACGGAGTGTCAAATTTATCGAATATTATATATATAATAGCCTTTGTCTCTGTATAACACCTCCGGGCTGTACTCATCTTTCAATTTAAGCCCTCAGTAAACAAACAGCCGGTTAGGTTTAATTTCAATTTCAGATGTGGATCAGAATTTTTTCTTACCTAAAAACTAATATTGTCTCCATCAAATCACGTTTGTTCAGCCAATTTTTCTATAAAACATTCAGAACTAAGAAAAATTGGATTCTTTTAGCTGTATATTTAACAGTTTTTAAAAATCAGTTTACTTTTGAGATGAATTCTGAAAGTAAACAAACTTGAATGTGAATGAATCAAGTAGCTCAAGTATTCATATCGCGTAATGAGCTGTAAAAAACTGGATGGCAGACTACTACTCCAATCGCATGAAAAACTAAATAAATAAAAAATAATGAAAGGGTTTGCTTTTACAAGGTGTGGATTAAATGCAATATTGTTAGATAATTCGGGATATTTTTTAACTTTCATATACTCTTTCCATTATGACGTCAAAATGACGGGTTACCTTCTTGTCATCAAATAATTAATACTTGTAAAACATTTTCTCAGTGTGCTGTGAAGGGAAGTCTCGACAAGGGATAAACAACGCAAGGAAAAGGGAAATAAATAGTATTTTTTTAAATGACTGCAATAACTCGAAGTTTTTGAAAATAAAAAACATAGTACGTATAGCCAGTTTGAAAATCGATTGATTTATCCAAAAATCCATTATTTTTCATGCATGCACATACGCATGTACACTAATGTGCTAAAAGCTGATGGATTTTCTGCACAATATGCTATTCTGAGTTTGAAGGTTTCCTATTCTACAACCATTGAAGCCAATTATTTCCTTGTCAAGTCCGAGAATAAAACTGCCACCAACCTGCCTTTGTTGTTCAAACTCATTCCTCATGAGATCGGTTGCTCGACATTAATTCAAAATCTTTTAAGACCGATCCAGGTCCAGACGACTCCAGACAACCGATCTCGTGAGATCGGTTGCCTGGAGATGTTGAAAAAAAGACGTATAAGACAGTACTTTAAACTCTCCACAAGATTTCTCAAGAATGCACCATATCACTTCATTCAAAATGTTAATATCTTACTAGAAGATATTGGATACGGTTCTCTTAGCTCTTATACAGTAAAATGTGTCCTTAGTACTCTGAACCAACCAGTCAACTGGACGATATCACTCTCATATATCTATCATAAAGTTCCTGGACCGAGATATAAATACCTCAAATATAACCACTAGGTAGTTTCGAATAGGTATATACATCTAACAAAGGAAATCATTGTCCGTGTGACAGAATGGGCCGCGAGCATTCCTTGGAAGAACTTAAAAGTTTTCACCGCCTTCTGATTTCCTTGTCACGATACATCTTAGAACTACCCTTTTTTCATGTTGAACACTTAATTCAGGCGATCTGATAGTGAAGCAGAAGGCGGATCATGCGATCGGATCATCCGTTTTACAACTGATAGATGATCCAGATATGGCATTTACTATTCGTAGATGTTTCACCTCATAGAAAGAAATCATCTCATGCATTAAGATTGCTGTTATTTATTACAAACGCAATGGGTTTGATGAGTAGTAACTAGAAGTCTTCGTGAGCCGAAAATTCAGTGCTTGCCTCGGATTAGAATGACCGTAAGCCTGCTAAGGAATTGACAGAAGGCTGGTAGAGTTTAAATAATAGGCAACTTAAGATTGGAAGACACTTTCGACGTTCCTTTAATGATCTGCATTGTAGCACAATTATTACCTGTCTTATATTAGTGTCAATTTTACTTAAATTGGCAGGTTTATTCTTTGTAACCATATGTAGTTTATATTAAAATTAGCAAGAAAGTTCCTAAATTATGAAATACTAGCTGAAAACCCGCGCTTCGCTACGGAGTGCATTCAAATTAAATACAACGGTCAATGTATGCAATTAATACCAAACAAAAAATAAATATATATATTTATAATAAATGCGACGATCAGTGTATACAATTGATGCAATATATATATATATATATATATATATATATATATATATATATAAATCGTAAGGGATATTTTTTTTTGATAATATCCAATCGTCTGCTGCATTAGCAAGAAAAAAAATTTTTTGTATATTTAGTTGTTACGCACGTGACGATAAATTTATCTAAAGTGCGAGAAAAAGAAATCACGTGATCAGCATTTAATAAATTAAATTCTGAAAATTAATCTTTAAAAATTCACCAAAAATCATAAAATCGAGGTAAAGATTTGAAAAAAATTTCATTTTGAAGGAATTTTTATGATCTTTCTCGTGATATAAATTTTATAGCCCTCAAATTATTATTTTAAATGCAAACTTAAAAAAAGTTACAAAATCAGTTTAAAAATTTAATTTAAAAAATCTAAGAAGAATTTTTCAAAAATCTTTCTTAGTGCACCCCTACACAATAAGAAGAATCGCCATGCAAAATTTCAGCCCTTTAGGTCCAGCGGTTTGGTCTGTGCGTTGTATGTCAGTCAGTTAGTCAGTGAATGAATGAGTCAGTTACGGAACTGTTTTATATATATAAATAACGTAAACAACGTCCTTTAACCTGGAATGTATCGATAACAAATTCAAAATCTTTAGGATTTTTGTCGTTAGACAGACATGGTTTTAATTTTCTGTTTCCACAAGAACATAAACCAAAGCCCCTATTTAAGTCATTTGAATTAATATTTTACAACTTATCATCGATATGACAGCTGAAAATATCCCAACCGCTCTTTTAAAATTAAAATATCTTGAGGGGGGGCTAACATATGTTACTCTCACAATTACCATTGCGAAAAATTACAGTTTCTCCCTTCTCTATATTTGTTTGTTTGTCTGTTTGTTTAAAGTTCAAACAGAGTGCTCCAAAATACAAGGGGGGGGGGTAGACTCCTCCCCTTTCTCTCACACATACACACACATGTGACCACGGTTTAACGGAGAATAAAACAAGCCCATCCAGGTGTGGTCCAGCACAAGTTGTCAGAAGTTCAAAATACGTCCTAGGCATTGCACAGCCTTAGCCATAGGGCCTGGCCATTGAATAGCAACGTATTGCTCCTGTTACTGCCTGAGATTTAGGCCACAATAACTCGTCTATGTAATCAGGCCAGACGAGATAGCAACAGCGCCCTTTACACGTACGCTCTTTCGCGTGTGCTTGGAGCGTACGAGATTACGCGCGAGAAAACTTGCAGTACGCTCCAAAGCAGCTTTCCCTTCCTCTCCGACACCTTCACACGTGCACTCAATCACGCGAGATTGTGGTTTCACGCGGGAAAGATCGTACGTGTAAAGGGCGCTAATGATTGATATTATTATGTTTGGGCCGCCCAGTATACTATCATGAATAGCGAAAGGGGAAAAGATTTTGTATTAATTTTTACTCACTATTCCTACTGAGTCGTCAAATTTGACAATCCGAATCATATAATGTCTTAAAAGTTCACTGTTAACTTTCTAAAATAAACCCTTGCTCCCCTAAACCACTTTTCAAAAAATGTTGAACCTTATTTCTAGAAGCAGTTACTCAATTAACATTTCTGAATTTAAGAAATTTCCTTTTAAGTTTTTAGACTACTATCAATGAAATTGCTATATTTTACCGCGGACGGAGCCTAAAAGTCCGTCGTCAGGAAGCTTTTGGATCTAGTGTAAGAGGAAGTGAGAGATATCAACCCATGCATTTGTCGGAATTCTTTTGTCTTTTGAATATGTAGTCCTCGTCCCACTGAACGTCATTGTGTTCCTGTCAACTACGCTTCTAAATGTTGTATATCTTGTCTATAGACTAGTATTTTCACCTGTATTCACTTTACAGTGAGACTGGAACCTCTTGCTGGAACTTTAAATACTTATATAATAGCATATACATTGTAATCATGTCATATAAAAATAATTTTTTTTAAAAATCCTCAAAAAGGCTCAATACAATGGAAACTTGTAGCACTAAAGAGATAAGAAATGTTCATTAGTCAACAACAGCTTTTTATAATTTATTAGAAGGTAACCCGTCACTTTGACGTCATAATACGAATAATGACGTCATAATGGAAAGAGTATATGAAAGTTAAAAAATATCCCGAATTATCTAACAATATTGCATTTAATCCACACCTTGTAAAAGCAAACCTTTTCATCATTTTTTATTTATTTAGCTTTTCATGCGATTGGAGTAGTAGACTGCCATCCAACCCGTCATTTTGACGTCATAATACTAATAATGACGTCATAATGGAAAGAGTATATGAAAGTTAAAAAATATCCCGAATTATCTAACAATATTGCATTTAATCCACACCGTGTAAAAGCAAACCCTTTCATTATTTTTTATTTATTTAGTTTTTCATGCGATTGGAGTAGTAGACTGCCATCCAGTTTTTTACAGCTCACTACGCGATATGAATACTTGAGGTACTTGATTCATTCACATTCAAGTTTGTTTACTTTCAGAATTCATCGCAAAATTAAGCTGATTTTTAAAAACTGTTAAATATACAGCTAAAAGCATCCATTTTTTCTTA
>OU015495.1:197672876-197675376 GCA_907164885.2 Dolomedes plantarius
CATAGCTGATATATTTGGCACCACCTTCAAGCAGCTATTTATGACTATCTTTGACTTAAAATCAGCTATTTCAAAATCCATGCGACTTATATTTGTTTCACGCCATTTATCATGAAATTAATTTTTTTCAAATCACACAATCGAATGCAATGCAAATGACTTAAACAGAATACCTAACAGGCTCTAAATATGTAGGTCTTCATTGTTCGTGTTTGTTTAGATAAGAATAAAAAAGGAAACCAAGGTCAATAGTTATTACTGCTACATGTATATGCATTGCATGCAAGACGAGATATTTTATTGATTAGTGTTTAAATGAAAAATCCTTCCTTGTTTCTAATGCTTTATTTATCTATAATAATTTATCTATATTTATCTCGAGGAAACTTAGCTCTAATTTTCTACTTTTTCTTGTAGCTTTTACTCCTGTTTTGTTGCTAATGGTCAAACGCGAATTGCTATCCCTTCGAAATAACTACATTTTTTTACAACTACTTCATCTATCAAGTACAAAATGTGTGACATCGTTTTTATAGAAATGCTTTGAGGAATAAATGAAATTTTGTAACGAAATACCTCACTTTCTGCATTAGATCATAATTAATGATATTAATGTTATAGAAACATTTTATTTCATGTTGGTTATTTCAAAGGAGAGCAGCGAACTTTTTTACGCCGTATATTTCTTTTAAAGTATTTGTCACTGCTATTTAATAGTATCTATTTAAAAGAATTAGGGTTGGAATTTGAAATTTAAAAAGAAAATTTAAATATAAGAAAAAATTCAGGTCTTCAAAGAAATTTTTTATGTAGATTTGGAACCCATACTATTTTTTTTTAAGTAATCTCTCTCTCTCTCTCTATATATATATATATAAAAGTTCCGTAACTGACTGACTGATTGACATATGACGCACAGACCAAACCGCTGGACTTTATGTCCAGCGGTTATTTCGTTAATGTAGTTATTTCGAAAAAGGGCTGAAATTTTGCATGGCGATTCTTCTTATAGTGTAGGGCTGCACTAAGAGATATTTTTAAAAAATTCTTCTTAGATTTTTTTTTAATTAAATTTTTAGCTGTTTTTGTAACATTCTTTAAAGTTTGCATTTAAAATAATAATCCGAGGGTTGTAAAATTCATATCTTGAGAAAGATCCTAAAAATTCCTTTGAAATGAAATCTTTTTCGAATCTTTACCTCTATTTTCTGATTTTTAGTGAATTTTTAAAGATTAATTTTTAGAATTTAATTTATTAAATGCTGATCACGTGGTTTCTTTTCTTTTAATTTTGCGTCACGTGCATAACAACGAAATAGACAAAAAAAATTTCTTCTTGCTAATGCGGCAGACGATTGGACATTATCCCAAAAAATATTAACATACAGTAAAAGAAATGTTCCTCAAACTGTACTATATTAACTATACTATATTCTTCAGTATGTTCTATTAGATTTAATTTGAATATTTTCTTCTACATTATTTTGTCTATAAAAATGACCGTTACGGTTTTTTTATAAATATATTTTTTCGCTTTTTTACATCAGTTGCATACATTGATCGTTGTATTCATTATAAATATATATATATACATATTTTTGGCATTAATTGCATACATTGACCGTTGTATTTAATTTGAATGTACTCCGTAGCGAAGTATGGGTATTCAGCTAGTAAATCTATAATAATATGGATCCCTTAAGTTTTAAAAGGTACTCTTTTGAAAATAAAATATATATATATATAATAATTTCTCAAACTTTTAAGAATAATTTTTTTTTACTTTTTATTCATAATACAGTTGGTTGTCTGTTTAACGACTTTCAAGGGACCGTGAAACATCGTCCTCAAGCAGAGATCGCCCTTAAGCAGAATTTGTGAAAAGATACCATTTCCCATAACGTCAGAGGGGCCGGGACTGGGAAATATCGTCTTTAAATAGAGATCGTCGTTAAGTAGAGCGTCGTTAAGTAGAGCGTCGTTAAACAGAGAGCCAACTGTATTAATTTTATTCTCGCTAAAACTGTATTTTCTTTTATAAATATTATTTTAAAATATTCGAAATTGGCAAAGAAAATGACTAAAATGATAAAAAAATATATTTCAAACAGTGCCGATCCCTTCAATGAAACGTAAGTATGGGGAACATAATTGTTGGAAGTTCAATGCTGAAAACGTCCAACAATTTTACTACCCCGCATTTGCCTATTTTAATAGTAATAATAGGATTTAGTATTAAATAAAACCTCTATGTATGTTTCTATATTTCTTCAACCAATAACTTGAGATCCAATGTTTTCTGAGTTCAAATCTATTCAACTATTCCATTCGGTGCCGTACTAAACGACTATCCCGCTTTAATAAGCATTTGCTTTTACTTCCGATAAGGTATAGTTACACTTATCAAGACACCTTTTGAGGTTGCTGAGCTCAATGATAAGTCAAGGAATGACATTTGAGTTAAAAAGTTCGGAGAAATTCCTGTTGGACAGTAACTGGG
>OU015495.1:197682876-197745376 GCA_907164885.2 Dolomedes plantarius
TAGAGGCCACATGTAAATTAGGTAGTAATAAAGGAGGCCGCATAAGTTGATGAACCTATAAATGCGACTTTTATGAAATTATTATAGTTAGATATAGTTTTAACAATTTGGTGCATTATATAGAAAAATAACAACAAAAAATTAAGTCCTTATTTATTTACTATTTGACTTAAAAAATTACAATATAAAATATTTTTGTATTCACATAAGGATAAAAACTTGTTATAACATTAATCATTAATTATTATTTTTTTTTTGCAGAAAAAATAATACGTTTTAACGTACATGGAGTCAGTCACAACAATAATAGCAAGAAAATAGTTTTTGTGTAGAGATCATATAACATGTCTGGTACTATTGCTAAGAAACTCTGAGCATTAAGTTACATATAAAGTGTAGTTAAAGTATCATACAATCAAGGTAAACGAAGCTCATTTGGATAAATATACAATTGTAGCGACTTTAGACAACAATTTCAAAATGTCGACTTTATTTTGGCCGACACTGTACATACATTCATGCCGTTCTTTATTTATGTCTATTGATTTGGAAATTGTTGTAATCCATATAATTAAATATTAATTAATACAAGTGCTAGCTTTTATGAAGGCTGCAAGAGAAGATCACGGAGGCCGCATGCAGCCTCAAGGCCGCGCGTTCCCCACCTCTGGACTATGGCATGAATTATCTCGTGCTGTCCGTGAAAGGAATGGATGCAGATTCGCGTACATTGTGACCCCACAATTAAGAAGCCGACGAATTCGCGATGTGGATGGGTGAATATCCGAAAGACAAGTTCCAGTCGAATTAGAGAAAAAAAAATTGCTGAAGTATCATTTGTTATATCACTTTCTGCATTTAAAAAAAAATTTAAATCTGTGGATCTGTTTGGAATGAGGGAATATAAGTCACAACAGAAAAATAAAACAGATATTTTTTTTCTGTCAGGGTAAGTGTATTTAGGAATGAGAAAATGAAAAGAAAATAACTACTTGAGCGATGTTATTTTTTTTTATTACGTTCAGAAACACGAAATGTCCTTGAAATCTAATTAATGCGTTGTCATTGCCTTTTTGAATGCATAAAATGTAATCAAGTCTTGCTCGGCCATTATTATCAGCTGTTCTGAACAAATGGTTTTGATACCTCTTCATCATTTGAATAAAATAAGGTGGAAGAAACAATTAGCTATCCAAATAACAAATCAAAACGTTGTCCAACTGAGCGAGTATTCATCTGAGATACAAAAAAAGACCATCCCTATTAACTCCTAAAACACAATTTTTTCTTATTCCTCTTTTTTTTTAAATGGCAAAGATGTGATTTATTGAATTATCAAACAGTATTAAGGAATTTTTTAAACCTCATTAAAAGACTTTTTACAGTATATAGACACAGTACATGTAGATATAGTATATCAAAGTATATCTGTATTACAGTATATATACAGGTTAACTATATATATAAAACAGTTCCGTAACTGACTGACTGACTGACAGACAGATTAAATGGATTTTAAAGTGTATTTTTAATCTGATTAAATGACAGATAACATACAGACCAAAATGTTGCATTTAAAGGGCTGAAATTTTGCATGGCGATTCTTCTTATAGTGTAGGGCTGCACTAAGAAAGATTTTGAAAAAATTCTTCTTATATTTTTTTAAATTAAATTTTTAAGCTGTTTTTGCAACATTCTTTAAAGTTTGCATTTAAAATAATACGAGGGTTATAAAATTTATATCACGAGAAAGATCATAAAAATTCCTTTAAAATGAAATCTTTTTCGAATCTTTACCTCCAATTTATGATTTTTGGTGAATTTTTAAAGATTAATTTTTAGAATTTAATTTATTAAATGCTGATCACGTGGTTTCTTTTCTTTTTGTGTAATTTTGCGTCACGTGCATAACAACGAAATAGACAAAAAAAAAAATTCTTGCTAATGCGGAAGACGATTGTACCTTATCCAAAAAAATATTAAAATACAGTAAAATAAATGTTCCTCAAACTGTACTATATTAACTGTTCTATATTCTTTAGAATGTTCTATTAGATTTAATTTGAATATTTTCTTCTACATTATCTTAGCTATAAAAATATCCGTTACGATTTTTTTATAAGTATATATTTTCGTTAACTTTTACATCAATTACATACATTGGTCGTTGTATTTATTATAAATATATGTATATATTTATTTATTTTTACTTTAATTGCATACATTGACCGTTGTATTTAATTTGTATGTACTCCGTACCGAAGTACGGGTTTTCAGCTAGTACTATCGTAAGAAGCAAGAAAGGCGTTCGAAAAGTAAAGGAATAATACCTGCTATAACACTGCTATAACAGTTATCTATATATATAAAACAGTTCCGTAACTGACTCATTCATTCATTCATTCATTCATTCACTGACTGACTGACATACAACGCACAGACCAAACCGCTGGACCTAAAGGGCTGAAATTTTGCATGGCGATTCTTCTTATAGTGTAGGGGTGCACTAAGAGAGATTTTTGAAAAATTCTTCTTAGATTTTTTTAAATTAAATTTTTAAGCTGTTTTTTTTTACTTTTTTTAAGTTTGCATTTAAAATAATAATTTGAGGGTTATAAAATTTATATCACGAGAAAGATCATAAAAATTCCTTTAAAATTAAATCTTTTTCGAATCTTTACCTTCATTTCCTGTTTTTTGGTGAATTTTTAAAGATTAATTTTTAGAATTTAATTTATTAAATGCTGATCACGTGACTTCTTTTTCTGGTACTTTAAATAAATTTATCGTCACGTGCATAAAAACTAAATAGACAAAAAATAATTTTTTTTTTCTTGCTAATGCGGCAGACGATGGGACATTATCCAAAAAAATATTAAAATACAGTAAAAGAAATGTTCTAGAAACTGTACTATATTAACTGTACTATATTCTTTAGTATTCTTTATATTAGATTTAATTTGAATATCTTCTTCTACATTATTTTGTCTATAAAAATATCCCTTACGATTTTTTTATAAATATATATATATTTTACATGAATTATATACATTGATCGTCGTATTTATTATATATATTTATTGGCATTAATTGCATACATTCACCGATGTTTTTACTTTGAATGTACTCCGTAGCGAAGTGCGGGTTTTCAGCTAGTATTTATATAAAGAAGAATACTTGTAAATCGTAAAGGCGGATGACATCATGCATCCTCAGACTAAAGGCAGATGTGGATAACAACAACAGTAGGCACACTTAGTTGTTATAATCGTCATATATCTGAGACAACAACAACGAGTTGCTTTAAGGGGATGGTGGACTTTCAAATTACCAAAAATCGAGCAAAAATTGGAATTTTTTGGGGGGGTTGTATTAATATTTTAAAAACATGTAAATATTGGAATGAAATGCATTTAAAATGTGTAGTGAAAAAAAAATGAAAAATTGGTGGCTTTAGAGTAGTAAGTATTAAAGGTAGATAAAAAATTATCTTTTAAATGACTTTTTCTCAAAATGAGAAATTTCCATATTTGCAAGTCTTTAAAATGCTCCTCGCGTCATAATTTTTGACGAAATTTTATGAAATTTATAATAAAGATTCCTGTAATACATCAAAATAAAGTTATGTATCCATTTAATATTCGAGGTCATTTACGTTATAAAAGTTTAACTTTAGTGTAGAAAAGTACAAAAATTTCGTGAAAATTCAGAGTACAAGCATAAAAATATTTTCTAAAAATTAACTATTCAACGAAAGTACAAAAAAGTACATAACTTTGTTCAGAAAGTATTTATAAGCAATATAAATGCAAAATTAAGGGGATAAGTTTAAAATTGAGTCGCAAGGAGCATTTTAAAGAAGGGTAATTTAATTTAAATTTTTTTAATTATAAAATATTTTTTTTAAACATTTATAAAATTTTATAAGGTGTTTAATATTGTTATACTTTAATGAATATATATACAAAATTTCATATCTCTGTGGTAAAAATTTCAAAAATCGTTTTGAAAGGTCCACTATCCCCTTAAACTTTAGACAACGAGTTGCAGAAAACAAGAAGAAAAATCTTGCAAAATGAAAATTACATATGAAGAACGAGCAGGATCGTGGATAGGGTTGTCTGAATGGCGTAAACATTCTGTGGGGCTCAAGAAAGTCAGGATAATGATTCACGTTTCGATTGAACTCTCGCAGCAGTGACGAATGTGATAATCAGCTCCACAGTGGCTCAGTTGCACAGAGATCCCGAGTAAACATTGCTCTAATCCATCAGACGTATGATGAAGGGTTATGTGGGATTATCCATGTAATCCGGGGATGGCATTGTGAGACACAAACTTGAGTAATGGCTGCTGCAAAAAGGATTATCTAACATGATAAAAAAAAAACGCTAAATGAATCAAGACATGTCATCAAGAAGAGGCAAATTTCCAATGAACTAGACTTCCTGGATAAGGTTGGAAACTGTGATAAAATGTTTACAAAACCTACAAATTTAGCCCCATTATTTTCCAATAGAGCAAAATTTTACTTTCCCCTTCGAGAACCTTATGTTTAAAAGGTTTTCAATCCCTACCTATCAATTTTTTTGCCGATGCGGTAAGCACTTGTCCAGAGACATTCGCCATACATACACCGCGACTTAGTTGGCTTCTTCATTATGTGAGCACCAATTAGATGAGTCAACATTGCTCACTGTCTGGGTGCCCGATTTCGGCAGAGTACCCCCAGGGGTGACATCTGGGGCTTGTCCTGTTAAAACAACCCTTTTTTTAAAAGACTAAATAAACAATTTGGGAAATAATTCCTAAAATTAATATATATCTTGTTTTTAACAAAATACTGCATGCCAAATTGCTTGGAGCTTACATTATTCAAGAACAAACGCTTCCTGAAACCATCATCGTGTATTGGTTTATTTAGATTCCATAAGATTCAGATGCCAGTTTATTTTAGCGTATCATATTTCGAACTCTAGCCGAATTTCAAAAATTTCCCCCAAAAATATAAATGACTATTATATTAAATTAGAAATTTGTTTAAATATATTTTACTAGCTGAAAACCCGCGCTTCGCTACGGAGTACATTCAAATTAAATAGAACGGTCAACGTATGCAATTTATGCCAAAAAATAAATATATATATTTATAATAAATGCGATGATCAATGTATACAATTGATGTAAAATATCTATCTATATATATATATATATATATATTTATAAAAATATCGTAAGGGATATGCATTTTTTTGGATAATATCCAATCGTCTGCTGCATTAGAAAGAAAAAAATTTTTTTTTTTGTCTATTTAGTTGTTACGCACGTTACGATAAATTTATTGAAAGTACCAGAAAAAGAAATCACGTGATCAGCATTTGATAAATTAAATTCTAAAAATTAATCTTTAAAAATTCACCAAAAATCAGGAAATGGAGGTAAAAATTCGAAAAAAATTTCATTTTGAAGGAATTTTTATGATCTTTCTCGTGATATAAATTTTATAACCCTCAATGTATTATTTTAAATGCAAACGTAAAAAAAGTTTAAAAAACAGCTTAAAAATTTAATTTTAAAAAATCTAAGAAGAATTTTTGAAAAATCTTTCTTAGTGCACCCCTACAACATTAGAAGAATCGCCATGCAAAATTTCAGCCCTGTAGGTCCAGCGGTTTGGTCTGTGCGTTGTATGTCAGTCAGTCAGTGAATGAATGAATGAATGAGTCAGTTACGGAACTGTTTTATATATATAGATTATAGAGACTTCATATAAAGTGACCATATTGTGTCATTATTATTCATTTTAAAGTGTATTTTTTATGTCAGATACAATTATACATCGAGGACTGTAAAGTCAGAAAGAGAAGGAAGAATGTCCCCGAATACCACAAAAATACCTCTATGACAATATAAATATTTCCCGAGGAGCAAAAACCTCAAGCTAATTAAAATGTCGTTAGAAGAACTAGGTCGAGTCCCGAATGAAAATAACCAAGATCAAGAGAGGAAAATTTCGGTTCTTGTTTTCTATATTCATACACAAGAAAACTGGTACAGAATTTTGCGGCTTCTGTATCATTTAACAAGCTGAGGTAAATATGTGCAATTATGCAACAGCTCCGCCTTCACTCGATTGAAAAATTCAGCCACACCAAAAGCTTAGTCATAAGACAGTAACTGGAGTAACAGGATTAGGAAGAATTTAAGTTTTTTTTTCTTAACTGATTACAGCCACCACAATAAAACAAAAAGTGAAATGGGATTACCACTTTTAACACAGACGTGCATCTGTCATTTTTTGTAAAAGGATATGTATAACGATCTCTCGATGAATAACTGACTGCCGATGAGAGAAACGTGAGCTCGAGGATTTGTTGGGGATGTAACTAACACAACAGAGAGCGTAGTAGTTTAAAAAAAATTCATATTAGTCTTCATGATAAACATATTTCATGCGGGAAACGTACAATTAAAAGGAATGTACCTGTGAAAAGATATTGGGAGAAATAGATTAAGTTTGCAAAAACTTGTGTACACAACCCAGTTTTACAGGTTTTAGAACGGATATCAAAAGTTTTGTTTCAAGGGATGCGTACTGCCATTGCAAGACGTATTTTATGCCTTCCAAAAACCAAAATTTAAATTCCCTTTACAGTTTTCTAAGTTTGCAGAAACTTGTGTACACAACCCAGTTTTACAGTTTTAGAAAACTGTAAAGGGAATTTAAATTTTGGTTTTTGGAAGGAATAAAATACATCTTGCAATGTCAGTACGCATCCCTTGAAACAAAACTTTTGATATCCATTCTAAAACCTGGCGGTGGCTCTGTAGTGGTTTAGAGTTGCATGATTTTCGAGTTTGCAATTAGGCCTTTCATGAACATTTTTTATTTATTAATTTTTATACTACTATATTTGTTAGCCAATGCTCCGAAATTATGAAATGCAGATTTACAGGAATGCAGATTTACAGAAATGCTGATTTGCAGATTTACAGAAATTATGAAATGCAGATTTTTAGACAGGACAAGGATTCTAAACAAACAGTAAATATGTAAAGATTAAAAATTTATAAAGTATAGAAAAAATCTATTTAAATCTACAGCACCCTCCACACACTAACACAATGCCATGATTGGTAGATTTGTACCAATCACAATGGCATGTAAAATTTGTGGTATTTGTTGTATTTGCAACAGAGAAAATACGAGAAATTAGTAAAATTAATTCATAACTCATCAAAGCATGCATTGAAGGCTAAACACAAGACTATTAAGTAACATTTTTCAATGGAGAGAGATGTTTTACGTCATTTTTTTTACGCTAAGAATGTTGCTTTTGTCATCATTTATTCTTATTTATCATTATTAATATATTTTAATGTATTTTTAATTACTCTTCATGGCTCATATGAAGTTCATTTTTAAATATTTCTAACCCTCTTGTATCATTAATTTCGTGCTCTTTTATATACGATGCTAGTAAAATAGCAAAATGTTCAAATAACTTTCTTGCAGTATGTCCATTAATTATGTCTTTCTTACGGATTCATATTTTATTAATACCGTATTTATCAATGTGGCATAACGTAAGTTATTACTGAATACCTCAGAACAGTTCTGACGTCCAAACTCGTCACCATTTACTCCAGACTAATGAAATGGTTATAAATGAATGCAGAAAACACCTATTTCTTTCATTAACAATATGTACATTTACCTAACAAGAAACTATTCGTTTCGCACCGAAGAAATTATGATATATTACTGTGATGTCCATGAAAAAACTGTTTAATCATCATATTCTGTGTTTACAGCACAGTTACTCCTTTACTGAATGCTTTTAAATTTCACAGTCTAAATATGAAGTATTTTTTATCAAAAACATTTTTCTAAACACATCTAACAAAGTGCTTCAAATATGACTCCATTTATTAAAAGTATATTGGTTGGTTTTATGAGTGCGTCATTTATATCAGCAGTTCTCAACCTGGGGGGCGTAGAAGAATTTCAAGGGAGGCGTGAGTTAAAAATTAAAATAAAAAGTAAAACGACCTCACCTAGATCCTTGATTACCTCAAATATATTTCATCTATATTTAGTTCTTTGATTTCATATGTTCTAATAATAATAATAAATTCCAAATTAAGATATGTATAGTAAATTAAATTTTGTGTATGACATTATCTATTCTATATTTTCATTTAATTATCAGCTTCAGTTTCAAATTCCGATTATACTACTTGTATTGTGTACCACATATGTTGGTGGTGGTGGGGAGGGGGAGGCGTGACCTCACATCCTTGTTCAAAGGGGGGGCCCAGAGCCTGAAAGGTTGAGAACCCCTGATTTATATAATACTAGACCAATGTTAAACGGATGGATCCTGCACTTAGAGCCGATTCGCCCATTAACACCGTGAAATCTTGTTGGCTACTTTATTATTGGGGGGGAGGGGGGCAGTTGGCAAAGGCAGCGAGCGGGCAAGTGATCAGGACGTCACTGGTTCGATGCCCGTCGCTGACAAATCCACCGCCATATACACTAATGGCGGCTGGTTCACGAAAAATCTGTCGTGGCTGCAATGTCTTCCAAGTTCTCAAATTTACCACTAGAGGTGCGGGGTCAAGTGTACAGGTCACGTCACTTGACTCGGTTCTAAATTTTGGGACATGCTTGCAAAGGGTTGTGCTGGCCACCTATACGATGCCCCCCCCCCTTAAATGAATGGCCAGAAATCTCGAGGTGTACATACAGGCGAATGTCTAGCAACAAGTGCCTCCGTGTTCGAAAAAAAAACTTTGTTATTGGAGCCCTAAGTAGGTAAGCCAACATTGCTCCCTATGAAGGGGCAACACGGGAACGTCCAAGCTTTACTGGGGATTTTAACTCAGGTCCATTGCGTGGGAGCTCAAGATGCTAAACACTATACCACGTGGGTTGCAAGACCCAATATCTAGGGCACTCGTTTCGTAACCAGAATCTGCTGATTCGAACCCTGCGGTAAGCACGGATGTTTGTAACCATTTAGAATCGGCCTTAAGCAATAGGCCCTGTTCACGTGAGACATCATGTTGCAAAATATGACCGCGCTCTAAAGCAACCAAACGAACATCACCTAACACTGTTAGTTAAAAAAATTGACTGGTACTTTGATAGGGGGTGTATAACACGGAAATCGAAATTAAACTATAATTTAGGGTGTATATTTTATTAGATTACTGGAAAATATTTTAGCACTGCCTTTGTGTTAAACGGGATTGTTATAAACAGGAAATCCAACGTAAATAAATCACAGATAGCAGTAAGGTGCAATTTTGCATACGGCCGTTTCGAAGCTGCAAAAGCCGAAAACTAAGCTTAGTTTTCGGCTTTTTAAGCTGCCACTAAGTTCTTTGCACTGATAAAGAAGCTCCTTTGCAGCTTCGAAACGGCCGTATGCAAAATTGCCCCTTACTGCTATTTGTGATTTATTTACGTTGGATTTCCTGTTTATTCCTCGAGCACAAAGGTTTTGTCTTTTCTTTTCAAAACATTGACGTTAACGGGATTGTTAAGTTTTGAAGATAAAAAGTGCTTTATATATTTTAATCAAAATGATAACTTAATGAATTTGTGCAATATAGTTCCCAAGTCCAAACTTATGATTATTTGCCTGAAAGTAATGAAATAATTATTAGCGAATGTGTCACACTCAAACATCTATTTCTTTTATAAATGCACTCCATTTAACTTTACGACATAAATTTGTTTTATCCGGAAGGATAAAGCAGAATAATTGATTTTAAAAATCTAGCCACTCTTATATAATACCAATACTTGGAAGTTGTGATATACACAATATTTCTTTCATTTATGCCTCATTTTAAAAAGGAAAGCCATCGCTGCATTTCATCACATTCTTTGATTTATGGCTGTCCAGAGACCAATTACCGAACCTGGAACATTGATTAGACGTAAACAACTCGAAACACGACTTGTTCAAAATGCGGTCACTTATTTGGGAACTTAGATAAAACTATGTACACTTATTAAACGAGTTGACGTTCCGTTCCTAAAATGATATATCTTAGATTTTATAAATTATCATTTTAAGCATTAATTAACTATTTATAAAATAGGATTTACAGAATCTAGTACTGCATTTGCAATTTAATGGCAGTTTCAATGACGACACTAACTTCTCTTTAAAGCATATCTACTTTGAATATACGATTCTGTGAAATGGTTAAGGATTCGGTAATTATTAGAGCCTTTTTATATTATTTTAATGTATGCATTAGTAATTATCCTTTCAAATTTTAACTCAATTTATTAATTAGTTTACGATTTAAATTTGAAAAGTATTTTAGTATTTTTCTTTTCTTCTCATTACTAGTCAATACCAGTGGCTCCATGTGAAAATTATTTTGAAAATATTTTTAAAGTGAGGGGATTCAGAAGAAAAACAATATGGTGTCCATCCGCTTGCAAGGATGTCTTTCTAAGATTCATAAAGGAAAATACCTACTTCACAAATTGAAAAAAAAAAGAATGCAAGCAAACTAACCCATGCATCTATCGTAAAACGAAACTGTTATTTTATTTTACTTATTTATTTATTTATTGTGGTTGTCAAGGTACGACGAGTGAAAATCAAGTAAAAATCATAACATTTCCTTAGTACACAAGGGGTCATACAACTGTTGAACCGTCAAAAAAATCAATTTTTTGAAAAAAATTATATGAAAGATTAACCTTTTCTGAGTATTTTAAGACAATCTGCTTCAAAAAATTCCCATAATTACAGAAGTTATGAATAAAAACGTATCAGATGTGTACTGTAAACAGATTTAAAGGGCAATACTTCAAAGTGATTTATCTCAAAATGTGTTTTTTTTTCACATAACGCACTTGGTATCTCTAGAACTATTTCATATTTTTGCATGAAATTTTCACAGAGGGTACATATTATCAATGGCTTGAAACTGAACCTAAATTTGTTTACAGATCTCTAGAGAAGGAATTTTGCATACATAGATAAAATTTAATTTATTAAGAAAAAAATGCACTATTTTCAGTTTCAAAGTAAAAATAGAAATATACCTTAAATATATACAAATTTAGGTTCAAATTAAACTTTAGTTTCTGCAGTATGTGTTAAAAGCAGAAATTTTGTCTTCAACTCAATTTTTTTGGTGTATTTATGTGCGTTAGCTTTGATATCACTTTTGTCCAAAGCAAACTGCTTATTATTTATGACTATTTAACACAAATTATTTTTAACTATCAAACAAGAAACAGATATATATTCATAAATCAAACATTGTTCTATTAACAGAAAAAATTATGATTTTAAATCTTATACTTTTCAAGTTATAGATTGTCGAAAGTGACACAATTTCTATACTTTTTCGACTTTTAACAGTCGTATGACCCCTTAGGGGATGGTGAACATTACAAAGTAATTTTTGAAATTTTTTCCTCAGAGATATAAAATTTTGCATATATATCCATTGAAGTATAAATATATTAAATACCTTATAAAATTTTATAAATATTTTTTTAAATTTTATATTTTAAAAATTGAATTTTTTAAATGCTCCTTGCGATCCAATTTTTAACTTCCCCCCTTAATTTTGCATTTAAATTACTTATAAATATATTTTGAACAGAGTGATCAATTACTTCGTACTTTCGTTGAATAGTTAATTTTTAGAAAATATTTTTATGCTTGTACTCTGAATTTTCGTGAAATTTTTGTACTTTTCTACACTTGAGTTTAACTTCAATAATCTGAATGATGTCGACACCTAAAATGGATACATAACTTTATTTTGATGTACTAGAGGAGTCTTTAATAAAAATTTATAAAATTTCGTCAAAAATTATGACGCAACGATCATTTCAAAGACTTGCAAATCTGGAAATGACTCATTTTGAGAAAAAAAGCCATTTAAAAGATTTTTTTTCACCTACATTTAATACTTACTTTTCTAAAGCACCAAGTTTTCATTTTACTTTTCACTACATATTTTAAATGCATTTTATTCCAATATTTACATATTTTTAAAATATTAATACACTAAAAAAAAATTCTAATTTTTGTTCGATTTTTGGTAATTTGAAAGTCCACCGTCGCCTTAAAGCTATTTTCACGGTAAGTCAAATGGGAGAAAAAGGTTGGTTTAGAAAGAAGTCAAAATATGCCATCTTCTCCTAATTAGTTAATTTTAGAATAATATATATAATAATTCCATTGCATAAAGAAGCATAGCCATTTAAGAAATTTGCTTCCGAAATCCCTAAAATATAAATTACTTGCCTGAACGATATAGATAGAAGTAATGATCAAATTCGGGCAAACGTTGATGATGAAATTTGTATTCCCAATTTAATATAGGCACTGATATCCTTAACCATTTGAGGGGCTTCGTTTGCGCAGTGCAAACGCCTAGATCTTGTCTTTTTTGCTCTTGTATTCAATGTATTGCAGTTAAATGACCAGAAAAAATGGCTTATGCCGCCATATGATATCGGTTTAAACAAGTAAAAACATTTTGCAACATTTTATTGGAAAATTTTTCAAGATTTTTTAGGTTAAAAAAATTTGAAAAAAAATCTGCACCTAACAAACGGTGGAGGTTTTTGCCCCTGAATGGGTTAATAAGACGTGGGAGGCATTTTTTTACACTAAATAGCAATTTTTAATCGAACCGGGAACGCAGACAGGAGGCTTCAAGGACTAAACTATCCCCTAAGTTTGGGTGTTTTGTATATTATCAAAATACATTAGGTCGCCTGTGACCGCAGTTCAGTCACAGGACCGAACAGCGGTCCTGTGACCTCGACAATTTTTTCTCATTATGTCCCTCAGTCATACAAAATTTTAAAAATATTATTTTTAATTTTCTCTCTAATCGTTTGTATTTTTGTGTTCAACGTAATTATCAGGATTTAGTTGTACAAAACGTATAAAATAAGGGAATTACTTCATTAATTTTCGTCTAACGTTCAATTTCGATTGACGTTTTCAAGGGTTGAATGAACTTTTATACAAAAAAAATGTATTTAACTTACATTTTAAGGGGCTCACTTAACCATTACAAATACTGGAAGAGCAAGCGAGTCCTAATATCGTACCCTTGATCACCAGTATGTGACAAATTTCAGGGCTCCAAACGCATTAACCTCAGATTCTGCCTGCAGCTTTAATGCTAAATTAACCGTAGTTTTAATGACTTCCCATGGGAACACAATTTCGACAGCTTAAAAAAGGCGTCTTAAGCCCTCCTATCTTTGATATGTTTATTAACGTTGGTGAGAATAATTCCTCAGTAACAGGGATAAATAACACCAGCAATGACACCAAGAACTAAAATAACTGATATGATCCCAAGGACTCCACAAAACAGTTGGGTTTCTGTATTTTTCTATAGGATTTTTATTAATAACTAGCTGAAAACCCGCGCTTCGCTACGGAGTACATTCAAATTAAATACAACGGTCAATGTATGCAATTAATGCCAATATATATATATATATATATATATATATATATATATATATATATATATATATATATATATATATATATATATATATATATATATATATATATATATATATTTATAAAAAAATCGTAAGGGATATTTATTTTTTTGGATAATATCCAATCGTCTGCTGCATTAGAAAGAAAAAGAATATCATTTTTGTCTATTTAGTTGTTATGCACGTGACGATAAATTTATTTAAAGTACCAGAAAAAGAAATCACGTGATCAACATTTAATAAATAAAATTCTCGAAATTAATCTTTAAAAATTCACCAAAAATCAGAAAATCAAGGTAAAGGTTCGAAAAAGATTTCATTTTGAAGGAATTTTTATGATCTTTCTCGTGATATAAATTTTATAATCCGCAATGTATTATTTTAAATGCAAACGTAAAAAAAGTTTAAAAAACAGCTTAAAAATTTAATTTTAAAAAATCTAAGAAGAATTTTAGAAAAATCTTTCTTAGTGCACCCCTACACTTTTAGAAGAATCGCCATGCAAAATTTCAGCCCTTTAGGTCCAGCGGTTTGGTCTGTGCGTTGTATGTCAGTCAGTCAGTGAATGAATGAATGAATGAATGAGTCAGTTACGGGACTGTTTTATATATATAGATTAACATACTAAAAATTCACAAAATTCAATTACTAAATTATATGATGACGTGCACATAATTATTTTTTTAAATAATTATTATACTACTATTATTATTATTTTACTTTCTAGATTTTTTTCATACTGTGTGTGCAAATAACTGTAGTACAGTCGTGCATTTTAAGGAGAGAAGGGACCTTCAACCTCGAATTTTTTAATTTTAATTTTTAACTCTATATATATAATGAGATTAATTGATATTCTTTTTTACCACATAATAGACCCTTTGAATTTGAAATAAGAATTTTTTGGCAAAATAATGCCTGTTTTTCAAAATATTTTTAAAAAATGGTAGCATTTTTCAAAATACTCCTCCATGCGCATTCCATATCATTTAGAAACCTTCATTTTTTAAATATAGGTTTACCATAAATATATAAATATAACTGTGCATTGAATTTTTTTTGTATAAACCAGAAGTCAAAAATATATTTTTTTAAATATGCCTGTTATTTTTTTATGTTTTTGCATGTTTCTACTTTATTTCATGGTCTATAAATTTGGAAAATATTTGTGGTTTCAAAGAAGTTTTGTGAAAAACACTTTCGTTAACAATCGGGAGAAATTTTGAAGATATTAGAGAAATATTAAAGCGCATGAAGCATTTTGAAAAATACTAGCAGTTTTGAAGAATTTTTTTAAAAAATAGGTCTTATCCTTCCACAAAAGGCTTATTTGTGAATTCTAGGCGCTTTCAATATAGTAAAAACGATTTTAATTATACTCATTTTGTATATAGGTTAAAATTTAATAAAACTAAGCTGAAAGTGTCTTGTACCCTTAAACTCTCTTACAGTAAATATGCCAAAAAATCTGAATGTATTAAATAAGAAAACCCTAAAAACATGGAAGCAATACTTCAAAGAACAGCATCGAATTTTTAAGTACGGGCTGAACAATAGAGAAGGAAGATATTTCCTTTTTATCTTTATAAGTAATAAAAAAATAAAAACTATCCGAGTGGTGTGGAATTTTGGTATATTTTCCGACAAACAAGACAAAACAATGCGAGAAAAAATTGCCAAAAATTTGAGTTCTTCGATAACACTTGAAGCTCTGTCACGTTGGACAGTTAGAGAGATAGAGTTAGATTTCAATCTTTATTCGTCCGGAAAAAAATAAAATTAGCTATAAAAAGAGAATAAAATCTTGTGCAACAAGACAGAATACTTCCGGAACAAACTTAATCTAACGACAAACAATATAAAACTCGCCTCAAATCGAGTGTATAATTTTTTCCCCCAAGCGAACAACATTACTGAAAGACCAGTGAAGATATATCTCGCTGACTATTAGGTGCTACATTAGGCAACATTTCTTCTCAAGTTAATTTATCTATAAAATCTACAAGGTGCGCTCATAAAGTAACCAGACAATTTTTTATAAATAAGAAAAATATTACTCACTTTCAAATAAATTTATCTCCTTCAAAATAATCATTAAAGGAGTCTATACAATTTTTTCAACGTTTCTTCAAGTCATCGAAACACTGTTTATAGGCGTCGGAACTAACCGTTCGCAAAATACGCGTCACATTTGATTTAATATTCGAGACGTTTTCAAATCTCTGTCCTATCATGGCCATCTTAAGCTTCGGAAAAAGGGGAAAAAATCAGCTGGCTTTAAGTGGGGAGAATATGGTGGGTAATTCATCACTGTAATTGAATGCTTGTCAAGGTATTGCTGTACCTTGACAAGCATTCAATTGCCCCCTTACAGCAGAAATTGCTGTAAGGGGGACAAGCATTATCGCGTAAAAGAAACCATTGCCCAGAATCAAACAGTTCCTTCCTAACTCTCCTTATCCTGTTTCTTAATCGAAAAAGCACCTCCTTATAAAAATAATGATTAATTGTTTGATTTTCAGGAAAAAAATTTGCTGTTAATAAGCCCTTTGTAAATAAAAAAATTCAAAATCCATGAAAGGACAGCGATTTGAAAACGTCTCGGATATTAAATAAAATGTTACGCGTATTTTGCGAACGGTTAGTTCCGACGCCTATAAACAGTGTTTCGATGACTTGAAGAAACGTTGGAAAAATTGTATAGACTCCTTTGGCGATTATTTTGAAGGAGATAAAATGTATTTGAAGGTGAGTAATATTTTTCTTATTTATAAAAAATTGTCCAGTTACTTTATGGGCGCACCTTGTATTAAAGCTGTTTTAATTGTTTAAAATAAAGCAAGCATGATTTTAGTAGATATGTATTTTGATAAACTGGTGAATTAAAGAGCATTAATATTTTTTGTGGCGGACTTTAAACACATAACACAGACACAAATAATTAAAAATTCCCTTATCAGACCCTTGTTAGGGAAAAACTTCTAAGAGAGCATCGGAGGCTTCTTTTGACTTCACTCAGTACATTCCACCCTCAATTGGGAGATTCACAGAGATAACATTAAAAGCTCTTCTGTAGGGAATGTATTCTTCCTCTAGCATCAGATAAACCAGTGATGGCTCCCCTTTATGAAGCTGGAAATTCTATTCTAATTTACCGAAGCAATCTTAAATGTGCAGACAAATATAAACAAAAATTTTGGCGTACTGGAAGATAAGATTTACAAGGGAAAAAAAATCCCTCGCCTGTCAAATGGCCTTTGACATCAAAACATGATGATCCACTGTCAGTCGAAAACAAAAACCAGGGAATGCCTTTATGTGGTCCTCTTTGAAACAGGTTCTCTTGTATACACGACACATTTATTCTCTTCCTAGCATATAAAATATTAAGTACGTTCTCTGGTACAAAATAAATTTTGAATTTCAGTAAAAATAGATTTAATATCTGGGTAATGTCAGTTTCATAACGTAAGTGGATAAGTTGATTTAAGAAGAAATATTTCAGAATTACATTAAGTATGAAAATATCTACGACTCTAATAAAGTTCCTGAAATCCTTTTAGGAATAAAGAGGTAGTTTCCAGTCTAAATTTATAGTTTTATAAATCCTAATCTCACACCCACACGTTTGGGAGATATGCATGGAAACATTTAATTTTCAACTCTTGGGTGCTTTCAAACCTTTATTATAACATTTCTGCAGACTTTTGACTTTGAAATCGAATACAGACTTGATTTTCCGCCATGTGAAAACGGAGATGTTTTTTACATTTATTTTTTTGCAGGATTTCGAGTTTGACGTGGAAAGATACATGCTTTAAGTTATCCTAAAATGTGAAGCAAAGTTAATGAACAACTGTCTATAAAACGATTCTTCCTGTTTGAAAGATTCCCATCCAACGCATTGGAATACATGCAACATGTGCCTGTCGCTATTCTTCCACTTTGTTATATAGAAACATGGCTAGGTCTTAATATAATTTCAGCAAGGTAACACGTTGCAGAAATGCCTAGTCACTGCGGGTTGGTTTCGTTCGAGAATAGACACTAGATGATACTTCAGTATTGCATCACCATTACAACTCCACGGGAGTTTTCTAGGACTCGCTAAGTTCAAACTGTACTACATGTAGATCTGTACATGTAGTTCGGTACTGAAACTTTCAAATACACACGAATCAAAATTCTACCCCACCCTTTATTTGACTAATGGAGCCTAATACCTTAAGGCTACAGTGTATTAATCCAACTGATTCGCTCCCCTGAATGTTAACCTACGGAGAAAATTTGTCTACAATTTACAGCTAAAAAATGCTGAAAATCCAATAAAAATGGTATTTTCAGATAGCCTAGCCTGTACTTTTTTTGCACCTTGCAACAGGATTCATGCTATAAATTTCGTCCACCAAAGGAATTTATGAGCGTTTAAAACACCCTATACCAGATAAATTAAATTTTAAAATATTATTTGCATTTTATAAAAACTAAAAAGTCCCAAGATGTAAAATTTATTTTTCTAGTCTGGAGTACAGTTTTTTAAAAAAATCTTTAGCCACATCTCCTAAATCGTACAACAACCCCGTTAAGACTACTGTGTACTAACCCTATTGGATTCGCTTACCTCACTATTAACCTATGGAGAAAATTTTGTCTTCTATTTACAGCTACATAAATGCTGATAATCCAATAAAAATGTTATTTACAGATAGCTTGAACTATTTTGCACCATGCAACAGGATTCATTTTATAAATTTCGTCCACCAAAGGAATTTATGAGCGTTTAAAACACCCTATACCAGATAAATTAAATTTTAAAATATTATTTGCATTTTATAAAAAACGAAAAAGTCCCAACATGTAAAATTTCTTTTTCTAGTCCGGAGTACAGTTTTTTAAAAAAATCTTAAGCCACATCTCCTAAATCGTACAACAACCCCGTTAAGACTACTGTGTACTAACCCTATTGGATTCGCTTACCTCACTATTAACCTATGGAGAAAATTTGTCTTCTATTTACAGCTACATAAATGCTGATAATCCAATAAAAATGTTATTTTCAGATAGCTTGAACTATTTTGCACCATGCAACAGGATTCATATTATAAATTTCGTCCACCAAAGGAATATCTGAGCGTTTAAAACACTCAGATAACACACCGAATAATTTGAATTTTAAAATATTATTTGCCTTTTTTTAAAAAAATGAAAACTGCCCCAAGGTGTAAAATTTCTTTTTCTATTACGGAGTATATTAAAAAAAGAAAATCTTTAAATCCAAGTCGGCAGTCCTTGGACAAATTTTCTCCATAAGTTAACATAGAGGTGAGCGAATCCAATAGGGTTAGCACACAGAAACCATAACAGCTTGTTTAGCACTTCAGGTCATATGAATATGAGAGTTACAGTTTCAGTGCTTAACCTAAAGTTTTCTGTTACCATCCGAAGCCAAGTTATTTGACTTCTGACCCATCCATAATTTAACTCCTATTCAAATGGGAGAATATGTGTATACTTTAGTCCATAAATCATATATCATTCCATGAATCATTATCATATATATGCTTTGTATACCATTCAGTACACATAAACTAAATTACATTTGATGTATAAGAAATTCAATATAGTCAGACTCATTTTAAGTAGTGGGTTCTAAGACATAGTGATTTATATATATGGCTACTAATATAACATCCCTCCAGTTTCATATTCTTTTGTGCACTAAATTCCCTGTTACCTTTATCCGCACATTGCTTCCTCCTGCTCCAAAAATAACAAAATAAACATTTGAAGTAAAATAAAAGTTAATTTAAGAATGCCATTATCACATTCTTCTAAAAGATTGTCGCAAACCTTTAACTAAAGGTTAACAAATGATGTAAGTCTTATTACTATCTTAATTAAACTGCGTTCAAAATAATTATATAATTCATTTTAAATCATGGAACATTTTTGTTTTAAGGTGTATAGAGCCCTTTTAGTATCATATATATATATATATATATATATATATATATATATATATATATATATATATATATATATATTCTGGGGAGTATCTTTTAAGCAGGAATAACCTGGCGTCCAGAATAATTTAAAATGATTTCACAATTATTTTGCAAGATTATTTTCATCTATTTATAATTATACATTTATGAGAAAAATTTCGAAACATTTTTCTAAAATCGGTAGCAGTATATTAAATACGTTAAGACATTCTTTCAGTTATTTAGCGTCGACAGATTTAATTCTGAAAGCTCTGGAATGTATTCCTCTTTTATTTTCCTTGTATTTTTGCGCGTACTGATATCTTCACATCAGAATCCGCCTTTCCACGATTCTTCCTCGTTCACACGTAGCTTAGATGTGAAATGCCTGAAGACGGCGTCATACGAAACGAATGGAAATTTTATCCCCAGTTTGCACTTGGGCTGCCAGTTGTTTCTCATTCAAAGCGAATCACGGATGCTAATCACGTATATAACCGATTTATTTTTCGAGTTGATTAACGTTTGTGGTGTTTCACAGGTACAGACAGTTAAACTCTAGACAGATTATCCACTACGACAACTCTGTTTGGCAAGCTTTTTTTGTTAGTGGTTAAATGAAGGAGGCTGGATGCAAATAACTTCGATTTCCAGTTAACTCTGATTTATCAGTAGCCTCGAATCATGAAGTAAAGAACTGGGAAAAAAAATAAAAGCAATGTTGTCTATTATTATAAATCATGCATTAATATACTTCGGTTGCAGAGAATTATATGGATTTTCACTCACACGCAGAAATATGTATATCAGGGGTTTCCAACTGGCGGCCCGCGAGCCACATGCGACCCGCGGTGACTTTTTTTGCGGCCCGCGAAGACTTCTAGGAAAATAATTTGCAGCATCAATTTAGATATTCTTAGTTAACGAAAAATGTTTTTGTAAAAATCTATATTGTTTTCAAATGCTGTTCATTTACAAAAAAGATGGATTTTCCTCGAATTCCATTAAAAGTAGGGTGTCCACTCATGTTCAATTTCATACCCCCCCCCCCACACTTCTTATTTAAATACCCACTTCTTATTTGACTTTTTTTGTGTGTGTCTGTGTAATTTAACGAAAGTTGGCCAGTTATAATCAAGGTCGTTGTTGGAGGTTCATCCTCGAATTTTTTAAAATTTAATAGTACATACTATACACAAATCCTCCAAAAACCCCTCTCTCAAGAAAAAGGAACTGAACAAATCCGGACTGGGTATGGTCCTGATTAAATTGCGGCCCGCCACTAGACAGGTGTTTTCGATTGCGGCCCTTGGACACTTGTAAAGTGGAAACCCCTGATATATATATATATATATATATATATATATATATATATATATATATATATATTCATACACACACACAGTCGATTCCGGTTAATCGGACCACATCGGGACGCGATCATTTTGGTCCTAATAACCGGCTGGTCTGATTACACGAACTATGCTCTATGTTACATGACAGGATTCGGTCCTAAGAAGCGACTGGTCTGATTAACCAGTCGTCCAATTAACCGGATTTGACGGTGTGTCTGTATATATATATATATACGCTTAGGAGACCAGGGTGGTATTATAAACTCAGTAAATAACCATAAGAATGACACATGTTTTAAGAACAGTAAACTCCCAATGCTTATTAATGCAACGGTAAACACCAAAAATCAAACCATATCAATAATTCCAAGTAGCTCTGTGTTCCTTAAGCCTGCTGTGTACTAACCCTACTGGATTCACTCATCTCAGAGTTAAAATACGGAGAAAATGTGTCTACTATTTACAGCTACATAAATGCTGATAGTCCAACAAAAATGGCATTTAAAGATAACCTTAACTTTTCTGCACCTTGCAACGGGATTCTTTTTATAAATTTCGTCCGCTAAAGGAATTTATGTGAGTTTAAAACACACAAGATTTTTTCCAAATACTTGGTTACTATTTGGAAAAGTTGAAAAATTTCCAAATACTTAGTTAGTATTTCCAATAAATAAGTTTTAAAATATTATTTGCATTTAACAATAACGAAAAATTGCTCAAGGTGTAAAATTTATTTCTCTATTACGGAGTACAATTAAAAAAAAAATAAATAAATAAATAAATAAATTTAAGTCGTCAATTCTTGGACACATTTTCTCCTTAGGTTAACATTGAAGTGGATGAATAGCAGCCTTAAAAATGTACGTTGATTATTTTTCAGATGTTTTACATGAATTGCATGTACTGTTTTCAATAATCTCTAGAGAGTAATGGCTTATAACACTTTTCCGTTCTCTCTGATAAAAATAACTGCTACATTCCTTATCTGTAATCGATGTCGACATTCCTCCGAAAATTTTAAATTTTATTTCCAGCTTTTCTTTTTCTCAGTGATAGGATAATCTGCTAACAGATAAGCAATGGAGAGTTTATCTCTGCTACATAAAGAAATCGTAACACCACGATGAGGATAGACAATTACTTTTTGCTGAATAAAGAAAACTTAAATATATATATATATAAAACAGTTCCGTAACTGACTCATTCATTCACTCACTGACATACAACGCATAGACCAAACCGCTGGACCTAAAGGGCTGAAATTTTGCATGGCGATTCTTCTAATAGTGTAGGGGTGCACTAAGAAAGATTTTTCAAAAATTCTTCTTAGATTTTTTAAAATTAAATTTTTAAGCTGTTTTTTAAACTTTTTTTACGTTTGCATTTAAAATAATACATTGGGGGTTATAAAATTTATATCACGAGAAAGATCATGAAAATTCCTTCAAAATAAAGTTTTTTTCGAATTTTTACCTCCATTTCCTGATTTTTGGTGAATTTTTAAAGATTAATTTTTAGAATTTAATTTATTAAATGCTGATCACGTGATTTCTTTTTCTGGTACTTTCAATAAATTTATCGTCACGTGCGTAACAACTAAATAGACAAAAAAAATATTTTTTTTCTCTTTCTAATGCAGCAGACGATTGGATATTATCCAAAAAAAATAATATCCCTTACGATCTTTTTATAAATATATATATATATATATATATATATATATATATATATATATATATATATATATATATGTTACATCAATTGTGTACATTGATCGTGGCATTTATTATAAATATATATATTTATTTTTATTGGCATTAATTGCATACATTGACCGGTGCATTTAATTTGAATATACTCCGTAGCGAAGCGCGGGTTTTCCGCTAGTTAACTTATAAAAATCTTTCCTTCGGTCAAAAATATTGCTTCATTAAAATACGATTCCCTAAAGTTTCTAATAAGTAATAGTGAAATGAAAATTTCTTTTAGAGACTTCTCCGCAATAAAAAGACATATCTATTCATTTATTACTCAAGGGAATAAATACTACACTTGATTTATTAATAGATAATGGTTTTACCCACAATTTTCCATGGTTATTAGTGCACGGTTCTGCACAGGAAACCAACAAACAGGGATAATCTAAAATTAGCGCATACCTTAAAATATGAATCATTCATATTTTTCAAGTGTACCGATTTATGCGGAACCAAAACAGAAAATTTATTCTTTCTAAATTGCACACATTTTGTGATGGCTTTTTTTTTCGCTCAAAAGTGTCTTTATATGGAGATCATTATGCATATAACGGATACTTAAACAATTAAAATTTTGATAATATTAAAAATATATGACATGGTTAGTTCTTGATATATTTGCGTATCCAATAATTCTGTTTGATTTTTTTTTTAATTTTTGGGCATAGGAACGGTTAATATACATTTTATCTTTAGGACTCATGAAAAAATTTTATTTATAAAAATTTAAATCAATTTTAAAATTATTAAAAGTTTTATAAATAAAATTTTCTTAAAATAATTTATAAAACTTTTTTTTTAAATATCGAACAAAAAAAATAATTTTAAAGCTTAGTTTTCGGTTCTTGGAAAATATCAGAAGTTTTGTAGACAATTAAAATCCATGAAGACATTTTATTGAAAATTGATCGAAGGAAAGTTCTAGAAAGAGATACCTTGCAAGGAATTTCTGATATATCCTTCTCAAAGTCGCAGATCAAGAAAAGTTTTACTTTGTCAATGTAATCATCGTAGAACAGTGGTTGTTAACCGGGCATTTCTAGAGGTACGAGAGAAGGTTCTAAATTTTTAATGAAAATTGCCAATTGTGTGATTCATTGTGGAAAATATAAGCAAAATTAATATATGGGTCCATTTTTGTTTGACCTAAATTCAATGGATGGCAACATTTTATCATAAAACGATCTTATCGCAATGCGAGCTAATGCACGTATTGAAATGGAATTTGAAAAACTGGGCTTAGAACAGTTCTGATGTACGCAGTTAGAACTTTATCCAGAACTGGCAAAAGCAGCATTAGAGACACTTTTACCATTTGCCACCACTTACCTTTGTGAAATGAGTTTTTCATCTTTTTTGCTCATCAAAACAAAAGCCAGAAATCGTTTAAATGCATCTGATGACTTATGTGTGGCTCTTTCAAAAAAAGAGTCTCGTTTTAAAAGGATAATTATATGAACAAACAACAACAACGTAGCCATTAAAAATGTAGATATTGTTTTATATGTAACTAGCTGAAAACCCGCACTTCGCTACGGAGTACATTCAAATTAAATACAACGGTCGATGTATGCAATTAATACCAAAAAAATAAATATATATATATATATATATATATATATATATATATATATTTATTTATATTTATATTTATATATATATATATATATTTATATTTATATATATATATATATATATATATATATATATATTTATATTTATATATATATATATATATATATATATATATATATATATATATATATATATATATATATATATATATATATATATATGTATTTATAAAAATATCGTAAGGGATATTTTTATAGACAAAATAATGTAGAAGAAAATATTCAAATTAAATGTAATAGGACATACTAAAGAATATAGTACAGTTAATATAGTACAGTTTGAGGAACATATCTTTTAGTGCATTTTAATATTTTTTTGGATAATGTCCAATCATCTGCCGCATTAGCAAGAAAAAAAAATTTTTTTTGTCTGTTTAGTTGTTATGCAAGTGACGATAAATTTATTTAAAGTACCAGGAAAAGAAATCACGCGATCAGCATTTAATAAATTAAATAATAAAATTAATCTTTAAAAATTCACCAAAAATCAGAAAATGGTGGTAAAGATTCGAAAAAGATGTCATTTTAAAGGAATTTTTATGTTCTTTCTCGTGATATAAATTTTATAACCATCAAAGTATTATTTTAAATGCAAACTTAAAAAAAGTTACTCAAACAGCTTAAAAATTTGATTTTAAAAAATCTAAGAAAAATTTTTCAAAAGTCTTTCTTAGTGCACCTCTACATTTTAAGAAGAATCGCCATGCAAAATTTCAGCCCTTTAGGTCCAGCGGTTTGGTCTGTTCGTTGTAAGTCAGTCAGTCAGTCAGTCATTTACGGAACTGTTTTATATATATAGATAATATAGTATGTATTGTAAATGTTTTAATTTTTTTATGCAATAAATAAGTTATCTTGCAATAAATGTCTCTTCCTAAATAAAAAAATATTATTTTTCAAGGGGGAGCTAGAGCTAATTCTCAGATTCAAGGGGTTGTTGACTATTAAAAAGCTTAAGAACCACTGTCGTAGAAGAATGCGGTTTGTATTTTATTTTACCTTAAAAGCTTTACAGTATGTTCGATATCCAGAAAAAGAAAATATTTTTTTAAACAGTGTACAGGAACCTCGCAAAAAGGGTTTTATTACAACAACTAAACTTATGTAGGTTCACAGTTTTTCATTTAAAAAAAAAAAAAAGTCTGTTATATTCCTTTTTTTCGTGAGCCATGTTGACATTACAATGAAGTTTCATTAAACTTTTTTGTGGTTCATTTAACAGATGCGGATACTCACTAAACCTATTATTCACTTACGACTTACCAGATGTTCAGCATATTGAAAAAAAAATACAAACACACCAAAATACAATATCAATATTAAGGTTTCTGTTAAACCCGTGTAACTCTTCTCAAAGACTTACGGAAGCGTGTAAATGCATGGCTGTGAGGTTTCAATTTATGATCATAACTACTCGAGGAAAGTCCATTATCTATTAATTAAAATTAATTTAATTTTTTAAAGTTAATTAAATTATTTTTGCTCTTTGTTTCTTATAGTCTCAGAGCTCTGATCATAATAATTTAAAATTGGGTTTTAGATGGGTTTTAGTCTCTTCTGTTATCTAATGCAAACAATGTTGAGTGTACGTTCAATGGAACCGGGAGAAAGTGCAGTCACGAAAAATACATATACATACAATATTTGAAAAAGATACAGTCTTGAACCTTGAAAATCACAGTTACATTTTATAAAAAGTAACTATACAAAAACTGTGAACTAGAACAGTATTTTGATATCCATATTAAGTGCAATATTCGTTTATATTTTGTCGATATAATTCCTAAAAAATTCTTAGGAATAAAATTTTAATAATTCTTTGAACGAAAAATAAAAGTTGTCTACATAAATTAATCAAATGGGAACTGAATTTATTGTGGATTATGTATTTTAATATGAATATAACTATGAAATCAACTACCAATAAAAATTTAATGATTCTTTAAATGATAAAAATAACTAATAATTTTTATTTATTTCTAAGCGTATGGTAAAAGAAAACTTTAGGATTTCATTTCATTGTTTCTTAAAGAGATAAGCATATGTATAACGCTGAGTTTGCAAGTAATAACTGTTAAGTTATTTAGTCAAGGCACAGAACGACTGAACTATATTTTAAAAAGATACTTATTTTAAATCTTATTTCTTTCAAACGATTTAATTCCCAAAATAAAATAAATAGTAAAGCATCCCTTGAAGCATAATATGAATGGAAATTTAAAGCAAGTATAAAATCTCTAGTGATGTCAAAAATATTAAACTAAAACTACTTCAAATTTTTCCTAGGAAAGAAAATAGAAATTCCAATTGAATACTGATATTCCAGAATGCAATTAACAATAACCGCCAAAGAAAAAAAACAGGCTCTTTAACATTGCTATCTCTCTGTTAATGCCTACAAACAATTTTTAAGCGCAAAAGACATGTATAAACAGCGAAAACCAACTTACCCTCAGCTTTTCTCTCTTAGATATAAAGTTCTTGAATAATCCTCGAAATTCGCAGCACACGATTCTCTTCAAACACACAAATTTTGCATTCAGCGTCGTTCATTTAACACCAAGCGCGCAAGTTTTGATTTAACAAATGATCGCGAAACCGCACGCACAGTACAAACAAGCGCGGCAACTTCGGTGCGAGCAATGAATGCGTCTGGACACGAAAATCGTCTGCTCTAGGGTTTACCTGAATGACAGGTGCTGCCGCGCGCAGACCATTTTTAATTCGTTCTGCGGCTGCGTGCCGATTTCGGAAGCCGGAGAGGGGATTTCGAGGGTGCCCGACTCACGAAACGTGCGCCAGATTTGTATAGAATTTTGGTTTTATTTATTCCAGGGTAGGGCGTTCGCGTATTGTGACAACAGGTTGGAAACGCATGATATAGGTGAATGAATTTTTAAAAATGGTTTTATAGGTCCGCGAGATGCACTGAGAGTCGTAATTTATGCTTCCGTTTCAGAGGCTTAATTTTTTTTTAGTAAAAATATTTTCTGTGTTCTGTTCAAAGTAGTGAAAAATATTCTAATCGAATGAGAAATAAATATTATTTCATTTAGTCTTTTTATTTATTAATTCTTAACAAAAAGGTTAAAAAATCAATACGCTCTTTATCTATATATATAAAACAGTTCCGTAACTGACTGACTGACATACAACGAACAGACCAAACCGCTGGACCTAAAGGGTTGAAATTTTGCATGGCGATTCTTCTTATAGTGTACGGGTGCACTAAGAAAGATTTTTGAAACATTCTTCTTAGATTGCTTTAAATTAAATTTTTAAGCTGTTTTTGTAACTTTTTTTAAGTTTGCATTTAAAATAATAATTTGAGGGTTATAAAATTTATATCACGTTAAAGATCCTAAAAATTCCTTTAAAATGAAATCTTTTTCAATTCTTTAACCTCAATTTTTCGATTTTTGGTGATTTTTTAAAGAATAATTTTTAGAATTTAATTTATTAAATGCCGATCTCGTGATTTCTTTTTCTGAAACTTTAAATAAATTTATCGTCACGTGCATAACAACTAAATAGACAAAAAACGTATTTTTTTTTCTTTCTAATACAGCAGACGATTGGATATTATCCAAAAAAAAATAAACATCCCTTACGATTTTTTTATAAATATATATATATATATATATATTACATCAATTGTATACATTGACGTCGTATTTATTATAAATATATATATTTATTTTTTTGGCATTAATTGCATACATTGACCGTTGTATTTAATTTGGATGTACTCCGTAGCGAAGTGCGGGTTTTCAGCTAGTTTATTTATATATTTTATTTTAGTTTTAGTTTTAGAAATCGTTGTTGAACGATTTCGTCTATTTGACGAGCATCTGAAGAGAGTTCTTTTCTTACTGTTATCGATATTATTTCATTTAATCTTTTATTATTTCATTTATTTTATTTAATCTTTTATTATTTCATTTAATCTTTTTATTTATTAATGTATTATTTCATGTTATTATTTCATTTAATCTTTTTATTTATAAATTCTTAACATAAAGGTTAAAAAATCAGCACGCTCTTTATTTATTTATATATTTTATTTTATTTTTAGTTTTAGAAATCGTTGTTGAACGATTTTGTCTTTTTGACGAGCATCTGAAGAGAGTTCTTTTCTTACTGTTATCGATATTTTTTCTTCGAATACATTTAATCCAAATGGTTTAATGTAACTGTCCCCATTTCTGCTACTTAGAAATATTTTTAGACGGTCGTCTTAAAAGCATTTACAGCTCCATTCACTTTCATAATTGGCGAAACTGATAACGGGTTGTTGTTGACAATTTTTAAAGCAATAAAAAATAAGAAAAGTGAAAGGAGACAAAACATTTATGTTTATCTTATGTTAGAAACGCAATGTAATTAGTGGAAGGAAGTTCTTAAATCGACCGTAACGCAAAGAAAAATGCCACATTTTCGAAAACAGATTGATATAAATAACATGTGTGTGTGTGTTTATGTGTTTCACCTGCAGGTGATTGCTGACTAGAATTCTACATTGTTACAAAGATCTGAATCAGTAACATATTTGTGATCTTTTAACTGTCTAGAAACCTACAAAGTGTTTTTATGCTTGTAAAGTTTGGTGGCATGCATAAATCCAGCACAATTAAATAATTTTATCCAAAATTTGATGCACCACGTAAACGTGCATATACATTTATTTATTGAGAGTTTTGTTTAAGAATACTTGGGTCCAAACGAGAAACTTCAGTGCATTATGGATATCTTGCATGAAGCAAGACATCACTCTAAACCAGGGGTGTCAAACTCGCGGCCCTCGACGAACATTTTTGCGGCCCGGCTAATATATTGGCACACAATAATATATAATAAAATAACCGACGCAGAATTATAATAAGATAGGAAGAATTCGCTAAATGTTTTTTTAATGATATTCTTTTTTGCCATTATTAAACAAAATGCATAAATTTATGTTGAATATACTGTAATTAGGTAAATATACCTACGTTTCTATTAATATTGTTTTTTTTTTTTTTTTTTTTGCGGCCCACCTATAGTTAAACCTTGTTTGTTTGGCCCAAGGTAGCCTTTGAGTTTGACACCCCTGCTCTAAACCGATTTTGTTCAGTAAGGATTTTATACACCAAAAAAAAATTTAATTTAAATGATGACCAGCGTGTAAGAACATTAGGAGTTAAGGTATAAACTAATATTTTGAGATCTTAAAAAAATGTGGTTGCGTCTTCATGGAATTTGGAAGTCTTAAATCCGTACATCTGGAAGGATTTATGAGGATTAGCGAAAGGAAATACACAATCTTCGGAAACTGTATCCTTAAAATTTTTAGGGACTACGTTATTTCTTGCAAATGCATTGCTTAAGGAAATAAATAATTTATTAAATTACAAACTATTTTTGTCCATAATGTAATACTTATGGTCGCTTCCTTTATGGATGAATCAAAACATATGAAATACTGATCTGTATAACATATTTGAACTCATATTGACACAAATAGAAGTACAGGCTAAGTTGGCAGCTTTGAATTTAACGCACAACACTGCAAGTATGTAACTTAGTTTTATGAAACTAGATATAATTTTGCTACTACTTAATGCGAGTAGCACACATTATTACATCCTCTTATTAAGTGCATCATCCGAATTTGTAAAAACTCCGAATTTTTTTGGTAAAATATTGTTTTTTTGAAAACATTTCCAAGTTCCTGAACCACTTTTAGTGTCTGCAGAAGGCGCTGAGTAAAATTATATGCATGCGTTAAATACCCTTAAATTCTGTTTGGCACAGATTTCAGTCAATGAAAATTTTTTTAAAGCTTGGTTTGTGGTAGGTTTGGAATTTAAAAAAAATCGTTTAATTCTTATTATTTGTACTTCGTTCATTATGTTATAGAATATTTTATGCCCGTCACTAATCTATGTAGGTCATTAATCTAAGTAATATATATAGGCCATTTTCATAGCAACGAACAATGACAATTGCGTCTTATATTTTCAAAAGAATATCCAAAACGTAGGGGCGTATGCAGAAATATGTTGTTTTTTTTTTTTCATGAGAAGAATATTTTGATTGTAGACGCCCCATATACAGTAACCACCGCTTATAGTGATCACTGGTTATAAGAATCAACCGTTTATAAGAATCAATATCGCGAAAACAAAAACAAATGAATTATTTCCATGTTAAAATTTTCGCTTTAAAGAATCAATCCACCGGTTTTAAGAATCAGTTTACACTCTTCGCTTTACTTCCATTTTTCCAAAAAACCTACTTAAACCCTCAAAAGGCACGAAGTTCGTTCTTTTTTTTAAAGAAAGATTGATAAGATGGGATGCAATATAGTCGTAAAATTCACCCCTTTCTTTATTAGACATAACATAATCGTTTCCCCTTAAACGCTTTACCACAACACTGTCCTATTAGCTTGACCCGGGGGCAACTTTACCCGTCCGAGTAAATCTTCGTCTGAGACTATAAGTATTGAAAGAGGTATAAACAGCCTTCTGAAAACTTCATTACGTCAAACTACAGTAGAAAACTTTTTCTTGCTCCCTTCCTGTAGTTGAAATGTTAAAACTGTTAAGCAGGTATGTTGTAACTTGTAACAAATATTGTATTTTTTTCTTCTCTTACTATAATCATGTGTATCTACTTATAGGTCTAAAAAATAAGTTTTATAAAAAAAATTTTAATAAAAGATAGTTAATGTAAATTAAAGAGTATTTTATGGTAAATTATCTAATATATGTATATATAGGTGTGTGTGTTCCAGTCCAAAAGCCTAAATTTCGGTTATAAGAATCAACCGCTTATAAGAATCAAAAACAGTAATAACAAACGTGATTCTTATAAGCGGAAATCACTGTATTCAATGCTATTCCCCACCTTTTGTTTTAAGTATATTTGACATTTTCAATAAATGTTATTTTTTTTTTGCTTCATAATTTTTTCGGTGTTTTATTTACACTTTAGAGATTCGTCCTTCACAAAATACAAAAGTATCTGTTGGTTTTACCTTTAAGCGTGTAACAAAATGTCTTTAGTATGAAAATCGAGACACATTGAAACAGCAGTCATTTCCTTTTATGCCTCTTTCGCTAAAACAAACGGATTCCGTGGTTCTAGACTATTCTATTCATTCTGATGAAGTTAATATATCTTCTGATATCTAACATGGAAGTGGTTTCACCCGGATGTGCCACCGGGCAAATCCTTAGCGGAATAAAACACTGAGGCCCACCAGAGGGACCCGAGTCCTTTTGCGGCTTACGAAGTGACAACTGTCTTTTTACAGTGTAGAACAAATGTTTCCCGGTGCTATTCAGGATTAGCCATGTGGAAATCCTTGCAAAACATCCTCAGGGAAAGTAGATAATCATAATCAGGGTGTTCGAACAGAACGTTTCCACTTATTTACCATTTTATCGCCTTTTGTATACTCTCACATTCGCTTTGTTTCTGTGCTAGTGCATATATGCGGATTATTTAAATTTTAACTTTCCACCCAGTTTTATCACAGATTCTATGTCTTCAATCTGTAGACAAGTACGCTGATAAGAATAAAAAGGAAACATGGCCGACTGATTAAAATTTCGTTGGGTATGGAATTCACATGTTGTTGTTGTTGTTGCTTATAACCCCTGGCTGGAAATTAATTCCAGACCAGTGGAATTCACATAGATAGCATGATATATTGACACCTATAAGTATTCATTTTGATCCACCCACAACAGTATGTAGATTGAAAAAGTAAAAATGGTAGATATGGGGTAAATCTTTGTAGAGCCGTGAAACTGGTTAGTTAATCACAAGTCTGCAATAATAAAAGATATTGCAGACTTGTGAATACTTGTTACATAATTTGTACACCTCAGGTATACAGCTATGTGTTATGAAGTTAGGTATAAGTTTGCTACTAACTAAATTCGGCAAATTATAACATCCGGATAAAGTATCCAGATATTTTTTGAGACGGGATCCTAGTACCTGATTTAAACATAACTGACTTTAAAAATCCCGACAATTGAGATATATATCTTTCTTTTTATTTCTACCTATTTCTAATTTTAAAACAAATGATTTTCACTACTTGGTTCACTATTTGGTTAATAGACTTGTTATAATGTAGAATGGATATTATTGTCGAAAGGACCCTGTTTCTTCTGGCCTTAGGGCCTGTTCAAATAGGAGTCCGTTGCGTAGCGTTAAGGAAAAGATGACGTTGAGACGAAAATAAACCAATCATATGCCTCCAAACGATTAGCAATGAAATTTTTAACGTCTATGATTGGTTTATTTTCGTCACAACGTCATCTTTTCCTTAACGCAACGCAACGGACTCTAAGGGCCTGTTCACATAGGAGTCCGTTGCGTAGCGTTAAGGAAAAGATGACGTTGAGACGAAAATAAACCAATCATAGGCGTTAAAAATTTCATTGCTAATCGTTTGGAGGCCTAAGGGCCTGTTCACATAGGAGTCCGTTGCGTAGCGTTAAGGAAAAGATGAAGTTGAGACGAAAATAAACCAATCATAGACGTTAAAATTTTCATTTCTAAACTTTTTAACTCCTATGATTGGTTTATTTTCGTCTCAACGTCATCTTTCCCTTAACGCAACGCAACGGACTCCTGTGTGAACAGGCCCTTATGTGAACAGGCCCTACATCTCTGATTACAATACTTACTGTGCATGTTTTGCATTTTGTGTGTATGTATGTGTGTGCTAAATTAAACTAGTGATTCTGTAATTTTAAATTTATATAAAACTTTATATGTACTGTTTTGTGTGTGTGTGTGTGTGTGTGTGTGTGTGTGTGTGTGAGAGGATGACATTTGGTTGAGGGCCTGTGGATTAGAGTCCCGTTCTTGGTATAGTTGTTTGCAGCCGTTCTGGATTGGCTTTAAACTGTTCGTCCCGGTCAAATTAACCCTTCTGTAGCAAAAGTGGACCGTAGCACTCTAAACAAATCATCTGCTGTTTTTCTAAGTTAAAATTCTCTCGCACAACGAAGAGGTGCATTGCTCAGATTGATTACAATACTCATTCGGGTGAAAGGTCAACATGCTGGAATTTTAATTCTGCTAAACGTACGTTATTTGATCAGGTTTAATACAGTTTCTTCCCTTATATTTTCAACGGAATCATTTATTTACTTCTATAGCCAGATATTTCCCTAAATCCTGGATAGACAATTTAATTTCCCTCTTTTTTTAAACAGATTCGTTCACATCTGCCGTAAACCCTTACCTTAAGTTGTTTGTGACTATATATATGACCAAAACCTCTTACAATTGAGGGGGTGAGAAGCCAAGAGGTACAAGTGACAATTCCATCATTTTGTGATAACGCAGTTTAAAGTTAAATCCTTTTGATAAATTCCCTGAAACTCTCAAATCTGTATAATGCTCATATTATGGTTCTAGTGTATATCCCTTGAATATTGACTATAGAATATTGACCTTGAATATTAACTATCCGTAACCGCACTTAACTCCATTTTTTTCTAAAAGTCATCCCTTAGCTTCTCTCCCCCTCAATTATAAAAAAGAGCCGTGATCGCATTTATAATCCCGCCCTTAGTGTAAATGTTTGCTTGCAAGTCAATTATATTTCATGACCTATTCAATCTACACCTGCGCATACAACGCAGAAAAAGATGGCCGGACAATATTGTTGATGATCCAGGGAAAACATAAATAAAGAACTGGAAGAACAGAGCCCACAACTGTCGTGAAGAATAGAGAGTTTTCCGGGGGAACTGTAAATATAAGGAGTAGTAACAGTGAGATCTATTTTGTTGGAAGCCAAGAAATTTCAATAGTTTATCCACTTTTGAAGGAAGTTGTCTCCCACTAATGGGAAAACTTATCTAATTCCTTCCAGACAACGCCTGAGAGTTTACTAAAATATTATTAAACCTTCAGTAATAGTTTTCCCAAATATATTAAAATTTATTAAGCTGTGTGTAATAGTAAAACATTTCTAAAATTTGCAAAGTTTGCACAACCATATATAGAAACATGTTATGTGTAACATTATGCAAGGAAAATTAATTTAAGCCGCAATTCCTTGCCTATCCATTCCATGTGCGCTGTTCTGAATACTTTTTGCATACATTTAACGGAAGATGATAAACTCCGCAGGTTCTGTTTCATAAACTCGCTGCCTTGCTCGGAGAATTTATGCTAACATACTTCAATAAATGAAGCCTCCTCCCCGACATTTTGGCACGAGAATTTCACATATTCACAAAAGTTAGCTCTTAAACTCCGGACACGCAGATATCAAACTGTTTTCCTTTTGACCTGCAATTTATTTTCGCAAAAGTATACGCACCTGGTATTTCATGAATGTTCCCAACGCGCTGATGACGTCATAGCTATCGAACAGCTGTCTAGTGGTACCGGATTGTCCAAGGGATAAACAACATATCTTTTTCAAGCTTTTATCTCTCTCTCTCTCCCGCGTATTGTTCCTAAAAATCTTCCCCAGATAAATAATTGTGTAACTTTTAGCGCACGTCAGGTTTTATCGGTGAGTGGATAAAAGAGTTGCATTGTCTTGTGCGATTGTTTTCTCCACGCTGAATTAGCACAGATTGCATCTCTGTATTAAAAATATCGATACAGATTTTTATCTCTTTTTTTTAAATTGCATTTCTGTTAGAAAATGTACCATTGCACTGGTTTCATATTCAAAATTTGATTACGATGTCTACTCGTTACGCTATACAGTATACCAGTTTTTTATGCTTGTGAAAATTCTTTAGATTGATTTAGCCCTGACAATAGGAAAATTTCCGTATTTATAGACTCCTATTTAATATCGTTTCAACAAATTTATTTTTTATTTATTATTTTTTATTATATATATAATAGCCGTTGTCTCTGTATAACACTTCCGGGCTGTACTCATCTTTCAATTGAAGCCCTCAGTAAACAAACAGCCGGTTAGGCTTAATTTCAATTTCAGATGTGGATTTTCAGATCAGAATTTTTTCTTACCTAAAAACTAATATCTTCTCCATCAAATCACGTTTGTTCAGCCTATTTTTCTATAAAACATTCAGAACAAACAAAAAAAATTGGATGTTTTTAGCTGTATATTAAACAGTTCTTAAAAATCTGTTTACTTTTGCGATGAATTCTGAAAGTAAACAAACTTGAATGTGAATGAATCAAGTAGCTGAAGTATTCATATCGCGTAGTGAGCTGTAAAAAACTGGATGGCAGTCTACTACTCCAATCGCATAAAAAATTAAATAAATAAAAAAATAATGAAAGGGTTTGCTTTTACAAGGTGTGGATTAAATGCAATATTGTTAGATAATTCGGGATATTTTTTAACTTTCATATACTTTTTCCATTATGACGTCATTATTAGTATTATGACGTCAAAATGACGGGTTACCTTCTAGTTTATATATATTATTATTCAACCGCAGGCACCACACATATCTATTATTTACTTTCTGTTAATAATCTTTAAAAATAATACATTTTGTATTCTAAAAACTTATTCCGTAGACCAGTTATAACTAGTAAAATTTGTTCGACTGTCTGTGCCTGCTTTACACTTATTGTTTTGTGATGAATTATTTACATTGTTTAAGTCATCCTTAGACCAGTGATTCTCAACAACTGTGCCGCGGCACTTTAGTGTGCCGCGAGAAGTATGCCGCCACTGCGAATTATTTTGTCTGCTATTTTTAGAAAATATATTATAGGTATATCGATTAATTATCGAAGTAATTTTTTTATAAATTTGTCTTGTCGTTAGTGTGCCGCCAAAATTTTAAATTATTAAAAGTGTACAGTGATGAAAAAAAGGTTGAGATTCACTGCCTTAGACACATGAGTCATCTACATTTAGTTACTTTAATTTTAAACTAGATCATGGCTTCCTAGGGGTTAGTACGTCGAAATTTGGCACTGGGGGTGCTCGGTACGAATCCCGACAAGTGCCACTGAATTCCTTCATGTTTACGCCGGGTATGGGCATGTTAAATCTGTGGCCCGGAAAGTTTCTCTGTGTTATATATGGGTGGGAGGGGGGTAAAAAGCCCACCAAAAGTCGTACCCGGGATTCTTCATCCTTAACTGATGTGGCACCAGGGGCAATGCTTGTTCATCTATACCAAGGGTTTCCAAACTTATTTAGCCTACCGCCCCCTTTTCGGAAAAAAAAAATTGCGAATAGCATTAAAAATAATTTACTCCCGTACCCTCCCCCTTTTCCAGTGTCCTCGGGATGTTTCAGAATTTTCTCCACTTTTTTGGAGGTCGTTACATGAAAATAAAGGAGCTACCACTACTCCCTTATTTTCATGTAACGCCCCCCCCATTTTGCATCCCAGTCTACTACCACTCCCCTGGATCGTTCCACCGCCCCCGGGGGGCGGTATATCCCACTCTGGGAAACCCTGTTGGACTGGACAACTCTGGCAAATCTCCTTTCAGATCGAGCATTTAGTAGCCTGTGACGACCACAAGCTTGTCGTTGAGACCCGGTTTTCTGCTTTGTGGTCCATTCTCTGCAGACATTAATAACTGCTGCTGTCGAACACTTCACAAGTGCAGCCGTTTTGCTGATACTGGTTCCGACGCTTCTAGCGCCTACAATCATCCCGCGTTCAAACTCGGTTAAATCACGTTTTTTGTCCATATCTTCGCAAGCAACACAGTGCAATTGATGGTTCACTTGTCCTGCACTCCCTCTAGCGGCAACACGGTGACGCAATAGCTCATTTGCATAAAACTGTCAGGTGATCATAATAAAGTGGCCGCTCAGTGTATATAGACCTTCCCTTTTGGTCTGTCAAACTTGAATGATTATAATCTTTATACTTCTGAATCATTGTTCTTCCTTAGATTCCTCCAAAGGCATTCAATTCCACTTACACACGCTGATGAGAAAAATTACTGACAGTACACATGAGTGTCAGACAATGTTTGGTATGAAGACTTTTCATATTTTCCCTGATTTTCGCAGTTGTGAGCTCAGGTTTGAGCAAATGCAAAAGGAAACAATAGGTGCAGGGATAAAATCGTGCAAATGCTTGCTGTGATAATGGTAGGGTGATAATCCAGGGCGCAGTGGCCCGGTTGGCAAAGGCAGCAAGCCAGTGATCTGAACGACCCTGGTTCGATACCGGTGCTGGCAAAATCCGCTACCGTGTTCACTAACGGACGGCTGGTGAACGAAAAATCTGCCGTGGCTGCCATCTCCTGCAAGTTCTCAAATTTACCTCTGGAGGTGCAGGGTCAAGTGTTTCCGGTCTCGTTACCTGACTCGGCTCAAAATTTCGGGACTGGTTCATAGAGGACGAAGCTGGGCCACCATATGGTGCCCCCATAATAAAGAGGCCAGTAATACCGCGGTGATAATATGCGAATGTCTAAGGACAAGGCCTCCGCATTGGGGAAAAATAAAAAATAAAAAGATTTAATCCATAAAGCCACTATTAATTAAATCCTTGGAACTGATACAGTATCCACAATATCCCAGAGGATATTTATCACTTATGAGAATAATTTTTACTTCAAATACCAAAAATATGGGGAATCAAAAAGGGATCTCGGCTCTTAAAAGAACTTCAACTTAAAGTTTAATTTTTTTCTCTCATATAAGCAAAATATTATCATTAAAAAAATCTACAATTGCCCTTAGCCTAATCAATCTAGAGCAAATGTATTAGATTCTCTTTTGATATCACACGAAGGAAATAACTTGAAAATTTTACTTGCATTCTCTATTTTTTATGGGCGTGACAGTTCATGGTAAAATATTTTATTGAAAAACATTAAAAACATTCCATTTATAACAAAGAGAGCCTTAAAATACAGACAGCCCAACACAATGAGGACAGTTTTGGCTGCGTGTTCCTCTTTCACAAAGCTCCTGAATGAACACTAAATAATTCATTCACGCCCTATAATCCCATACAGGTAAACGATATAGCGTTTATTTTTTCAAGAAAAGATTCATGAGTTATCCGAATGCCTAAGCGCGTTGTGAGCTCAGACGTATGTATGTATTACATCGGAAGCAATACTTTTTCCCGTTGCAGGAAACAAGTAAAGCGAAACATCCGTTTAAGATTCAATTTACGGCTAAGTGTCGAAATTCTCCTGTCAATCTGTATACGGAATTCTGAGCGATTTTATGAAGATTCCAAAGAGTTTTACGACACGTATTGTAAAACGTTGATGATGTCATACAATAAGTGTCGCTGCATTTTGAATGGCGCTAACAAAAACCTGCGTCATTGCGCGTGGGTATCTGAAATAATAATACAACACATTTCTGCCTGTAACTGAATAAAGTGGGATATATCTGAATCAACAGAATGCTATTTCCATAAGTTAAACTACTTTATAACACATTGTCTCTGTAATTTCATCTGCGTAAATATTAATAAGAGGAGAAGATATAAGATTGTAACAAAATTTGTTTGCTGATTTAATGTTAGCTGTATATTTTAACAATATTTTATTGTTAACAAAATAAATATTCCACCAACTCAATTTTTGAAATTTCAACCCAAATTTCAATAATTTTCTCTTTGGTATGAGCTGACAAATTCAGTCCTTAATATCCCCTGGCTATTCATTCATGAATATTAATTATTTTTTTGCACGCAAAACTAGACATGGGAAATAAGTCTTACTTGTAGAGCAATGTTTTTTCCAGACAGAATTTTCAAGGAGTGGGTAAGTCAATTTTACTTTATGTAGTAAAAATCTAGGACTTGAGTTAGTACAAAAACTTACAGAGGGAACATCATTTTTCAATTTTCTCAAAACATTGGGCTACCGATTCTCTTCATAGACGAAAAAAATTTCTTAAAAAATTCTCATAAATACGAGCCATAATATACTTACAGAAAGTTCTTCATGTCTTCCTTTATTTTTAACCAAGAAAATTGTGTACGATGTTTTAACAAAAGGATTGTCATTAATAAAAAAATATATTTCATAGTTTATAAAATAAAAGTAAGCATTATTATCCATTTTAAAGAAATACGTAAATATCTTACATGACCAGAAACTGATGTAAGAATTTACACGTTTCTCAAAAAATAGTAATTTTAAGAATATAAAAGAAGAAATGTTTGGGTGTAGTTTTTGGCTTGATAACTGAAATAAATTTTGTAGTAGAAGAAATTAAGTAGATTAAATTATTTATTAATAATATCGCATAAATGCTCACAGAGATACTAAATTGCCAGCATGCAGTACAAATATTTTATACATAACTTTTATATCTCCTTTTATAAATACCTTTTCAATCCCATTTCCTTCGCTATATACTTTTTAATTCAAGCTATTTCCCTCTTGAATTTTCTATCTTTCTCACAGCACTTTAATTAACTTAACAATCCCCATATTGACGTAGTCTCTTTGTCTACAAATTTCTCCGTGCGTTTCGTAAAATTTAGACCAGGATAGATTGAGATTTGGAGAGAGCTAGTTAACCCTCCCATGTATAAAATAAAATGTTGTTTGAAAAGTATTATCCGAATCTCAAGTTAAAAACAACTTTAAGGAAATCTAGAATTCTATCCAATTCACATCCTCGTGAACTATTGCTGATAGTTCGAAACGGGCCAAACAAGGCGAGGTATGAGAGGAGAGAGGGATTCCACAAGCTCTGGACCCCAGAGACTTGTGGAATAACCCCCCCCCCCCCGAGACTTGTGGGCTTAAGACCTAAAAACTTAGTGGGAATTTTTCCTCCCGCTTTGACGATGGTTTTATACACCAAAATGTTCGAAACACTAGAAAATTTTATTTGATAATATGGGATTGTAAAAGGGAATGCTTCTACTAAAATTGGAATAAAAGTTGAGATTTCAAAGCGTTAAGATCAGTTAGGATTTGGTTACCTGGGGCGAGCTAATTCCTTTTTATTTTAAGATTCAATATTTTAAGAACTTAAAAACTTAATTTGGAAAAATAAAGCATGTAGGAACTTCGTATAGTCGTTAGACCTGTGGTTCGACAGCACATCGCAGATTTCAAAGAGCATGGCGGGCACAACCAATGGTTTTTGTATCACCGATAATCATTATTTACGTAACAGGACTATTTTTTATTCGACAGTACATTATCAACCTTCTAATATTATTACAATGATCATGTTTTGAAAAATAACAAAAAAAAAGAAGAAACATAAATAAAATCATGATAATCTATACTGATATATAAAGAGAGAGAGGGGATTTTGTATGTGGAGGGTAATCTCCGGAACCACTGCACCTATTTGAAAAATTCTTTCCCTATTTAAAAGGTACATTACTCCAGATGGACATAGGCTATATGTTATGTATATCTGATCAGTAGAAAGAAAATTAGGGGCCTAAATGTTGAGCTGATGCTTCACCTTTACATCAAACATAGTCAAGTAACCATAGCAACACATCAAACGATATTTTCATTTATAATCAGTAAAACATTAACATTTGAATATTCTTTGTCAACCATAGTCAAGTAACCATAGCAACACATCAAACTAAATTTTCATTTATTATCAGTAAAACATTTAATATTTTAAAGATTCAAGTGGAAGAGGTATGGATAAATACAAAAAGGGTTTTTGAACATTTAAGGTTTTATGCAAGAAAATTACATTTGGAACTACGCTTTTTATGGGACATTTAAGGTAAAAAAATATTTACAATTTATTGGCTATCAACTGGAAATTTATTGGTATAATATTTCAGATCTTTATTTAACTTATAAACTTTATGCTTTTGAATTTATGTACAATTTTATGCACAATTTTTGTAAATCGAACTTGAATTATTGAACTTTATTCAAAAATCAGCGTGTTTCATTGAAACTGTGAAATTTATTGATTATTTCGAATAGGCCTACGTTTCTTCCTTTATAAGTGAAAAAGTATTGCTTCCATTGAACTGAAATTTCGTATAGATATACATAATAGTTCAGATTAAAACATAGGCATATTATTTTTTGAAAATCGGTCAACACCGGGTACTTCAGCTAGTTTCATTATACAAGTAGGTACATGGAAATAAAAAATAAGTACTCACGCGCCTGCACGCACACACACACATTTATTTATTTATTTATTTAATATAGGAAAATTCTTAAACATATGCAGAACTAATGTTCCCTATGCAAAGTGGTCGTTGTTTCCATTTTCAAAAGTTCTCATCTGCAAGCAGAACCCATCACCCGTTGATTTTTACACACTACCTTCTACTTCGCATTAAACAGAGCATATACATTTGGCAATCACACAGTACACCCATAAAAACACTATGCAAGTGCAGACAACCCGACTTTCCGGTAATTTTTTTTTATTTCCAATACAGCAGGCCCAGAGACATTATCCTTGACCAAAAGCACAGTACAGAATACACAAAAGAAAGCACAAAATTAAACACAGGCAGACAAAAGTTCTCTAGCTTCCCGACAACGGGTAAAAACAGAAGAACTAGGGAGCGCCGCACACTTAAGAAGGTGGTCAGCAATCAACAGTTCGTCGCTGCTTCAGAGAGGTCACATGGGGCTATTCGGTATGTTAATTCGACGAAGATGAGTGGCGACACAGTCATGCCCCGTAGCAGTGTTGCCAACCTCTACGAAGCCCCCCTCCCCCCTAGCGCCATCTCGAAATCCCCCTGTTCCCCTCTAACACCAACTTGAGATCACCCTAGACCTTCCTAAAATAATTCTGGTTCCAAATAGGCATCCTGTTTGAGAGATAAATTGAAATAAATAGAAAATACACACATAATGAAATGGAGGTTTATTTACATTTTACATATGTATGGAACTTACAATCTAATAAAAAAAAGTGTCTCTATTGTACAAAAATTAAAAAATGTCCCCCCCCCCACAAAATGCCCCTAAAAAAATGTGGCCCCTAAAAACACCCCTTTTCATCTAACTTACCCCCAAATTTAGGGGGGAAAACCCCCAAGTTGGCAACACTGCTCGTTGTCAATCTAAAAGCTTCGACAGCCCCATCTCTTGGGCGTTCAGGCAACCTAAGGATAGGGAGGTGCCCTGATTTTCTTTCGGCAAGTTCTTTCAGTTCAAGCTTTTGTAGTTGTTTAATTTTCGAATTTACTAAATGTGCAGCTGATTCTAAGTCACGCTTAAGTAACTGAAGTTATAGTCATCTGAACTTCACAAAGCTTGAGTGACATTCGTGGCTTTCTTTGCCAATTCGTCCGCCATCCCGTTACCTTGAATACTATAGTGGGATGTGATCCATTGGAGAACTATTTTTTCTGAACTTTGTCAATTCACTCAGAATGGATCGACAATCCACAACAACACTGGATGAGGGGGGTTTGGTCAAAATTCCCAATTGCCAGTATGGCCGACTGGGAGTCAGAGAGAATTAAAGCCTGTATAAAATCGGAAGGCCGTGAACTCAAAAGCTGCAGGGAGTCCCTGATTGCCCTTATCTCCCCATTAAATGCTGTATCGAAAATTCCCAATGAAATGTAATGGGGAAAAAGCCCACTGTAATTCGCGCCCTTTACACGTACCTTCTTTCGCGAGTGCTTGGAGCGTACGGGATTGCGCGCACGCTCCAAGCACTCGCGAAAGAGCGTACGTGTAAAGGGCGCTAATAGCAACCTTTACACGTACGCTCTTGGAGTGCTTGAATCGTACGGGATTGTGCGGGAAAACTTGCAGTACGCTCCAAAGAAGCTTTCCCTTCCTCTCCGACACCTTCACACGTGCACTCAATCGCGCGAGATCGTGGTTTCCAGCGGGAAAGAACGTACGTGTAAAGGGCGCTATTGCCCAAGCCAGCTTTTTCACTCGTTTCATTTTTAGAGCCATCTGTAAAAATCCTTAGCCAGGTCCCATCTAGGTAGCGAGTATGAATAGCTACCGAAAAAAAGAACATCAGAACAGCACTCAGGCAACTTCCGCGTACTAATCAATATTATTTTAGAAAGTTTCATTGCTATCGAGGGTATAGATTTACCTCATCAAAAGATATTTACCCCGTTGGGAATTATTATGCAATTTACGTAAAAAAGCAAAGGAATTAGAAATGCAGAATAATCGAAAGGACATAATACACTTCACCTTTAACTTCTTTTTCTGTGTTCTTTAACCATGAACATAAGTAAAATGAAAGGGAAATGACATAGAAAAACTTTCCTGTAAACTGATGTCCTCATGGCATAGTTTTAAAAAAAGTATAATACTCAACTCGTCACGTGCAAGGATTGCGCAGTGAATTTCAACTAGCAATAAACTGAAAATAGCGTGTTGCTATATTAAGAAGTGATTCAAAACGAAATGTACGCTGCAACTGACACTTATCACCCTTTGACTACAAGTTTATTGCAATTAATCACTTTGAACTACATTCAGGATTTTGAAAACGAGAAATGTGGTCAGTAAGGTTTTGTACATTGGAAGTTTAGAAAATTGTGTCCTCTTTTCAGACAATAAATGCCAATTTGTATACAGTCTCATCTATTCTTTTATCTGCACATAATATGATTAAAGCTTCAGACTTCGCTTACCTTCAACATTAAAGTAGCTTTTTTTTTAAGACTTGAATCTGACTGTAGGTGTCGTCCGCATACCCAAAAATACATAACAGTTCAACAAAATAAACATTTTCAAATCACAAGAATTTTTGTGGTATCTAATTATTGAAAGAAATGACAACCTTTTCCTGAATGACTTATCATCCATAGCTCAAATTTTGATCCGTAGAGGTATGTGTTATTGTGCAAGAGTGATAAGTTTATAACTCTTGAAAACTTGCAAGATTTTCTATGTTATACAGCTTTAATAAAATAACCTCGAATAATTTCCTCAATATTTCCCAAGTAAGAACTAAAGCTATACCTAATTTGTGTATATATATACACAATATGGACAAAAGCATTTGGACACTGCATGTTTTTCAGAACACATGCTTTATTATTCTATTTAGTAACTGGTACGCCCTCCTCTTGCTTGTATTATAACGGCAATACGTTGAGGCATACTTTCCACAAGTTTTCTGTAAGTCTGGGCAGGAATAGATCGCTATTTCACTTAAAAGGTATTGAGAAGAGATTGTTTTGAAAATCGGCGTGGGTGGCGGTGTCATAACCATCGCTCCAGTTCATCCAACAAGTGCTCCATCGGATTGATGTAGGTTCGCTGAGAAGGCCAATCAAGCAAATTCCCCTCATTTTCAGAAAACCAGTCCAGCACACGTTTTGCAGTATGATATGAAGCACAATCCTGTTGGAAGGAACAACCATCATCCCGTAGTGCCATAGTGTAGGCAGGGTCGAATGATCCAGAACGTAGAGGTACACGTCAGCGTTCATGATACCAGGTACACAAAGTAATGAGCAGAGTCCTAACCGGGAAAAACAACCCCACACTAAGATGGACTCTCCTCCGAACTTCACTGTTGGAACAACACAGTCTGAATGAAACTGTTCTCCGGGTTGTCGCTGCACTCAAATGCGCCCATCAACGTGGAAGAATGAATACCGAGACTCATCACTCCAAAGAACAGTGCCGGACGATGGCCGAATGGCTAGGGCGCTGGCATTCGGTACCAAAGACTGTGGGTTCGAATCCCACTCTTGGCATGGACGTTTGTAGTCGTTCGGAATCGGCTTTAAGCAGTAGGTCCCGGTCTAATTAGCCCTCAAGTAGCAAAAGTTGACCGTAGCGCTCCAAACCAAACCAAGCCAAAGAACAGTTTTCCATTCTTCAATGGTCAGGAACGACGGACGACACACCAGGCCAAACGACGCCTCTCATTAACAGATATAATCAATAGCTTGTATGCAGCTGATCGACCATGATAACCGATCATGTGTAGCTCTCTGCAGATAGCTTTGCCACTTACGGAGTTCTCAGATGCATTTCCAACCTCTACAGCGGTAGCAGGGGCATAAGTGCGCGACTTCTTGACATGGCGTATCAAGCATCTTCTACCACGTTTTGTCAGTTTATGCAGTCTTGCGGCACGTTTTTTTTTCTTTTTTTTTTCCTGTTCTTGTTCCGTCTTGCTTCCATCGCTTGATACCATACGCTGCACTCGATTTTGGAATATCCAGTTTGTATGCAGTCACTCGTACAGAAAGATTACACAAATGGCATCCTATGACGAGCCAGCTTTGAAACACGGTAAATTCAGGTCCATGTGGCATTGCTCCATTAGAGTGAATTTATAATTAATACAAATTGAGATACTTTTTATTTTACCCATGCCCTTCCCATCATACCGTTCGTCACACCCAGTATTTGCATATTTGTCGATTTTCTTCAGTGTCCAAATACTTTTGTCCTTATAGTGTGTGTACGTACACACACATATATATATATATATATATATGTGTGTGTGTGTGTGTGTGTGTGTGTGTGTGTGTGTGTGTTCGTTCGTGTGTGCGTGTGCGTGTGTGTGTGTGTGTGTGTGTAGGTAGTTGAATTTCATATAAATCTTTCAAGGGTAGATTACTGCTGATTAGACTTACTTTATAGTAGACAGTAAAAAAAGTTTGAATACTGGACTTAATTAATGGAGTTATTAACAAAATATCAAATAACATAAAATAAATTGGTTTCGATTTTCTGTGTAAATTCAAACGTATCTTGAATACTAAGGTAATACATACTATTCATTATTTTAAAGTTATTTTCAGTTAAGACTTATTTAGAGGAGCAACTGCTTGATACAAGATTTCCAATACAAATAAAAATTAATAAATCAGCTGTAGAATTCAATAAAATTACTCGGTTTCGTTACCATTTATATTTTTTAAGATAGCTTTATTTACAAATGTAAGAGGTGCCGTAAAGAGAAAACTTTTTAAATACCCTTGCAGTCTGTACATTAACTTTTTTGAACATAATTATCAGCAACAAAAGGTTTATTTTTACTGGTATGTAGATGATATGATTCTAACTTCAAATTTTCATATCACATTTTAAATTTCTATTCTTATAAACAAATAAAAATACCAAACAAAAGCTTGGATTTAAAGTTTTCAATTCATGGCACTAAAACGGGCAATAATGATTATGTAAAAGACAAAAGGTCTGAGTACCTCAATGAAATCGGTATATTTCATTATTCCACATATTACATACATAATATCTTCAAGAATATTATTGTTAAAAGATTAATCAGGATTAATAGCTTAAACACTTCTCGTGATAGATAAAAATGTAAACAGCACATAGTTGAGAAAACATGCATGGACACCCAAAAAGTCTAATTGAGTATACAATAGGTTGCGCTTGTTTTACAAAAATTGACTTTTATATATCTTTTACTGTAGTTTAGCCTCTGGCAAAATTAATTGATATTATTCAAAAATTTTATTATTTTGATTTTTATATTTTTTTATTTTTCTTTTCAGTTGGTTGGATTTAATCTTTTTATTCTTTCAACTCTCGAAAATTTTCTATATGGATGTAGTGACTTCATGTTTTGTTTCAGAAGTTTCAGTGATCTAAACAGGCAGCGGCATGATGCTTCCGTGTTCCTATGGTCTTTGACGGTGATGATCGTACGTTAACAAGTTTACATGTTTTTTGTTCCATGTTTTATTTATCAATCGTGTATAGCCATAGGATGTTTCTTGTAATATCTCATTACAGACATTATACTTTTGCTTCTTTTACTCGCTGGGGCTACTAATGATGCGATTTGAGTGAATGAAACATGTTTTTCTTGTATATCTCATTTACATAGTTAATCCTACAGGCTAATACCGGGTGGTCATAAAGAAGCTTTGCCTATATATGGACCAATAGCGGCTGTTCCGTTCAACCGATCGAGATGAGTTTTCAGATATAGTTATTAAAAGGTATGAGCTCGGGATTCTGTGAACGGTTACCAAGTGGCGTTCACGGTTACGGTTATAGGTACAGAAACTCGAAATTTTCAAATGGCAACACCCACTTTTTCCCATCGCAAAATGCTCAGCGCATGCGAAAACCCCAAAAAGTGTTGGAACGGTACGTGTATCACAAAAAACGGACGCGTTAAGCACGCAGAAAAAAACAGCTCTGCGAATGGCTAACAAACACACGATCAGAGAGCTTTTTATCGGTTTTCTACGCTGAATATCTGGCAAACGGCGCTCTGTGATTGGTTTCTAGCCTCTGTCATATGCAAATTTCCTCCGTGCGTCCCGATCGTGTCTTTGTTGGCCGTTCGCAGATCTGTTTTTGTGCGTGCATAACGCGTCCGTTTTTATGATACACGTTCCGTTCCAACGCTTTTTTGGGGTTTTCGCTCGCGCTGAGCATTTTTCGACGGGAAAAAAAGTAGGTGTTGCCATTCGAAAATTTCGAGTTTCTATACCTATAACCGCAACCGTGAGCGTTACTGTGTTGCCGTTCTCAGAATCCCGAGCTCATACCTTTGAATAACTATATCTGAAATCTCATCTCGATAGGTTGAACGGAACGGCCGCTAGAGGTCCATATATCGGCAAAGTTTCTTAATGACCACCCGGTATTATATGTATATTTAGTCTAATAGGAGTCAGATTTGAATGCATTTGCCGTTGACAATTACAGGGTGAATACAAAGGAAAAGTATCTATTGATAAAATACTGTCATGACTCGTTTCATATTGGATGTAGCAGAATGTATGATACACTTCCTGTTTTATTTATGAAAATAATACTCTTTATTGTGTTTTATATGAGAGGCAAGAATCTTTTAATCATTCTTTTAATCAAAGTTTCCCACAGGTTCGTTCATAATTCATTTAAAAAAAAAACTTGTTGCATCAACGGTTGGCAACCTAGTAGCTGCAACTGCTGCAACGACTGGGTTAAACGCTCAGGCAAGATTTATTTACGTGGTTTTTACGCGATTACTTACACTTCAAATAAATATGGTAGAACTTAGTGAGAGGTACACGTTCAAAGCTTACCGCAAAGAAGAATGTTATATATGATGTCAACCAGTTTTCATGTCGATTTTCTTTTTGATTGATGAACTTACCGTGAAAAATTTCGAGCTAAATTGTGTTAGGTTCAGGATCTCTTGCGTGTCTACGTACAAATATGCCCAAACATGTCCCATAGGCGGCTTTCTAAACGCATAATCGACATGTGGTTTCCTAGAATATATAGCGTGAATACGAAGACCCTCCACTGGAAATTTTTTCGTGGAAAGCAGTCTCCCTTAGGCCTTGGAAGTGATTTGTCACAGTAACCTTTCAAAGCATGTCAAATATAATTTACAGTCTCAGTCTATTTTATTTTTTTCAACTTTGTGTAATAACGCATTATTTAACACTAGTGGTTAGACGTGTTAATAACGTAAAAAATAACGTGTTAATTTTAATTTTTATAAATTTACATCTGCTAAGTCAATATTATTTGTATACTAAATAGCTTCTCTACTTTCTTTTATTTAAATTATACACATTTTTAATTATTTAAAATTGTGGACTATTATGATCCATTTAAGATGCAATTTTTTTAAAATTTAAATAAAATCTAAACTCCACATAATAGCATCACTTTACTTAATTCTATTACATGTATTAATTATGAAATATTAAATTCTGTCTGTTAACAGTATCAAACGTAACTATTGTAAAAATTTAAACATTATGAAATAAGAATGAAATATTGGTTTTAAGGGTTTATTAAAAAAATCTTTATTTATTTATTTATTTTTTGAAAATTGCCTTTTTTTAAATATAATGATTTTTATTTTTTTTGAACATTAATTTTAAATGTAATACATTGCGCTGTAAGTAAATTTTCCATTAACTTCTGTATAAAAATTTAACATAGTTGTTTCATAATTTTAATTCATAAATGAACACGTGCCATATATAAACCGTTGACGTGTTCGGTATTTTTCATTTAAAGATGTTACAAGTTGAAAAATATTTTTACATATTTTGAGGAAAGTATAATATTAAAATATTTCAACAATAAAAGCTTAATTTCAATTCATTTTATTTTTAAAACGCGGCAATCAAAGTACATTTGAATATGACAACAAAAAGCGTTGCAGATAGAGAAATAGATCTGTGCTGTTATTAATGTTCATTATGTTTATAGGCTGGAGAATCAGATTTTCTCCGAAGTTATCAGTATTCTTGGCTAAAAAAAGGTAATAAGATAATAAACATATGACGTCTTACATCCCTTACATAGGGTTAAAAAACTCTGATGAAGCAATTCTAAATTGGAATCAGAACGGAGATATTTCCAAAACCGAGTGATTTCCAAAAAACTTACGAAAACGTTTTATGATTCATCTCAGCGTCATCATCAGTATTTTCGTCTAAGGTAAATGATAAGAATAACCATTGTAACATTTTTCTTTCGAAGTAAATATTACAAAAAAATGGCAACACATAAATATATCTGCTTCCTGTCATCATTCGCCGCCAACGGAAATGCAATCTATTTTTGCCGAAGTGAAGAATGATGTTAATTAATAAAAGAATTGGCACTCTCTCTTAGTTTTTGTTTGACTGCATAATAAGCGTGAAGATTCCGTTGAACACTTTTTTTTTAGACTGCATGACCCCACATAAGAAAAAAAATCAGTACATCGTACTTCCGTATTTTATGAAACAATGCAAGTCATCTAATGAGTTATAAAAATTACAAAGTGAAACTATTTGAGATCCTCTAGCATTTTAGATCTAGCGCGAGCCACATGCGGCTCTTTGAAGGATTATTTATGGCTCTCGATAAATGTACCCGAGTTCCCTTTTCATTTTTGTGTTATTATATTTTAAAATTTATTATCGTTCCGTATGTGTTTCAAAATGTCTTTTGTGGCGGGAACGAGGGTTGCTTCAACGTTCATCGCCAACCAAAACCAAAAACTAAATAGATATTAGAAGCAAAACAGCATCTGACGACGACGACAACTCTTGACAGCAGCATGAAGTGGAAACTTCACGACTTTATCCAGTGTTCGGCGTCCGACGGTCATCACTTATGGCGGAAAAGAACGCCACTAGTCAGGCTCAGCGTCGAAAATAAATCAGCTAACTGGAATCAGGTCTAACGCTATCTCAGAAGGTGAAGAGATTTGTTTAATTACAATAGCACATACATAATTAATTTAATTATATTTACATATATGCAATTTTAACATTAGGAAGAACAACAACCACATTCAACGGCATTAGAAGATCAACTACTAACCCCAACAGCTGTCTGGCGGGAGTTTTTCCCGGAAGCCCCTCTCCCTTTTTAAAGACAAAAATAATAAGGAGAGGACACTTCCTCGTGGCGCGTAGCGCCCTCTACTCATTAGAGAAGATAGTTGCTAAGGAAAAAAGGGTTGGTTACACTTTTAAATTACTGACAACAAATATGAAAGACTAAGTGCAACGTTGTAACAAATTTCATTTCCGTCCAAGTTAAGAATGATATGACTCATCGAAAACTGCGCGAACGAACATAAACAGTGGCGTAATCGTCCGTAATTGACCGACTCCATACCGATTTTGAATTTGTAAACTTTCATTGCAACGGACAGTTGACATTGTGCTCTGGAGGAAACAATTTGTATCACTCTTGCTACTTATATAATTTGTAATCTGGAATTTTTGGTAAGTTAACTATAATTTGTTTCGTAGTATGTAACACGTGCTGTTATTGTTTAAATAACACAAAACTTGTATTTTCTAAATTTCTTTATTTATTTCCAGTTCTTTTAAAAATATGACGACAGAGAACGAAAATAAAAAAAGAAAATACGAGCAAGAAAATAGAAGTTTTAATAATGAGTGGGAGGAGAATTTCTTTCTTATTGACAATAACGGAAAAGCATTATGTGTTATTTGTAATTCTACGGTCAAAAATTATAAAGCTAGCAATTTACGTCAACATTATGAAACCAATCATCCTCAGTTTTCTAATCAGTATCCACCAAATTCCAAATTAAGATCAGATAAACTTGCTTCTTTAAAATCAAATTTAAATAAACAACAGTCAATTTTGATGACCTTTAGCAATCAAGCTAATAATGTGGCTGAAGCCAGTTTTGTTATTGCCTGGAATATTGCTAGTGCAAAACGCCCGTATGGAGAGGGAGAGTTCTTTAAAAAAACTTGGAAGATGTACTTAGAGTTTTAGATCCAAATAATACCAGCATTGCGCAAAGTTGTTTCGCAAATTCCCATCTCGAGACACACAACCGAACGACGCATAACTGCAATCAATACATCTCTTGAATATAATTTAAAAAATGATTTGAAGAACTGTATTGCATTCAGCTTAGCCCTTGACGAATCGACAGATATCACAGATCTTCCGCAATTGTAAGTTTTCATACGTTTTGTTTCACCTGACTTCGTTGTTAAAGAAGAATTATTAGATTTAGTAGCACTTCAAGAGTCAACCCGTGGTGTCGATATTAAAAATGCTTTAGATTCCATAATGAAAACTTTTGATGTGCCTCTTAATAAACTTGTAAGCATTGCAACTGATGGAGCTCCGGCAATGCTGGGTAAAAAAATCGGTCTTATTGGTCTTTTAAGAGATGATTCTCAAATTCCACAATTCATACCGATTCACTGCATAATTCACCGAGAACATCTCGTTACAAAATATTCAAAATATCCTGATGTTATGAAAACAGTGTTACACATTGTAAATTACATTCGCACCAATGCAAAAAATCATCGACAATTCAAAAATTTCCTTGAAGAATTAAAGGACAAAGAACTTCCAAATGACATTAATTTCTTTTGCATTGTTAGATGGTTATCTAGCTACAACATATTAAATCGATTTGTAGATTTGTTTGATCTGATAACTGCATTTCTAAAAGGAAAGGAAATAACCTATTTAGAATTAGACGATGACGAGTGGTTACAAGACTTAATGTTTTTGACTGATGTCATGGAACATTTGCAAGCACTGAATTTACAATTGCAGGGGAAAGATACAATAATATCTGACCTCTCACAGTGTATATTTAGTTTTCAAACTAAATTACAACTTTTTCAAAAGGGCATTAAAAATAAAACATTTTGTCATTTTCCTTGAATTAAAAAAATGTGTTCCAATATTAAACAAGAAAAACTCAACGAGTATATAAAAAAGCTAGAAGGAATATTGACGAAATTCCAAAATAGATTTCAAGACTTGAAATATTTTAAATAGTCTCTTGATTTTTTTCTGAATCCATTTGAAATTAGCATAATTCAAGGTGAGTTTTCCATTTCCAATATAATTATGACCCAAAAAGCATCTGGAGAATTAGAATTAATAGAGATGCAAGAAGATCAATCTCTACAATTAAAATATAAGTCGACGCCGATTACTGAATTTTGGAAATTTCTACCAGAATCGAAGTATCCTGAATTAAAAAAGGCTGCTTGTCGAATTATTTCAATATTCGGAACAACGTACTTATGTGAATCATTTTATTCTATTTTAAAATTCGTGAAATCCAAACACCGATCAGTATTAACTAACCAGCATCTCAAAGAATTACTGAGAAGTGTTGTTCACCAATTATTCACCAAATTGTAAAGAATTATCAAGAGAAGTAAAATAAATGTGTTTAATTTTTAATATTTAAATTCAATACACATATTTTGTACTTTTATTTATATGTTTTCAATAAATATAATTTCTGTAAAAAAAATGTTTTAATACCTTTTTTTGCATACCTTTTAAATACGTATTTAAGTGCGGCTCGCGAAAAATTTCAAATTTTGAAAAATGGCTCGGACTATCAAGGAGCTTGGCCACCTCTGATATATAGACTAGCTGAAAACCCGCGCTTCGCTACGGAGTACATTCAAATTAAATACAAAGGTCAACGTATGCAATTTATGCCAAAAAATAAATATATATATTTATAATAAATGCGATGATCAATGTATACAATTGATGTAAAATATATATCTATCTATATATATATATTTATAAAAAAATCGTAAGGGATATGCATTTTTTTTGGATAATATCCAATCGTCTGCTGCATTAGAAAGAGAAAAAAATATTTTTTTTGTCTATTTAGTTGTTACGCACGTGACGATAAATTTATTGAAAGTACCAGAAAAAGAAATCACGTGATCGGCATTTAATAAATTAAATTCTAAAAATTAATCTTTAAAAATTCACCAAAATTCAGGAAATGGAGGTAAAAATTCGAAAAAAATTTCATTTTGAAGGAATTTTTAGGATCTTTCTCGTGATATAAATTTTATAACCCTCAATGTATTATTTTAAATGCAAACGTAAAAAAAGTTTAAAAAACAGCTTAAAAATTTAATTTTAAAAAATCTAAGAAGAATTTTTGAAAAATCTTTCTTAGTGCACCCCTACACTATTAGAAGAATCGCCATGCAAAATTTCAGCCCTTTAGGTCCAGCGGTTTGGTCTGTGCGTTGTATGTCAGTCAGTCAGTCAGTCAGTGAATGAATGAGTCAGTTACGGAACTGTTTTATATATATAGATAACGAATGGCCAGAAACTGAACCATCTTCGAAATCCAGAAGCTTTGAAGGCCCGACTGAATGCCTTAAAGGCCATACGTTAAAATAGGCACAGAAGTTCGATGTAGAATGTAAAGATCATTATACGTTCATTACATGACAATTAGATTCAACACAACAATAATTTTCTGCAAAAAGTTTTTTTTTTTTGTATCACATAAATTTTTCTCATTACAGTGTAGGATAAAAGTTTTTTTTTTTGTATCACATAAATTTTTCTCATTGCAGTGTAGGATAAAAGCTTTTTTTTGTATCACATAAATTTTTCTCATTGCAGTGTAGGATAAAAGTTTTTTTTTGTATCACATAAATTTTTCTCATTGCATTGTAGGATAAAAGTTTTTTTTTTTGTATCACATAAATTTTTCTTATTGCAGTGTAGGATAAAAGTTTTTTTTTTGTATCACATAAATTTTTCTCATTGCAGTGAAGGATAAAAGTTTTTTTTTTTTTTTTTGTAGTATCACATAAATTTTCTCATTGCAGAGTAGGATAAAAATGTTACACTTACTTGGTTTGGAAGGAATTCAGATCTCTTTCAAATGCAGTCCTTTTCAGCTTGTTTGCTTTCAAGGGGGAAGGGAGTTAAGAATGCAATCGCGTGTGTATGTTGGTGAAGCATCAGAACAAAATCGCGAGGTATGTGGGACAAGAAGCACGTCAGAAGAAGGACATCACCTGAACAAATACTATTCTCCATTCCAAAAATGGTACTCAAGTGGAGCTGGCAATGCTTTAAAAAAGCAAAAGAATATATATATTTTTACCCAGTAACTTCTTGGCATCAAATGAACTATATCGAAGTAGTTTTCAGATAGTGTGTGTCAATATATTTTTAAGTTTAAAGAGTCATAAAGATGAAGTAAAAACCGTATAGTGTCCAGAATCAGAGATTGTATTGCCTCCAACAGAAAAGACGCAAAAAAATTAATTAAACCCATTGCTTTTTGATCGAGGTCTTCACAAAGATAAAAGACGAAATTATCATTTTTGGAAGATTTAATTAGAATTTTTTTATTCTCTCAAGGAAAGTTTGTTTATAAAAGAAACTTTTATATTTTGTATATATAAAAGAAAACAAACTAAAAATGGGTCGGTTAGTAGCATTGCTAGTACCTGTATTCAGAAGAATTATCTCATCTGAGAACGATTTGGATTAATGTAACAGTCTACGCTAAAAATGTTTGCGTGTTGTATTGGCACTTTTCGATATGTTTTGATTCTTCAAAAATCCAAAGTGCAAAATAAAAGATAAAGCGGTTGGGGAACAGAATTTTCTCTTTTTAATTTCAGAGTTATAGATAGAGTTCTGACAGAATGATTATTATATATTTTTTCCAACATGGTAGACACAGTGTCTTTCGACATTCGATCACTACACAGCGAGATTTGTTGGTTTCGTTCATTCACCGTTTAGGTCAGGGGTTCTCAACCTTTCAGACTCTGTGCCCCCTTTGAACACCGATGTGAGGTTACTCCTCCCCCCCCAACCACCACCACCACTATATGTGGTCAATACAAGTAGTACAATCGGAATTTGAAACTGAAGCTGGTTATTAAATGAAAATATAGAATAGATAATTTCATACACAAAATTTAATATCAATACACATATCTAAATTTGGAACATATTATTATTAGAACATATGAATTCAAAGAATTAAATACAGATCAAATATATTTGAGGTAATCAAGGATCTAGGTGAGGTTGGCATGTAATACCAGTCACTTTCATAACATTAATGAGAAGGCTGGCACTGTTTTTCCTTGACAAGTTTTTTTAATATTAGGTTGTAACTATGACAAAGCACACCTCAGGTCACTTTCAACGTCCAGCTTTGCTCGATATTTTGACTTTATGTATGTTATTGCTGAAAATCCACATTCACAGAGATATGTGAATGAAAATTGCACTAACAACCTCAAAGCTTCCGAAGCAACTTTTGGGAAAACAGGAAAATAGCGTAACCAAAAATTTTCAACATCCATGTTTTCGAATTCCACGTTTGCTTGAGAATCACATTTTAGGTCGATTGCCTGTTCCTGAATATGATCAGGAAGTACTTCCACGCCGATTTTAAAAGGATCTCTTGTCAACTTAAACTCCCAGTTCTCTGAACTAATATCTGGAAAATAGTCTGCAATTTCATTTTGCAATGCTACCAAATGCCCTGATATAAGGTCCTTCAATTCATTTATCTGTTGCAATGGGAGATTTTTTTTATCATCGAGGAGGTCGTTCAATGTTGGAAAGGATGAAAAGTTTGGCTCTGAACTCTGAAGACGACATTGCCAAAGAGCTATCTTTTCTGTGAAACCCTTAACTGCATCATAAGTCTTCAGAATGTGTTTCTGACATTATAGCTTCGTGTTCAGAAAATTGAGTGTTTCGAAACAGTCTGATAAATATGCCAAGTGAAAGATAAATTTTTCATCTGAAAACATGCTATGCAGATATGCTTTCGTTGAAGTCTTCAAAAAATTTTCAACTTCCGATTTTAAGTTAAATAATCTAGCAAGCGTATTACCTTAGGACAGCCATCGAACTTCTGTGTGAAAAAGAAGAGTTTCTTGGTCACTGTTCAATTCTTGACATAGCGCCTTAAAGATTCTACTGTTCAAAGCACTAGATTTGACATGGTTTACTGTTTTTTTCGCTATGTTTAAAGTAACGTTGAGTGATTCAGGTAGAGTCTTAGAAGCTAAAGCTTGTAAGGGAATAATACAGTGGAAACCAATTATTTTAGGGTTATGTTTCTTAGCCAATTCTATAGACCTCAATTGGCGTCCTGTCATGGCTTGAGCTCCATCAGTACCTATTCCAATAACTTTTCAAGCTCTTGCAATGTTGCCAGACGTACGACAATTGTCGTGTATTTACAATTACGACAATTATCGTGTTCGTTTCGTATGTCGAAAATACGTTACGGTTACATTGTGACCGCAAAATTGAGTACAACAAATTACAGTTAGTTTTACTTTTTATTTTATTTTTTTTAACTCACGCCTCCCTTGAAATTCTTCTATGCCCCCCCCCCAGGTTGATAACCGCTGGTTTAGGTGAACCAACAACGCCCCTTGGTGCCACCTCAATTTTAGACTAAGTATCCCCATTCGTCCGTGGTGGTGGTGGTAAGGGTGGACTTGTACCTCCTCCCACCCACATATAACATGGAGGTACTTTCTGGCATAGAGATTTAACGTGCTCATACCCGGCGTTGACAAGAAGGCATTCAGTGGTGCTTGCTGGGATTCGAACCAAGCACCGACGGCTAAATTTCAGCATGCTAACCACTAGTATTCCAAAGGCCATGAATATTATACGAACATCATTAAAATATGAAATTTTGTTAAAGCAGATATACACCATTACTTTTTAACATTTGTGTTTCCAAGCTAATCTCCAAACATTCTTACCTGATAATTTTGGCATTGAAATGCAGAAGTTCAATATTTAAAATGTGTCTCTTGAATTTTTGGCCTAACGTTTTCTGTTGTAAAACATACCTTGTTACATTATTTATTCATTTTCTGTCAAACAAAGAAAATCTTTCTTTCACTATAGAAAAGTATTTTATTATAATTAAATTATTAAATTTTTGTTGGATTCTGATAATTTCTCAGCGATATAAAGTGGATCAATTTATTACATGGATAACAAAAGATTCACACAATAACATCTACTATTCATTTTAGATAAATTAACCGTCAGTGCATGAATATATATAATAGGTATCATAAAAGTCTGTAATGATATAACATATGTTGCAATGATCTTCCAAACAATTTCAGGATAATTTTCTAACCATATAATGACAGATAATTTTCTAAACAATTTCAGTATATTTTCAAGACATAATTTCGTGTTACAGTGTATTCTTCTATCCTAAAGATCTGAGAAAAGACCTTTCCTTCAGTACTTTTCTGAGCAATTATATGTGTCGAGTTTTTTAAAAAAAGCATTCTTTTTTTAGAATGTTAAAAAAATAAAGAGCTTAAAGAAACGTGTAATATCATGGGAATTCATACGAAAGGACAGAAATCTGTATTAAGAAATGTTCATTAAAACTTATTAATTGAACACTTTATATGGTAACCGACGCTGGAATATCAATTTACAAGTGAAAATGGGTCATATTTGTATTTAAATTAATAAACGAAATACATCTTCTTCACCAATCCCTTAGGAGCAATTAAGCTTCCACAATGTAAAAAAAAAAAAAATATTTCAGCTCATGAAATATGGAAATGACTTATTCTCTAAAGTAATAAATAACCATACATAAAACTACAAAAGAGGTGAATTTTTTCCGGGCAAATGTTTAGGGGAAAATTAAGAGATAATTCTCTGGAAATTTAAACTGCCTTAAGAAAACTAATAAGTTTTGAAAGAAACAGCGTTAAAGAGAATGCGCATGAAGAATTTTATAAGGAATATTAGTTGGTAAGAATAAAATACTTCATACAGATATTTAGCGAGCGTATGTGACTAAAGGTAAAATTATTTAAGATAAAACTATTTGCACGGGTGAAAAACTTCACTGTATATCTATGTTTATTTTTTGATTCGGAGGCTTTGAAATGAAACGAGCTTACTCTAAGACTTTCGTTTTCATAACTTATATTGAGATGAAAAATTAAAAGATAATGCTCTAGAAATTTAAACTGTCTTAAGAGAGCTAATAAGTTTTGAAAGAAACTGTGTTAAAGAGAATGCGCATAAAGAATTTTCAAAGGAATATTGGTTGATAAGAATAAAATACTTCATCCAGATATTTAGCGAGCGTATATAACTTAATATAAAATAATTTAAGATAAAACTTTGCAAGGGGGAAAAACTTCACTGTATATCTATTATTTTTTTTAATTCGGGGGCTTTGAAATGAAACGAGCTTACTCTAAGACTTTCGTTTTCATAACTTATATTGAGATGAAAAATTAAAAGATAATGCTCTAGAAATTTAAACTGTCTTAAGAAAGCTAATAAGTTTTGAAAGAAACTGTGTTAAAGAGAATGCGCATGAAGAATTTTCAAAAGGAATATTGGTTGATAAGAATAAAATACTTCATCCAGATATTTAGCGAGCGTATATAACTTAAGATAAAATAATTTAAGATAAAACTTTGCAAGGGGGAAAAATTTCACTGTATATCTATGTTTATTTTTTAATTCGGAGGCTTTGAAATGAGAAGAACTTACTCTAAGACTTTCGTTTTCATAACTTATATTGAGATGAAAAATTAAAAGATAATGCTCTAGAAATTTAAACTGTCTTAAGAGAGCTAATAAGTTTTGAAAGAAACTGTGTTAAAGAGAATGCGCATGAAGAATTTTCAAAGGAATATTGGTTGATAAGAATAAAATACTTCATCCAGATATTTAGCGAGCTTATATAACTTAATATAAAATAAGTTAAGATAAAACTTTGCAAGGGGGAAAAACTTCACTGTATATCTATTATTTTTTTAATTCGGGGGCTTTGAAATGAAACGAGCTTACTCTAAGACTTTCGTTTTCATGACTTATAATGAGAAGAAAACAGGTGTGACTATGCGTTTTTCGGCGAGATAGCTTAGTTTCGCGATACGTTCTGTATACTTAGGATATTCATGCTGGCTTAAAATTCAAACCAGTAAGTAAGAATGAATCTATGGTCTTTTAAACTAGTACTAGTTGATACCCGTCAAAACATGACGGCTAGATAGTAAATAAATGTACTAGTACACAAATTATACTCAACACATCATTGCCAAATGTTGAAAATCATAATAATTCGCAGAAACAAATTAATGTGTATAAGCGGCTTCGTGCTTTGTGAGCATCTAAAGCCAGATTTAAAAATGTCACTGAGCATGCGCGGAAAGCAATTTTTTTAATTGTAAATTATAGCTAATTAAACAGCCCGAAATAAACAGTTTCCATGAGGTTTAATCTTATATTTCACAAACATAATTATCATAAAAATAAAAATGGCAGACAGAGATCTAGAGAGACTCCTCGAAATAAATGTGTTTATCATTAAAACATGTCACTGAGCATGCGCAGAAACAGTGAGTTTCTAAAGACATATTTAAACATACCACTGAGCATGCACATAAATCAATTTTGAATTCTAAATTATCGCTAATTAATAGAAATTGCGGTTACAAAAACCAAATTTGACAAATCTACAGATTACAATCTTTCGTTTAAGACCAAAATGAAGTAAATTGATGCAGTTGTTTTCTCTCACGGACTGCCCAAAAAGTCGGCTTAGCAACTTAAATATATAGATTTTTCTTTTGTGTAACCCTCTTTCTAGTTAATTCTTTCAAAACTTTGAAAAATAAAGTCATAAAGTATGTACCTCATTAACACAAACAACACATATGTGTCTTTTTTTCTCTGAGTGTGTGAGTGTATGTGTGAGTGTATGTATATATAAATATATATATATATATATATATATATATATATATATATATATATATATATATATATATATATATATATATATATATATATATATGTATATATATATGTATATATATATATGTATATATATATATGTATATATATATATGTATATATATGTATATATATATATGTATATATATATGTATATATATATATGTATATATATATTTGTATATATATATGTATATATATATATGTATATATATATATGTATATATATATATATATATATATATATATATATATATATATATATATATATATATACATATATATAGGGATAAAAAAATAACATTATTCATCTCATTTCCAGCTTTTGTATCAAGAATTGAACCCTGGTAGATTTAACGAAGGAATTATTGACGATCAGGCCTATAACTGTTAAAAGAAACAAAGTAAAACTATATCTCTCTCACTTATATCATCCCAGTAATCCTTACATAGGCAAACAAAACAAAATCACAATGTTTCTGAGGAGATATATTACACAGGCCAACGAAAAATGACTTTCTGAAAACTTTTTTAACGTTAATAGCTGATTCTTGTGTAATTTTTGTTGCTGAATACGTATCTGACCTCAGTTTTTTTTTTCTATCACCCACAGTTTCGTCACAATGTGACTTCGTCGGAAACTAGAAAATTAGCCGAACATACCATAGAAAATAAAAATAAATGAATGTTACAATATGAACAAACTTTAATTCAATTATAAGCATGAAAATACCTTTTCATTACATAGATTTTATGTGTGCTTTGGATTATATTTCCTTTCCCTCTTCTCCTTAAAGCTCCTGGTATTGCTTTTTCGCCTGTGAATCGCTTGCCCAATTTCTCGGGCAAGTGATCAACAGTAGTCTCCCATCATATTGGTATCCCAGCGGCCCTGATACCGTCTTTCCATCAATTTAATATCTTAATGAAACCGCTCACCTTGCTCCTCACTAACATCACCTAAGTTATGTGGGAAAAAATCAAGGTGACTGTTCAAAAAGTGAATCTTGAGGCTCATCAAACTTTTTGAACTTTTCCAGCATGTTGGCTACAATCTATACTTATATATAAAGAGAGAGCGATTTTGTATGTGGACGGTAATCTCCAGAACCACTGCACCTATTTGAAAAATTCCTTCACTGTTTGAAAGGTACATAATTCCAGATGGACATAGGCTATATATTATGTATATCTGATCAGTAGAAATAAAGTTAGGGGCTTAATCCTAACAATCTCCATTGTTACCGCTACTGTCTTCTACCGCTTTTTGTGCCGAAGATTTCAACGATCCTTAGCGTGGTGCTATCGCGGTGGGCTTCTGTTCTGACGGTAGCGGTTCGAACCTAGCCGTTCTCCGGCACGCCTTTTTCTTTTAAAAAATTAACTTTAATTATTAACTAACGTAATATTAATTTAAGGTATTATTTAGGTTATTATTAAGTAAACAAAGATTTGCAATTTATTGGCTATCAACTGGAAATTTATTGGTATAATATTTTGTTCAACCCGGACAAAGTCGGGACGGGTCGTAGAAATATAAAGTGGATATTTTTGTTACACAAGAACTTGGTCACAGTCTGCTTGAATGATACACAAGCCGCCCTCTCTTTTAAAGTCATTTTCAATTCAAAGTTGGGATCGGACATCATTTTTCAGATGTCAGGCCCAACAAACACGCCTTCTTCCAATTTTGCTTCTGATAGATGAGGAAACTTCTCGCAGAGATACTTGAAACATTCTCCAACTTTGGTTAAGGCTTTCACAAACTGTTTCATTAGGCCTAATTTTATGTGTAGAGGTGGCAGCAGAATGTTTTCCGGGTCCACGAGGTTCTTGAGCAGAACGTTCTTCTCTCCAGGCTTTAAAGATTTTCTTGCAGGCCAGATTTTTCTGGGCCAGTGTTGATCCCTTAACCTACCGTCCCATTCACATAAGAAACATGGGAGTTTGGTAAAGCCACATTGCTGTCGGTTAGCTCATGGCGTTGAATTCGCTAAAAATGTCATTTCTTTAAATATTGAGTGTTGAAATGTGAAAAAATGGCGGGTGATACGGCTTTTTTATTGTCATATTCGGATTCAGCTCGCTAAAAATCACAAGAATAAGGCAAATTTAATCAAAAAGTTTTTTCATCTTTGGCCTGTGTTATTAATATATATATATATATATATATATATATATATATATATATATATATATATATATATATATATATTAATAACACAGGTATATATGTTATTTATATATATATATATATATATATATATATATATATATATATATATATATATATATATATATATATATATAAGTA
>OU015495.1:197747876-197772876 GCA_907164885.2 Dolomedes plantarius
GGAACAGAAGGCAATAAATACTTAGATATCCCTTCTTAAAGGAAGAACAAAACACATCGCTCTAAAAGCTTTGGTTATTTATTCATTATGCTACTAGATCCTAACAGCTTACACAAGCTTTCACCATGACCGTCTTATCGGTTGTTAGAGATAAGTGTAATACAAGAATGCAAAGTATACGGTATGCGGATTTGGATGTCTCTACTTTTTTGTTCTTTCTTCTTTGGCCGAGAAAGAGATTTTGGCATTTACCACTATAATAAATGCAATATCGTAAACTGAGGTAGCACGCAAAAAAAAAAAAACCTTTGAGCAAAATTATAAAGTTCTAAAACTGTGAAATTCTTCGTATCCAGGACAGTAAAAATTGAAATGCTTGCTATATATCTTTATAAAAATGCAACAAATGTCAAAGTATCAGTTGTAACGTATTTCTTTGGAGAACGGGAACACTTTTATGGTAAAAGCTTTACGTTTTATTCGCTTTCTTATCGAAACATGTGTGAAGGCAGTTATTTGTAAAAACGTGCATTAGAAGATTGGTAAAAGAAGTCTGAGAAAACTGAAAGATGGGTTCCTTTACATGCAGTTGTTTTTCAAATTATATTCGTGCAGTCAATCCAGAAAGCTAGCAGTTACATGCTAACGGGATTACAGCTAAAATTATCCCGCAAAATGTTCGGTCAGAAGCATAAAATGGTATGTAGACTAAAAGTTTACTTTTGCTTTCTAAACTTTAACAACAACGAAAAATCTTTATGGAAAAAGTTTTAAATAAATACATATTTATGATAAAATTTACAATAAAAGACAGTGGCGGCGAGTCTTTAACCAAAAATTTTAAAAACAATGTTCTCTCGTGTGTTAACGTGCCAGCTGGTTTATTAAAAGGAAAGCCAAACTTTTGGCAAAAGATTCTGATTAAGTATAACAAATTTGAACTAAACTATTAATATAATAAAATGTTAATACCCAGATGCAATAACAGAAGTTGTAGGACCGAGGTAGCCTAGTGGTAGCCTGTTGGGTTTGGACTGAGGGTGCTCGGTTTGAATCCCGATGAACGCTATTAAATACCTTTGCGTCTAAGGCTGATATAGGCAAGCTAAATCGGTAGACCGAAAAGTCCTTGTATGAGGTCAGAAGAAATGGGAGAAGGTACGATCCTCCAGATTGCGGAATTTTTTTCTGATAAATATCGAATATCAAGGATTTAAATATCAGGATCATGTTTATTGACTAAGGGAAAAACACTTGCCGAACTTAAATGCATCAGTCCATTTCAGAAGATACAGATTCGCATGCTTATAAAATGAAAGCTTTCGGTACAGCCATAGGTAGTTTTCAGAAGGAAATGAAGTTTCTAGATTTGAAGTTCTTAAATAAGCTATTTCATATTCGACATTTCTGTAACGTATGCCGTTCAATTTCATATATAAACCGTTCAATTTCAAAGTGCTCCATATCATTTTTAAAATCTACAAGCTTTTGTTTCGATTATATTTGTGTATGTAATATATATACATACATACACACACACATATATATATATATATATATATATATATATATATATATATATATATATATATAAGAATAAGATGAAAGAGAAAACCAGTAATAGCTCTAAAGCTACTTGCAGCCAGGAACAAACAACATGAAAAGAAAAGTATGAATAAGGTTTTAGACAGTATTCCTTCATCAGCGGTGTCAATGCTGTCTAAAAACCAATGGATTGTTTCCGATGAGTATGATCTATACAATAAACACACTCAGACACCGTACAATCCATGAATAACAGAAGAATTGAATAATAATTGAATAAAGATTGAATAAAAGTACTTAACCAAAGAACACCAAGCCCAATTTATATATATATATATATATATATATATATATATATATATATATATATATATATATATATATATATATATATATATATATATATATATATATATATGTGTGTGTGTGTATGTATGTATAAAGTTTTACAGATTAATATTGTAATTGAACATAAGTATTATGGCATTGGTGTACATAAGAAGTGTATGTATGAATTCAGTGTATATAGGTATTGGTTTAAGAAAATAAATGTTGTATATTATTTTGTAAAATAAATGTTGTTGTTGTTGTTATTGTTCCCAATGCCCCCTGGTCAGAAGTTCCAGACCAAGTCCATAGAGGCTTCGGGCAGAGTAGTGCGTCTCCAGTTTATAATAGCACCACAAGGGTCGGAGTCCGACTTGGCTAGGTGCCATCACCATTTTGACCGAACACCCCCAGCGGCGACATCTGGAGGGATCTTACTTTCCCCACCCACTGACCTCAGAGAAGGACTTTCTGGTCTACGGATTTAACGTGTCCCTATTATTGAACAGACTTAAGTTAACGACAACAAACTAAAAATAAAGTTAACAGACTTGGGGCTTGTGGCGGCCCAGTGGTACAGCGCGCTGGTTTTCGGTGCTGAGGGTGCTCGGATCGAATCCTGGCGTCGCGCCACGAAAAATGCCTCCGTTCGTGTCGTCCCTTCATAGGGGGTAATGCTGTCCGCCTATATGGTGCCCCCATAATAAAATGGGCAGTAAAATTGCGGCATAGTATAGGCGAATGTTTGACGACAAGTACCTCCTCATTGGAGAAAAAAAAAAGTTAAGAGACTAAAATTAATGCTGCATGTTCAAGAAATGACTTCTGTGACAGTCAATAAACTTTATTCACTTTTAAGAATAGTGGTCCCTATTCCCCCTCCCCCCCCTCCCGAAATTCTAAAATTCCTCCCAGGATGGGGGACAATTTTCCCCTTTGTTGAGCACCCCTGTTCTATACGTTTAGAGGTTTTTCGGTTTCCTTTCCACAGCCACGAAAATCTTCCCTTTTGAATCACGTATCTCTTTTCTATAAAGTTTCAGATAACAATACACGAATGAGGCCAACGCGACACCTCCACACAACTCAATACGCACGGGGATCTTTTCGAGTAAGAAAGAACTCGCGGAGCATTTTTACCTGCTCTCCGTAAAAACGCCCTCCCAGGTATGCAGCGAATGTCTCGGCGCCTAATTTACGAGGCATTCACAGGGTGTTCGAGACGGACACCCGTAAACTCTGAAATGTCGCGCGACACCCTGAATCACCAGAATGATTTCCCGGGTCCTTGTACTCGATCGACGGGTTTCCTGGAGTCCGTGAGGGTCAAGGATAATATCATATGACGTTTACTGATGAGAATGTGGAAAAGAATGGGACTCTGTGCCCTTAAAATGATGATAAATTAACGTAGAAAGCATATTTTTTCTTTTATAACTAGAAGGTAACCCGTCATTTTGACGTCATAATACTAATAATGACGTCATAATGGAAAAGTATATGAAAATTAAAAACTATCCCAAATTATCTAACAATGTTGCATTTAATCCACACCTTGTAAAAACAAACCCTTTCAATATTTTTTATTTATTTAGTTTTTCATGCGATTGGAGTAGCAGACTGACATCTAGTTTTTTACAGATCACTACGCGATATGAATACTTGAGCTACTTGATTCATTCACATTCAAGTTTGTTTACTTTCAGAATTCATCGCAAAAGTAAACAGATTTTTAAAAACTGTTAAATATACAGCTAAAAGCATCCATTTTTTTTTAGTTCTGAATGTTTTATAGAAAAATAGGCTGAACAAACGTGATTTGATGGAGAAGATATTAGTTTTTAGGTAAGAAAAAATTCTGATCCACATCTGAAATTGAAATTAAACCTAACCGGCTGTTTTTTTACTGAGGGCTTCAATTGAAAGATGAGTACAGCCCGGAAGTGTTATACAGAGACAACGGCTATTATATATATAATGTGGATGCACTTGCCGTGAGACATTCACACAAATAAACCACGAGATATTGTTTGCTACTTTATTACGGGAGTACCATTCAGGTGAGCCAACATTGCTCCCTATCAAGAACAACTAAGGCTTTTATTGCCAAGTGATAGTGATTTGAAACCAAAACCCGCTGCGTAGAGGCTCAAGAAGCTAACCACTATACCATACTATAAAAAACATAATGTAACAGATATGAAAAATTTACCTATAAAAACCATTTCATATGAACATAAATTTCAAACGTGATTATTTTTGTCAGCAAAATAAAATACGTAACAAAGTGAGAGTTCATATTAATAGAGACACCAACGGAAAAGAAGAAATTTTACACTTAACCTAAAAACTCTCAATTAAAACCTAATTCCTTTTTTTTTCCTTTCATTTAATAGTACAAAATTTCTAAATAATACGGTGTTCTGTTTGTAACAACAAAACAGTACATAAAATGGGCTAACTAGTCTACGAATACTGTGTCCTGGTAGTTGTTGTTAGACAACCAGAAGAATTAATTACTCTTATTTTTGCATCTAAGTTAGATTCTTTTAAAACTACAATGCAAAATGTTTCATACATTTTATTAATTTACTGTTGAGGAATCCTTAATTTCAGTCTTTCCGAGTTTTAAGTGTTTTATTAGGTTTGGTTTCCCTTTGTTATTATAGTTAGACTTCTTTTCCCTAGTCTATAAAGGTCACAGACTTTCAAGGTAAGGGTAAGTTAAGGTTCTCGATAGGGCTGAAAATCCATTCGCCTTTAATTCAAAGTAAAGCCTATACTTACTAAAATATACCAAATTTTTTGCTGATTAATAAGACTGAGACTGAAATAAATTTTTACGTTGAAAAAAATATATTCTGAATAAGATAATTTCACAAAAATTAAATTAAGAGAAGCCTGCAAAACTTGCTAGCGACAACCTACACACACACACACACATAAATACTAACTATATATATATATATATATATATATATATACCGGGTGTCCCAAAAATGACCGACGATTTGAAAAATCAATTAAAGATAAAAGGATGGTGATAAAAATGTACGGATTGTTGCATTCTGCTTAGGTAACCAAGAAATTAATTCTCACCAATTTTCAAAATCAGTTACAAAGTTCGTCAACAGATGGCGCTGCTGACTGGGAAAAACTATAAAACAATATTTTCAAAGCAAGAAGCATACGCAAAGTGGCATGGATTGGCCTCCCTAATCGCCAGATTTGACGCCATTCGATTTTTTTTCTTTGGGGGTACTTCAAAGACCAGGTGTATCGTCACAATCCACAAACTGTAGATGAACTGGAACAATACATTTCTGCTGTTTCTCAGAACATTCAAACTGAAATGATTGCACGGGCGTCTGTGTATTTTGACCTCAGACTGCGCCACGTTGTTGCTGCAAACGGTGGTTATTTTGAAAACATTGTTGGAATAAATGGTGAGAATAAATTCCCTGGTTACCTAAGCAGAATGCAGCAAACCGTACATTTCTATCACCTTCCGTTTTTCTTTAATTGATTTTTCAAATCGTCGGTCATTTTTGGGACACCCGGTATATATATGTGTGTGTGTGTGAATAAAGTTTTGCAGCCTTCTCTTAATTTAATTTTTATGATCCCTTATAAACCAAATGAACCAGAACAAAGAAATCATTTAAATTAATAGCTTTTCATTTTTGGAATGTCTAGACGAATGTCTGCATGGAAAGTTAACATAATCAATGATATGAGCAGGCACATACACTCTTAGACGAAAAAAAAAACGACGCACCAAGAAGGAGTTATCCGAATGGGATGAAAATAGGTAGATGTGATGTGCATGTACAGAAAAAAAAAATTATTACAATTTGAGAAAAATTGGATGATTTATTCAAGAGAAAGAGCTTCACAAAGTGAAAAAGTCAATAACGCGTTGGTCCACCTCTGGCCCTTATGCAAGCAGTTATTCGGCATGGGTTTGATAGAGGTGGCGGATGTCCTGCGGGATATCGTGCCAAATTCTGTCCAACTGGCGTGTTAGATCGTCAAAACCCCAAGCTGGTTGTAGGGCCCTGCCCAGAATGCTCCAAACGTGCTCAATGGGGGAGAGATCTGGCGATCTTGCTGGCCAAGGTAGAGTTGGGAAAGCACGAAGACAAGCAGTAGAAACTCTCACCGTGTGTGGGCGGGCATTATCTTGCTGAAATGTAAGCTAGTGATGCGACATCGACAACGAAACATCGATGTTTCGAAGCATCGATATTCAATATTAAAACATCGATGCTAATAAAACATCGCCCTAAAACCATCGATGTTTTTAAACATCGATGTTTATGAACTTTCATTTTTTAAAACTGGTTTAGTAACCTCTAAGATTAATGTTACTTCGGTTAGTCATGGAGCGGGGGGGGGGGGGACTGTTACCAGAAAATCTTGGAAGAAATTATTGCAATTTATTAACAAATCTTTTATTTTCAAATTAAGTAATGCAAAAGAAAATTACATATATTTACACCAATTGGAAGTACTGATGCAAAACCAACGTATGGGGGAAAACTGAACAAGCTCATTTTTTCTTTACTGTAAATAACAATTAGGGCTATTGGGGCATATAATTATTATTCATTGTCTCTAATCGTTCCCCCTTTTGTATTCGTCCTTTTCAGAATTCAGACTTACATTTACTGAGTGGGAAAATTATGCTACGTGGTTAATTTTTTTTATTTATGGTACATTTTCATTTTTAAAAAGAACATCGAGACAACGTAAAACATCGAGCACAAAACATCGATGTTAAACAAAAATCGGCTTCAATAAATCGATGTTTTGAAAACATCGACATCGATGTCGCATCCCTAATGTAAGCCCATGATGGCGTGATATGAAGGGCAACACAACGGGGCGTAGAACATTGTCGACGTACCGCTATGTTGTAAGGGTGCCACGGATGACAACCGAAGGGGTCCTGCTATGAAATGAAAAGGCACCCCAAACCATCACTCCCGGTTGTCAGCCCATATTGCGGATTACAGTCAGATTGGTTACCCACCGCTGTCCGGGGCGTCTCCAGTCACGTATTCGCTGGTCATCGGGGCTCAGTTCGAAGCGGGACTCATCACTGAAGACAAATCTACTCCAGTCAGTGACATTCCAGGTCGAATGTGCCCGACACCACTTCAAACGGGCTTGTCGGTATACAGAGGTCAATGGTAGTCCACGCAAAGGACGCCATGAGCTCGTCCCCCTTTCTCTGAGCCGCCTATGAATGGTTCTTGTGGTCACTGAAGCACCAGTTGCACTTACAATCGATGATAATGATAAATTGGGCGCTGTGAGTGCCGCTCTGACGATTGCTCGGTCCTGACGTTCTGTCGTTTCTCTAGGCTGACCGCTTCCTTCTTGACGCTGTGTTCGTCCATGGTTCACCCGTTCCTGCGAACATCGTCTAATAGTGGCATCGCTTCTATCCAAATGTCGAGAGATTCGCCAATTAGACCAACCGGCTTCTTTGAGTCCAACTACACGTCCTCTCTCAAATGCTGACATCTGCTCATATTGTTCGCGCACCTGTATGCGAGGCATAGTTACTATCAACCTTTGTACACAGAATGAAATTTGCAAAGAATTTATGACCTGAAATCGAAATTTCCCCACTTTAATATCCTGCCAGTTGGGCAGTTAAGATGCGCTGCAGCGTCACATCTTCATTCAATGGCCGCCAAACTTTAAAATCTTGTATTTTCAGTTGAAACCTATATGCATATCAATTTGTGTCCAATTTGAATTAACCCTTCTTAGTGTTTTTTTGTTATTATTATTATTATTAAAGAGTGTAAGATGTCGAGGGCAAAATTTTTTAAGGTTATGGGTGGTAAGTTAAACTTATAAGAAGATGTACAGTAGAGCTTCAACTATCTTTCTGTGTAAGCCCAAAAAATGATTACAGTATTTAGAGTTAGTTCTAAAGATCTAAAGATATTCTTTGACTTTATTCTATCTGTTTGGTTCTGTGTTCCGAACCGATATACGAATGCTGGGAGATAACAATGCATCTTATTAATTATTACCGTAGAACTTTTTTTTTCTCCAAATTTCAAAATTGAGCAAAGTATTGTGGCAAACTACAGCTAAAAAACAAAGAAACAAATTTTTTACGTTCTTGAAAACATTACATTTCTTTCATCTGGCATAAGTTGCCCCTCGATATGGAACCCTTGAGCTCCTATCAGACGTCTGAAATCAGCTGAATATAGAACGTAGGGTTGTAATGAGGGACGAGAGAGGATTGATCAGAATAGCGCCCTTTACACGTACGCTCTTGGGGTGCTAGGAGCGGGATTGCGTGCGGGAAAACTTGCAGTACGCTCCAAAGCGGCTTTCCCTTCCTCTCCGACACCTTCACACGTGCACTCAATCGCGCGGGATCGTGGTTTCATGCGGGAAAGAACGTACGTGTAAAGGGCGCTAATGGAGTAGATACCGCGCATGAATGGGTGTCTGCTCCTTTCTCATTGGTCGAGGAAAACGTTGTATATCTCGTAGAGCAGTATTGCTTCTAAAGCAATACTTTAATGTTGCCCAGATTTTTCCCGTCTGATAGGGACTTTACAGACAGATATGAGGGCACGATTGAACATATATATTAATACTCTTTAGATTTAGCAAGGAAGCCCCGTGATGGTTAATAACCCCTATAATTTTTCCTTTATATTTTGAAAACCTGTTGACGGCGGGAGACTTCTTGTTAGTTGGAGAGAAGTTCTGAGCAATTAAATCATTGGATTAATAAAATACATTCTTGTTTTAAAGTGATTGGGGGGGGGGGCTCAGACTTTCGCTTATCTATGTAACCGTGAAAGACCGAAATCTGGAGAATGTCGACATTCTCCGGTGAATGTCAACATTCACATAGTCGCTTGATGTATGTTCGAAATATTTGCTAAATACCCTTATTTCTCACTTATACCGGCAAATGTCGACATTCACCATGAACTGATGGTGAATGTTGAATAAAAATATTTTTGTTACGTTTTCAAATCATACTTTTATTATTAAAGCATATTATGATATATGTCAAAATAGGAGAAAGCTTAAGAAACAACACATATAAATAAACTGTTGAACTTAAAACGAACAGTACTTTCTAAATGAAAAAAGAAAATAACTCCAATAATAAACTTACTTAAGGGGATGGTGGACTTTCAAATTACCAAAAATCGAGCAAAAATTGGAGTTTTTTTGGGGGGTGTATTAATATTTTAAAAACATGTAAATATTGGAATGAAATGCATTTAAAATGTGTAGTGAAAAGAAAATTGAAAAATTGGTGGCTTTAGAGTAGTAAGTATTAAAGGTAGATAAAAAATTATCTTTTAAATGACTTTTTCTCAAAATGAGAAATTTCCAGATTTGCAAGTCTTTAAAATGCTCCTCGCGTCATAATTTTTGACGAAATTTTATGAAATTTATAATAAAGATTCCTGTAATACATCAAAATAAAGTTATGTATCCATTTTAGGATTCGAGGTCATTTAGGTTATAAAAGTTTAACTTTAGTGTAGAAAAGTACAAAGATTTCGCGAAAATTCAGACTACAAGCATAAAAATATTTTCTAAAAACTAACTATTCAACGAAAGTACAAAAAAATACATAACTTTGTTCAGAAAGTATTTATAAGGAATATAAATGCAAAATTAAGGGCAAAAGTTTAAAATTGAGTCGCAAGGAGCATTTTAAAGAAGGGTAATTTAATTTAAATTTTTTAATTATAAAATATTTTTTTAAAAATATTTATAAAATTTTATAAGGTGTTTAATATTGTTATACTTTAATGAATATATATACAAAATTTCATATCTCTGTGGTAAAAATTTCAAAAATCGTTTTGAAAGGTCCACTATCCCCTTAATTATGTGATTGAAGTTATACAATCTTATTTATTGCAACAAGAGCTGAGTTTCAGATAGTATACTGAACAATTCATCATTGGTAACATAATACTGTATATTTATTTCCCCTGGTTTTAATGGTACAATTAATTTCTCTTCATCATTAATTTTGAAAACTCCAAAACGTTTTAATTGTCTGTAATGCAAAGGTGTACTGCACTTAGTTTTAGCAGAAATCACTTCAGAAAGTATACTACAGTACTTTTCTTGAAAGCTTTTAAAGACTTCTTGAGAGCATTTAAAATACTGTTTAGAGGTTTCTCGTTTCGACATCCACCAGAGCATATCTGTGCTTGTCGACATGCACCGGTGATAGTCCGAATGTGTAAGAATATAACCAAATATTTGGTCTTTCACCGACGTATTTGGTATGTGTTGACATTCACCGGTGAATGTCGACATTCTCCAATTTCGGTCTCTCACGGTAACATCTACATACTTTGTTCAGCCATCGCGGGATAAGTTATTTATTGAATAAAGAAGTAAGGCATATGTCAGACTCTCGTCTCCCATTCTTAAGTGGAATTGATGAAGGTGTGTAATAGCGTCTTCAATAAGCCCAAAATAAACGCAAACAGGTGTCGAACGATATACACCTTTGGAGATGTGCGACAATGGGGAAAAAGTACGCGAGTCATTTAGAATGATTTGTGAAACCCGTTAGCGGCGCGCTTTTCCCTCGGAAAAGTCGGCAGGAAAGAAATTCACCATAGGTGGTCTGCAGAGGGCGGAACCGGAAAAGGTCGGGTATTCGAGATGATTCGAGATGGTTCGAGAAAAGGGCTGAGAAGAATGGATAAATAACGACGGTGTTGCGAATGAGGGGAGAGAATAGACTTGGACTGTTGAAAGGTCGCCACGCGTACGGAGAGACGGGGGTCTCGTTTGAACTTTGAAGAATGAGCCCTGCTCTCATGAGTGTATTAACGTTCGTCGGAACGAACCTTTGTAAATGATTTATTTAACCAAGATTAGAATGTGTCAATAAACCAGATGTAAATAAGAGTTGGTGCTACAGTTATGATTACTTCTACAAGATAATGATTTGTCGGATCACGACCATAAAGGTTAATAGCATATTCTTGGATAAACTTATTCTTTATAACGCATTTGCTTTCTTTCTAACAGGTATTATAAAAGTTATAGTCCTGAGCTAAATGCAATTACCTTGCTTTGTTTTATTTTAATACAAACTCCAAGTTATTTTACTATACATTATCCCTAAAAAGCATATTAAAACTTCAGTGTGAAGGCACTAATGGGTGTCATGGCAATGAACCTCAGTCGTGACTCGCAGATAAAGCAATAAAGCAGTTTCACGCAACGTCACTTACTCAACCCCGTGTATAAAAAAGCGGAGAAAATGGATGCCAAGCGATTTACATGTAGAGCTCTGGTATTCATTTCTATATGAGTTTACTAATTTATGCTTTTAAACTACAAACGTTTTGCCCTTCGCTTATGCACGAGTTGAGATGTTACACGCTGCGAGCAACAGCTTATTAAAAACATATTCCATGAACATAAAATGAAAGGCTTTACAACGTGCTTGCAATCCGTAAACATGCGCCTGAGCGATATTCTTTCAACAAAACTGCTTATTAATAAAAATATAATTATAATAATGACAAACTCTAGTTTCGTGTACTCGAGCTATTTAATGTGTAGTAGGGATGTTTATTTTGAACAACTTTAATTAGTAGGTAGTTATCTAGTCGAGAAGCATAGTAAAAATCAACCGTGTTCCACCCCTTTAAAGTATTTGCCTACGTCGGGGCACTTATTTTCAAAAATATACAGTACCGCTTAAAATGGTAAACACTGATAAAAATTTCATACATTTTAAAATATAGGGAATATTTTATTAATTTTTATCATAATTTAGTGCTTACGCCAGAGATTCTGCACTCAATTCAACTAAATATATTTTAATTTGCTTTATACTATATACCAGGGGTGGCCAACAAGTCGATCGCTATCGACCGGTGGATCGCGAAGCCAATTTTGGTCGATCGCTCGCGATGTCTTAAGTTAGAAACCGATTGGATTACCTGATAAATTGAGCTCTAATTTAGGACCCTAGTTAGGGCGGCAGTAAGGGTTCTGTTTACACTGCACTAGACAGGGACTGTAATTCCGTCTGAGACCGAACGTATACGATGGCACCCGTGCTTTCCAAGCATAAGAAAATTACCATTGATATACGCCTAATTATGATTCCTTGGTTAGGGACATGCAAACTCAGTCTTCCCATTAATGTTCACGTAATAAATTCTAAATCAGTCTTTATCTGTAGCTGATTTGAACTAATATTGTCAATAATTACTCGTGTTGTTTTAATTCCCCTGGACCTGACTTTTTTGGCCCGTTAAGTATGTTGTTTTTCACGTAGATAGATACGTATGTTTGAACATATATTTTGCTCATATACCCATAGCTCGCGAGAGTGCACCTCGTAATGAAACACAGTGTATAAACATATTATGTATTATAGCATATTTCACACCTCCCCCTCCCCACTTAGACTGCGCCTATGCAGTGACGTAACCAGCATAATTGGCGCCCGGGGCACGATACCTTTTTGGCGCCCCTCGAAAAACATATAGTAATACAATATGTAGAATTAGTTAAAAAGATAGACCATTTGGCGCCCCTCTGCGAGTGTCGCCCGGGGCATGATAGACCCCCTTGCCCCCCCCCCCCTCTCGCTACGCCACTGCGCCTATGACAACAAATCGATCGCGACACATTTTTAAGATAAAAAGTAGATCTTATGTACACAAAAGTTGGCCACCCCTGCTATATACTACTGTGACACTTACCTGAGTACTGAAGTAAAAGTTTTACAATATTTCAAAAAATCATTGAAATATACCAAAAAAAAAAAGATATAAAAATATTTCAGGTAGTCTCTTCTAACGAAACTACCGCTAGATATTAAAGTAGGATTACTTATCGTTGCTTACCTCTTTTTATTTACAGTAAAATTCCTACATACGAAGAGAAGGATGAGGGATAACCCCATGCAGAATAGGTCGATGTGAAGAAAAATATGTTATATATGTCAGAAAATCGGGGGGTATAGTGTAAATGTTAAGTCGATAGATAATTGAGTTTCCCAGTGTACTCGGATAGTTGGACGGAACCGTATCTAAATTAAAGTGATGTTTCAGGAAATCGAATGCCTTTTCGTTGCGTTTTGTGTCTATATTAAAATCACCCATCATGATGATCGTCCCACTGGCATCAATATCAAACTCTTCATCTATAAGTAAGTTTGATTCGGAATATTTCATGAGAGCACTAAAGAGAAATAATTTTAGATCGGCTGAATTGACTGTTGGGTGCATATATATATATATATATATATATATATATATATATATATATATATATATATATATATATATATATATATATATATATATATATAACATTAAAAACCCCATACCATTTTAAAATCTAACATTATTCTAAATTCCCTTGGGCGTACGAGCTAATTTTCGTTTTCAAATCTAAGTCCTAAAACGCCTCTAATGGAAAATATTAAATGGCTTCCTTTTTCAAACCTGCGTGGCGTCACCCAAGATTTCATATAGGCTCTGCGCAGATTACATAAAACCACATGTGACTTATCGACAACAGCAAATCCCTAATCACTATCATGATCACATGACAAAGTTTATATAAGCCGCCTGAACAACAAACCTGTGCGCATTTCGGATTTTGTAACTGCCTTGGGAAGACGTATTCTCCGACAAAATAAATACTAGTATAATGCTGTAACTTGCTGCGTCGGTTATTATTATAGCCACGACTACACCATCAGCCCCTGTGACATGCTGGACGCCAATTCTCTCCTTGGGTTGTCCAGTATGTTACATATATATACAGATGCCAGTATGAAACGCGATTGGCCATTTATTGTAATATCTACCATACAGGTATAAAATACACCTTTTAGAAATAATATTCTGCCACTCTTGATTTATAAATCGCGACGACGGTTTTAACGTCTGAAATTTTGCTTTACCGCGGACCGTTATGGAGGTGGTGATCCTACGTTAAAAAAACACTATTTTATAACATATGATATACTATAATATATGAAAAAACACTGATTTTTTTAAAATTATCTTTTTATAAGTACAGGTATCTGCAAAATGATTAAATTAATACATATAGGTTAGCTTTTAGATCAAAACACAGTAAAAATGTGACACAGTAAAAAAGATTTCATTAGAATATATTGAAATATTTTTTTATGATTAGTTTTCTCCTTTACAATAGTAACTGAAAAAATAAGTTTTCTAGAAAATGCGTTTAAAGATGCTACTTCCGGTCTTTTAATACAGCTTTCGGCTTATTAACCCATTAATGCCTATTGGTAAGAAAATATACCAGCTTAAGAAGAGTTATTTTTCTCTGCACTAGATACCTCTAGTTGTCCAATAATGTCCATGTGCTTCAAGAATAGTTCACTGATAGCGGGAAAAATAGATTTTCCGCCATTTGCTCTCAAGTTCCTGTTGTTACTTGACGTTATGCTCAGGTGAGAGTGCCATGAATCAAGATGCCTCTGACATCACATAGAAAATAGTAAGTTTCGAGTATAGTTATGAATATATATGTCATGAAGATATCAGTATCGTCAAATGGAATGACAATAAAGTTGTCACTGTTGCAAGTAACAAAGTTTCTACAAAACCTATTGCATCCGCTACTTGATGGAGTGCCACAGAAAAAAAGAAAATTACTGTTTCCATGCCACAACAGCTAAAAATTTTTAATAAGCATATGGGTGGCGTCGACCTTTTTGATCAAGCTGTAGCAAATTATCACGTAAGAATTCGTTCTAAAAAATGGTCGTGGCCATTGTTTTTGTTTGTACTTAGCGCCAGTGTTATAAATGGATGGAAATTGCATAAAATGAAAAATGATATTGATGAAATCCCAATTCTTGAGTTCGTACGACAATGCGCAAAAGAACTGTTAGGCACTTATAGAACATTGCCCAGAGGGCCAGGTAAGCCAATTTCATTTATGCATAAAGTGTCCTCACATATAATATTTGACAAGAATAGTCACCGGTTAATCAAATCAGATCAAGAACATGCCCATTGCAAGAACTGTTCCGGTAGAAGCAGCTACAAGTGCGAAAAGTGTAATGTGCCACTGCATCCTCAGTGCCATAAAAACTATCATGTTTGCACTCAATAGACATTTTAATTTTTTTATTCTGTCAGAAAATCATCTAACATGCTTTTCATTTAATTGTGGTATTCCCGATTTTGTTATTATTTTCATTAATAAATAAATTTAATATTAGCTTTTATTCTCGATGTGCACTACACACGCATGCCGATTGGTACGAAAACGTAGCAGTAAAAAAAACATAGTTAAAGTGCAACTAAAAATATAATTTTAGTATGATACACATTAATAGACTTAAAACACACAAATATGACAGAAGTAACGAAAATGGTTTAAGAAAATAAAGTTGGCAGTAATGGGTTAAATTGGCAATACGTTCTCATCCAATGATCGTACGAATAAAACGTGTAAGATTGGCCTTTGAAATAAAACATTTTTTTTTTTTTTTAATGCGAAATGTTGTACCAAAATGGCCATTTAAACGTAGCCAGATATCGATCATAAGCGAAGCGTTTGTAGTTAAACGCGTAGATTACCAAAAGTCACATAGAAATGCATACCAGGGCACCGCATCTAAGGCGCTTTGCATCCATTTCCTGTCCTCCTTTTTCCCGTCATTGCATAAGTGACGCTGCGCGACACTGCCTTATAGTCTGTAGCGACGACTCCTAGATAATTCCCGCGGTATAAGTGCGAATGTATCAGGACAAATGCCTCCGCATCGGCAAAAAAAGAAGGAAAAAAATCAGCCTTACAACTAACTCAACACTCATCGAAGGATGATATTTAAATTCAAATAGGATTGCACGTAGAAAAGCTATTACTAGCCATAAATAGCGATCAGCAGCTTCGAGCCGCTGAAAAAGTCATCATCGTTAATGGTGTATTGCAAGGTAGCGCCCAATGGACCTCCCATGTAAAGAGAGAAGCGCATCTATTCCCAAGGTTTCGGTGGCAGTGAAAAATCGCATGCCTATGGTACTGAGTCATTCAGTAAGCTTTGTATCACAGGCGACAGGTGGGATTTCTTAAGAGCGTCTGGAAATAAAAGGCGACGCTTTGTATTAGGAAATAAAAGAATTGGGCAGGATGCACAAATTTTTTTTTTATGATCTAAACATAATTTAGGAAATGGCTTTGTCATGCTTCGTATTGTTTCATCTCGGACCGAATCTTGCACTGCCTGGGTGCAATTTTTTGAGTAACTGTTGTACGATACGAAGACGCTTTTGTAAAGATAGTGTTCGCTCTTTGCTAGACTACAGTCTTTATATTTTCAAACTTTTCATTCGTGAAATGCAAAGTAAATATAGAGGATGAATCTGTGGCGCAACCAGAACCATTTTCAGGGGAGATTTTTTCCCAATCTGTGAAGGAAAAAATAGGGGGTGAAAATTTACCTAGGAATTACCTTTGCTCCTGAGGGTTCGCCGCAGTCTCTTAAATTAAAAATTACCTCTTATATTTGAATCACTTTTTCGGCTGACCTCTTCCCTAATATGGCCACCTTAGAAAATTATACGCAGTTTTTAGGGAGATCGGTAGATGGCGCCACGATATCTAACCACTTGATGAATTGGGTATAAAAAATTTAGACAATGTATGAAGTAATTGTTGAAATTCGCTCGAAAATAGTGCAAATCTTTCAAACAAAATTGGAGCTTTGTAGCCAACTGAGACTTAATCAGAACAAAAACCTTCTTGAGACTTCTAAATGCTCTTTGGGCATAAACTAAATTCCTATGTCGGGGATTCACTGAATAAATTTATAGCATTAAAAATAGTATTGTAGAACCTCGTGCTGAAACTCCAAGAAGACAATGAATCTTGAGAGAAACGCTTGATGGCATTGGAATGTATGTATATTTGGGGATGAATAAAGGGAAATATGTAAAAAGAGTAACTCAACAACGTAGTAAACAGTAAATCTCTCAGTTTTCACTCATTTTTGTGCCTCTAAGATATTTATTGTAAGGAAGTCATTTTTATGTTAGGTTTCTGTTACTTTAAATTTCACATTTCTTCCTGTTTTAGTAGAAAACAGTAGACATCTAACATGTTTAAATAAATTAAATTTAATTCATCCTATTGAAAACAGTAAAATATTATTATAAAAGATTTAAACTATGTTGTAATGCATCTTTAATCGGTTTATGAACATTAATTCATGAACGAGAGATATATTGTTTTTCCCTCTTCCTTTAAGCCTGCTGTGTATTAACCTTATTGGATTTGCTCACCTCAATGTTAACCTATGGAGAAAATTTGTCCAAGAATTGACGACTTGGATTTAAAGATTTTCTTTTTTTAATGTACTCCGTAATAGAAAAAGAAATTTTACACTTTGGGGCAGTTTTCATTTTTAAAAAAAATTGCAAATAATATTTTAAAATTCAAATTATTCGGTGTGTTATCTGAGTGTTTTAAACGCTCAGATATTCCTTTGGTGGGCGAAGTTTATAAAATGAATCCTGTTGCAAGGTGCAAAATACAGGGTGTCCATAATTAAAGTCCCACTTTCAAAAGGCTGCAAAAAAAGAACCACTGGTCAGAGTGACTTCAAATTTGAACTAAACATACTGGAAGAAGGGGGAAACGATTTGGCATAATAAATTGAAAAAAAGTTCCAACCGCTTACAGCGCCATCTATTGATACGTTTTGGAACTTTTTTTATTATGCCAAATCGTTTCCCCCTTCTTCCAGTATATTCAGTTCAAATTTGAAGTCATTCTGACACGTGGGTTTTTTTTTTTTTTTGTTTTTTTTTCAGCCTTTTGAAAGTGGGACTTTAATTATGGACATCCTGTAGTTCAAGACACATTTTTATTGGATTATCAGCATTTATGTAGCTGTGAATAGGAGACAAATTTTCTCCATAAAGCGAATCCAATAGGGTTAGTACACAGTAGTCTTAACGGGGTTGTTGTACGATTTAGGATATGTGGCTACATTCTATAATTGAGAACATCGCAAGACCAGGAAAGACAATTTGAAAATTGTCAATGCAAGTTTGCGCTGTATGAACACTAAACACTCTACTAGTTTAATTTGCTAGAAATTACATTTAAGTTCAAAGGCCGAACTAATTGAAAATATGAAATAAAAAAGGTGAGCCTCACGCTAATTTCACAGACGTGGGACAAAACCTGCTAGAATAAGTTACGGTTTTGTGAACCACGATATTTATTGAACTTTGTTTGTCAGTGTCAGTAGAAATGTCAGATTTTAGATCATAAAAGTTAAACTTGACGTTTTAAGTTTTACCTCCATTTTTAAAAAAGTATATCACACCCACTAAAATCTCGGTCCCAATTGAATTTTCTAACGAGTTACAACAGAAATTTAGAATTTAAACAAAAAACTTGAACGTGATATAGTGAAGAGTTGAACGTGAAAATACATTTGCTTGAAAAGTTGGAAACAAGAAAATCTACCCCCAAACTAAAAATTTTTACGTATGATGCCTTTTAGTGATTTGTACAGGCATTTTGATTAAACGAACTTTTCCTGTATAAATTAGAGCTAGAAGAGAAGATTGGAACTGTGTTGAATTTAACATACACATTAATTATGTGTATATGTACATTTTATATCACAAAGCTGTGATCCAATATTTAGTTACCGCTATATTCGGAAGTTTGAACCTAGATCATTTGGATTTTTCTCAAATAAGACTGTGAAACAAGTAAAAATGGTATTAGATCATAGATTCTTAAACTATGGTCCGCGGACCCCCAGGGGTCCGCGAAACAATTTTGACATTAACAATCTATACTTGAACAAGATATTCTCGTGGAATTATCATGCGATACGTCTTCGAAACTACAATTCAACAAAAATGAACTCACAAACTTTTGGTTATTTCTCAGATCTGATTACTCTGCACTTGCAAATGAAGCCCTCCAACATTTGATTCCGTTCTTCACAACATATTTATGTATACCGGCTTTTTCGGTACTGTTATATACATGAAATCAAAGTATAGAAACAAACTCAAGCGGACCTTAGAATAAAACTTTCCAACATAGAGCCTGACATTGCGGTTCTGGTTTCAAGAGAACCACTGCACACATCTCATTAAGTAAAAATCATTTACAGAAAACATATTATAACAAGATATATCTATTTTGACCAATATTTGACCAAGAAATGTTTGTATGAGTTTAATGTATTATGATTTGTAACTTTTAAAATTCTTTTTACTACTATTTTTATTCATTTTATGTTTTTCATTCTATGTCCTAATAAAAATGTTCGTCTCTATAAATGCGCAAGACCATTTATTAAAATATCCAGCGATATATTTTTACCAATATTTATTATAACATAGTGCCTATGAGATTATTGAGCCAGAAATTAAGTCTCAAAAATGACTTAAAATGCCTAGAGTTGGGATGGGGTCCTCAAAAAGAAATGTTCAAGAGGGGGGGTCCTCGGACTACATAAGTTTAAGAACCCCTGTATTAGATCATGCAGTTAGGTTTTCATACAATTGCATAACTTCCTCGCTGATAATCATTGGTGTTTCCTTCGCGTAAATATCAAAGTGTTTATTTGAAGCATGTAGATGCAATCTGGGTGATTTTAAAGGTCATTTAAAAGTATTGCAATCGACTCCACCCGTTTCGCTAGGGGATCAATGTTTAGAACACAATTATGAACTTTAAAGAGCAGTCGTTCACGGTCAGAAGAAACTGACATTACACGGGTTATTTGTAAATAATTGTTTAGCATCTTTAATTCGTTTTCTTGCTTTTAAATTTGACGTCGTAGACCTTATCTATATATATAAAACAGTTCCGTAACTGACTCACTGGCATACAACGCACAGACAAACCGCTGGACCTAAAGAGCTGAAATTTTGCATGGCGATTCTTCTTATGGTGTAGGGGTGCACTAAGAAAGGTTTTTGAAAAATTCTCCTTAGATTTTTTTAAATTAAATTTTTAAGCTGTTTTTGTAACTTTTTTTAAGTTTGCATTTAAAATAATAATTTGAGGGTTATAAAATTTATATCATGAGAAAGATCATAAAAATTCCTTTAAAATGAAATCTCTTTTTCGAACCTTTACCTCGATTTTCTGAATTTTGGTGAATTTTTAAATATTAATTTTTATAATTTAATTTATTAAATGCCGATCACGTGATTTCTTTTTCTGGTACTTCCAGTAAATTTACCGTCACGTGCATAACAACTAAATAGACAAAAAAAATATTCCTTTTCTTTCTAATGCAGCAGACGATTGGATATTATCCAAAAAAACAAATATCCCTTACGATTATTTTTATAAATATATATATATATATATATATATATATTACATCAATTGTATACATTGATTGTCGCATTTATTATAAATATATATATTTATTTTTTTTGGCATTAATTGCATACATTGACCGTTGTATTTAATTTGAACGGGTTTTCAGCTAGTCTTTAATATATTTGAAAGGTAACCTAAGTTAGTAATAAGTTAGAAATTAATTGCATATAAATGGTTAATAATTTAATAATTGTTATTAGTAGTATGAGTACTTAACAATTTGTTATAAATATTTGGTAATTAAATTAAATTAAATCGTTTTATTTGTGTTGTATGAAGCACACAAAGGATTTGTATTTTGGTATATCAGAAAACTCTTACAGTTCTGTTACAGTCGCCTTTTAGCTATTGTCTTGATCATTTTAATGTCGAGTAATATTCTTACATTATCGCAAAATCCTTTTCGTGGAAATTGTTTATCTATTTCAAAAGAGACATCCGCCACTAAACTTACCCTGTTTCTAGACAGGCTTACGGGCGACGCTTCTTTCTTTATTAAGATAGAATTGTCAAAATGAACTTGCACGAAAAGACTTTGAAAGAACTTTTAGGGCCTGTTCACGTAGGTGTCCGGTAGCGGAAGCGTTAAAGTATTGAAATATATTTAACCAATGACAAACCTCCAAACGATTAGCAACGAATTTTTTAACGCCTATGATTGGTTTATTTCCGTCTCAGCGCCATCTTTCTTTTTACGCTTCCGCTACCAGACTCCTGTGTGATCAGGCCCTTACGGTTAGGGGGCCGTTCAAGTATTACGTATGCATTCTGGGGAGGGGGGGGGGGGGATTTCAAGCTATGAACCTCAAACAGAAAACATGCACGCAAGAGAGTGCGCTCCTGACTTCTACATCAACTCCCATATCTTCCAATGCATAAAATTAGGGCCTGTTCACATAGGAGTCCGTGGCGTTGCGTTGCGTTAAGGAAAAGATGACGTTGAGACGAAAATAAACCAATCATAGGCGTTAAAAATTTCATTGCTAATCGTTTGGAGGCATATGATTGGTTTATTTTCGTCTCAACGTCATCTTTTCCTTAACGCAACGCAACGGCCTCCTATGTGAATAGACCCTTAGGGCCTGTTCACATAGGATTCCGTTGCGTTGCGTTAAGGAAAAGATGACGTTGAGACGAAAATAAACCAATCATAGGAGTTAAAAATTTCATTGCTAATCGTTTGGAGGCATATGATTGGTATATTTTCGTCTCAACGTCATCTTTTCCTTAACGCAACGCAGGGGACTCCTATGTGAACAGGCCCTTAGTTGTTCTGTTTGCAGTGATCGCAACACGGCATGCTGTATTTTATTCCCATTCTTCGGTTCAGTCGTGTCTTGTTTTACAGGCTTGGGTTTTGAGTTGCGTTTTGTACAGCAAGAAATGTCGTCTAACATTGACAGATCAAAATTATGTTAGAAACTTTTCGAAAGTTTCAATAAAGAAACACAAGTAGGTCCAGTCCGTATAGCCTCACGGCGTGCCAATGAGCTTATGTGCATTCATCAAGCTCAGAGTGGAGATGAAGATATAGGGCCTGTTCACATAGGAGTCCGTTGCGTTGCGTTAAGGAAAAGATGACGTTGAGACGAAAATAAACTAATCATAGGCCTCCAAACGATTAGCGATGAAATTTTTAACTCCTATGATTGGTTTATTTTCGTCTCAAAGTCATCTTTTCCTTAACGCAACGCAACGAACTCCTATGTAAATAGGCCCATAGACAGTGGCTTGATGCAGAAGTAGATGACGTGGGAGAAAGCCAGCCACAGTTGATGCCAACCCAGTACAAATGTAGTAATTAATGATTTTCAAGCGTAGGATAGAGGGACTTGATTGACAGATTAAAAGTGAATGATAGATTCTTCCTCAGTATTGTATCTGTACTTGTATATTCCCTTTTGTATTATACTATTTACTTTCAAAGAACTAATAAAACCTTTACAACGTTGAAGTAATTCTGACGTTTTCATTTATTGTTCGGTGTATTTACTGTTAAGGATTTAACATCTGTACACTTTACTTAGAAATGTACAATACATTTAATAACTGAAAATGTCGATAGGAAATTTGCTAATCTTACGTAAGCAAAAAGGGGGGGGGGCGAAACGGGGAGGCCGAACATCTGCTTATTTTTGCTTACAAAATGAGGAAGGAAGTCTTAAATAACTAAAAATGTACTTACGTAAAGCTTGAACAGCCCCTTATCTGAATAAAACTTACGCTTGCATTAATTTTTTTCTGCATAATACAACGTCTGATTTCATTAGATGGCGTCAAAAGGGTCAACTTGAGAGGTTCTATAAACTTTTGTTGAGTAACCTTTCGAATAGAACGAAATTTTCACTCTTAACCCTTTCAAGCTTCTGAAAGTAAATTTTAAGCAAATATAATTATAATTAATGATAAAGCAATTTATCATGTAACAATGCGAGTCGAAGTTGGGAAGGAAAAAATTAAGTATTAACTTTCTAGGCAAAGAAGTACATCTGTTAAAAATTATATTGCCGTTACCTATAAGCACAGACCCGTATGTTTTACCTACGGTCAATAACAATAAAAACGCTCAACGGCTTTTCAAAGTATTTGGCATTTTTAGATTTTATTTCAACGATTTCTCTTAAATTCTGGGGAAAATCACACCTGAAACTTTCCGGTCAAGTGAAGAGCTACAATTATCAGTTCGGATCTGCTTGATAATTTGTATATCTATTGTGGATATCAAGAATTTTGGTGTCTGTGTTTAGAGTCTTCCACAAATTTCATGTAAATAATATAAGAATTACTTAATCTTACCATACGTTTTGGTTTAATCCAGGTCGCAAAATCAGTTTGTCAGCTCTTTTATCATTTTGTCCCGATTTGATAATGTAGTACGAAACCTTAAGGGCCTGTTCACATAAGAGTCCGTTGCGATGCGTTAAGGAAAATATGACGTTGAGACGAAAATAAACCAATCATAGGCGTTAAAAATTTCATTGCTAATCGTTTGGAGGCATATGATTGGTTTATTTTCTTCTCAACGTCATCTTTTCCTTAACGCAACGCAACGGACTCCTATTTGAACAGGCCCTAAAGGCCTGTTCACGTAGCAGTCCGTTAGCGTAAGCGTAAAAGGTCAACGGAGTGTTCACGGATGATGATAGGTGAGTCAACGGATGATGTCATAGCGCTCAGCTATGTGATTGGTTAAAATTTAACGCTCACGCTAACGGACTGCTATGTGAACAGGCCCTTAGGCTGCTGTGTACTAACCCTATTGGTTTCGCTCACCTCAATGTAACCTATGGAGAAAATGTGTCCAATGAATGACGACTTGGATTTAAAGATTTTTTTTAAATTGTACTACGTCATAGATAAAGAAATTTTACATTTTAAGGCATTTTTCTCTTTAAAAAAATGCAAATAATATTTTAAAATTTAAATTATTTGGGGGGGGGAAATCTGGTATAATGTGTTTTAAACGCTCATAAATTCCTTTGGTGGACGAAATTTATAAAATGAATCCTGTTGCAAGGTGCAGAAAAGTTCAGGCGATCTGAAAATACCATTTTTATTGGATTATCGGCATTTATGTAGCTGTAAATAGTAGACAAATTTTCTTCATAGGTTAACATTGAGGTGAGCTAATCCAATAGGGTTAGTACACAGCATCCTTAAACATTGGTGCTAAAAGAAGAGGAAATATTACGTAAAGTGGAGTGACTAGAGTTTTGATAGTTAATATGGGAAATCTGGAAAACATGAAAAGAAGTAAAACAGATTGAATATCTTCATTTTATGGGTCATGCTATTTCAACTCGTCATATCTAAGGGCCTAGATTTGACGATCACGGCATAGATTCTATTCCATTCTAACATTTTATGTCTATCAGAAACATCTGACCCGATATCGAAAAGAAGATCGCTATCGAGAACAATGTATTCTCGAATGTAGAATAGAGTAACTGAATCAACAGTAAAAGGTCTAGTGTTTAGCTAAGTAAAATTAAATACAGTCGAACCTCCATATATCGAACTTCCCCATATCGAAATTTTCTATATATCGAACTCTTAGCAAATCTCCATGTTCATTACATAGAAAAACTGTTTCTATATATCGAAAAATCTCTATATATCGAAATTTTTTTTCATGACTTATTGAGAGATTTTATTCCACTTTAGAATAAAATCTCCCAATTTTTGGCGTTTGAAACAATACTTCGTGGGCTTCAATCCGCGGAAAATGTCCCTGATGAAGTTTTAGTGGACTGAATAAATGCGAGCATTTCTTTGATGAACTTTCCGCAAAACTGGCTGTTCAGCAAGATATTCGTAGTTTTTTTTTAAAGAATGTAACTATGATCCCTGTAACCACTGTCTGGATTATTGTTTTTTTTTAAAGGTATATAGTACTCAATCTTTCATATTAATTCATTTTTTAGTTATTAACTTTCATTTAATGTGATTCGCATATAAATTAGAAATGGAGTTTCGTATACGAAAATTAGCTTTAATTTTAATGTGTTAGGAGAATTATGATAAAACTGAGATCAATTCTATATATCGAAATTTCTATATATCGAATTTTTTTCCGGCATTTTGCTACTTCGATATATGGAGGTTCGACTGTTTATAGTGTTGCGACATTTTTAAAAAAAATTCTGAAAACTATAAGCCATTCCTTTAAAAGTTCACGCATGCAACAAATATTAATGGCCAAAATCAAATGGCT
>OU015495.1:197777876-197790376 GCA_907164885.2 Dolomedes plantarius
GAAAAACGATTCGCATTCTGTCATCTCTCTCCTGTGATCCGAATGATTCACCCATTTGTGTCTAAAAGTACAATACAAAAGTATTTTTTACGTATAAAATTAGACAAAAATTTTACATCAGTTAATCTTTCTTGGGTTTACTCTTAACAAAATCCATATTAAACTGGATTTCTACTTCATCTCATAGAAAGCCTCACGCACAAACCAGCAGTTGCAGATCGTGTTCAGCATTTCATTTGGATTACTGCTGCCGATCCTCTACAATTCTCCGTCATGACTTCCATACCTCCTTTATCACTGTTTTGCACCTACAACCAAACTTAAATATGGCTGTAAAAGAAGAACACCCATTTCAGATTAGGGCCTTCAGATAGAAAATTGTCATGTGTTTGAACACAATAATCGCAACCTCCAGTTGCTGTTATGAAGTCATCGATTTTATGACACTGGTACAAGGCCTAATATAAATGTATATAGCGTCTGATCCAAATTAAACTGGATTTCTACTTCATCTCATAGAAAGCCTCTCGCACAAACCAGCAGTTGCAGATCGTGGGCATTTCATTTGGATTACTGCTGCCGATCCCCTACAATTCTCAGTCATGACTTCCATACCTCCTTTATCACTGTTTCGCACCTACAACCAAACTTAAATATGGCTGTAAAAGAACACCCATTTCAGATGAGGGCCTTCAGATAGAAAATTGTCATGTCTTTGAACACAATAATCGCAACCTCCAGTTGCTGTTATGAAGTCATCGATTTTATGACACTGGTACAAGGCCTAATATAAATGTATATCGATTCTGATCCAAATTAAACTGGATTTCTACTTTGTCTCATAGAAAGCCTCTCGCACAAACCAGCAGTTCTAGATCGTGTTGAGCATTTCATTTGGATTACTGCTGCCGATCCCCTACAATTCTCTTCCATGACTTCCATACCTCCTTTATCACTGTTTCGCACCTACAACCAAACTTAAATATGGCTGTAAAAGAAGAACACCCATTTCAGATGAGGGCCTTCAGATAGAAAATTGTCATGTGTTTGAACACAATAATCGAAACCTCCAGTTGCTGTTATGAAGTCATCGATTTTATGACACTGGTACAAGGCCTAATATAAATGTATATAGCGTCTCATCCAAATTAAACTGGATTTCTACTTCATCTCATAGAAAGCCTCTCGCACAAACCAGCAGTTGCAGATCGTGGGCATTTCATTTGGATTACTGCTGCCGATCCCCTACAATTCTCAGTCATGACTTCCATACCTCCTTTATCACTGTTTCGCACCTACAACCAAACTTAAATATGGCTGTAAAAGAACACCCATTTCAGATGAGGGCCTTCAGATAGAAAATTGTCATGTCTTTGAACACAATAATCGCAACCTCCAGTTGCTGTTATGAAGTCATCGATTTTATGACACTGGTACAAGGCCTAATATAAATGTATATCGATTCTGATCCAAATTAAACTGGATTTCTACTTTGTCTCATAGAAAGCCTCTCGCACAAACCAGCAGTTCTAGATCGTGTTGAGCATTTCATTTGGATTACTGCTGCCGATCCCCTACAATTCTCTTCCATGACTTCCATACCTCCTTTATCACTGTTTCGCACCTACAACCAAACTTAAATATGGCTGTAAAAGAAGAACACCCATTTCAGATGAGGGCCTTCAGATAGAAAATTGTCATGTGTTTGAACACAATAATCGAAACCTCCAGTTGCTGTTATGAAGTCATCGATTTTATGACACTGGTACAAGGCCTAATATAAATGTATATAGCGTCTCATCCAAATTAAACTGGATTTCTACTTCATCTCATAGAAAGCCTCTCGCACAAACCAGCAGTTGCAGATCGTGGGCATTTCATTTGGATTACTGCTGCCGATCCCCTACAATTCTCAGTCATGACTTCCATACCTCCTTTATCACTGTTTTGCACCTACAACCAAACTTAAATATGGCTGTAAAAGAACACCCATTTCAGATGAGGGCCTTCAGATAGAAAATTGTCATGTCTTTGAACACAATAATCGCAACCTCCAGTTGCTGTTATGAAGTCATCGATTTTATGACACTGGTACAAGGCCTAATATAAATGTATATCGCTTCTGATCCAAATTAAACTGGATTTTCTACTTTATCTCATAGAAAGCCTCTCGCACAAACCAGCAGTTGCAGATCGTGTTGAGCATTTCATTTGGATTACTGCTGCCGATCCCCTACAATTCTCTTCCATGACTTCCATACCTCCTTTATCACTGTTTCGCACCTACAACCAAACTTAAATATGGCTGTAAAAGAAGAACACCCATTTCAGATGAGGGCCTTCAGATAGAAAATTGTCATGTGTTTGAACACAATAATCGCAACCTCCAGTTGCTGTTATGAAGTCATCGATTTTATGACACTGGTACGAGGCCTAATATAAATGTATATCGCTTCTGATCCAAATTAAACTGGATTTCTACTTTATCTCATAGAAAGCCTCTCGCACAAACCAGCAGTTGCAGATCGTGTTGAGCATTTCATTTGGATTACTGCTGCCGATCCCCTACAATTCTCTTCCATGACTTCCATACCTCCTTTATCACTGTTTCGCACCTACAACCAAACTTAAATATGGCTGTAAAAGAAGAACACCCATTTCAGATGAGGGCCTTCAGATAGAAAATTGTCATGTGTTTGAACACAATAATCGCAACCTCCAGTTGCTGTTATGAAGTCATCGATTTTATGACACTGGTACAAGGCCTAATATAAATATATATAGCGTCTGATGCAAATTAAACTGGATTTCTACTTAATCTCATAGAAAGCCTCTCGCACAAACCAGCAGTTGCAGATCGTGAGCATTTCATTTGGATTACTGCTGCCGATCCCCTACAATTCTCAGTCATGACTTCCATACCTCCTTTATCACTGTTTTGCACCTACAACCAAACTTAAATATGGCTGTAAAAGAACACCCATTTCAGATGAGGGCCTTCAGATAGAAAATTGTCATGTCTTTGAACACAATAATCGCAACCTCCAGTTGCTGTTATGAAGTCATCGATTTTATGACACTGGTACAAGGCCTAATATAAATGTATATCGCTTCTGATCCAAATTAAACTGGATTTCTACTTTATCTCATAGAAAGCCTCTCGCACAAACCAGCAGTTGCAGATCGTGTTGAGCATTTCATTTGGATTACTGCTGCCGATCCCCTACAATTCTCTTCCATGACTTCCATACCTCCTTTATCACTGCTTCGCACCTACAACCAAACTTAAATATGGCTGTAAAAGAAGAACACCCATTTCAGATGAGGGCCTTCAGATAGAAAATTGTCATGTGTTTGAACACAATAATCGCAACCTCTAGTTGCTGTTATGAAGTCATCGATTTTATGACACTGGTACAAGGCCTAATATAAATATATATAGCGTCTGATCCAAATTAAACTGGATTTCTACTTAATCTCATAGAAAGCCTCTCGCACAATCCAGCAGTTGCAGATCGTGAGCATTTCATTTGGATTACTGCTGCCGATCCCCTACAATTCTCAGTCATGCTTCCATACCTCCTTTATCACTGTTTTGCACCTACAACCAAACTTAAATATGGCTGTAAAAGAACACCCATTTCAGATGAGGGCCTTCAGATAGAAAATTGTCATGTCTTTGAACACAATAATCGCAACCTCCAGTTGCTGTTATGAAGTCATCAATTTTATGACACTGGTACAAGGCCTAATATAAATGTATATCGCTTCTGATCCAAATTAAACTGGATTTCCACTTCATCTCATAGAAAGCCTCTCGCACAAACCAGCAGTTGCAGATCGTGTTGAGCATTTCATTTGGATTACTGCTGCCGATCCCCTACAATTCTCTTCCATGACTTCCATACCTCCTTTATCACTGTTTCGCACCTACAACCAAACTTAAATATGGCTGTAAAAGAAGAACACCCATTTCAGATGAGGGCCTTCAGATAGAAAATTGTCATGTGTTTGAACACAATAAACGCAACCTCCAGTTGCTGTTATGAAGTCATCGATTTTATGACACTGGTACAAGGCCTAATATAAATATATATAGCGTCTGATCCAAATTAAACTGGATTTCTACTTAATCTCATAGAAATCCTCTCGCACAAACCAGCAGTTGCAGATCGTGAGCATTTCATTTGGATTACTGCTGCCGATCCCCTACAATTCTCAGTCATGACTTCCATACCTCCTTTATCACTGTTTTGCACCTACAACCAAACTTAAATATGGCTGTAAAAGAACACCCATTTCAGATGAGGGCCTTCATTTAGAAAATTGTCATGTCTTTGAACACAATAATCGCAACCTCCAGTTGCTGTTATGAAGTCATCAATTTTATGACACTGGTACAAGGCCTAATATAAATGTATATCGCTTCTGATCCAAATTAAACTGGATTTCCACTTCATCTCATAGAAAGCCTCTCGCACAAACCAGCAGTTGCAGATCGTGTTGAGCATTTCATTTGGATTACTGCTGCCGATCCCCTACAATTCTCTTCCATGACTTCCATACCTCCTTTATCACTGTTTCGCACCTACAACCAAACTTAAATATGGCTGTAAAAGAAGAACACCCATTTCAGATGAGGGCCTTCAGATAGAAAATTGTCATGTGTTTGAACACAATAAACGCAACCTCCAGTTGCTGTTATGAAGTCATCGATTTTATGACACTGGTACAAGGCCTAATATAAATATATATAGCGTCTGATCCAAATTAAACTGGATTTCTACTTAATCTCATAGAAATCCTCTCGCACAAACCAGCAGTTGCAGATCGTGAGCATTTCATTTGGATTACTGCTGCCGATCCCCTACAATTCTCAGTCATGACTTCCATACCTCCTTTATCACTGTTTTGCACCTACAACCAAACTTAAATATGGCTGTAAAAGAACACCCATTTCAGATGAGGGCCTTCATTTAGAAAATTGTCATGTCTTTGAACACAATAATCGCAACCTCCAGTTGCTGTTATGAAGTCATCAATTTTATGACACTGGTACAAGGCCTAATATAAATGTATATCGCTTCTGATCCAAATTAAACTGGATTTCCACTTCATCTCATAGAAAGCCTCTCGCACAAACCAGCAGTTGTAGATCGTGAACATTTCATTTGGATTACTGCTGCCGATCCTCTACAATTCTCCGTCATGACTTCCATACCTCCTTTATCACTGTTTTGCACCTACAACCAAACTTAAATATGGCTGTAAAAGAAGAACACCCATTTCAGATGAGGGCCTTCAGATAGAAAATTGTCATGTGTTTGAACACAATAATCGCAACCTCCAGTTGCTGTTATGAAGTCATCAATTTTATGACACTGGTACAAGGCCTAATATAAATGTATATAGCTTCTGATTAAAGTTTTCCCAATTTTAGGCAGGGGATAAAAGGGGTGAGAATTCTAAATTCAGCTTACAACCAATTTCTTTCAGGGATAAAGAAACTATTTTTACTACCTTTAATTTCCCTGTCTTTAATTCATAAAACAAGTTTTGAAGCTGAACCTTAATAATTTGTTGTTTCTAATTGAGTAACTTGTGGCTATTTTCAGGTATAAAGATTACAGAGCTTTAAATTGTAAGATGTAATGTTAATGAACTATGAAACTGTCTTAAGAATTAGAGCCGGTTTAAAGATGTAAAACTTATTGTCACCACTTACCATCTGTCACAAAATTTAATGTTCAGCGGCATATCTGAAAGATCTTTACAAAATGAAAATTCTCGTATGTCTCTAAAATAAAAATCCAAGGTGCGCCCACAAAGTACCCGGACAATTTTTTATAAATAAGAAAAATATTACTCACCTTCAAATAAATTTATCTCCTTCAAAATAATCGCCAAAAGAGTCTACACAATTTTTCCGACGTTTCTTCAAGGCATCGAAACACAGTTTATAGGCGTCGGAACTAACCGTTCGCAAAATACGCGTAACATTTGATTTAATATCCGAGACGTTTTCAAATCTCTGTCCTTTCATAGATTTTGCATTTCTTGATTACAAAGGACATATTCACCACGAATTTGTTCTTGAAAATCAAACAATTAATCATTATTTTTACAAGGAGGTGTTTTTCGATTAAGAAACAGGATAAGGCGAGTTAGGAAGGAACTGTTTGATTCTGGGCAATGGTTTCTTTTACACGATAATGCTAGGCCCCATACAGCAATTTCTGTACAACAATATCTTGCTAAGCATTCTATAACAGTGATAAATCACCCGCCATATTCTCCCGACTTATCGCTAGCTGATTTTTTCCGTTTGCCGAAGCTTAAGATGGCTATGAAGGGATAGAGATTTGAAAACGTCTCGGATATTAAATCAAATGTTACGCGTATTTTGCGAAAGGTTAGTTCCGACGCCTATAAACAGTGTTTTCGATGACTTGAAGAAACGTTGGGAAAACTGTATAGACTCCTTTGGAGATTATTTTGAAGGAGATAAATTTATTTGAAGGTGAGTAATATTTTTCTTATTTATAAAAAAATGTCCGGTTACTTTGTGGCCGCACCTTGTATATAAAAATGTTATATCATTTCTCTATTTAAATAGAGTTTACTTTAAAATTGGAGAAGAAACAATGGTGTAATTCCACATAGATATAAAACCAAAAAATCCTGAGAAGGTGCTAAGTTTCAGATGCCTTTGTTGGTTATTTGGCATCAAGTTCAACCCTTTACTCTGCTCCTAGTCTTGGCATGTTACTGAAAGTTCATATTCTGAATCCCATTCTTTATACTTAAATATTTATAGTTAAGAAGCATACTGTGGGAGTTTTCCTGAAATATTAATACAAGTTTCATGAACATTCTTTCGATTTACCTAGATATTCCAAGAAAATTCCACAAAATGTTCCCTGCCCTGGAAAAACAAATATGTTCTGGCTACTGTTTTCAGAGAGTTGATCGACCGTTATTTACCACGCACAGGAATGTTTAATGGTAAAATTATTCATAGGTGCACTGTTTGTAATATCATGACTTCATCCTATTCTCTAAAACCTTATTTACAGCGAGGCACTTCACCTCCTCTTGCATCATAAACTGTTCAAAATAAGAGCAAAAGCTAACTGAACAAAATTAGCTTTATGAAATAAAACCTCGAAAGTTGTTCCTTAAAGTTCTATAATTTCTTGAAGAATATGCAAAAGTAGCTTTTATCATAGAAATATCAAAATTAAAATCATGAAGTTCGCTTAAGGGGGAGATCACCTTTGAACCCACAAAAATACACTGATTTTACTACCAAGCTTAATGTGTTATCAAACAGTTAATTTGTAATTAATTTAAACTAATTTTTAGGGTGAATTGTACAAAGCTTTATCTCTTATAAAAAAGCAGAACTGTTTGGAGATTATTAGAAATTATTTTATGTAAAAAAATGAATTAATGTTTTATGAATAATGAATCTTATATCAATGCACCACGCGCAGAATTTTTCAAAAACTATAAGATATATATATATATATATATATTAAATTATTTGTATTTATTCTATCCATAGGTTATACTTTAATCTGCACCTAAAATAATTACCATAATTCACATTAAAAAAAATTTCAGGCAAATGTATTGCAATGTACAAGAAATATCATAAATTTTTTCACAAATAATTGCTGTAAAAAAATTATTAATATATACTTACCAAAATTTAGAGGGAAATTTTATACATATACAGTAACCACCGCTTATAGTGATCAGTGGTTATAAGAATCAACCGTTTATAAGAATCAAAATCGCAAAAACAAAAACAAATGTATTATTTCCATGTTAAAATTTTCGCTTTAAAGAATCAATCCACCGGTTTTAAGATTCAGTTTACACTCTTCGCTTTTCTTTCATTTTTCCAAAAATGTCACTTAAACCCTCAAAAGGCACGAAGTTCTTTCTTTATTGTTTTTAAAAGAAAGGGTGATAAGATGGGATGGAATACAGTCGTAAAATGCATCTCTTTCTTTGTTAGACATAACATAATAGTTTTCCCTTAAACGCTTTAGCTAATCACTGTCCTATTAGCTTGACCCAGGGGCATTCTACCCGTCCGGATCCGATTTCACTTTTCTCCACTGACAAACAGGGACTCCACTGACAAACAGGGAGGTGGGAAAAGACAGGAATTCTTTTTCCCACCTCCAACATCCTAGTTGCGGCTTCCTGGACCCTGAAACACATAAAACTTCGGTGAAGTGTACACTATCACTTAGGCAAACGTTGCATTATTAGATTCAACACGTTATCAAACCGTGAAACATAAGCTAGAAGTTGAATCTTAGTCTGAGACTATTGGTATTGAAAGTGGTATAAACAGCCTCCAGAAAACTTCATTACGTCACAAACTACCATAGAAAACTATTTCTTGCACCCTTCCTGTAATTGAAATGTTAAACTGTTAAGCAGGTATGTTGTAACAAATATTGGATTTTTTTCTTCTCTTATTATAATCATGTGTATCTACTCATAGGTCTAGAAATTAAGTTGTATTTTTAAAATTATAAAGAATAATTTTAATAAAAGATAATTAACGTAAATCAAAGAGTATTTTATTGTAAATTACCTAATGTATGTATATATGGGTGTGTGTGGGCCTGCCCAAAAACCTAAATTTCGGCTATAAGAATCAACCGCTTATAAGAATTAAAAACTGTAATAACAAAAGTGATTCTTATAAGCGGAAACCACTGTACTAGATATACATGTATACAAATTTTAGCAATTTGTGACCATAAGTTTTAAAGAAACAGTGCGCACAAGTTTGAAAATAAGAGTTTTTAGAAAAAGGCCATTTAAAGTTTAAGGCTTCTATAAATTGCTTTACTATTAGCTTTATACATTAGGCCATAAAATCGTTTCTAATTGTAGTATCGACTTAATTTTTTAAAGATTCCTTACATTTTTTAAAATATTCCTTACATTCTTCAAAATCAAATCATAATAAAAAATTGAGTTTTTTCGGAGAATTTAAGGTGATCTCCCCCCTTAACAGCCGACATGCCATATTAAAAATAATTTTTTAGGGAGAAATTGTCTATTTCATACACGTGTGTATCTTTCCCGTTTCAAGTACTGTACTTAATTCTCTTTCGTAATTTTACAGACTTTTTTGTGTTCATCAAAGAATTCTTTCGGCACCATTTTTTGTTCATTTCCCGTATTCCAAAATACTGGAACATTTTCTTATGAGGCTTACTGGCGCATACAGACGCATTATTAAATCACTGAAGTCTTTTAGAAAATAAAATACTTTTCAGTTAAGAACTGTTTGCTTTTACTGCCGGTAGATGACAACAATAATATGTAGCATGAACAAAGTCATAACAAAGTCATCTTCAATGAGAACTTCCTGAAAAAATTAGACGATGAAATGAAATCAAAAAACCTATGACTCTTCTTAATAGCTTAAGAACGGAAGCCTTTGGTAAGGAAAAAAATATTCATGAATTAAAAAGTTAATGAAACAAAAAACATACTCATGAAACCGGGAAAAATGAAGGTACAGAGTCAGAATGTGATAAGTCTTTAAGAAAATTATAAAAACAAATCGGTATCGCAAATTTTGCCTCTTGACTATAATAAAGTCTCTTATTTTTTATAGTTTAATTAATCCTGAATCAACAGTTAATTATTGGCTGCAAAATACCAAGTGCAAAGGGGTATTCCGCTAAGATTTTTATCTTCATGAAGAGCACTTAATTTTTTGTAAGCCTTGAATCAAATCGTGGAGTTCATTTACACTTTACAATACAGAGGAGTCATTTTTACGGTTCTGCATAAAACGGTTGCTACGGTTGTACGTTGGGCAATATTTTACTCGTCTCTATATCACCAATAGTATGTTTAAAATAAAAATGAACGCACTGTTTGGAATAAAAGCCATGCCAGATATCCAGTTTTGTTAACCCACGTACAGCAAAGACTTTATTGTCGATTTTCACCGCTAATGTTTACCCCTGAAAATTTGAATAGGTCACTCAATATCGTTCATGCAATGACTACAAATTACAAATGGAAATAGAAAAAAAAAGTTTTATTTAAAAGCACGAAAGCAAAGAATTTGACTGCCCACCCGCAGCTTTATCGAACGGTTGCTGTGAAATCTCGCGCGTTGCTAGGCAAATAAATATCATACGGCTTCAGACTGAAAGATTAAAATGCCGGGTAATTTATTTTTTATTATTTTTTTTAAATAGAATGGACCCCTCGCAAAGACTATGATAGCGGTAAGCAAACATATCGCAGTGAAGACCTTTGATAAAGTAGTTTATATGTTTTCCTGAACTGTTCAAAAAAGTTTAGAACTATATTTTTTAAACTCTGAGGATTATCAAAGCTTTCGTGTTCAGCTGGTGTACAGTAAAGTAAAAAATTCTGTAAAGAAAGTAAGAGCAAATTAACAAATGTTATGCTTAACAGCAGACGTTCAAAAGATTAGTAAACGATGCACAGAATACATGAAATTCTATTAAAAATTACTCCTCTCACTTGAAAGGAAAATGCATTTGTATCTTGCATAATCGTGCAAGAATCATGGATCTTGGATTTGCCTTTGCTATAACGTTGTTCAGCATGACCCGACAATTTAACAAGTGTAACACAATCGGGCAAGAATCATAGATCTTGGTTTTGCCTTTACTATAAGGTTGTTCAGCATGACCCGACAATTTAACAAGTGTAACATAATCGGGCAAGAATCATAGATCTTGGATTTGCCTTTGCTATAACGTTGTTCAGCCTGACCCGACAATTTAACAAGTGTAACACAATCGGGCAAGAATCATAGATCTTGGTTTTGCCTTTACTATAAGGTTGTTCAGCATGACCCGACAATTTAACAAGTGTAACATAATCGGGCAAGAATCATAGATCTTGGATTTGCCTTTGCTATAACGTTGTTCAGCATGACCCGACAATTTAACAAGTGTAACACAATCGGGCAAGAATCATAGATCTTGGTTTTGCCTTTACTATAAGGTTGTTCAGCATGACCCAACAATTTAACAAGTGTAACATAATCGGGCAAGAATCATAGATCTTGGTTTTGCCTTTACTATAAGGTTGTTCAGCATGACCCGACAATTTAACAAGTGTAACATAATCGGGCAAGAATCATAGATCTTGGTTTTGCCTTTACTATAAGGTTGTTCAGCATGACCCGACAATTTAACAAGTGTAACATAATCGGGCAAGAATCATAGATCTTGGTTTTGCCTTTACTATAAGGTTGTTCAGCATGACCCGACAATTTAACAAGTGTAACATAATCAGGCAAGAATCATAGATCTTGGTTTTACCTTTACTATAAGGTTGTTCAGCATGACCCGACAATTTAATAAGTGTAACATAATCATGCAAGAATCATAGGTCTTGGTTTTGCCTTTACTATAAGGTTGTTCAGCATGACCCTACAAATTAATGGCACCGATAAACAAGTACGAGTTTTATACACGGAATTGCTTTACAAATGTCTGACAAAGAAGTTTATTTCTACTATCTTCCAACCCGTTGTGAATTATTATCAAATGTCCGATGAATTGTAGAACAAAAAAAAGAGAGAAAAAAAAGATGACAGAACAAAAAATTCATTAGACACATTCTCTTGTGAGGATTTGTAAATGCGAACGTATATTCCCTCATCGATTTTTTTTTTTCTGGTTTATGGGCTATTCCGGAAAACGAGCAAGATGTTTCTTATAATTACGTTTTTCTACTCAAGGTTTGGTACGTTTATTAATTTCTCTTTTTTGTTTTCTGGACTGTAGTTAATCAATACTGCATAATTTCCCTATAAGGAGATATTTATTTACAGTGCTAAGCAGATTTAAATGTCTGCAAAAATTCTATGCCACTTGCAAAGCAACTAATCTCGACAGAATTAGTCGAGGAGGAGATTTAAACGTATTACACGCATAAAAAAAAATCCCTTTAATAGGCCAAACTATGTTTTCGCCGAAAATTAATATGAGAGCTTAAAAGCTTGGCAGGATTTATTAACAGTTCTGACGGGGTCGATGAAGCATTATGTTGATAACAGAAGAATCTGATTCGACTGCGTCATAACGCTTGCTATCAGGAAAATAAAAAGAAAGAAAAAACTATGCTACTGTCTACTTATATACCTCTGTACGTCATCTAGCAAAGAGAAAATTCTCTCTATATTTTATGAACTTAGATTGCAAGAATATAAGAATATTGTTAATATTTTTCAAGAGAGGAAATGTAAACTGAAACTACACCTTAATACCCTAACGAGTACCCGGAATTAGCCAATAAATACGCACAAAACACACGGACTAGAAAAACCTTAAAATAAACACTTTAAATAAATGAAACTTAAAGTCTATTAACGGATTATTTAATTTTCATTTGTTTCCATTGAATATTTTGAATAAGGTTTTCTTCGCTTATTTCCGATTATGAATAGAATGGTCGGCTCAACATTA
>OU015495.1:197792876-197960376 GCA_907164885.2 Dolomedes plantarius
GGAAAACGATAGATGCGGAAACATAACAAAGCAATAGGATCGTTGGGACTGGATAAAATGAACGACACATACGGAAAAACGATGGATCCGAAAACGATCGATCGAGATTCCACTGTATATATATATATATATATATATATATATATATATATATATATATATTCAAAATTTTCGCATTTATTATAAGAAATCACAATTATACTTACTTGGTTAGGTGAGTATCAAAATTCTTAGTTAAAAGCTAACATTGTATTAGTCTCCACATTCTCTTCCTTAATTCTTTAGCAATAACTAATAAGCAAATTTAAAGAGTCAGATCTATCAGTTAAAGACTGTGGGTGGTCTTAGATAAGCAATTATGTTAATAAATTATTACTATTATTACCTAATTTCGCTGAAAAAGCCGTTTATCACCGAGTTTTCGCCGAAATGTTGTAAAAAAATTAATTTCGCAGTTATTCGTATCTATTTCATTAATACGAAAATTACGTATCCCTAATTAATGAGCAAAATTTGGATTGACTCAGTAAGATTTGACTTACCCATTATGTGGTTTCGGCCGACTAAATTCGTCGATTCCTTCCTCGGAAAATTTCATTCTGTCAGTCAAAAATAAATACTTTTTTAAATACAGAAAATCTAACTAGGAAGCGACGATTTGCTGATGACTGACCTACACTTACGGGGACTCACGACTCTTAAGTCGAGGAATATTAATTCGTGTTTTTATTTACCACTTTTTAAATTTTCTGTTGAATCATATAAACTAATTGCACAAACTTTCACTTAATTATTCTTTTTCACTTTCTTTTATTTAATTTTAATCACTTTCAAGTCGTTTCCACTATCCACAGACTTTTTAAACTGCTAACTTTCATAATTTTTTAAAATTTTTCGCACAATATTTTTGTAAACAAACTAAATTCACGTGTATTCTGTTTTCAAAATCGTCAAACGCCGTTTCGCAAAAGTGCAAGCATTGAATTCGATCGAAGCGCCACCTTACGGATTTTTCCGAAGTAACTTTCCATACAAAACAAAATCAACTGAAAATGAATTCAAATCTGCTTAACCCTTCAATACTCGCGCGGTTGACATATGTCACCCACCTGCTTTCATCTTCCCTGATGGCAGCCATCGGAAGGTTGTAAGTCTCCCCTTTTCCTTCTACCTTCAAATGAGCCTTCCCTCTTGCCCCCTCTGTTTTCACTTTAGTTAGTCTCTAACTGTTCTTCGATTGAATCGCGCTAAAGTTCACTGGTTGACACTTTTCAAGGAAAGTGAATTTATTTTATTCTCCGTGAAATTTAGATTTTAGATCCTTTTAGTCATTTATGATTAAAAATCTAATAAGAGAGAGTCAATGCCGAATAAGTTTTTTTACATGAAACTTTTTTTTTTTCACATTTTTGAACGTGACAAAAAAAAGTTTGCCAGAAATGTCAGAACCAGGCGGTAAAACATTATAGTACTTTTTCCAGGGCCAAAAGGCACAGCAACAAAACTTTTTTCCCCAGAAAAAAAATATTAGATTTCTTTATTGACGAAGAAGTCTATAAAATAATAGCACACTGCACAAATATTTACATTGATTCTATCAAATGTAAATTTGAAAAAGGATCGCGATGCCAGAAATACCAGCGAGGTAGAGGTCAGGACCTTATTTGGTCTTCTTCTTTTGATAGGCATTTAAAAATTCTAGGACAAATATCGATAAGTTATGGGATAACTCGAAAGGTAATGGGTTGGAATCATGCTACGTAACAATGATAAAAAATAGGTTTATGTTTTTTTCCCAGGTGCCTTCGTTTTGATGACATTCGGGATAGGGCATCTCGACGAGAATTGGATAAATTTGCTCCCATTAGGAATGTATTTGAAATAGTGTACCCCAAGAGGAAAAGAAGGTGCCTGAGGATGGTGTTCAGTGGCGCACCCAGGATTTAATCTTGGGGTGGGAGGCGAGTTGAACGTATAAAAATATTTATAATGCAAATTCAATATTCATAATGCAATTTCTATTTCTTTGGGGGTGGGGCAGGGCTCCTTAGCCCACCCCCTTGGTGCGCCTCTGACAATGTTACGCTTGTGGACGACAGAGAGACAGAACAACGTGACAGTGGTCCGAGAAATGCGGAAAGTGGATATGTAATGACCATTTGAAAAATGTATAAGCAGAATGTTTTAATTTTTTGTATTTTGAATGTATGGTTGATTTGCAATATACAATGTTCCTTTTTTCTAAAATTTAATTGTGTTTTATTTGTAGTATATACTCCTAAAAAACTTTAGAAATAATTAGGTTGCAAAAAAGTTAAATGCATATGGATATAACACCGACATAAAAGTGGGTGACACTTCTCACCCACGCGACTGCTCGTGTTACAGCTAGTGACGCGAGTACTGAAGGGTCAAATATGGCTAAAAGTATTAAAAGAATGCACTGTTATCGTTTTCTGAGCTATTCAAAAAGTTTCAAATGTCTAGCTAGTCGGGAAGTTAGTTAAAAATCGATTGAAAGATTTGTACTGGGCAAACAAGAAAGCGAGTTAATAAAAACGTGGTAAAAATACCAACTTGTCACCTGCAAAGCGATTAAGCTTCCCAGCGACATGCAATGACTATTGTGAGGCAACGCGCGTAGCCACAATAATATATCTTACTGTGTCTTGGATGACGCACTTAAAGTTGATATACTTATTTACCATAGCCTGTAGGACAAATTTCAAAAATAATAAACGTATAAGAATGCTTCATGTTGCATTATCGATAACGCATATAATCTCTATAAACATCATATCATAGCTATTGGGTCATCCCATAAGTAATGCGGGTTTTTTTTTCTTATTGGTTAAAATAAATGATGCAATGTTTTACATTTATTAAGTGATCTTACAATCTGTAAAATTGGTATGTATACCAATAATCAATGTGAATCGAGTACCACCAAAAATAAATTCAATAAACCATACCGATTGTAAGATCACTCAATAAATGTAAAACATTGCATCATTCATTTTGACCAATAAGGAAGAAAACCGTATTACGTATGGGATGCAATGTTTTACATTTATTAAGTGATCTTACAATCTGTAAAATTGGTATGTATACCAATAATCAATGTGAATCGAGTACCGCCAAAAATAAATCCAATAAACCATACCGATTGTAAGATCACTCAATAAATGTAAAACATTGCATCATTCATTTTGACCAATAAGGAAGAAAACCGTATTACGTATGGTATGCAATGTTTTACATTTATTAAGTGATCTTACAATCTGTAAAATTGGTATGTATACCAATAATCAATGTGAATCGAGTACCGCCAAAAATAAATCCAATAAACCATACCGATTGTAAGATCACTCAATAAATGTAAAACATTGCATCATTCATTTTGACCAATAAGGAAGAAAACCGTATTACGTATGGGATGACCCAAAATAAAGAAACAGAATAAAATATGAGAACTTTGACTAAGAATTTTTAAGTAATACAATCTTTAAAAAATGATTTCATTATTGGAACAAGGTGAATCTGAAATTGCGAAAAAAAAATTATATTTTGTGCAGCTAATCTCTAGTTAAATATATTAAAGAAATGTATTTTCGAAAGTATAAATTATGTATAAGCAAAGAAATATTTGAAGGTTTCAAATGAAAGAATATAAAGTAAAAACGAAAAATATTTTTACAATATAAAGTAAAAACGAAAAATATTTTTACAATATTCATAGAATTTTTTTTCATTTAGACTACTAAATACTTTTTTTCTTACATACATAATATACACTTTTCAAAATCATTGTCTTGCAAAATACATTTCTTAAATATAGCTATCTGTTTTCAGCCCAACATTTCTTTTTTTTTTCTTTTTTTTTTTTCGAAATTTGAAAATTATTTTTGAGAGGTACATTTCGGACATTTCAAAATTCTCAGTTCTTCTTCCCATAAATTTTACTAAACTGATTTTCACCGATGGAAATTTTCCTATAAAATTATTTTAATTTAAAAAGTTAAATTAACCACTCATTTCTTGATATATACTAGCATTATTGCCCGGCGTTGCCCGGGTAGATATATAGATATAAAACTCTTCATGCATTCCATCAAAAAAATTCTGGGCTGCACCCCCAGCAAAATAAGCACTTCGCCCTCCCCCCCCCTCCTGTCACCCCCAGACCAACTCTCAAACCACCCCTCAGAACAAACCTCTTTTCCCCCGCGTATCGAATTAGACTGGTTGTGGTGAAGGGGCTGTATCTACATTTAAGAGGTGCGCTTAGGGGCACAAAAATCATTAAAAAATTAATTTTAAAAAAATTAATTGAGCCCCAAATTTCATTTTTCCTGATTTAAGTTTCTCGGGTCCTAAACATTAACTGTGCCGAATTTGGTCCCGGTGGGTGAAACAGTCTATGATTCTATAGTGGACAAACAAACAGACAAGCTCTTTTATATATATAGATTAACGTGAATTATTTATTTAGATAAGTATTAGCAGCATAAAACGCCAACTTTTTTTTCCGTTTCCAGTTTTTTTAGATATATTCTGTTTGATAATGAATGTAATTGCTTGTCATAAAAAAATACTTGTACCTTCAAAAAATCTTTATTATTTTTCTGAATTTTAATTTTCTTAAATAAATTTTTCGTCTGCTAATTTCTCTACAAGGTGCACTCATAAAGTAACCAGACAATTTTTTATAAATAAGAAAAATATGACTCACCTTCAAATAAATTTATCTTCTTCAAAATAATCGCCAAAGGAGTCTACACAATTTTTCCGACGTTTCTTCAAGTCATCGGAACCCTGTTTATAGACGTTGGAACTAACCGTTCGCAAAATACGCGTAACATTTTATTTAATATCCGAGACGTTTTCAAATCTCTGTCCTTTCATGGATTTAGCATTTCTGGATTACAAAGGACTTATTCACCACGAATTTGTTCCTGAAAATCAAACAATTAATCAGTATTTTTACAAGGAGGTGCTTTTTCGATTAAGAAACAAGATAAGGCGAGTTAGGAAGGAACTGTTTGGTTCTGGGCAATGGTTTCTTTTACACGATAATGCTAGGCCCCATACATCAATTTCTGTACAACAATATCTTGCCAGGCATTCAATTACATTGATAAATCACCCACCATATTCTCCTGACTTATTGCCAGCTAATTTTTTCCTTTTTCCGAAGCTTAAGATGGCCATGAAAAGAACAGAGATTTGGAAACGTCTTGGATATTAAATGAAATGTCACGCGTACGCAGGGCCCGATTTAGAAAATTTTTTACTATAGGCACAACTCGGGATGGGGCCCCCTAACACTGATGTGGGTGTAAAAATTTCCGAAATTGACATACAAAATATAATCATGAATCATTGTGAAAGTACCATTTTACCAAGAATTGGCTATTTGAAGCGTAGAAGCCTAGAACATTATCAGATGACAAAAAGCAATACAGCATATTAACTTCATCATTGAAACACCAATACAAAGCAACCAGAAAAACTTATTAATCCCCTATATGCACTATAACATACATATGATGAACTATACATATAACTATACATATGATGAACCAATCAATCAAATTTGAAAGGATATTTAAAAAGGGTAAAATTTTAAAAAAAAATTTGAATTGGGAATTTTTCTTTTCTTTTTCTTTTAAAATAAAAAATTTTAGAGGGCCCCCTAACATTTGGGGGCCCCTAGGCCCGGGCATACCGGGCCTAATGGAAAATCAGGGCCTGCGCGTATTTTGCGAACGGTTAGTTCCAACGCCCATAAACAGTGTTTCGATGACTTGAAGAAACGTTGGGAAAACTGTATAGACTCCTTTGGAGATTATTTTGAAGGAGATAAATTTATTTGAAGGTGAGTAATATTTTTCTTATTTATAAAAAATTCCCCGGTTACTTTGTGGGCGCACCTTGTATTTTAAGGGAAGTTGAATCTTATCGTATCAGATGGCTAAGCCATTGCATAGATTTGAAGACACTGACCCTGTGGAAAACTGAATTTTTATAAAATGGAAGGTACTGGCAGTGGCGTAGCAAAGGGGAGCAAGGGGGTCTATCATGCCCCGGGCGCCACTCGCAGAGGGGCGCCAATGTAAGATCTATATATTATATTACTATATGTTTTCGAGGTGGATGCCAATATAAGGTCTATATATTATATTACTATATGTTTTTCAAGGGAGGGCCCCAATATAAGGTCTATATATTATATTACTATATGTTTTTCGGGGAGGGCGTCAATATAAGGTATATATATTATATTACTATATTATTTTGTGGGGGGCGCCAATATAAGGTCTATATATTATATTACTATATGTTTTTAGAGGAGGGCACCAACATAAGGTCTATATATTATGTTACTATATGCTTTTCGGGGGGGGGGGGGGAGTGCCAATATAAGGTCTATATATTATGTTATTATATGTTTATCGGGGGCGTCAATATAGGGTCTATATATTATATTACTATATGTTTTTCAGGGGGGGGAGTGCCAATATAAGGTCTATATATTATGTTATTATATGTTTATCGGGGGCGTCAATATAGGGTCTATATATTATATTACTATATGTTTTTCAGGGGGGGGCGCCACAAAGGTATCGTGCCCCGGGCGCCAGTTATGCTCGCTACGCCACTGGGTACTGGAAAAAAAGGGAGACCATGTACTAGATGGATTGATTGTGTCGAGAGAGATCTTAAGACTGCTGTGTACAAACCCTATTGGATTCGCTCACCTCAATGTTAATCTATGGAGAAAATTTGTCTACTATTTACAGCTACATAAATGCTGATAATCAGCTGTACCAGACCTGTACAAGGCTGCCGTGCTGATGAACAAGGTGAATTTTTCTATTATACTGTTTTCATTGTTCTGCACATAAAGTTTTAAAAATCATTCCCAAGTGTGTGTCCGAACTCATACATTTCAAACTATATTTTTCGTAATCAAACATGCCTAAGTATAATTTCTGAAATCCTATATAGGACCTCAAACTATCCACTTTTTTTTAGGTTTATATATTTATTTATTTTTTTCAAATGGAATTAATACTTCTTGTTGAAAAGTACTGTTATTTCTTTCTAAATCATTTTTTCGCATACATTTTATATCTTTTTTATATGTAAAAAATAGTAAATCATGTATTTCTACGTATAAATTAAGAAATGTATAAGAATTAAAAAAATGATTGCTAAGAATTGTGTTAAACAATAAGTAAATAAGTGTATCGAAGTACAATTTTTCCCCGTAAAAAAAACTGAAGTCTTAATTTCTGAAACTGCCGAGAAAAACTATTTTAATTTTCCTAAGAATTTCAAATATTACTGCTGCCATCTATTGGTTAAAGAGAGAATCATTAGTTTTCAAAGATATGAGACTATTAAAAGCGAGGAAACGCTTAAAACTTAGAGGCACATTTCGAAATATGTCTCTAAGTTTTAAGCACAGATATATATCTTAACAGAAATCATATACGTCGAATTAAATCAAAGCTAAATACTGAGTTTTAAATATTAAAAAAACATAAATTATACCAATTTTCTGTGACCAAAAGTTTTTTCATTAATGTTACGAATCTACAGATTTTTCTTTTTGTTAAATAAATAAACAAAGTGTTGAAAGGAAATAAATATGCAGCAATCTTATAGAATTTATACCTTATTATTCAAAAAGATTTAATTTTGTGTGTTTACTCATATTCATGAGTAACTGTTGAATTTAGTATCAGAAAATTATATCCATCAATTCGATTCAAGTAATGGAACCACACATTTCATTTTTATTTCTAAGAATTTAACTTTTTATCTATTTCAAAACATTAAAATCTTATTACTTGATTGTCTCTTGCATTAATACTTAAGAAATGTTATAATAAATTTAAATATTATATTAAAAATATTTAAAATACATAAACTCTGTACTTTTAAATATTTTTATGCACTCTTTATAATTAAAAAATTAAGAGATTCAGCGTTTGTTCACAGATTATTAGTTATAAATTCCTTTACGGGAGACTTATAGTAATAATAATTATTCTAATAGAACAATATTTCCCTTGAAGTAATCAGGAATAATAATACATATGAACATTCCTTCCTGTGCAGTATTGACATTAGTTATAGAATCCTAATCATCTATCAACTCTGGGCGACCAAGCAGCTTTAGGAGTGGACTTGTTTATTTCCCTCACCCAAGAAAAGGACACATGCATTTATCAAACGTTTAATTTAGCATTTCTGGATACACAACTTTGGAGTTCAATAAAAGCACATGTAGTTATTCACCTAATTTCTAAAATTAGGAGTTTTAAAACACTAAATTCCGAAAGATGAATATTAGTTTTAAAAAATTATATGAAACATTGCAGAGATAACCATTATTTATTCTTATTCTCCCAAGTGATGTATTTCTTCATTAATTTTATAATAATTACCATTATAAATTTATACATTATGACTTATTTGGTCATCCACATTCTAAAATTGGAGTACCAACTAATATATCATAAACAGCTCTGAAAATGTTAATAATACTCATATTATCTCTTTTATGTAATTTTAATTAATTTGTATATTCCACATATTATTGGATCCTCTAATAACATTAATATTCTTGAACAGATTGCAGTACCAGGAGTGTAGTAACTAAACTGATGCGACAGAGGCACACACACGGACCATAACAAAAGGAGACCCAGAAATAGCACCAAGAAAAAGTTTTAAACTTATTTACATTTTCAAATTTTCTAAAATAACTTTACGCATATATTTATAATTTAGCTATTATAGTCACTCGAATATTTTTTTTTTTCCGTTGAATGTGTTGACCGTGTAACTCAAAGGACCAGTGTATGTTTATTTTCTATTAATAATCCACTGAAATAGGTGCCCAAAGCTAGAATATTTCAGTTTTGTTAGATTATGAAAGAGCAGTGATCATTAGATTATGAAAAACTAGCAGCCTGTAATTTTCTCCTGAAGAAATTTCTTTTGAAATGGTTACGAGATGGCAGCACTGTACACTGTCTCACATAATTTCATGACGGCCGAATTCAATGTAACGTTTAGCTGTTTAGCTAATCCGTATTCAAATGTCCAAAAAGGGCGAAATGTTCGGTTACTGGTTAGCTAACACTTGCTAAGTGGTTTGGTAGCCCTCTGGTGGCGTTTTTGTTTTGGATTAAGATTTCAACTAGTTTCTACTGTTTTGAATTTAGTAATTAACTCTTTCTTGGGTACAGATGTCCAGACGCACCCCCTGCCAAGTTTGGCGATTTTTTTTGTCTGGCGTGGTAACCATGCGATTAATGTGGAAAATATGGAAACCTTTGTATTTTGAAGCCGTAGAACGATAGTGGATTCTCGCGCATGCGTTATTGCTATTTTGTAATTTAGCAAATTTATGGCTAACTGAGGTGAAGCTAGCGGTTAAATTTGAAATTAACTGTTAATTCAAACAGTTAAGTTAGTCGTCGTTAGATCTTCTAACATGTTGGTTGTGTTTCTGCGTTCGAGTTTTTGATAACGTGCGGTTGATTTTAAATGCAGCGCTTGAAGTTAAATGTTGTGTTGTGTTTTCTAGAGTGTAGCTTGTGGTAAAATAAGTGACATGATTGAATTGAGGTTGTTGTTTAAGATGGATTTTATGGGAAACAATTGTGTAATAGACTTTTGTATGGAGAATTTCCTTTTACGCCTTCATACAGCCAGCGGTAGGTTTGTTTTATTGATCGCTACAGACAGTATATTCTTGGTGAAGCCGGCGGTTGGGGATTTCAGTGATATTTTAGGTAAGGTAGTAGCAGAGTGGAGCAGGGTATCTGAGCGAAGCGAATATCCCATTTGCACCTACGAGTTTCATACAGCCAGCGGTAGGTTTGTTTTACAAACTTATTTGTTCTTTCTTGGTCGCCATTGATGTTTTTGCTTACATTTCTCACTTTAAGCCTGACAGGTCTGCGAAAACAGGATTTTAACGCCAAAAGTTTGTCTATCAGAATGCTTCGCATTTTTTTTTTGTCTTTGTATATTTCTACAGTTAAAAAACTGTTTTTCTGTAAAGTAATTAAATAAAGCTAATTCAACTTTTGAGTTTTCTGAAATATCATTCTTAATTTTCTCCCATTTTAAAACAGAACTTAAAAAACATTTTTAAAAAATTCTATAAGTTCTTCTCCCATTTTAGCAGTTTCTTAATTTAAAGATTAAATTTTCCAGATATTTATTGGTTTGCAAACTTCAAAAAAAGATTACAAATGAATCAGAGCTTACTAATTCTAAGTTATCTGCAATGATTTGTGTAAACAGTCCTTTGTGGTGTATAAATGAACACGTATGCATAACAAAGTTTCCAATTTGTAAATTTAATCTTTTATTCATGACTCATTTCTAGAGTTTATCTCTCCAGATCATATTTTAAAATCTTCGTTTCCTCTAGTGTGATATCAGCAAAATGGCGAGTTGTAAAATATTATATTTGAATCGTTCTAGGTATATTCTTTCCCCTATTCTCAAAGCAAAGCCCAATTCATAAAGATCTTACTTGTTAATATCTTTCCAGAATTTAAGCCTGCATTTTGCACTGCTTCTAAAGAGAGAAATTTAACCAATGATACATGACACACTTTTTTTTATAATTAAAAAACTATCGGCCGAATTCAATGTAGCGTTTTAGCTGTTTAGCATCTTAGCTCGTTAACTGCTTAGCTGTCCTCAATTTTGCTAACGCTTAGCTCATCGGTATTCAAATGGTCCGTTCGCTCTCCGACCCGAGTACCACTCTCCGACGAGGGAATGTTCGGCAAACCTCGGAAGATTTTAAGCGAATGCTCTCAGTAAGCCAATCAGACAGCCCAATTTCATCGTCAGCGCGACATCAAATGTAAACAAACATGGAAACTTCGGAACTGATAAAATAATAATAATAAGAATAAAAACGAGTAATGCCTGGATACGCAACAAAAGAAAAATGAATCAAATTATTTTATATTTGTAGATAGAATACTTAGAAATATTTTCATGATTCTATGTTCAACTTTATTTGAAATATTTATAATTCACTATGTTAAATTACAGGAAGCTTTTTTTTAGCTAAAATGCCTTTTTTTATAAACAATTAGTAGAGAATACAGATGATGAAAAATATTACGAATAAGGAACATATGAAGTAAAATATATTTAAAACAAGGTTTAGCTAAATGTTAAAATATTAACATTGTAGTATTCAGTAATCTAACCTTCTTATAAAAGCTATTTATTTTGACACAAAAAATTTCTGATAAAATGATTCACTGAACTTTATATGATGTCCTTGTTTCAATTAAATACATTAATAAAAGCTTTTAAAATACACTCATGTCCATAAATTAAGGATAATTCAGAATCACGCGGAAAACGAACTCTAAAGTAAAAATTTCACCTGTAGAATTATCACACACACATCTTCAAGAATAATATGCAAATTACAGGAAGCCACCAGATGACGCCGATAGTACGTCACAATGACGAGAGTGTAAGAGCGGGGTATATAAGGAATAGCGGCAAAGAAGTAAAATTGTTCATAAGCGTTCTGTAAGCCGCTCAGTGCCATAACCGAATAGTTATGACACAGAGGACGCATGTGGATGATTTTTTAAGTGGTAGAATTATCGGCCGCCTGGAATGGGGGCGTACTCAGACGGAAGTATCCGAGAAACTTGGAATTGGTCAAAGTGTCATCTCTAGGCTTTGGAAACGATTCCAAGATGATCAGTAGATGTTACAGTACATGTCGCCCCCGAGTTACAACGCCGAATAAAGACCGGTATCTGGCAGTAACTGCCAAAAGAAGCAGACGGAGCACAGCATCAGACCTGTCTCGTCAGCTATCTGCAGCCACGGGTACCACAGTTTCAAGGCAAACAGTGTACAGACATTTGGGAAATATTGGTCTATATGCTCGCAGGCCTGTCAGATGTGTTCCGCCCACGGCAACTCACTGTCGGCAGCGATTAGCCTGGAGTAGAGAACATGCAATGTGGACATCGTCACAGTGGGCTTGTGTGATGTTCTCCGACGAGTCCAGGTTTAGCTTGCAGTCTGATTCACGTCGGACTTTCATATGGAGAACGCCAGGTACCCGTTACCACCAAGACAACATCATTGAACGACAACGTTAAGGTGGTGCAGGATTGTTCGTTTGCGGTGGAATTATATTGGGCTCCAGAACAGATCTGCATGTTCAAATCGGAACCATGAACGGCCACATTTATCGGGACATCATTCTGGGACAACATGTACGTTTGTTTAGGAGTGTCATTGTAATGTAAGTCGAGTTAACGAAACATTCCTTATCTTTAAACTTAACATAAGCTTTAATCAACGTTAACAACACACGTGCACAACAGACATAGCAGCCATCTTACGATGATAAAACATGCGGTCTTGTTGCCAAAACGACAGTTGTAAAAACAGTGTTGCCACTGTGATAATAATATACTACATTCACCCCTACCCCAAAAAGTTAATTTAAAATATAGTCAGATAGGTAGGCAGGTTTTTGTTTCAGTCTTCCAGGACGCTTTGGTCCATCACAAGAAATTCTCTGTTCAGGTTTAGATAATTCAAAAGAGACATCTTCCCAGGGCAATGCACCTTCTTTAGAATTCCCTTCAGTTTCTTCCAAACTCTCTGTTGATTGTTTCAAATGACCATCAAACTCCTCACCACTCTGATTAACAAACAAAGCTCTCTCACTGTCACTCTCATACGTAGGTTCGATGATTTCCCCTCTTGGAACCAAGTGTCGTATGGACACACTAGTCTCATATCCATCTGGAAACCTTACATATGCATATTCTGGATTAGCTTCCAGAAGTTCAACTTCTTGAAAAAGTGGCTCATACTTACTGGTTCGTGAATGATTTTTCATCAACACTGGACCAGCCTGAAAAAGCCATGTAGGTAAAGAGTTCCCGTTATATGACCTCCTAGGATGAGAGAACATGCGCTCATGTGGAGTAAAGTTAGTTGTCGTGCATAAAAGGGAACGAACAGAATGTAATGCAGATTGTAGGACCTCTTCCCATAGCTCAATTATCTTGCCTTTAGATCTCAATGCCAACTGAATCGTTTTCCATATGATACCATTGTAACGCTCCACGTGCAATTCCCTCGTGGATTATAGGCAGTGGTATGACTGGTCGCTATACCAAGAGATGTTAGAAAAATTTTTAACTCTCTGGACATGAAAGACGACCCTCTGTCTGTATGAATATATGCTGGCATGCCAAATATGGAGAAGATATTCTTTAAATGCAAAATTACAGTAGTTGACGAAACGTTTGAGCAAGGAATTGCAAAAGGAAACCTGGAGTACTCATCAACTACAGTAAGAAGGAATCTATTTCTGGAATTTGATGGCAAGGGGCCCTTAAAATCTAAATTCAATCTTTCAAACGGAGACGTTGCTTTTATCAATTTTCCTTGATTTTTAAGGAATCTAGGTTACCTAGATTCCTTAAAAATCAAGGAAAATTGATCTACTTCACAGCAGATGGAGCATGAATTTGTAAGTCCTTTAATATCTTCCAAGGAGAAGGGCAAGTTTTTGGATCTAATCCAATGATGCATCCTAACAATACCAGGATGACATAAGTCCTCATGCAATTGTTTCAAATTCACTTCAGGTTTAATTGATGCAGTTATTCTTGAAAATCATCTGCAGTAGCATTTTTACTTCCAGGGCGGTAGATGATATCAAATTTGAAGCATGACAGTTCTAGTTTCCAACGCATAATCTTTTCATTCTTGATTTTGCTGGAATGATATTTGTCAAACATGAATGAGACAAACCTTTGATCGGTGAATACCTCAAAAGGTCTACCAATCAGGTAATGTCGCCAGAAGCGCAAAGATTCCACGATAGCATATGCTTCTTTCTCAACAGATGATTGATTAATTTCGGACTTGTTCAGTGTTCTGGAAAAAAATGCTATGGGTCTACCAGCTTGACTGAGAGTTGCTCCTATAGCAAACTTAGACGCATCAGTCTCAACTCTGAATGGTATGGTATCATCTATTGCGGCTAATGATGCTTTGTCTATATCTGACTTTAAGTCATTGAATGCATTTACAGCCTCCTCTGAAATAGGGAACTGATGGTTTGATAGCAATGGGCGTATCTTCTTCGAGAATGCTGGTATCCAACGGCAGTAATGAGCGAACATACCTAATGCTCTTCGGAGAGATGCAATATTGTTAGGTATAGGCAAATTCATCAAAGGAGCAAGTCTGTCGGGATCAGGCTTGATGGTTTTGTTTTGGACAGTGTATCCTAATAGTTTAACAGATTTAGAAGAAAACTGACACTTTTCTTCATTTAAAGTTAAATTGTACTTCTCGGCAATTGTTAGGAATCTTTTTAAGTTCCGATCATGTTCATCAGAGTCTCTTCCACAGACAGTAACATGATCCAGATAAGGAAGTGTACCCTCTACGCCTTCATCTTGAATGATCTTGTCAATGACTCTCTGAAAACATGCAACACCATTAGTGACCCCAAAAGGAACCCGAAGGAAATGGTATAATTTACCATCAGCTTCAAAGGCAGTGTAATGTTTTTCAGCATCATTAATAGGGAGTTGGTGGTATGCACTTCTCAAATCAATAGTACTAAATAAGTCATACCTGGATATTTTAGAGATTAATTCTTCAATTTTTGGAAGAGGATGGGCATCAAGTATCGTGAAACGGTTAATCGTTTGAGAATAGTCAATTACCATACGTGGTTTGTGATGTTCTCCTTTCACTACAAATGCTTGAGCACGCCAAGGTGAGTTGCTAGGTTCAATAACTCCCTTTTCCAGCAACTTCTTTACCTCTGCGGCAATTAATTTTTGGTCTTCCTCAGTTTGGCGTCTGGATTTGGTGGCCACCGGTCTACAATCAGGGGTTAAGTTTGCAAACAGTGAGACTGGAGGTATTTGAGCAACAGCTAGGGAGCATATTTTAAGGGGTGGTCTCTCGCCATTAAATTGGATCTCAATCAGAGAATGGTCCTTCAGAATGTCATGACCAATAAGAAAATTAGCCCAGAGATTTTTCATGATTAATACTCTTACTTCATTATACACATGTGATTGCAATTTCATAGTGACATCACAGCAACCCTTGACATCTGAGCTTAGAGAGGAATTAGCCATAGTTATTTTACTCGAGTATGGTTTCACTTCTATGTTACACCTTTTAACGAAACATTGATTTATAAAGCTGAGCGAACTACCAGTGTCAATAAGGGCATTCAATTCTATCCCATTAATTTGTATTTTAGTCATAGACTTTTGCAGACAACTAGGTGAGACCGACACTGTAGCTAAGGTGTGAACTCATGCAACAGGATTGTGGGAGACACGCTGTGGTTTAGATTTGCACACTCTTTGATAGTGTCCTTTTTTCCACATCTTGTACACAGTATTTCCTTCACAGGACACAAACTTCTTAGGTGGCGATCATTTCCTCAAAAGAAACACTTTCCAGATCGAAGCTGCAGCCGAATGACTATCCTCAATATTGTTGTCAGAAAAACCAGTTGCAGCCACAGAAATAGAATGTGAGGCAGTCAAGTTCGATACTGAGTGTGATTCAGCTAGTTCCAATGCCCTAGCTTGATGGAAAGCGTTTTCCAAGGTAATCGTAGAATTTTCCAACAAACGTTCTCTACGTGAATTTCTTAAACCGCGGATAAACGAGTCTCTGATGTACTCACTCTTGTATTGATCGGCAGTCACCGCTTTAAAGTTACAATCCTTGCTAAGTTGCTCGAGTGTTTGTAAAAATTTAGTAACAGACTCACCAGTTTCTTGCATTCTAGAGGCTAGGCAATGTCTTGCGAAAATTTCATTTGGTTTCGTACCATAGATTGAGTCCAAAACAGTAATTGCAGCATCATAGTCCATCGAATCGTTAATATACAGGAACACATTTGAAGAAACGTAATTGCATAGGAGCGGGAATTTACTTGTTTCCGTTATGTTAGGAATTTCACGTAAGAAGTTTGAAAAAGTTAGTTTCCAGTGCTTCCATTTAGCCTCTGCGCCAACACTCGTGGGATCGACGTCAAACTTTTCAGGTTTCAAGAGCTGATCCATCGTAAGGAATGTAGAACAAGTAAAATTAATGTTGATTAAATTGTAATGTGAGTTAACTAAGCATTCCTTATCTTTAAACTTAACATAAGCTTTAATCAACGTTAACAACACACGTACACAACAGACATAGCAGCCATCTTATGATGATAAAACATTCGGTCTTGTTGCCAAAACGACCGTTGTAAAAACAGTGTTGCCACTGTGATAATAATATACTACAGTCATGGGCGCAGAATTTGTGTTTATGGATGAAAACGCCCGTCCTCAACGAGCATACATCGTAAACGAATGCCTTCAATCTGAGTAATCACCCGTATGGAATGGCCAGCAATCTCATCTGACTTGAATCCGGTAGAGCGTGTGGGACATGCTTGGCCGACGAGTTGCAGACCGTCAACCACCTCCTACACGTGTACCGGAACTTGGGAGAGCATTGCCTGCTGAGTGGAGTAATCTTCCCCAAGATCAGCTCGATAATTTGATACTCAGCATGCCTATGCGTTCTACGGACTGCATTTCATCGCATGGGAGACATGCAATGTATTAACCATCATACCAACTATGAAATATTAAGTTTTTGTAAATGAGATATTTTTTACAATTACTGCAGGGAGCAAAAATCGTAGTTTTTATGAATGGTATCATACATACACCATCTTTTGTTTAATAAATGGGCTTTATGAATGAACCACGTTTGTTTTGTTTCTGAACCTTTATTTGCCGGAGCTGGCATTATCCTTAATTTATGGACATGAGTGTAGTTATCACATTGATGTGCTTCCTATCTGAAATAAAACAAATTCAAATCGCTGAAGTTTATACTAACAGCATAGTATTTAAAATTAACAGTATAGTATTTAAATTTTCAAATATACAGATCATATTATACAAACTTTGAATTGAATAGTATTATTTAAAATGTACTCACCTGAGTTAAGATTCAGAGCTAAGATTTAGAGTTAAAGTTAGATTTAGAGCTCATAACATTCAAAATATGCATCGCAATTAATAGTAGCCAAAAAAATTACAAGTACAGACACTGCTTCAGTATAAATACAGCACTGCACAAGAATTCATTTAGCTCAATCTTTTAAATGCTGATACAATATCCTTTTAAGAAAATCCGATAGATTTACACTCCTTTAAACACATCCATGTGTAAATGAAGAAAAGGATAAATCGAGTTCAATTGAAGTACAAGGCAATATAATTGATAGTACTTTGTTTTTGTTGACAATAACTGATTTTGGTTCATAGCAAATATACAATTTTAAGATATTCAATCCATTGCTTACACTTGGTGCAAATAAGCAGTGTTTAAAAGATAAAGTATTCGAAGTACTGCATACTTCAGTTATTACTTTTTTTTAAATTTCTGGTAATTAAAATTTAGTTACCTTAAATTTTGTAGTTATGCAGAAAAAAATACAGTTTCACAAATATTTTAGAATTTTCTTAAGAAGCACACAGAGAACAGTCAACAAGCAGTTGATTGAATCACATTATAAATATAACAGTCAAACAAAATTAAATGTAATTAATTTCTGCATTAATCTTTTTTCTATGTGAGGAATAGGGCAGTAAAGTACTCAGCTGCATTGTAGTTTTGTACTTTAGTATTTTCATTTACAGAGTGACACATATATAATCAATCATGAGTGACATAAATCACTCTGTAAATGAAAATATTAAACTACCACACAGCTGAGTATTTTACTGCCCTATTCCTTGTACTTCAGTAATTTAATCCACAATTCAACTAGTACAATTAAGTACAATGGAATATAATTGATAGTACTTTGTTTTGGTCGACTATCATTAATTTTGGTTCATAGATATGCAACAAATATACAATTTTAAGATATTCATTTCATTCGTTATACTAGGTGCAAATAAGCAATATTTAAAAGATAAAGTAACGAAGTACTGCATAGTTAAGTTACTATATTTTATTCTATTTGTAGCGATAAAAATTTAAAATTTCAAGTTACCTTAAATTTTGTAGTCAAGCAGAAAAAAATACAATTTCACAAATATTTTAGAATTTTCTGAAGAAACACACAGAGAACAATGAACAAGCAGTTGATTGAATCCCATTATAAATATAACAGTTAAACAAACATTTTTTTTTCAATGCGGAAGCACTTGTCGCGAAGACATTTGCCTATAATTCCCCGCAGTTTTGCAGGCCATTTTATTATGGGGCGCCATATAGGCAGACCAGCATTGCCCCCTATGAAGGGATGGCACAAATGGAGGCATTTTAGTGGCGCTTCACCAGGATTCGATCTGAGCCAGTTAAACAAACATGATTTGTACAGAATTTCATAGTCCTGGCTGAAATTGCAAGACCCATAGCTAAGCCAAATCTGATTTTAGTTATAGTTTGATTAATTACAAATAGGACATTATATCAGGTCAGGAATAAGCTTGTACATTGTAAAATTTAACATTAATAACTGCTTTTCATAGGACATGAATTTTTCTAACGCTTAAACTTTGTTTACATATTTAAAAAAAAGAAAAAAACATAGTCCTGGAAACTGGGATTAACCACGTGTTATAAAATTGAAACAAACAGAAATCAATGTTGTGCTTATGAAAATCATACATAAAGACATTATAGCTGTACTTTTTTTTAGATAAAAAAAAAGTTTCTTCTAGGTAATCATTCAATTACAGTGACAAAATTTAACACAATGAAACAATTACTGCACACATGGGAGAAAAGTTTCTTCACAGGCATACTAGATAAAATTGTTCCGTTTATGCAAAAGAGTATTAAATGGGAAAAAATCAACATCCACTATGGTTTTTATTAAAAAAGAGCAACAGCCAGGAAGAACAACCCATTTTATATACATCAAAATTTAATTTCCAGGGAACAGGTATAGGGCTTGAAGCTTGTAATTTGTCTGGGAAAAGGAATATAAATTTTTAAAATGCTTTCCAGCTTAGATACAATTGTTTTGTAGTGTTATTACTAGGTTTCTGTTGATTGATAGTTCTCATTCTCTAGCATGAAGAATGATTAATTAAACATTTTCTAAAATTTTTCTGTGTTCTTCCACTACAGATATCTAAACTGAGAAGAGATCAAATGTTTGATAGTTAAAATCTATATTTTGTTTGTGTGTGCGAACTGTATATAACTCCTCCATTTTACAACACAAGCGAAAGCAGTTAAAGCTACAGAAATTCTCAAATCATTATACTAATCACTAATACCATAATATGTCTACTGTAAATTTCCAAATCATTATACATAACGGTAAACATGAAATTTTTTAAAGTGCACGTAACAAAAGATTAATCTAATTAACAAAAGATAATTTTCTTATTTATAACGTGTTTTACGCAACAGCTAAATAAATAGAATTTAGAATATTCAAAAATACAAGAGTTAATTACTAACTTCAAAACAGTAGAAACTAGTCGAAACCTTAATCGAAGCAAAAACACCACCAGAGAAACCACTTAGCATGTGTGACCGGATATTTTGCTCTAGGTGCTCTAGCTAACAGGTGACTGGATATTTTGCTCTGTTTGGGCATTTGAATAAGGATTAGCTAAAGAGCTAACGTGCTAACCAGCTAAAATGTTACACTGAATTCGGGGGTTAATTGATGTTTTACCTGAGAAAGACAGAACAATTGATTATTTGAAAAGCAAAATCATGTCAAAATTGCTCAAAGAGAAAAAAGATTGGGAAGACAGTGCACCAGTAGAAAAATCAAATGCATTTAAAATTGAAAAACACAAATCGGGCCCACAAGGGAATATCTGTTTTAACTGTAGTAAATCTGGTCACATTAAAAAGTTCTGTTGGTATGGCCACGGTCAAGTGAACTATCGTGGCAGTGGTTCTACTAATTATCGTGGTTGAAACCTTCCAAATAATCAGGAGCGTAGTCATGGTTTTGGTAAACATTGCGGACTTGAAGCAAACTCTAATCACAGAGTAAACTATAGTCAGCCAGGAAAAAGTTTTCATACATACTACAATAATTGAAAGTAACATGTCAAGCTCAAATGAAAATAGTACGACAAATAAAAATCGAATTAATTGGTTGCTGGACAGCATGTGTACCGACCATATAATTAATAGTGATGAATACTTTCAAGACCAAGTAACATTGAAGAACCCTATTAAAGTAAAAGTTGGTGATGGAAGGATGTTGGAAGCGACGAAGGTTTGTAATATTATACAGAGGCTGTTCGCACATTTTTTAGACGATTTTGGTAAGCGGTAATAAAAAATCATTTGCTGCAAAAGAAAAAATTGCAATTGTACTATGTTTTTAAAAGTCAAAATTATCGTCTGCGGCTTGAAAGTTTTGTTTTTATTCAAAATGGCATTTTTAACAAAGCAGTGGTTCGAAGGCTACATTTATGCTCTTTCCGAAGAAAAATATGCATACTCCGCTATCCAAAAACGATGTGAGAGTCATGGTTTTGGGATATCTAAAGCGTCGAACGGTAATATCGTCAACAAGAAAGGAAAAAAACATCAAATTGGAGCCTCAAGTGGGACAAAAATTCCAAACAAGTATCCAAGGAAAAAACGGACATGTTCGACTATTGCAAAGGTACGTTGTTTAATGTTAAAAGAAAATCCCCCTAGTCAAAGGACAGTTGCAAAATCATTAAAATGTTCGGTGTCCACTGTAAACAAAATGATAAACGTTGATTTAAATCTTAAGAAAGCGAAAAAATGCAATGTGCATCGTCTTCCAAATCATATCGCTGAACGCAGGACACGCTGCAGAATTCTATGAGAAACACTTATCCAAAGAAAAATGGAAAACAATTGTCACAATAGATGAATCATGGGTGTATTTAAATGATTGCAACAAAAAAAGAGCCATTTATTATCATAAAAGGGGAGAAAAAAAATTTAAGTACATGGTTCAAAGAATCGAAAGAAAGTTTTTCTGAGGGATTCATGATTGTTGCTGGTTTTTCTTATAATGGCAAGTTAAAAATAAAGAGAGTGGAAAAAATGTTAAGATTAACTCCAAATACTATCAGGAACATATTTTATCACCAATTTTTCTGAATGAAATGACATCGCTTTACCCACAGTGCCATCAATCTGTGAGACTCCATCAGGACAAAGCTAGCAGTCACACATCAAAATCCACTGTAAATTTCCTAAAAGAAATGGAACAAAAAACTGGTATGAAGGCCATACACTTCACTGATATCCCTACTAAATCTCCCGATGTATTACCTATGGATTTTTGTGCTTTCGGACTTTTAAAATCTGCATTATCCAAACGTCGTCCCAAAACCCTTACAGGACTCTGGAAAGCTGTTCAGGAGGAATGAGATAGAATACCTCTTCTGACACTTCAAAAGGCATTATTATCCTGGAAATTGCAGTGTCGAAAGATAGTTCAGAATAAGGGATGTCAAATAGAACATTTAAAACACAAGAATTTTATGTAATTTAGTTTTGTGAATACAATATACATCGTCTAAAAAATGTGTGAACAGCCTCTGTAGTCTTTTTCTGTTTATGACACTGAATCTACAGTAACTTGAAAAATGTTATTTTATGTTCAAGAAATGATGGCAAATTTATTAAGTTATTTGAAGATCAATGACAATCATAAAATAGTATCAAAAGGGCCGTTCTGAAGAATTTATGAATTAGATGGTACATTATTAGCAATAGCGGAGAAAGATGAAAGATTACATAAAATAACAAGTTATGTTTCAAATTGTAAAAAGTACTTGCAAATATGTCCAATAATACATTAACATTAAAAGAAAAACTGCATCATACACTTGGACATGTAAATTTTAAATACCTGGATATGATGTGTAAAAATCAGTTACTACAGGGTGGCTAATAAATACTGTGACAAATATCGAATCATTTAATTACACACAGATGAAATAGAAAATGGAAAATACAACAATATTATGAACACTATACATGAAAGTTTACCATGAAATAATTTTACTCGAATCAACCGCCATCTTTATCGATTACTAAAGATAATCTCTTACGCCACTGTCCTATTGCGGCACGAATCATTTTATGAGGTAATTTGTCCCATTCACTCCGTATGGAAGCTTTGAGGGAGTCCAAACTTCTGTGCTGCTTAGCATTTACTTTAGACTCTAAAATCCCCCAAATGCAATAGTCTAAAGGATTTAGATCTGGTGAAGAAGGTGGCCAATCTTCTTGCTTGATAAACTTCGGGCAATTGGCATGGAGCCATTCCTGTGTCGTTTTGGATCGGTGGGACGGTGCAGAATCTTGCTGAAATATCCAATTCTTTTTGGGATACAATCTGTTGGCATGTGGTAATAAAGAGTAGCCAATACTTCCTGTTTGTAATATTCAGCATTGATTTTTACCCCTTTATCGATGAATTTCAGAGGCAGTTTTCCATTGTGTGACACTGCAGCCCAAACCATAACAGAATTCTTGTTCTGAAAGCGTTTAACAGTTCGAAGATTTTCAGGTATATCCTCGAAGGTTGCTGAATATACAACATAATTTTTAGCATTATAACTTTGTTCTGTACAAAACAGCTTCTCAACAGAGAAAATTATTTTTTCAACACTTTTGCTACCGTGCCGGTTCAGCAATTTCTTACATCTTTGTAACCTTTTTACTATTTGTGCAGTAGTCAAACCTTGAACTTTTCTTTTGCGATAAGGGCGAAAACACAGGTCTTCATTTATGATAAGTTGCATAGTTATGCGACTGATGTTCTCTTCTGCAGCCATTTTATTTGCAGAACGTTGTGGATTTCTTCGTATCTTTTCACGAATTCTTTTGATACGTTCTTTTGTACGAACAGTGCGTGGACGACCGGACCTTGGTCGATCTTTACAGCTATTCGTCTCCAATAATCGATTTATAGTCCTATATATAAACGTCCTATTAAAACCAAGGCATTTTAATTGCTTAAATATTTTACATGCAGAAAATCAGCGATCAAAAAGCTGTTTAACCATTAACCTTTTGGCTTCCATCTTTAAAAATATTCTACATGTTTTACTTTAAACAAAAATCGTCTGCGTTTACAAAAAGGTGCCAATCACTCAAATAGATAGATAAATTGTTTTTTCAAACGATTAAAATTAACTCTTATTTTTTGGAGTGTTACAGTATTTATTAGCCACCCTGTAGAAGGGATACCTAGAGAAATAGAATCAGATTATATGAAGTGTGCTATATGTATTGAGAACAAGATGCATAATATACCCTTTAAGAATAATAGAAGAAGAGCAGAAGATATACTGGAGATTGTTCATACAGATGTAAATGGAATGCATAGAACAACTGGATGTAATGGTGAAAAATACTTTGAGTTTTATTGATGATTATAGCAAATTGGCAAAAGTTTGTTGTATTAAGTCGAAGGTTCAAGTCTTTAAATGTTTTTTGGAATATGTAAATGAAATCCAAAATTTAACTGGGAAGATAATAAAAGAACTAAGATGTGATAATGATAAAGAATATATGAATAGCAAAATATATAAATTTGCAAGAGTAAAAGGTACAAAAATAAAGCCGTGTCCACCACATGTACATGAATTGAATGGTACTGCAGAGAGGTATAATAGAACAATAATGGATATGGCTAGATGTCTTCTAGCAGAAACAAACGTTGACAGGTGTTATTGGCCTGAAGTGATTAAAGCAGCAGCTTACCTGAAAAACAGGACATTGGCAAATACTGTAGTGAGGAAGACACCTTAAGAAATATTTTTTAATAGGAAACCATCTGCAAATGAATTAAAATTGTATGGAAGTAGAGTTTATGTTAGAATACCAGAAGAAAAGAGAAGATCAAAGTGGGATAAAAAGGCTGAATTTGGAATTTTACTTGGATATACAGATGTTGGATATAGAGTTTGGGTGAACAGAATATTAGTTGCCAGGCATGTTGACATTAATGAAGAAGACATCATGTGGGTAGGTTGTGATAATGAAGATGAAAAAAATGATACAAATAAGAAGGAATCTGAAGAAGTGTCAAATGAGCCAAGTAATGATGAGAACTCCAAGGATGATGTGAAAGTTGATGAAATGAAAAATGGAATGAGACCAAGAATGCAAATCAAACCACCAGTTCGATTTGATGAAGAATTTGGATACTATTGTATTAGTGCAAATTTTTGTGATGCTATGATTCCAGGTAACTTCGAGGAGGCGGCGACAACGTGTAATGAGGCTGAACAATGGAAAGATGCAATGGACTTTGAGATTAACAGTCTTGTCAAAAATAATACTTGGACACTAGTGAGTAAACCAGAGGATAAAGCAATTCTAGATGGGAAAAGGTGTATACAAATGTAAACCAGGTGATGTTTTTAAAGCCAGGTTAGTGGTTCGAGGTTTTCAGCAAAAAGACAGTATTGATGATACATACTCCCCAGTTGTTAAAATGCAAACTTCAAAGTTATTACTTTCATATTCTTGTCAATATAGTTTAAACATACATCAAATGGATGTTGAGACAGCTTTTTAAAATGGTAAAGTATTATCTGAAGTTTATGTAAAACAGCCACAAGGCTATAACAATGTTCCTAATAGAGTTTATAAATTAAACAAAGCATTGTATGGTTTAAAAGAGAGTCCACGTGCTTGGTATCAATGTTTTAATGATTATATTGAAAGTCTGGGTTTTCGTAGAAGTAAATATGTTTATTGTCTTTATGTTAAGGCTGAAAATAATATAACTGTATATATCCTTTTATTGTTAATATGTTGCAAAGATATTCAAGTAATTAATGATATTAAAAATCAACTACATAATAAAATTAAAATGAAGGATTTAAATAAAGTAAAAAGCTACATTGGAATTGATATTGAATATAATTATGACGAATGTAGTAATACCTTAACATTGAGCCAGGAAAATTATCTAGAATCACTAGCTAAACTATATAACATTGAAAACTCGAAACTGTATAATGCACCAATGGAGATTAATCTTAAACTGAGTCAATTAAATTTAAATGAGAATGTTAAATATAGAAATTTAATAGGAGCACTCTTCTATATTAGTCATGGTACTAGACAAGATATATCTTTCAGTGTTAATTATTTAAGTAGATTTCAAAATTGTTATGATGAAACATTTCAAATATGCATTGAAAGTTCTAAAGTACTTATATGTAACCAAAGATCTTAAATTAACATATAACCAAAGTCATAAAGCTGATATTGTAAATTGTTATGTTGATGCAGACTGGGCAGGAGATATTGTTGATAGAAAGTCAACTACTGGGTTTATAATTGAATTAGTTGGAAATCAAAAAAACAATTGTGTTACTAAGTCTTGTGTACCTTTGCAGAATATATTGCATTATCCAAAGCTGTGACAGAAATAAATTTCTTAAGAAATGTTGTAAATGATGTTTTTGTTGAAATTGTTCAACCTATTAAAATTTATGAAGATAATTCTGGTGCTCTTGCTATAGCTAAGTATGGAAACTTTACACAAAATTCTAAGCATATAGAAGTACAATATCATTATGTACATGAAAATGTTAAAAATGGTATTGAAATTGTTAAAATAGATTCAGATTCAAACATTGCTGATATTTTTACCAAGTCATTAGGAAAAATTAAATTTACTAAATTCAGGGAAATGTTAAAATTGATATAAATTTTGTTTGTTAGAAAATTGAGTAAGCTACATTGCATTTAAATTTTTTGTTTAACATTTAGGTTAATGAAATAATTTAAGTGTTTTGTGTTAAAGGTTCTATGTAATTAATGCTTATTTCTGTTATGTTTGTAATTGGTAAAGATAAATGTAAGGAGGAGTGTTGGTTTGTGAGTACATTTGTCTTTACCATGCTGGAAACACTCTGTTCATCACTGTGTGTTAGAATTTGGTCGTTCATTGTGTATATAGTGCACGTCTTATTAAGTTTTAATGAAAATAAAAAAAAAGGTTATGCATCTATAATTATTTCATCAAGTAACATGTTAACAGAGTTTATTTAACAATAAGCATATACAAATATTAATAACTGCATAAGGAAAGTAACTAATTCAATGAATAATTAGTCTTGAAGAGGAAGCTTGTGGTTTCATTCAGGAAAATCCGATTTTCAGATGTTTAATATTTCACAAAAGGTTAGAATAAAAAAAAATTAGGGAGAGAGACAGAGAGAGAAAAAAAAGTTCTTTCATAGCCTTTAATATATGCATAAAATTTTATTGCAGATAAATTTTCTAACAGTAGGAATGGTCATCACCAGAGTGTAGCACAAATGTTTCGACAATTTCTGATAACACATTCCTTGCAGATTTATCAGAAGCATATGTTGTCGTATAACAATTATTATTATTATTTTTTTTTCGTAGAAAGAAATTTTAATTGTTTCTGTATCTTTTTATGGCTTGGCTCATTTTTACGATCTGGCATAACTTTGAAATTGACATCATCCGTTAAAACAGATATTAATTTTTCTGTAAGCTGTTTATTTTTTAAACATGTAGCTTCAGACAATTCAGATTTTTGTATTATTCTCACCATATTTAACTTCCTATAATAAATAGAACTTGTCAAAATTTTTAGAACATGAGATACTACTGGCACTTGCAGCGAATTCCATGACCTCCTCTTCATGGTCAACTTGGAAGTCTTGAGTACGATGTAGAGGAAAGCCTTTGCACATGCATGAACATGCTTACACATGTTTAAATGTATAAAATTATCATTACATGTGCAATTAAACATATGAATACAGATGCCAGATACAAAGCAAACTAAAGGGCATACAGGATAACAAATTTCAGCCACTTTAGCTACTATGTAGGTCTCATTTCCTTTATCCGATTTGACCTCCCATTAATTTTTTGACAATTTTTTTATGTTGCTGCTATCAATTTGCGTACCTTTCACATGATTTTAATTTATTCGCTTTAATTTCTTATTTGTGTTTTCTTTGTCAATTTGGAAATTTGATGAAAAATGCAGTCTCTGCTAAATTTCATCAACATACATACGGTTTTGTCAACTCGTTTGACCTTTTTACCTTCCAAATAATTGTATTTCAGGTTTTTATGCATAGACTCCAAGTGCATATTGGTATTAATACCTAAATGTGCCCGGTGGCAAAATGCCCACATTTCTGGCCTCTTAAAATAATGCGTTTTAAAATAGAGGCATAACTCTTCCGTGGCACCATCCACACTTAATTTTGAAACAAAATATCAACACATCTCTCTTCTAAAAGCATTCTTAATACCTTATACACTTTCATCTCCGAATTTCCTTTTATTTTCATGAGGTTTTTTTTCTTACTGCGATGAACATGCCAATTGCATAGCAATTTATGCTGAGGTGGCATCATAACTTTGCACCATGCATTATAATATGCAGGTGCATCGTCTGACATAAAATTTTTTATGTCAGTTGTGCCTATCTTATCTTTCACCGATTGGAAAAAAACCTCCATAGCAGCCTCATTAATCCTGTTGGAGAGACAAAACGCAACAGGGACTCCAGCACTAAATTCATCTATAACCAATAAAGTCGTAAGACTAAAATTATATGAATTAGTGCCGTGAGTGCTGTCAACACATATTTTTTCACCTCCAAATTTTTTCAACATTTTCTGTTGAAATTTAGTCATTATGAGTAGCGAGAAATCTTCATCTTTCAGAACTCCATGCTTGACTCCCTGCTCTTTATATAATGCAACTGGAGAATCATCTTCCAAATCACTCATGGCCTGGACCCACATCTTTACACTCACAGCATCATTTGAGTTAAATTTTAGGCTATTACTAAAATGATTGCGGCGAGATAAATTATGTAAGTCCATGCGATTTAGAAGATGGATTCTCTGGAGTCCGTTTTGGCCAACAGAATCTCTAACATCATCTAGTACTCTTTGAAATGAAACACCTTGTTTCAATTTATCTGTAAGAGGATTTGAAACATATAATTATTTTGAGTTAAGGTAACAGTGGACATTAAAATTTTTCACTTTTAATCATAGCCCTTTAAGACCCAGCCCGCACGATCGTGTGGGTTAGACATTCATTTATGTTTTTGCTTCTGGAACAATCGTATGTAAGAAAACCCCGAATCGAATGATCGTGCTGGTTAGCAGAAAGTGTAAAATATCATTTTGTATCAACAAATGGCACTTGTAGTCCATGTTTTGTGTCAGCCGGACATTCTAGATTTGTTTACAAGTACAAAGGATACAGTTCGCCATTTTATCTATCGTAAAAAGGTAATTATCAATATATTTCTAATTGCTTGATACAAATTTTTGTTTAAATGGGTAAATAAGTGTAAAATAATCAAAAATATTAATTATACGCTATTTATAATGTTCGTGGGACTCAAGATTTCGTTACCCGCACGATCGTGTGACTTGGGCGTTACGTTAGTGGAATGGAAGGACAAAAAAAAAAAGTGATAATGGCATCAAATTGTTGTGGTACTGAACCAATGGATAAAGTTCAACGCTGATAAAAAAACCACACAAAAATATATTGAAGTAACATATCCATTATAAGTGATGATGAAGATGACAATATAATTCCTCCCGTAAAAAGATCAAAATACTATAATCCGCCGGCTAAAAAACCATGCCAGGATAAAATGCATGCTATATGTATCAGCATTTTCCATGTGTTGATGACATATCAAGGTCTCGTAAGTACAGATTTGAAAACTATGAAAGCAGTTCGAAAACACGTTGCGAAAAATTCAATGTCTATTTATGCCTCTCAAAAACAGAAACCTGTTTCAAATATTTCCATTGCAAATAATCAGTCAATAAAGTAATACTCCAAGAATTTTCTTATTTGTAACAATTTTAGTTGAATAAGGTTTGTTTCTTCTATCAACTTAGAGCCAGAAAATGTATGACTCGTAAAATTTTACAAGTGATGATTTCACAAGAAAAGAACAACCCGCACGATCGTGCAGGCGTGGTTGTCACAGAAAAAGCCCAACCAGCACGTTCGTGCAGGTACCCCTCACGTTCCAGGGAACCAGCAAAATTTTTTTTATTATTCTCTCAGTGTCATTGGGGTCAGTATAGAGTTATTAACTAGAAAAATGTAACATTTAAAGACAAAAATATTTTGGGTCTTAAAGGGATAGAGATATGAAATTTTGGACGTATATACATTTCACCATAAGTATATAGAATACCTTAAAAGAAATTTCTAATCTTATTATAATATTAAGAGTTTAAAAAAAATTTAAATTTATAATTCTCCTTTGCAACTTAATTTGAGATATTTCCTCGATTTTGCATTTGAGTAACTTAAAACTGTATTAAAAACAAATCTGGGAATCAATTATTTAATCCCTTGAATAGTTAATTTTTGAGATATTACATTCAACATTCAATCATACACACTATGTACAGATAATCAAATTTTTTTAATAAAGTCACTATAACTTTATCAATAAAATATTTATAATAATTACTCTAAAACTAAACTGTTTCCAACACATTCATTAAAGCCGCATAATAATAAATAGTCTCATTGCACTTAGAAATATTTATAAAGCTCACCAGCAATTTCTGATTTTTCTTTCCTTGAAAGAAACAAATGTCCAATTTCATTTGCATGGCCAAAATGGGTCTTCCAAAACTTTACTTTTACGCCTGTTTCACTGACTTTTACATCCATTGATGATGGACAACAAGCGTTTATTTTCTTTGAGCCTACTCCTTTAAGGCTCCTCATTCCTTTTGACTTAGATGAAAAATTTCCAGATCTATAAACAAAATTAATTATTATCTATCCTAAAATAAACATTTAAAAAAGAAACAAAGAAGAAAAAAACACTTTACCTATGAACCTACCTACACTTTACCTATGTGAAGTATAATAATTTTTCTGTGGCTTTAAGTATCTTACACCCTGTTAATTGTATGTAAGAACATTTGCCACTTTTCTCCACTCCTTCTTTCCAATCCCGGAAATCTGAAAAAAAATTATTATTAATAATAATCCATTGTTAAAATTTTCCTCTGGATGAAGAGAGAATTTCCGTTCAATGATTGGTGGATATTTTTCTACCCATTTTACCTTCAACGATGCATAGAAAAGCATTATACCATGAGCATGCAGGGTGCTTTGTACACCTAATTCTGTTTTTGCAAGAACTTTTCTTTTACACGAATTCAAAATAAATTTTCATTCTCGTTTTTAAAAAAAAGCTTGTTTTTCAAGAAATTAATGAATTTAAATTTTTTAATATTTCAGGGGAGCACATCCATTTTATTGAATGTTATACACATGAATAAAAAGAAAACCCAATATAAAAAATATAAATTTATAATTAAAGTCATCAGAATTCAACTAGATTTACCCTTTTATCATTGGAGCAAAAAAACCTGAAAACATAAAATATATACATTTATAATAAACCACTAAAAACTGAAAAGTTAATATCTCAATTTTATGAACCAAAATCAATTTTAAAAAATATTAAAGCAATACAAATGATAAAATATAGATAAATATTAAAAATAGAACAAAAAGAATAGAATGCAACTAATTCAGTTACCAATAACACACAAAAAAAAATATTTTGAATCGTAGTAAGCAATGAAAAACATTATACACACTTCAATAATAGCAAAACAAAACATGATGGTAAAATAGAAAGGAAAGTTAAAACAGAAGTAATAAGTTAAATTTTTAAATTATTTAGCATGAAAAAAAAAAATGTGAATATGCGTCTATATTTTAAATATTTTAGCACTGCAACAAACCCAAAAACTGCTGTAAACTACTGAAATAAAAAAAATTACAATCAAAACTGAAAACAATAAATAAGCTAAAGTTAGTTCTTTTTAAAAAAAAATATTAAAGCAATACAAATAAACGCAAATATAAACAAACAAAAAAAAAATAGTTATTTAGTGTGCTACCAGCCAAACCACTACATATCAAAAATAGAACCAAAAGAATAGAATGCAACTAATTCAGTTACCAATAATACAAAAAATTATTTTAAATCGTAGTAAGCAATGAAAAACATTATACACACTTCAATAATAGCAAACAAAAACATGATGGTAAAATAGATCTTGTCAATGATTCATTTTTTAAGTGAGAATCACGCTGTGTTTAAGTTTCGTTCAGTGGAGTGTGCATTTAGAATTGAAATATCTCTAAAACTATTAAATTAGCAGAATAAGTGTATGCAGAAAATATCAATTTTTAAAGCTCTCTCCAAATATGTAGCATTTATCTACTTTCATAGGGAAAAAAAAAAAATTGATATTGACATTTTTAAATATGGCCAAATTTCATAATGGATGCCCGGGTTCACTCGGAATTGTGACACGACAGACAAAGCATTTGCTTTTTATATAGATAACATTAAAAGTATTATACAGTTGATTGATGAGCAATGTCTACATGTTTGGTAAAAAGTGTTGAGAATCATGTTTATATATTGTATATTGTTGCAGTATCATGTATATACTTTGTTGCTAGGTTATACAACCATTATTGTAAACTGAATGTAACATATACACTATCAAGTGAATGTAAAATAGTTAAGTTAATAAAGTACTGAGAGCAAAAAGGAAAACTGATGTAAAACGCAGTGTGGTGGCTATCGCTACTAAGCGTTATGAAAATTGCTTTTTGTTACTCAGTCCAAAAATTTTCTTGGATTCCAAAAATTTTCTGTGATTCATACCGTTCTGAGTGGGACTGATGTTGCACAACTAGTCGTCAGCGAGCTTACCGTATACATTAGGGAGGGACGAGTTATTGTACACAGGGGGTAGCAAGTTAAAACTGTAGTTAACAGGGGGTTCGCAAACAGAAAAATGTTAAGAACCACTGGGTTAAATTAAAACTTGTTCAAAAATAAATAGTATATCGTAATTAAAAAAAAAAAAAAAACTGGACCCCGCTCCCCAAGGGAAATATGCTCCAAACACAGATAACTACTTAGCTTTAAATTAGTTATAGAAGTATTAGTCATATATTATCATTCATTCATATTTAAAAGAGGATACACAAATTTCAATATTATCTATTGCTAAAAACTACAACAATATGCAAAAAGGATTGCAAAATAATTTCAGAATCCAATGGGAAATAAATGTAATTTTAAATGAAAACAATTAAGATTTAATTACTGCTAGATTCATTCAAATAAGTTATGACTTAATATTATTTAAATATATCAAATAGACACATAATTAATGGAAACTAGATTGAAATATTCCAGTTGTTTTTCCCAGTATCTGCTAACAGGATTCTAACAGTAAAATATCCTCCAGCGGAATAAAATCATTTATGGCAATAGTAATAAGTAATGATGAGGGAACTTTATCCTTTAATTTTGCAGAAAAATTATAACAGTTTATGGTTACTTTTACAAACACAGATTTTGACATTTTAGTACATAAAATCAGTTTCAACAATGCAATTTTTAGAAGAAGAGTTTTTTACAAAGTAAAAATAATAATTCTAAAATAATATCTAATTGACAAACTAAATCACTACAATCTATTTGAAAATTTAATGTAAATATATTATATATTAATATAGTAAACTATTTATATATGTATAAATAAGCTATGTATAAGTATATTTAGCTTAAATAAAGTATTAAAACTCTAAAAATGAATTTAGAAAATCGTATAGTCACCACGTGTTACTCCAATGAAGAATCCGTCGGTCAAGCAGCTAACAGAGCAGAAAAAAAATCTGAACTAACTTTTGACCTCCTGAACCGGCTAGTACTAGCTAATTGGGGATATAAACTGGAGTTCCCTGGTCCGATTGGACTTTATCTGCGGTCAGCACGGTAGACATTTCAAGGTAACAGTCGCAGTGATACTCGAAATCGAGTTGTAATTCAGTGCTCGTGAAAAAAGAGTAAGTTAAAGCTTACGTAAATGTAGTTAGGGGTTAGGAGAAAATTTATTAATTAAGCAAAACTTAAAAAACAGTAAGGAAAAAATTAAGAGACTTAAAATTAATTAAATTAATTAAGTAAAGTAATTAATACCAGTGAAAAAAGTAATTAAAGTTAAAACGAAGAGGTAAGCAAAAGAGGCACGGCATTAGCGTGCCAGAAAAACATTAAGTAAGAGCTAGCCAGAAGTTCCCTGAGCTGGGTTCGAACCCGGGTCGGGGCAGAAGTGCTCGCAAAGTATGGTAAAGACGTTTAACAGTTTGGCTACGTTGTCGCCGGGCTTTCTGAGAGCCGCGGCGACTTTACTGAGGAGCTGCAGAACGTCAGGGATAGAAAAAATTTGAGAAAATTCTTTCACGTACTTAATAATTTCCGAGAAGTCGGAGAGGCCGTTATAATTAGTTGTGTGATTTTCTGTGGTATGGGGAGAGTGAGCGGAATATTTAGAAATAGGTTTTTCGATGTCAATCTTTTTCCTAGGCGCGGTTCTAGCGTACACAAGTTCCGGAGCACTAGGAGTGTTATTTTGAGTGTCTGAGATAGAGTCAGAGTGTGTATTACTAGAATTCTGAGAAATTGTGTGATTGAGGTTTTTGTTCCAAGCAGAAGTGTTTGGGATAGGAGCGGGAGTGAAGTTGTTGATGGTATTATTATTAAAGTTGTTAGTGTTGGTGTCAGTTTTGGGTTTAGCTATGTTTTTGGGGTGTCGAGGACAATTAGTGTAATTGGCAGTGTGGTTACCTCCACAATTTGCACATTTGAAAAGCTCTGGATTTCCCTTAATGGGACAAATCCTAGCTTGGTGTCTCCCGCTGCACAATAGGCATTTGGGTGTTAAATTACAAGTGGTGCTCGCATGCCCGAACCGCTGGCAGTTGTAGCATTGAGCTGTTCCTGAGTTTTTAAAAGGGGTGATAGTGATTTTAAGAAAGTTAATACTAGTGAGTTGGTTAATGTTGTCATTGTTAGGTGATGGTTTAAGGGAGGCCATGAATAGCGGCAATATAGTTTTGGTTCTCTTATTTGTCAGGTAAGCGATTTTTATGGGTTCTATGCCAATGCTAGTTAAAGCATCATGTATATCTTGCCTATCAGTGTTGGCGGGTAAGCCCTTAATTAAGATCTTGCGTGGCCTTTCCGACCTCGGATCGATTATTCTAAATTCGACATTGTTTTTGATTAGTAATTCTTGCGCGTTTTTGTAACTCACGACATTCGTGAGTACAACGTGGATCAGAGAGCCTGCCATAACTAGCTCGGCTTCAGGACAAATGCCTTTAATAGACATAATTAGATTTTTGTAATTAGGACCAGATTCAAAGTAAATATGATGCTTTTGCGAGCGCTTAGGTTCCGCGGAATCTTGCGTCTCCATATCAATAGCTTCAGGAGAAGTAGTAACTTCGATGTTTTCATTAGCGCCAGCAATCGGCTGTTCAGAATTTTGAGTAGTAGTTAAAGTACTAGAATCCTGGGAGGGGGCAGTGTCAACTCTCTGACGTTTTACAGTTTTAGTTCTGTAATCTACAGAACCGTTTTCATTTATGAAAAGTTCCCCGTTAAACTTAGCAAAAATGTTATGATTCCATTGAGCGATACCTCTATTAAAAAATTCGTCAAGGTGAAAAATGTGGAAAAAGTCCCTAATATCATTAGCCCTATTACTATTGAGCACTGAGTACAACTGATCGAAAGCACCACTTACCTTGTGACGCTCTTCGGGCTGTAGGAAGTAATATCTGTTGTGCAGACTGTTGGCAAAGACTTTCAGAATCTCGGAGAAGCTGTATTGGTCAACTGGGTAGTGAGCATCGATAAAGTTGCGGAAATCATCGCGTCTTTTAGCAATTTCCTTTTGCTCCTTCAACCCAACACGTGGCTGGTCGATCGGCACTGTGTTAATGGCGTCATCTTGCTTCCTGGCGGCAGCACGTTTCTTCTTTTGACTTTTGGAGAGTTTCCTTGGGTCCGTTCCTAGTTCGTTCCTGGCGTCCACTGCCTTACGCAGCAGGGCTTCGTCATTCTTCGGTTGCGTTGAGTTAATAAGAAAGTCCGAGCGGGAGGGTGATGCTGTCGAAACTAACGGGGCTTCATCCCCAGAATCAGAGTCGGAAGACTGATAAAAACGTCCAACAGGGCTTACACCCGCCGATCCAGCTACATTAGCCCGGTCACTCAGTGAACCGGCTAGCTTAATATTACAGCAACCCTTGTGACGTAATTCGTCGTCAAGGCGGGTTTTCCGAGCCCAGGAACGAACCGTGCCACAAGGATTGGCGTGAAATCGCCTTGGGGAGAAATCGGGTCAATAAGAAATCTTAGCCGAAGGGGAACAATGCAGCAGAAGATTTTCTCTTTCTGCCATTAAGTTTTACCAATAATAATCAGAGCCTGACTAAGGCAGGGGCATAAGGGCATACGGAGGCAGGGGCATACGGGGCAGTTGCCCCGGGCCCCCACATCAGAGGGGGCCCCCAAATCGAATAGAAAGTTTAGTATTAAGTTCTTCATTACTGAAGTAGTGAAGCAGAGAGGGGGCCCCAAAGAAGTTTTTGCCCCGGGCCCCAATTAGGCTAAGTCGGGCCCTGATAATAATTAAAGCCGGGTGTAGAAATTGATATTTAATTTGGGAAAAACTGTAGAATTTCAAATTAGAATTTTTTATAACCATGTTTGAAAATAATTCGTAAAAAAAGGTCTCTGCAACTAGTGACTTAATATTCTCAACGTATTAACTTACTTCTACAGAGAGCCCTCAAAATTACGACTGACATTCAAAAATGCTCTGAAAGAACGATTAAAAGATAAAATGTCCTTACATTTGTTCTAAGAGTTAAAATAGCCTTCAAATCCGTGATTAAAGAAACTTTATTTTAATATTTTTCTAAGTTAAATGCCCCATAACAATTTGTAAGAGAATTATTTTCTCTGAAGCGCGAGATGGTAATGAACAGAGGTCAGCCATTTTGTTCCCGATTGGAGTCGATCTCCATAAATAATTGCATAACATTTAACAATTGAATCAAATATTTAGGTAAGAAAAATAGAGAAAGAGTTTTCCCCTCTTTAAAATTTTATTAATAATTATAATAACAATACTATGAATAGGCATGCATTTTTTTCTATTGTTGCTTACAGTCAATTTTATTTAAGAAAGCATGCACGAATATGCACCTTAGGAGAGATAAATTAATTTATACTAAAAGTTAGCATTCGGCCAGCAGAGAGTATTATTTTATAAGATTTTTTGCAAATGAATTTATAAACTAAAAATTATTTCAAAATATATAGAATTAGCATCTTACCTTCATATGATGCAAATCTCTTCCTCGAGCTCTATATTAATATGGTGGACATTTTGAATGTGATCCCGCAACTTCTGCCGGTAGTTAAAATTTAATGAGCATGCATGATCAGGGCAGATTATATTTCCACCAGAAGAATCTTGCGTTTCATGCACTGTCTTCAGATGCTTGTTTAGAGTCTGAATATGTTTATAAATTTTGTCACAAAATTTGCATTTATATGCGCTTTTATCAAGTACGCTATCCATTTTATAGTATTTAATAGAAAAGTAAATGTAAAGAATTAAAAACGAAATTAAAAACGTTATGAAACGTAGCGAGAAATGACAAATTATTTTCAAAGGTTCGAAGAACTCGTCTAACGGACACTGTTGAACAAAGAATTACCAGAACAGGTGGCGCTGTTGTAGATCACTTGGGGTCGTAATTAACAATTTCGGTATTCTGGTAATAAAATTAAATTTGTTTGATTTTTAGAAAATAAGTAAAACTGTAATAAAAGCACGCGTTTTCACACATTCCCTGTTACACATTTCAAACTTGGATCTACGATAATGGCTCTAAGCTAAATAATTTAATGCTTAAAGTATTTCCTCAACAAAACTTTTTTGCAAATGTTCATTGATCATTAATTAGCAAAATGTTTTCTTATTGGAATTACAACAATAAGTCATTTGTTTAGCAGTAACTTAAAATGAGCACTGTTAAGAATTTGAAATTTTCTTTCCCCGTTACGCGGCGCGCTTCCTTCGTTTTAGCGCTGCTCGATGTGAACGAGGCTATAAGGCCCGCCGCAAATTGAACCCAAAGCACGCACAGCCCACGCGTGACAGACTCTGTGAAGCATAGTTTTGTTCGAGGCACCGCAAATTGAACCCAACCCAACCCAAACGTGGGAACTTCTGTGATCGTCGCACAGATTTCGTGGGTAGTGGGTCAGATTTGGATAGACGATAGCAACGCCCTCTGGCTGGAAAACCATTCGGAATAGCATTTATGACATGGTTACAAAGCTATTTACCATTATGTTATCGCTTAATTTTTAAAATTTTTGCGAGTTATGTTGCTATGCACGTGCAGATTTCAAAATGGATCTGATATTGGCATCTGTCGTTTTCGTATGTATCGGCATGTATCGTTTTCTGAAAGATGAAAAATGACGTGACTTCTGGATTAGAGCAGACTGGAAACCAAATGCTGGCTTAAGAAACTTCGAAAAACATTTTTAAACGGGTAAGGTTTGTTTTTTTCCCCATCCATATACCAGATATGAAATCGTACATCGTTTTTTTCCTAATAACTGTTCTGATGATGATATTTGTCTTGTGGATCTTGTGCAGTGGCGCACCCAGGATTTTTTCTTGGGGGGGCCGAGATGAATGGATAAAAATATTTATATTGCATGGGGGGGGGGCCGAGATGAACGAATAAAAATATTTATAATGCAAAATCAATATTTCTACTTCTTTGGGGGGGGCCAGGGCCCCCTGGGCCCCTCCCTGGGTGCGCCACTGATCTTGTGTATAGTTTTTGTTACACACATTGTTAAATTTTAACATGATTCTAGTGTGTAAATGTCATACCTTTGTGATAAGATGCTCTTTCCGATCAGGAAAGTGGATTTATTGCGAGGCCATATGCACTTGTTGTAGTTTCTGTTGAAACGGTGTTGAAGGGCGCCCATAGGGAGAATGCCCATACAAACATAGAGTTAACTTAAGTTAACAGCAGTAATTGAAGAGTAAAGTTTTTGTTCAGATACCACTGGCTCATTTGAGAAACCACTTATTTTTATAATCAAGTAGTTCTATGTAATGCTTATGTTTAATAGGTTAAGATGTTAACATCTAAAATTTATTGTTGAATTTTAATATTTGAAAAATATGTATTTGGTAACTTTTCATTCTTTTTTTACAACGGTTATCAACATAATTAAGATTTCATGTTTTAGTTTCACTGACAAATGGCTATGACATGTGTTCAGTGCTATGACCAAGTTGTTTGTATTACAAAAGTTTTTAGTTCAAAGAATGTACAAATAGATTATGCTTTTTGGAAGAACACTTATTTTGTTCTGAAAGAGAGTAATTCATAAATTTAATGCCATTTATTAAAGTATTATATACTGTAAAATTTATTGCAGTTGTTTGTATACATTATTATTGTTATTTTGTTTATTGTTTAAATGTTTTAAACTGAGAAATCTGATTTATGTTTCAATATTTCTTTGGTATCTGTACCGTAATAAGACAGCTAATTAACAGGAAAAACAAACTTTATTTTATATTGACGAGACGAGGGCAACACAACACAAAAATTGGTGTGGAACACATCACACTATATCGGTAGCATAATATCTCAACAGAATCGAAAAAATGATACTTCTTTTTTACACTGAAACACGAACCACACTTCCTTTTTTCTCCGCTCGTTCCACGCTACCTCACTTCAGTTCCGTTCGCTAGCATTTAAAAACCACAATCCGTGAATATCACTAGAAGTGCTTCGCTTGGTTTGTGTTTGAGAACAGCTGTTCATATTTACAAAGAGTAGACTACCATACAAAAACCTTTGTCTCTGTGTAAGGGCCTGTTCACATAGGAGTCCGTTGCGTTGCGTTAAGGAAAAGATGACGTTGAGACGAAAATAAACCAATCATATGCCTCCAAACGATTAGCAATGAAATTTTTAACGCCTATGATTGGTTCATTTTCGTCTCAACGTCATCTTTTCCTTAACGCAACGCAACGGACTCCTATGTGAACAGGCCCTAAGGTGTGTGACCATCACTGGTTACTGGATGCATGAGTTTTTCTAATTATTTATATAAATTTCCATAAGGTGCTCAAAATGTACTCTATTGCTGTTGCCTAGAGCAGTGCTCCCCAACCTTTCTATCGCCGCGGACCGGTCATCATCATCATCATCTACAGCACTACAGCCTGCGACAGGCCCTGGCTGTCTCTAAAATGCGTCTCCAGCGTTCCCTATCCAGCGCGGCACCTTTCCAACCCCTCACACCAAGCGTTGTGAGGTCGCATTCAGCACCATCAAGCCACCTTGAGGGGGGGGGGGGGCTTTTTCTCTTTCCCTCTGGCACCCTGAAAGTTAGTATTTTCATGGGTAGGTTTTCCTGTGCTCTCCAAACGTGCCCCAACCATCTTAGTCGAGAGATTTTAATGGTTTTTGAGATTGTCGGTTCTTTGAATCTCCTCTCAAGTTCAAAATTCAAAAGTCCTCTCCATCTTCCATTGTCATATACTGGTCCGAACATAGATCGCAAGACCCGTCTTTCAAATACACTCAATCGGTTTTCAGTGTCCTTATTGAGTGTCCATGTTTTGCTTCCATACAGTACAACCGGCCGAATGAGTGTCTTGTAGATCTTCAATTTGGTTTTTACATTGAGGAGCCTTGATCTCAGTTGTTTTTTCAGGCCATAGAAGCATTTGTTTCCCATAGTTATTCTATGATTAACTTCTGTTTTAATAAAGTTATTTCCATTGCTTATCATGGTGCCTAGGTACTTAAATTGATCTACTCTTTCAAAGGAGTAGTTTTTTACATGAAATGGTTCTTTGCTTGAGTTATTAGCCATAAACTCCATGTATTTAGTTTTGCTTTCGTTGATGGTAAGTCCAATATCGGTTGCAGCATTTTCTAAAAGAATAAAAGCTTCACGTACAGAACTCCTTGACCTCCCAATTATATCAATGTCGTCTGCGAATGCAAGTACCTGGAGTGATTTGGTCCAAATAGTGCTTCCTCCATCAATTCCAGAGTCCCTAATTTTCTTTTCAAGGGCAAAATTAAATAGTGTACATGCCAAAGCATCACCTTGGCGTAATCCCCTTTTAGTGAAGAAAGGCTCTGATAGTTGACCCAACATTTGACATTATTTAAGGTTGCTTTAACGAGGTTGATAAGTTTTTGTGGCACTTTAAATTCCTTCATTGCGGTAAATAGCTTATCCCTTCTCACACTGTCATATGCTGCTTTGAAATCAATAAATAAGTGGAAGGTACTTATGTTGAATTCTCTGGTCTTTTCAATTATTTGTCTCAAAGAGTGAATTTGATCAATTGTGGATCTTCCAGGTCTGAATCCACTTTGGTAATTTCCTATAACTTTTTCTGCAAAGGGTAGAAGTCTTTGGTAAAGTATATTGGAGAATATTTTAAATGCCACATTAAGAAGAGTAATTCCTCTGTAATTACTGCATTCGAGCTGGTCTCCCTTTTTATGAATAGGGCAGATGGAGCCTTCCTCCCATTCAATGGGAAACTTCTCCTCTGTCCAAACCTGACACAGAATTTTGTGCAAGACTTCTAAGAGTTTTGGTTCATTTATTTTTAGCAATTCTGAACTTAATTTGTCAGGACCTGCTGATCTATTAAGGTTTAATTTTTTAATTGCTAATTGTACTTCAAACATTGTTGGTAGGTCAGAGTCCGGTGATTCTTCCAGTAAAATGTTTTCATCAGGAAGTTCTGTAAAGTTTCCTGGAGTCTCTTCACCTTCCAAGAGCTCTTGGAAGTACTCTTTCCATCTGTCAATAACGACTGGATCTTTACTGCTAAGTTCTCCATTTTTCAGTCTACACGTCAATGTTTTAGGCCTAAAATCTCTCCTTACATTGTTGATTAGTTTATAAAATTTTCTAGATTCCTTGGATTTATTGAAATTTTCAATATCATTGAGTATTTGCTCATTGTACTCTCTCTTTTTTCTTTTGTGTGTTTTCTTTTCCAATCTTCTTGCGTCTCTGTAGTTTTGCTCATGGTGTGCCGCGGACCGGTCAACGTTTGATAATTTTACCACGGCCCGCTGAGGGAGGACGTTGATTGTATATATTTTTTATTGTTTTGATTTAATAATTGATGTTATTATAATTTTGATGTATAAATGACGTTACGTTTATTTATTGTTCTATAGAAAACTCGTTTTATTTATTTATGTATTTGTTTCTTTTTTTCTTTCTTTCAGGAAAGCGCGTTTATTTTCAATTTTATGACTGCAATTTTAATTCATAAACTTGAAATGTTTAATAAACAATAAACTAATTTAAAATAGTTACAAGATTTTTTCTGTTACAAAGGTATAAATTAGCACAAACCAGAGAGAAATACACCACAGTAAATAAAATGGAAATAATTTAATGTCCCTTGGGCGGCCCGGTACCATTTGATCCACGGACCGGTACCGGTCCGCGGCCCGGGGGTTGGGGACCACTGGCCTAGAACACCTGCCCTTTTTTTCTGAGCTTGTTCAACAAACCACATATTTCATGGCACTTAAAGTACTCAGGTCAAAGAAAAGAATAACAGGTAATTTTTAAATATCAGTCAACAAATCTTTTTTTCATCTTTTTTTCTATAGTTTTTTTAAATTATAGTTTTTTTATGTTATCAGCCTGATTTTGTAATTGTTCGTAAATAAAAATTCTTCCGTTTATGTATATGTTTATGTTTCCTGCCTTGTTTTCATATGTACACCAGACTGGGATCTGAGACAGTCGTCAACCCCAGGTACCTTAGAAACAACAACAGTTCTCGAAATTTGTTTTTGTCAAACGGTGCTAGATTGCAAATCACAATTCATTTTCATATAATGTTCACGAACTTTTTTCCTCTACTTCTATATGTTAATTTATTCTTTTCTTAATATTCCTTATCACAGCTAAACGATTTTGCCATGCACAATCATATTAACTATAATAACATGTTTATATCAATTGTTCATAACATGTTTATATCAATATTCCTGTGGTTATGAAGTATTTTTATTTTACTGTTATAGTTTTCTTTATATAAACTGTATATTTTATACGAATCGTCAAGGTTTAAACCAAATGGAAAATACTTGTTAATTTCTACTGTTTTCTATAAATTGCAGCATCTTAATGGCATTTATTTAGCTCCAAAAACATCTACTATAATTAATGTCGATGCAAAGTTTGTTTTGTACTTCATTAAATAGATAAAAAGTATCTCACTAACATAAAAGCCAAATGAATGCTTGTTGAATGCTGCTATGATAAAAGTAAAGCAGTATTTATAGAGTGCTTTTTTGGCTATGAAAAGTTTTATGAAGATTTATATATCTATATCTATAAAGGAAGAAGTCCTGACTTATAGGCCTGGCGCAAGTTGAGACGCAGCTTGGTGAGGTGAGGTGAAGAAGGGGAGCAGGATTCAATCAACTGCGCGCAGGGAGAGCGAAAATTGGGAAGCAGTTCTATCTCAACTGCGTGCCAATGAGGGTGTTTAAACGAAAATGTGCGCGATGGCAATGTATATGCAATCATAACTAAGTTCGGAATCTGTCCGATGAATTTGAAGACCAAGTAATTTCAACATTACTTCGTGAAAAGCTTCCGAAAAGCAATTATCTAAAGAAAAGAAAGACGCACGGAGAATTCATTCTCAAGAATGAATTTTCTAATGAAAAATATAGAAATTATTACCGTGTAAACCAGGGGTGTCAAACTTGCGGCCCGCGACGAACATTTTTGAGGCCCGGCCAATATATTGGCACACAATAATATATAATAAAATAACCGACGCAGAATTATAATAAGATAGGAAGAATTCACTGAATGTTTTTTAATTATACTTTTTTTCTGCTATTATTAAACAAAATGCGTATATTTATGTTGAATATACTGTAATTAGGTAAATAAACATACGTTTCTATTAATATTGATTTTTTTGCGGCCCACCTATAGTTAAACCTTGTTTGTTTGGCCCAAGTTAGCCTTTGAGTTTGACACCCATGGTGCAAACTATTTCGCGGGATAGGCAAGTTGTGGAGTGCTCTTTTGGTATTCATGCTTCGCGTTTTCGTGTTTTTCGTTCACCTTTTGAATGTAAAGTAAGCACTGTAGTAAAAATTGCAAAAGTATCTTCAGAGCCTGACTAAGGCAGGGGCATACGGGGCAGTTGCCCTGGGCCCCCACTTCAGAGGGGGCCCCTAAATCAAGCTATTTTAGGTTCTTGTCAGTTTTCTTGTTATATATCTATAATGAGGTGAAAAATTTAAATAACTCCATAAAGTTTGGTTCTTCATTACTGAAGTAGTGAAGCAGAGGGGGGGCCCCCGAAGAAGTTTTTGTCCCGGGCCCCAATTAGGCTAAGTCGGGCCCTGAGTATCTTGCTTACTGCACAACTATTTGAGAAATTCTGCAGTATTGCAAACTGGAGGTGATATCACCGAATAGGCTTTGCCACAGTATCAATTACGTCCACTGCATCAAACCAATGCACGAAGTGGATCTTAAGCGTTTTGGATTCATCAAAAGTTCACGGAATACTTTAATTCACCCGGAGGTTCAGTTCCTTGGCAGAGAGATTTCGTGTTGAATGGAAAGTGCTGAGAATCTATAATAATTAAACTATAAAAATTAATCTTTAAAGCATTATATATTTATACTTTTTAATAAATATAATAAATTTTTTAATGCTTATTTTTTAATGTTGTAACACCTTTCTTTTCTCAATCATTTAAATTTAAATTAATGTTACTTTTAAAATTCCGGTTAGATAAAGTTTCTTTCGGAAAAATTTTAATACCTACCTCCGAACGGAAAAACATGTTAAAGGGGAACGTAACTAATTGGTAGTTCCTAGTAAATAAAATCATTCCGAGAAAATGCATCATTTCGAATCGTCTGTACGTAACATGGAGCAATGTTATAATTTTACTGTACATGATTATAAAATATTTGTAGAAGTTGAAATTAAAGTTCAAGATTACGTGTTCATTTTATTTTTAATTACAAATCTACATCTTTTCAACTCAATAATTCTTGTCATTTATTATACTAACTATGACACACATCTGTATAGAAAATAAAGAAATATACCTACAAAGCAGTTTTGTTTTCGCCGAAAATCTGCTGTCCATAAAATGTTATCTAAAACAAATAAAAGGTGCAGCGGAAATCGGTAGTAGTCCAAAAGGATGAATTTACATGAGAACAAATTGAATACATTGTAAGCAAACTAATTCAAGAAATACTTTTAATTGAAAAGAGCAACCGTTTTCTCGTGTACACTTCAAATAAATTAATCTTAAGTAAAATTATTATAAAAACTCAGGAGATTTCATTCCAATTTCTTCACAAATCAACAATTTTAGTCATAATGTGACGTATCGTATAGTACTGATCTTCCTCGAACTGCCTGTATTAATTGTTCCTCCATCGTAGACTTCGATTTCAGCACAAATTTTCACTCGCAGGTCGTAGTCACTAGTGACAATCTGCGGCACGACCACAAACCTCCGCAGCTCACGGGCGCTCTCAAGATGTGTCACCGGACCCTGCGTTCCAACATCCGGTGTAGTATTCACTTCTTTGTTTCACAGAATCTCACGGTGAGTCACCCCACCCCACCTCACCCAGCTGCGTCTCAACTTGCGCCCGGCCATATCTATATATATAAAGGAAGAAGTCCTGACTTATTCACGTATCAACGCCCAGCAAAAACTATTGGAGATACAGATATTTAATTTTAGGACCATATTACTTTTGTGCTGAAGGTGTCATTTAAGAAGCGATTTTTCAAAATTCGCCTCCCAAGGGGGGGGGGAGGGGGGCAAAACGTGTTTTTGCATATTCCTTCATATCTCAAAGACAAAAACTGATATTCATAAGATTCTTGTATATATATATATATACATACACGTATCAACGCCCAGCAAAAACTATTGGAGATACAGATATCAAATTTTAGGAGCTTATTACTTTTGTGCTGAAGGCGTCATTTAAGAAGGGATTTTTCAAAATTCGCTCCCCAAGGGGGGGAGGGGGGCAAAACGTGTTTTTTTACATATTCCTTTATATCTCAAAGAAGAAAATCGATATCCATAAGATTCTTGCTTTAAAATGTAAGAAACATGAATACCTAAAACCCAATTTCAGGATTTTTCAAAATTCGTCTCCCAAGGGGGCGAGGGGGGCTAAACGTGTTCTTACGTGTTTTATCTATATACACTCATGGACAAAAAAATTAGCGCACCAAGAAGGAGTCGTCAAAATGAAACGAAATTTTACATACGTAATGACTACTTTGATGTAAGTAAATGATAAAAAAATCAAAGAAAAAGGATAATTTATTTCAGAGAAAAAGGCAAAAGAACGGAGGAGTTAATACTCCGTTGGACCCCCTCTAGCGCGAATGCACGATGCGATACGATCGGGCATTGAGTCATACAAGTTCTGTATGATGTCTTGAGACATTTCGTTCCATTTTTGCTGTAACCTTGCCTCTAGTTCGTTCAAACTCGTGGGATGCCCAACTCGTCGTCCCAAATGATCCCAGATATGCTCGATTGGAGACAAATCTGGGGATCGGGCAGGCCAAGGAAGGGTAGTAACAGTGCGGAGACAGTCTTGTGACACCCTTGCCGTATGAGGTCAAGCATTGTCTTGTTGAAAAATGGCTCCTGGGAGCCGTTGCATGTGTGGCAACACATGTGGTTGCAGGATTTCATGAACATACCGCTGGGCTGTCATGGTTCCACGGAACAATACTAGGGGTGACCGTGTATTGTAGGCAATGGCACCCCATACCATCACGCCAGCTGTGGGAGCGATGTGTCGCTGTACAGCAAAGGCAGGATTGAAGCGTTCACCACGGGCTCTCCACACACGAACACGATTGTCATCACTGCCGAGATTGAATCTGGATTCGTCGCTAAAGACGACTTGGTTCCATTCCGCTGCAGTCCAGTTTCCTCGTGCGCGGCAAAACTCCAAACGGAGGCGTCGATGGGTGGGCGTCGAGGACAGCACACGTAATGGGCGCCGCGATACCAACTGTCCTTCAGCCAGGCGCCTTCGTATGGTTCGAGAAGACACAGAGGCCCCTAGTGAAGGTGCTACCTGTGCCTGGATGGCGGCCAATGAAGCAGTTGGCTGTACGCGTGCATTTCTTACGATGTGGCGGTCTTCTCGAAGACTGGTCTGTCGAGGGCGTCCTGAGCCTGGTCTTCGTGTACATGTCATCTCTCGGGTCCACTGGTCCCAACACCTCCTCACAACACAATCAGAGCGGCCTAATTGACGAGCTACTCGCCTAGCTGACCACCCAGCTTCCATCATCCCGACGATTCTCCCCCTCTCAAACTGCGACAGCTGCTTATATTGTCTTCGAACACGGCGTAATGGCATGTCTATCTCAGCCCTTCCTTTGTAAATGATTCAGCACACTCAAACAAGCTTTGGTTACCTGTTTTATACTCCATAGAGTACGATGTTCAACGCCCTCTTCCGGCTATACGTAATGCGCAATCACTCTGCATTTCTAATCATTTGCATATCTCCCCGACATGTACCTTCATTGCAAATTTCGTTACGATCCCGCAATTATTTCTTGGTGCGCTAATTTTTTTGTCCATGAGTGTATATAAAGGAATCAACACCCAGCAAAAACTATTGGAGATACAGATATCAAATTTTAAGAGCTTATTACTTTTGTGCTGAAGGCGTCATTTAAGAAGCGATTTTTCAAGAATCGCCCCCCAAGGGGGGGGGGGAGGGGGGCAAAATGTGTTTTTTACATATTCTTTCGTATCTCAAAGAAGGAAATTGATGTCCATAAGATTCTTACTTTAAAATGTAAGGAACACGAATACCTTAAATCCAATTTCAGGATTTTTTAAAATTTGGCCCCAGGAACGGGGAGGGGGGCTTAACGTGTTTTTCACGTATTCCTTCATATCTCAAAGAAAGAAACAGATATTCATAAGATTCTTGCTTTAAAATGTAAGGAACACGAATACCTTAAATCCAATTTCAGGATTTTTAAAATTTGGCCCCAGGGGACGGGGAGGGGGGCTTAACGTGTTTTTCACGTATTCCTTCATATCTCAAACAAAGAAACAGATATCCATAAGATTCTTGCTTTAAAATGTAAGGAACAAACCAATTTCAGGATTTTCAAAATTCGGCCCCATTGGGGGGGGGAGGGGGCAAAACGTATTTTTTACATATTACCTCATATCTCAAAGAAAGAAACAGATATCCATAAGATTCTTGCTTTAAAATGTAAGGAATATGAATACCTAAAAACCAATTTAAGGATTTTTCAAAATTCGGCCCCCAAGGGGGTTAGGGGGGCTAAGCGTGTTTTTACGTGTTTTTTACATATTCCGTCATATCTCAAAGAAGGAAACAGATATCCATAAGATTCTTGATTTAAAATGTAAGAAACACGATTAAATGTAACAAACACGATTTTTCGACATTCGCTTTAGATTTTGAAAAAATTACTAGAAACAATCCAATAATTTATATTTCTTATATATCACCATTTTGAACACCAAATTGGTGGTAGGAGAAAAGAGAGAGATCAACCTTAATTAAATGAAGTGTGGAAAGGTGTGTGTGTGTGTGTGTGTGTGTGAATTGTATATATTTCGGTTGTTAGTACGTATACATCTAGAGCTCAGGTTAACTCCATTCATTTTTATTATCCTGGGCAACGTCAGGTAATTCTTTGTTTATGAGACCGGCGATTTTCACAAGGGTTTACGGGGAAGCCCTCAAACTCCTCGAAGGGCCGGGATCCAGTGGGTTATCAAAATTGAAAGAAACATTTTAATGCTGACATTAGCATCGGGGGGGGGGGGGGGTTATTATAATATGCTGATGGGATGATGACCAGTGGAGAGGGGTATAGATTGCCATAAAATGCAAATATACATATCTTACAAGTAAGCTTTATTAAGGGTTCACCCGTGCAACGCCGGGTATATAAAGCTAGTATTTTATAAATTACAATTTTTATCTTTATTTTACTCAAATGTTTATGATACAGAGTTATGAAAAGGTGATTTTAATATCTTATGTTAAGCTAAATGTCTATGTTCATTACTTCTTCGTGATGCAGGAAGAGAAAGCAGTGAAAATTTTTTCTTTTTATTGGGATGTAGAGATTTGGTCATAATGCGAAAAAGGACTTTTAAAAGTAAAGAGTAGATAAGAAACAGATTTTTTTTATCAGAAATTTTTTATTTTTTCTCTTCAAAAATCATATTTCTCATCAATATTAGTTTTTGTTAGTAAAAGAAAAAAAAAATTACTTTGAACACCTTTTTCACAATGACTTTTCCCTATAAAGTTGAATAGTTTTTGCCTAAGGGCCTGTTCACATAGGTCCGTTGCGTAGAGACGAAAATAAACCAATCATAGATGTTAAAATTTTCATTGCTAACCGTTTGGAGGCATATGATTGGTTTATTTTCGTCCCAACGTCATCTTTTCCTTAACGCAACGCAACGGACTCCTATGTGAACAGGCCCTAATTCTAAAATGTTTCGGTATAAATCTATGATGGCAAAATTTTCTCAAGAATATTAGCAAAAATATTGTCCATCTTTCAAATGAACTCTCTTTATTGTTACGTCAAAATTTTGCATCTGACGTCCATTCATATTTTTAAATTTTAAACTAACTGTCCCGTCTCAAAATTCCAAACTAGAAATTATAATTAAAATCTTAGTTTACCTGACGGGTCTTTTCGATTACGCCGGCGTTGTTTTGTAGTCAGTGTGGATTCAGGCAAAATCATGGTCTTTGTACATCACAAAACATTTATTCTTAAGATTTACATGAAGAAACTAGCACATTCAGAGGCGAATTACACCACTGTCTAAATATTACAACCATCAGCTATAAAAGCTTTCTTTAGAATAGCACTTTTAAGCGACTACTTCCAACCTAAAAGAGAGAATAGAGTACAAAAAAACACATGACCATGGATCTAGTTCTTTCCTACATGCCAAACCTCCAAGGCCAAGGCAATAATCAAAACACGGACGTAGAAGGTCCCGTCACCTGCCGGTAAGAACGGGTCATCCTCCCACCTTTGGTTTTGGTCATAAGGACTCAAAATCAAACAAAAGGAAAAGAAAACATTAATAAACATTACAATAAACAAATAAATGGGAAGAAAAGAAAACAGTCAATGAGTTCATAAGTTCAGTCTATTTGGAGTCTTAATGAGTCTGCCCTTTCTAGTAACTCGTGGTTGCTGACTGGATCTCACAACAGAGTCCGTCTTCTTGACAGCACTGGGGTCTGTACTCGGGGACAGCTTCGAATTATCAGTGCATCTCTTCGAAGTTTCTCGAGGAGGTATGTTAGCTCTAAGTGTAGTACATTTTGTTCGAATGTTGCCACTTTCCTCAGTAGAAATTTCCAAAGGATACAGTCTTTGTACTGGACGTATTAAAAAACCGTTTTCCGTCTTAATTTTAGCCACCCTAACCAATCCATCCTTACCAGGATATACTTCTACTATCTTAGCCAATGGCCAATTTATTCTTCTTTGGTTATCGTGACCTACCAGAACAATATCTCCTACAGCAATTTTCTTGTTGTTCTTAGCCATCCCTTTAGAATTTTTTAATTGCCCCAGGTACTCGACTCTGAATCTGCTACGTAAATTTTTCTTCAACTTTAACAAATATCGAAATCTTCTTTTTAGATTCACGTTTTCAAGGTTATCTAGATCGGGAAGCCCAGTTTCTGTAATTCCTTGTATAAACATATTAGGAGTCAAGGGAACCAAATCATCAGTATCTTCGCAGATAGTAGTTAGTGGTCTAGAGTTCATCAAGCCTTCAATATCGCATATAACCGTATAAAGTTCTTCAAAGTCCAAGGCTGCTCGTCCCAATATTCTTCTCAAAATTTGCTTTGTACAGCCTATTAACCGCTCCCACCAGCCACCCCACCATGGTGCAGCTGGAGGGTTGAATTTCCATGTTATGTTCTTTACAAGAGCTTCGTTACGGATTTTTGCATGTGCAGGGTCGGCGAATAACTTCGAAGCTCCACAAAAATTTGTACCTCGATCACTGTATATAATTAAAGGTCTGCGTCTTCTCGAAACAAACCTTCTCAGTGTTTGCAAAAATGCTTCTGATGACAATGACGTTAATAATTCGAAGTGAACCGCTCTGTAAACTGCACAAGTGTACAGCACGATCCAACATTTTCCCCCGTGTCTCAAATGTAAAGGACCAGCTAGATCAACACCGGTAACCTCGAACGGGGCTGCATCTCTAATTCGATCTTCTGGCAAAGCAGGGGATTCTGGTTGAACAGAGTTCACAGTAAACCTTCTGCATCTAACACAACGCAATGTCACTTGTCGGATGGATCTTCTACATCTCAGTATCCAATACCTCTCCCGTAGGTTATTCATTAATATTTGGACACCTGCGTGATTCAACTCTTTATGTTTCCACTCTATTAGTCTCTGCACTATGTAGTGATTTCCAGGTAGAATAATAGGCAAACGAAAATCTGTGCTATCTTTGCTTCTGAGGATAAGAGACTTTACTCTTAAAAGTCCTTCTTTATCTACCATAGGATGTAATCTCTGCAAACGGCCTTCAATTCCGTTAGGAAACTCTTCTCTCTGAACCATCTTCATCAAGATTATTTCAGCATGCTTCAATTCTTTGTTGTTAAGTTCCCCTGAAGTACGATGGGAATTTCGTATGTTCGAGATGAATCTGCATATCCATGCTGTAATTCTCAATAACTTCATGTAAGAAGAGTATCTTTCATAAAACTTTCCCGTGTTTTCTGTGTTCAAGGCGGAAATAATTGATTTCTTCTTTTCCGAGTTAACGATATGCATATCAGGGGACGCTTTGTGCTTTGGCCATTCACTGATGGGTGTTTTCAAAAACTCAGGACCCTCCCACCAGACAGATTCGAGTAGGACATCAGCATTACAACCACGTGACGGGAGGTCGGCAGGATTCATACTTCCTGGAACAAATTTCCACTCATCTGTGTTGCTCAAAGATCTGATTTCAATAACACGGTTCATAACAAACACCGCCCAAGCTTCTTGGTTTTTTATCCAGAACAAAGCATTCATGGAATCTGTCCAGTAAAAAATCTGAGCTCTCTCGTAAGGAAAATCTTTCTTAATAGAGTTCATCAGTCTAACTCCCAAACAACATGCTAGGAGTTCAAGCCTGGAAATTGAGACAGATTTCAAAGGTGCTACACGAGCACGAGCTTGCACCAATTGACATTTAGCGCCAAAATTATTTTCTTGTCTAAGATATATACAGGTTGCATAAGCGTGTTGTGACGCATCACAAAACACGTGAAATGACAAATTAGTATCCAGATCAGAATTTCTCAATATTCTTCTAGGGATTCTGATATCTTGCAAGAATTTCAATTCATTTTTCCATTTTTGGAATTTTTTCTCGAGATCACTGGGTAGTCTGGCATCCCACGGCAATTTTCTTCGCCAACATTCTTGTAATAAAATTTTTGGAATCAAAATCACGGGACAAAGAAAACCTATCGGATCGAATATCTGACTAGCTAAAGACAGAATAATTCTCTTGCTCAAATTTACATCTTCGTAATCACTAAATTTCGGATCGCAGTATAGAGTATCCTCCGAAACATTTCAATTTAATCCTAGAACAGAGACAGTTTCTTCTAGAGTTTCTGATGTTTCTGGTTGCAGACCATTAACCATCCAACCCCTGAGATCAAAACATGCTGATGACATGATCTCTTTTGATTCTTTAATAAAATTAATCACTTCTTCTTCTGAGTCGCAACTCGTAACGCAGTTATCCACGTACATAGACATCTTCAGTTTGGTAGCTGTCTCTTGCAAGTAAACAGGAACATTACTTAAATGGTAGTTCAGGGTAGCTCCTAAAAGGAATGGACTGGAGTTCACCCCAAAAACTACTCGGCGATGTCTGAAAATTTTCATTTTGTTAGGATCACCATTCTCCCACCACAGAAATCTGAGAAAGTCGCAATCCGCTTCATTTATTCCAATTTGCAAAAAAGCTTTCCGGATGTCTGCAATCACTCCGTACTTGTTCAAACGAAACTTATTCAAAACACTCGGAATTAACTTGATGTAGTTTGGGCCTTTAGTTAGACAATCATTAAGTGAGAAGCTACCCTTTTCTTTCGCGGAAGCATCGAAAACAGGTCGAATTCTCGTCGTCGAATGCTCCTTGATGACTGCTCTATGTGGCAGGTAATGACAATTTGTCTTCTCTAACTCATCGGGTTTCACTTCTTCGATTATTTTTTCACCAAGCCATTCATTAAAGACTTCTTCATAATCTTCAATTAAGCCCTTATTTTTTAGAGCATTCACAGTTGATTTCAGTCTTCGCTCAGCAACAACCTTATTATCTGAGAGAACTTGGTGTCCCTCTATCCATGGCAATGAGACCACGTATCGGCCATCACCATCTCTGCTTAGGGTCTTTTCAAAATGTTTTCCAGATGCCTCTTCAAGTTCTAATTGGGATTGTTTTTCGGCAGGATCTCTGATACCAAGGCTATCTAATTCCCACAGGTCTGCAATTCGTACATCTGTAGCTAACATCGAAGTAACTACAAGGTTTTCAGTCTGCTCCGAATGTCCCTTTGTACGACCCAAGACCGTCCAACCTAACTTTGTTTCCACAGCTGTAAGACCAGATTTAAGTCTTTTCAATTTCCCTGTCATTAGCTTACCGGCCACATCTGCACCCATGAGAAGTTCTATGGGGCCAAGGCAATCTTCTAAACGTATCCCCATATCGGACAAATCATCTTCACACAGTTGTGTGCTAGGTGGCATAGTTTGACAAATTGTAGTCTGGTTAAGAACATCAAAATTACAGCGGTAGTTGTCACCGATATCAGAGAGGTAAGCTTTATAGACATTGTGTTCACAAGTATTCGTGCTTGAACCGCCAAATAAGGAATGTTTCAATTTTTCCTTCCTCATCGACTTGTAGCCGACCTTTTCCGCAGTGCTTTCTAACAGGTAGGATCTGTGGGATGCGGAATCGATTATTGCACGTATTTTCAAACTCCTGTTATCACCCTTCAAAACGACAACGAGTGTTGGCAACAAAACTCTTGGAGTCGAAGAAACATTAGCCAATGTTTCGTCTTGCACGGAAGTAGCTTTGTCACTCCTAACACCTTGTGTATTGGGAGTGAATTTTTGATTATTTCTGCAGAGGAGACTATGGTGGGATTTTCCACAAATCGTGCAGTTATATTTACTTCTACACGAACTAGAAACATGGTTCAATTTTAAGCATTTAAAGCAGCCTCCCCGGTTCATAAGGCTTTGCTTTCTTTGTTCATAAGTAAAATTTACTACCTTTCTGCATTCCGCACTGGGATGGGGCTTATCGCAGAATACACACTCATGTTCTCTACTCTGTTTACCTTGGGATGAGGTTAAAAGTTCCATACCAGTTGGGATAGCTTTATTTTGATTTGGAAAATATTTGGACTTATTTTGAAAAGATTTCTTTGTTTTGTTTTCAAACCCAAAGCCACTTGTAGCAAGATTAATTCTCTCTTCCCCTTGAATTTCATTACGTAGAAATTGCATCAATGTTTCTAATTTATTAAAAGTTTTATCGTTAGATCCAAGAGAAACAGAATTTAAGTGTCTTTCCCAAATGCGTAAAAGCTCAATTGGTAGACTGGATTCAACTAAGGGGTACAACATAGACGCATACTTGTCACTGGTGACGCCAAGCATTTTTAGAGATCTTAATTGTGTCTCTAATCTGTCGTAAAGTTTCGAAATCGGTAGTTTATGTTCCTGACCTAAAGTATTACCAAGCACAAGGCTTAACAATTCCCTGACATAAACTTCAACTAATACGTCTTCTCGGCCAAAACGCGTGTGTAAACATTCAACAGCCTGTTGATAATTTTCAGCTGTTACAGGAAAAGATTCCACCACTTCCCTAGCTCTTGAACCCTTTTGAGTCGATTGGAGAAGATATTGAAATTTGTCTACTTCCGAAATATTTGCATCTTTATGAATTTTTTCAAATAACCCCCAAAACGAAAGCCAATCCTTTAGATTACCATCAAACTTTTGTAATTCAATTTTTGGTAGTTTAAAATTTCTTTTGGAATTTGCTTCGCTTTCAATATGTGTTCCATTCAAATCGCCTGAAGAATTCAATCGTCGTTCAAGTTTCGTTTTTAAGTCAATAAATGTACCACTATAATTATCAGCACTTTCGATTTCATCATTCAACATTTTCTGAGTACAATTCTTGTCGCTCCGCAAAGTGTTAAGAATTTCCTCATCAAAGGATTCAATTTTAGAATATTTTTCTTGCAGCTGTGCCAAAAATCCGGCGCAAGAATCAAGATCAATGGCTTCTGATTTCAAAAAGTCCTTCACCTTTTCTGCAAATTTTGTAAAGGTACCTCGATAAGAGCCACGCAATTTAATTAGCTGATCCATAGCATAAGACTAATTTCCCTTTCAACAGATATTCATAAATCGAAAGTTTATTAAATGAAAACACAACGTTGCAAATTCAAACAAGATAATATTATTCTTCACTAACTTCAGATTATTAAAAAAAACCGTTTCTTATAGAAAACAATTCTATTCAATACTATAAAACATTTCTTCAATATAGAATATATCTATTCAAAATTCAATACTGTTTAAATAAACATCTTCAAAAATATAGAATATATTCCATTCATTTATCCAATCAGTTAAAGGATATCAATATTTTACTTCAAAACAACTTTCAAGACCGGCGTCCCTGTTCGGGCGCCAAAAAATGTCCCGTCTCAAAATTCCAAACTAGAAATTATAATTAAAATCTTAGTTTACCTGACGGGTCTTTTCGATTACGCCGGCGTTGTTTTGTAGTCAGTGTGGATTCAGGCAAAATCATGGTCTTTGTACATCACAAAACATTTATTCTTAAGATTTACATGAAGAAACTAGCACATTCAGAGGCGAATTACACCACTGTCTAAATATTACAACCATCAGCTATAAAAGCTTTCTTTAGAATAGCACTTTTAAGCGACTACTTCCAACCTAAAAGAGAGAATAGAGTACAAAAAAACACATGACCATGGATCTAGTTCTTTCCTACATGCCAAACCTCCAAGGCCAAGGCAATAATCAAAACACGGACGTAGAAGGTCCCGCCACCTGCCGGTAAGAACGGGTCACTAACTAAGAAATTAAGTCATATTTAAAAGATCACGGAGGTTTTCTAATTGGCAAGAACGATGCTATACTTCTAGCTTCGTAACCATTAAGAAGGAACGCGAGATAACATAAACAAATATTTGATGTAAAAGTTTGGGAAAATGAAGCGGTAAACCTCATAATATAGTTATCCTATAACTTGATGGTTGAGGGATAAAAAGGCGAGAAAACGCCAAATATGACAAACCAGAGATAACTTGGCATTCTCCGTTTTCTGCTCGAAAATAAAGTCGAAGTTCCTGAGCATGCGCATTTGTGCACATTTCAAAGAGCCGTTACGCACGGCAGATGCTCTCAGGATTTACAGCTGAGACGTTAATTTTTAAGATTAGTTATTTGAGACTTGGCAACAGTAAAATATTTAAAAATAAACAAGGAAAATGGCTTCCAGCCTGAAAAAGTGCACCCAATTAACTGGCTTAGCTGTATCGAAAAATCCTCACAGGGTTTTGACTAGTTTATATAATAAAATATTGAGAGCATTAGAAAACGTTCCTGAAAGTTCTGCTTATAGACAACATACATCAAAGGTGGTTCTTGAAAGATTAGCCTATGTTAATTCTGAGCCCGATGTCGTAAAGCTGGAAGAAAAAATAAACGGGGGTCAAGCCGAAGAACTAATCGTTCAGGCGGAAAGAGAATTAATGCTTACAAGAAAAATGGTTACTTGGAAGGCATGGGAACCACTTCAGACTGATCCTCCGCCTAACCAATGGAAATGGCCATTGTAAATCTGCCCTTATTTTTGTTGAACTAGCATCTTGAATCAAAGCTATCGATGTAGTGATTTAATGGTTTCGTAGAAATGTTGAATTAAAGTTTCAACAATATTCTAAATAAAAGTCTATTACTTTGCATTTGTACTCTCTGCATTTAGTTTTTAGTTTCAGCTCTGAAAATTATTCATCGCAGTCGAAATTATTTTGAGAAGACATAACTGTTTTAATTTACTGAAAAAAATTGGAGATTTAAGCTTGATATAAAGTCATGCAGTCATTAAATCGCAAGGGCAGAATAAGTTATGACTTAAATATAATTTGCATTAAGTAGCGTGTATGTGTGTAACAGGTTTAAATACCTAATATGAATTTCAAGCATGATTTATAGTAGTTTTTAGCTGTTTTTTATAGTTGTCACAAACAGATCATCACCCATATCTCTTTGTTACAGCTAAATATTATAAGTTAAATACTGTAAGATTTAACGGCTTCTCTTTTCTTACATGTTATAGAAGCATACTTTTTCTGTCAGGTCTCACCAAAGACATGTTTCTGCATAATTTTTGCTGTTTTTAAGTTCAGAATAACATCTCTGTTCTCTATAATCATACTTTTTTTCTGTTGTGTATTTAGTTATGGATATTGCTTTCTGTTAAGTAACATCACATTAATTTTTAAGGCTTCATTTTAATTTTCTTAATACTTGAAAATAAGAGTTAATTTTTTAGTCCTAAATCAATTAAATAGTAATAGTCAACTCATTTATAACTTGTGCATATTTTTTTCTAAATGTTTAAAATTATATCTGGTTGGTTCGGTTATTTTTAGCACTGGTCTCACTTTTTGTTATTCAATATCCAAGCATACTGACGCCTAAAGTTAAAAGTTTACTTTGAAAGCTATAAACACCCATATCAATTAAGAGACTCAAATTCTCTGTCTGTTTTTAGAAGCTAGCTCTATAATAGTTAAGCCAATTTGTTTAACAATTTGGGAAATCAGAATACAAAATCAAGCACATTATGAAATTGTTGTAAGTTAGACTATAACATTACATGTTGCAATGAGATATTTTAATTTTATATGATATTTTTCATTATATGAAACTTGTAGAATACTGAAAATACAAACATACAGCTTAAAATCCACAGTAAAAATTGATGATAATTAATTGATATTTTTTGCTACAGCAATATTTTGCTTCTGCTGAAGTATAGTATGTTTTGAATTTGAGAAATTGTAAATAATAATGCTAGGAAATTTCAAAAAGCATTAGAATTAAAAAATGTGGGCATAGGAGTTCTCTTTTTTTATATAATTGTTAAATATATAAACATATTAGCCCTAGGTATTAAAATTTAGCAGTTTGTTAAATTTTCATTTTATATGCACTAATGTATTTATGTACATGAGAATGCTATTAGACTTCTTAGATTCTACACACACACACAAAAAAAAAGTATTACATTTTCAAACGGCCACAATTCAGTTTTTATTCAGTTTGTCTCTAATTAAAAATGTTTAATTTTTATTAAAAGAATACTGAATAAGGGAAAAATGATATGTTTAAAAGGACCACTTGTATACTGTATACTTATATTCCATTCTTGATACTTTCTCATTTCGTTAACAGCAACATTAACCTTTCAGCAGGCATACCCTTGTACAAAGTGTAACATTTTTGTAATTTTGAATGGTTTGTTTTTGCAAGTAAGGTTTGAATGTTCTAAGCAGTTTCTATTTATAGTTACACCCTTTCTAATGCAGGTCTGATTTTCTGACCCTTAGATTCCTTTCCATTCATTGTTAGTTGTGATTTAACTGTGGTAAACCAGCTATTATACTGGATTGCAATACGACAAAATTATGAGTTGATGTAGTAGATCAAATGTGCAGCTATTACACGGTATTCAGCATGTCATGAAGATGGACAATCTCATTGTTTTTTAGGTTTTTGGACATAATAGATATCGATTCACAAGTTGCTCTTAGATGCATTAAACCAGACAGTTTTGAAATAAGGTGATTGTATATGCATTCTGTGGCCTTTAATTATAAATATATCTCAATATTATCAACATTTTATATCTTGTCATAAAACACAGAATTATTATTTTCAATTTGAAGAAAAAAAGTTTATTACAAAAGGAATAATCAAGGTTGAAGGAGACGTTGCACTTTGTGCAATGTGTGCCAGCTGGTGTTCCAAAAATTGGTGCACCCGCTGAAGGGTTAAACCAAGTTTATGAGTCTGTTTGTTCTATGTAATATTTAAATGCAAGAACTGTAAAATGATTTGAATTATCTTTATAAGATTTCATTTGATACATATCAGTTTCAGGAAAAATTTGCTATGAAACAATGTGAATTAAATAAGATATATTAATAAATTAAATAAGATAAATTAACTATAATAATAAAAATTTATTCTTCAGTAATGAAGTTATAAACCACTGTGAAAAAGTGAGTTTAATAACTGTAGAGTTGTTCACTACAAGTTGATTAAAATTATTTACATAGAAACTTTTTTAATCATAAATTTTAATATTTAGGAATTGAATAAATACAAATATGAATTATACTATTATTCATTAAAAGTACATATAAGGAAACATTTATCCATAAAATGCTGTATTGGGTTGCTTATACATTTATGTTCATTTGATCAGTGATAATAATTTTTTATTGCTATGCCTTAAATCTTTTGTTTTTTGATCATATGACTTCAACTGAGAGACAGTAAATAATCTAAATTTGTATTAATGAAAAGTATATTACTTCTAGTGAAATATTTTTTTCTAATGAAGGTGTATGAATTTCTCACTTGAAATACTAAGTGTGTTTTGTGTCTTTTAATTTGTTAAGAATTGGGGAACATTTTAATTTCCAACCTATTTTAGTATAATTTCCAATAACATTTTTAATATTAAGTACATAGCACTTGAGAATTATATTTTCTAACTTTGTTAATTTCTTGTTGAAACAATATTGTAAAAGAAATTATACTTTTTTTTGTATACAATATGCTTTCTTTTTATAAAATTATGCTGTTTCAGCACTGATAAGTTGTTCTCTATATCAGAATTTTCTATACTAGCATGTCTAAAACATGCTCAGTATAGAGAAATTCTGATATACAGAATTGTAGTGTTTACATCATGATCATTTGAATTATAGGTTTCAGAAAGTACATGGTGAAGGTTTGTATTAGAGCTGATTACTTTTATCATGTAATGAGGAACTTTTCAGATTAAAGAAAGTGATTGATTAGCATTGCATCTAAATAATATAAATAACATGCAGATGCAAGTAATTCAGAAATAGGTAATTGTCATAATTAATAATATTATTTCAATGTGGAGATTCATAAACATCGTTAACTAAAGCCTTTAAGTTACTATGTATTTTACATAACTGAATTTTAAAAATAAAGCTTGAACATGTCAGGATCAAGTGAATATCTTTGTTCAGGTTAAATTTTAGGTAATATAAAAATAAATTCTGATGGTCCTACAAGAGGTAATGCTAGAAAATATAATTTTGTATACTTAGAGTAACTTAACATTTTCCTGTATAAAATTCTGATGTTATTGCTACTCAGTAAGAAATTACGCATTCTAAAAGGGTAGTTTGAAATAGACACACAGAATCCTGTGTTTATAATTATGGTTTTGATAAAATGCTTGAAACATATGATTGGCATGGAATTTTGAAAAGAAATGGTTGTGTGTATAATCAGTATATTAAACTGCCATATACGTTTTAATTATTGGTTTTGTTAGAAAAGATAAAAGATCTATCCTTTATATATGTGTTCCTTATGTGAGCCATTAGTCCATACTGAAGAGGTTTGCCTAAGAGAATCGTTAATCTTGCTACATTTGATTTCATTAAAAATTGTTCTCAACAATTAACTTTTAATTATTACTGATGTTGTTTAATCTGATAAAATCATAACACATGAAATTCATTCTTCATTTGAAAATGAACATGCTTTTAATAACTTAGTAAAAAGAAATATTCAGAACGTAGACAGCTATTTACAAAACTGTTACATTTTGATAAACCTCAGTAAAACAGAAAAGAATGATTGTTAGGGGGTCCATATTTACATACTCTGTGGTATGGAAAATTTTTATAAAGAAAAGAAATGGTGTGTGTGTGTGTGGGGGGGAGGGGGGGGAACGATTAGTAGCTCAACTGTAAGATACACAAGTTAAGATTTTGAGAGAATTGGCTAGTTACTGGCTCTGGATATAAGTTAAGGTCAGAGCTACAGCATTACACAGGCATTAATGACATTTTCACATGAGTTTGGGTTAGAACTTTGTTGGGTATTTTAGGTGTGTGTCTGAGGATATTTACTATAACATTATGAAATTTATGCGTATAAAAAATGCTTGATGATTCTCATGTGATGGAGTGCAAAAACTTACCTCACATGTAAGTGTGGGAATGTATAGCTAGCTTTATATTCATGTCAAGTGTAGTATTTTTACCAAATAACATTTTTTGACATTGATGTAACTATAGGGGTGATGTGGGATTTAGTGTCAAATCCCTTCTAAACCTAAAAAATGATAGAAAAGGGATAATTCTTTCAAATCTCCTCTGCCCATAAACTGGAAAATTCCTCCTAGTAAGGGACATTTTTAGAAGCATATTGATTAAATGTGAAGGTGAACTACATTTTAGCTTACATTACTGCTACAACCTTCCCTTCCCCCCATAATACTATGGAAAAAATTCGGTGTTTTCCCAGAATCTGGCTTATTTTCCCTAAGGTGCTCTATGGCTGCTTTTAAAAGGCATGTATTTATCTTGCTTAAGAAAGGACTGTAGTTGTGCCTCTGTGTTAACGAGAGATATGTTTGCTTTCATAAGAAAGAATTTTTGTAGACAAATCTGTTTTTATGGGTATTAAACCATCAAAGATAATGTAATTTAAAAATTGCCTGAAGCTAACTGAATGTAACTTCATTTGTTATTAGCTATGCTTTACAAATATATATATATACTCCTTTTCACAAAGAACAAATTCTAATGATTCTTTTATTTTAGTTTTAAAAATATCATAAAATTATAAAAATAACAAATATTATGCATACATATCAATAATCTGACATAAATAAAGAATTATTTTAGATGTGTCAATAGTATTAGGCCTAATAATGTTGGGATTCAAGTTATGAATATCAGTATGAGTATTTTATACTTTCTTAAAATATAGGTAGATTTGATGCATTATTTTCACAGATGTTGTATTCTGTTACATATCTTCAGTTTTTGGATATAAGAAGTAAATAAAATTTATGTTTATAAATCAGGTTTCATGAATGATTAATGAATAACCAAGAAATGATGAATGATTAACCAAGAAACTGAAGTAGCTAAATTTTTTTTTCTTATGTATCCTAATAACAGAGTGTGAGTGATGATTTTCTTCTCACATTCATTGTTTGAAAAAACTCGAAATTATTTTATGTCTTAAATTGCAGTGCACTTTTTAAAATTTTGGTGGACTGTAAAAAAGTGGAAAAAATCATATTTCACAAAAAATGTTATTTCAATGTCTGTGAACATAAAGAAAGATAATTTTTTAAATAAGTAATATGTTGGAAAGGGTTATGGTACAGAATAGCCTGAAGTTTTCAGCCATGAGTTTTTTTAATGAAGGGAAATTTCTAGTTTTAAAATAAACACTGAAGAATCTTCATGCGTTCTTATTACTTAGTTAATCGGGTTTAAATGGCATATTTAAAATAAATACTTCATTTCCAATTACGAATACTTCTGAGTTATATATTTTATATGTATTAGAACGTATTCCTGCTGAGTATTTTTCTAATTGTGATCAAGTATCCGTATATTCAGTTGTTACCGTCGGCGGAGTGTTTTGCAATATATTTAGATCCCCCCCCCACAAAAAACATTAAAAGTGTACTTTATTGCCAAAAGATGGCGCTACGTGTCAAGGCTACAAATTTTTCGTTTTGTCTTTTCTGAATCCAATTTTGGAGCATTTTCCCCTGCTATTCAACGGATGGGACATCTGTTTTGACATTACATTAATATTTATTTTATGTATGAAATGTTATTTACACTTATCCTTGTAAATTGTTTCAATAAACCTGATAAATAAGTAAAGGAAAAAATAATAAGCCAAAACAAGTATTACTGTTTTCTGTTTCAGGTACTTGGATAATTCCCAACTCACTTTTAAACGCAATTAATACAGAAAAAAAATAAAATAAATAAAGCTTAGTTTGTAGATATGATGCTGGTGAAATTTTCCCTTAATTATTCTTTATAGCAGAGGCTGGCAAACTGTGACACACATCCGTGACAAGGAAACCAAAGGTAGTAGGGAATTTTTTGGCTGGAATTGGTTATTTTTTACTGTAATCTTATGTTTTAAGTTTAAATTTACGTTTAGTTTGCCATGGAACAAATTACTTTAAGTGTATCATAGTATAGTATTTAGGAACATGTAAGTCATCCGTCGAAATCTTTTTGTGAACATGGATGTTGATAAAAGCTGTTGAGTAATGGATGTTCGTTACAATTTGTTATCACTCGAATTTCACATTCTCACAATTGCTGATTTTCTAGATATGAGAAGCCTGGTCAAATTTTTGGTTATTAGAGCATGTTTTTTTTTTTTTTTTTTTTTTTTTTTTTTTTTTTTTTTTTTTTTTTTTTGGGGGGGGGGGGGGGATAAACTTATTTATTTATTTATTTATTTATTTTTTTTTGCATACATTTCGTATGTATTTTTTCCTGGGTTGAATCCCTGCCCGTGAACATACTGCCACCACAATTTTGACCTAGCACTTTCGAGGACGACATCTGGGGGTCTCGCAACCTCCTCCCACCCCTACAAACCCCACGGAGGGACTTTGTGGCCTACAGGTTTAACGTGCTTGTACTCGGCGTAGACACGAAATAATTTAATGGAGATTGTCGGGACTCGAGCCCAGCAAACTCCGTACCGAATCCCAGCGCGCTAAAGGTTTTCCCTCACTCGTCTTATACACACTGACCCGCGCTGTGCATAAATACACGCAGTTCCATTATATCACCTGTCCGTAAATACACGCAAACACGTAATATCCTGAATGATTTTACCAATTTTTTTAGCGTGAGGATCAAAGATAGATTTCGCGATTTATATCTGAGCAGCTAAACTGAATTTGCCTCTTCGCAGTGACGTAGCAAGCATAAGTGGCGCCCGGGGCACGATACCTTTTTGGCACCCCTTCCCCAGGGCCCGATTTAGAAAATTCTGGACTATAGGCACAACTTGAGAAGGGGGCCTCCTAACACTGATGTGAACTTAAAATTTCCAAAATTGACAAACAAAATGAATAATGTGAAAGTACCATTTTACCAAGAATTGGCTATTTGAAGCGTAGAAGCCTAGAACATTATCATATAACAAAAAGCAATAGAACATATTAACTTCACCATTATAACAACAATACAATGCAACCAGAAAAACTTATTAATCCCTTATATACACTATAACATATATATGATGAACTATACATATAACTGTACATATGATGAACCAATCAATCAAATTTGAGAGGAAATTTAAAAAAAAAAATTGTTTTAAAAAAAGGTAAAATAAAAAAAAATTGAATTGAGAATTTTTTTCTTTTAAAATAAAAATTTTGGGGGGCCCCTAGGCCCGGGCCTAGTGGGCTTAATGGAAAATCAGGGCCTGCTCTTCCCCCGAAAAATATATAGTAATGAAATCTATAGAATTAGTGAAAAGGACCATTAGGCGCCCCTCTGCGAGTGGCGCCCGGGGCATGATAGACCCCCCCCCGCTACGCCACTACTTCTTCGATTATCAACAAATAGCAGTAATTTACATTCCAAAGGATAAATTACGCAGCATCATGCAGGAAACTTAATTTATCAACAGTTGATTTTCATCTGAAATTATTTATTTGTATTTTCTAAGCTGAAAACAATAACATACTGTTTATTATAGAGGGCAATATTATGCTTACAACCCGAATTTTTTAATAGTTCCGATTTTTAGTAGATATTTTGCCACGAAAATTGTACTTTCTGCTTGATATAGCACAATTTCGAGACGAAACAGTGATAGAAAAAAAAATAATAATAATACGCCACAGACGATTTTTTCTACTGTCTAGAATTTTTCAATTCCTCTTTAAAAAAAAAAAAAAAAAAAAAAAAAAAAAAGAAAAAACTGAAAAACGGCTTATTTGAAATGGTATTTTATTTCTTCTTAAATTGCCCCGAAGAGAAAGAAAAGTTTATACCTCTGAAAAGCAGAAAGCTAATAGATATGTGGAGTAGACTTCTCGGTTTTGTTGATTTTTTGGAACCTACCTGGCGAGTTTTAAGAATAACAAAAATTCTCTTTTCTGAAACAGTGCCTGTGAATACACGTTCATTTTTTCATTCTCCTCCTTTACTTCTGTGCAGCGTTGGGAAGCTTTTAACGAAGAATCTCCTAACGAAACGGAAGAGCGGATTATTATTAACGTTTTGCCGAAATTAGATGTTTTTTTAAGAGTTCAAAGTAATGAGAATTATTTTTCGTGTTTCGGATTTTCCCCCATTAAACGTTCATTATTTTGAATCGTTTAGTGAGAAAAGGAAAAAAAAAATATTGTTGATAGATCCTAGTATTTAGTTTTTTAGTCGTGTTAAAAAATTCAAACAGCTGCAGTAATAGTGCCGATTAAGATGGGTGCTCTTGAGTAGTTCGAGAGTGCTCGAGAGTAGTTCTGCTTGTGACTGAGCTCTAATTGTAACTAATAATAATAATAATAATTATATATATAATAGCCGTTGTCTCTGTATAACACTTCCGGGCTGTACTCATCTTTCAATTGAAGCCCTCAGTAAACAAACGGCCGGTTAGGCTTAATTTCAATTTCAGATGTGGATCAGAATTTTTTCTTACCTAAAAACTAATATCTTCTCCATCAAATCACGTTCGTTCAGCCTATTTTATCTATAAAACATTCAGAACTAAAAAAAATGGATGCTTTTAGCTGTATATTTAACAGTTTTTAAAAATCTGTTTACTTTTGCGATGAATTCTGAAAGTAAACAAACTTGAATGTGAATGAATCAAGTAGCTCAAGTATTCATATCGCGTAGTGAGCTGTAAAACACTGGATGGCAGTCTACTACTCCAATCGCACGAAAAACTAAATAAATAAAAAATAATGAAAGGGTTTGCTTTTACAAGGTGTGGATTAAATGAGATATTGTTAGATAATAATTCGGGATATTTTTTAACTTTCATATACTTTCTCCATTATGATGTCATTATTAGTATTATGACATCAAAATGACGGGTTACCTTCTAGTAATAATAATAATAATAATAATAATAATAAAGAAACCGTTCTCTCTTCGAGATCAAAGTATAATGCATATCGACACATAAACCCCAAAACCTCTCAACTGAAAAATTACAAATTTTACAGGCGAGCCAAAAAACATTTTAACAAATAAGTCACAGCTGTAGACAAATGCGTCACAAATAAGTCACAGCTGTTCATTAAAATGCCTTTAGAACGCACTTAATACTATTTATTGAGTTTTCTTATGAATGAATAGATGGAAGCATCTGTGGGTTATCGTATGGTGGCTCGTGTATACCACCAATATTGTAGAAGCCAAGTTAATCACTCTAAACTCATTAACAAACTTAACAACTTTATTCACAAAGTAATAGTATAGGCAGATTACGCCGACATACACAACATACTTAAATTATGGCGCGAACCTGCTTTGATAAAATCAACTTTAAACATCTCGAGAGGTCTAAAAGAATTTGTGATAAATCGTAAATGAGGGAGCCATCGCCTCAGCCTCAACTTAAACACATCAGGCAAACTGACAAATGACTAAAACAAACAAACCGAAAAAACTTAAGAACCTCTGACTCCCATCTGTCTGGCTATGGCTTATAACTGCTTACGCAGCCAATCAGAGTTTGCTATGACGTTTGCTGCTTCGAAGCGATTCAATGCATAAGTTAACGTGATTCATTGAATATTTAATTAGTAATTAATCTTTCTAAAATGTAATCGGAAAATTTATACCATGGAGCACCACACACTCCCCCCGTAGAGAAGATTGAAATTTAGTTTTAAAATTTAAATCTAACAACTGGCTTTGAAATTCGCCCAGATTTAGTTACTGTATTTTCCTGTCGGGGAATGTGTTGTTTCTCAGTGTCTCCATGTATTTTAGTTAATACATAAGCAGGCTTTACACGATCAATGCTTACAGATTGAGGTTTACCCTTGATACAAATAGTCAGTGTCTTTGGTTTTCTTGACACGACAGCATATGGTCCTTCATATGGTGGCGCCAAAGGAGGCTTCACATGGTCTGTCCGCAGGAACCGTTGTTGGATGAGTCGCCAAGTTCCTTTTACACCAGGATGTGACAGTTTGTGGTTGGCTTCAAAAATCCTCCGTCTCCATACTCTAGGTACAAATGGTCTAACTAGGTCGTGAGACACATCACAATACAATTTTCTTTCACAGGCAGGCAAAGCAATTAACTTTAACTCAAGACCTCTTACCTCCTTTGAACGCAACATTTGTTGTAAATCGGGATCCGTTGCTTGATCCTCGGCAAATAAATTAAAATCAATTGAACTATTTAAATTCAAAGTGTATATTCTGGATAGCGCGTCGGCTACTATATTTTGTTTTCCTGGCAAATATTGGATATCTGCAGTGTATTGGCTAACAAGTTCTAAGTGTCTAACCTGTCGAGCGCTAGCACTTGTTAATTTTTGGTGAAGTGCGAAGGTTAAGGGTTTGTGATCAGTGAAGATCGTGACTGTTCTTCCTTCAAGCATGTGCCTAAAATGTTTTACTGCAGAATATACCGCCAACAGTTCTCTATCAAATGCACTGTATTTAGTTTGAGTGGGGGTTAATTTTCGTGAAAATAATCCTAATGGCTCCTCACCGTCCTTGGTAAGTTGAGAAAGAACGGCACCGACTGCTCGGTCCGTCGCATCGACAGTTAACAATAGGCGTGCGCTGGGAGCTGGGAATTTCAGTGCATTTACCTCCGAAATAGCTTTCCTACAAGTTTCGAATGCATTTATTAATGGTTCTGTCCACGGTATTGGAGTCATATCCTTTTTCTTTCTGTTAATTATGAGATCAAAAAGCAATGCCTGTTTCTCCGCAATATTAGGCAAAAAACGATGATAAAAATTTAAAATTGCTAGAAAGGTCCGAAGTTGACTGATATTGTTTGGGCGAGGGTATTGCTGTAATGTTTGGACCTTTTCAGGTAGCGGCTCAATTCCCTGCTTTGAAATTTGAAAACCCAAAAATGGTATTTTGTCAACTCCGAATATGCATTTCTGGAGGTTTAAAATCAGGCCATGTTGACTTAGAGTTGAAAAAAGTATTTCTAAGTGTTTTTTGTGCTGTATCTCGTTATCAGAAAAGACAAAGATATCGTCAAGATATGACAAACAAAAATCCAGGTCTCTAAGTATGCTGTCTAGATAACGCTGGAATGTGTTTCCACTGTTTCTCAAACCGAATGGCATTTTCCGGAATTCAAACAAACCTATAGGGGTTGTCACCGCGGTCTTAGGAATGTCTGTAACCTCAACCGGAATCTGATAGTATGCTCGAACCAAGTCGACTTTCGAAAAAACCTGTTTCCCCCGTAATCCCATGACTACATCATGGATGTGTGGGAGGGGGTAGCGGTCGGGAGTTGTGACCTTATTGAGTGCCCTATAATCTCCGCATATTCTCCAAGTTCCGTCCTTTTTCTTCACAAAATGAATAGGGCTGGCCCATGGGCTTTTAGAGGGCTGAATAACACCCTGTTCCATTAGAGCTTTAAATTCCAACTTCAATGTTTGAAGCTTCTCGGGGTTCAACCTACGAGGTCTCGAAAAAATGGGTTGTCCTGTGGTTTCAATACAGTGCGTTACCGGAAAGTTTTGCAAATTATTATTGCAATGCACATTTGGATTGAAAAGTTTTGGAAATCGCGCTAGCATTCTTTCGTATTCAGTTTTCCCCTCCAGTGGAGTAAGTTTTAAACTAGGGCCAGTCCCTGGATATCCCGATACTGCTAACGCTGTAACGTTATCTGTAACTTTTTTATTTTGTACATCCACCAGGATACCATAATGGTTAAGGAAGTCGGCTCCTAGAATTGGCGTGGTAATGTCTGCCACCACCAAATTCCAACTGAATGCTCGACGAAGTCCAAAATCTAACTTCAAATTGACTGTACCAAATGTTTTGATAACAGAGTTGTTTGCAGCATACAATTTTAAATCCTGCACAACTCTATTTCTTGTTAGCTTTTGGGGAAAACAGCTTAATGCTGCCCCCGTGTCCACTAAAAACTTAGCACCTGTATTTTTCTCGTAAATAAACAACCGGCTTCCGAAACTACGCTCATCTGGTGCCGGTATTCCAGATGTGCCTAGGCGTTTTCCGAAAAATTACATGGCGATACACATTTTTTAGCTAACCTTCTTAACTTCCGGTGGTACCAACACCTTTCTGTTGAAGTAGAAAAATGGGGTTGAGATCTAGCTTCATTCCTCGTATTACTGCGGTCACGTTTCTTAAAGTACCTAGAACGACCGTTGTATTGTGTACTTTTACTTTGCGCCTCCAATTTAGCTATTCGTGATTCTAACTTTTGCAACTGTGTTTGAGGGGTTTGGGAATCAACGGGAGCTAAAAACTCTCCCGAGGTTTCATAAACTTTATCAGCTACTCGAGCAAGCTTTGAGTTATCTTGCATATCGTCCACACAAGCACTTAAAATTTGTCGGATGTTAATGGGTAATCTCTGTAACCAGAGTTCTCGCAATGCGGTATTATTAAGTTTTCCCCCCATTTAAACTATCCATTTCGCAAAGTAGCTGTGAAGGTCTTTGATCTCCTAAGCATAATCCACTAAACAACTTTTTAAGTTTCAAACTCTCAGATTCCTCATAATAGGATAAAATGCTATTTTTTAGAGTGATGTATGCATTTTCTGAAGGGGTATTAAGTACTATATCACGTACACATTTAAGTATTTTTGTATCCAGAGCGGCTATGATTGAATGAAATTTTGTAGAATCCTCTGTTATACCCGCATTTTTAAATTGAGCTTCCACCTGTCGGAACCATAACGCAGGATCAGCCTCCCAAAAAACCGGGGCTTTAAATGCCACCCTACATATGTCGGCATCCACATTCAAATTAGTATTAGGCATTTTCCTTTCTTTTTTTTTTAAATAATATGTATGCAATACGAAAAAATACAGTTTATACTTTTGGGAAATTCGTGTATATATTAAAAGCGTACTTTAAGCTATAAAAATACCAAAAACACTATCACACAAATGAGCATTCTTCTGTATAAACATTACATGCAAATTTTCTTTGAACTCAATCAAATATAAACACAGATTACAACTTCAAGAGGGCAAGAGTTAAGGTCAAAAATTATAGCCTACCTGCACCTGTGTTGACGAAACCACTTCAAAATTTGCGCTGATGAAACCTGCATCAAAAAATTTATACTGCTTCAAAACTTGCAACGTCATCCATTACGAAGTCATCAAAAAGGGGGTGTTGCAAACAAGTGTTCGGTTTACTCTAGTAGAACTGTCCAAAAGGTCACCACTATATGGTGGCTCGTGTATACCACCAATATTGTAGAAGCCAAGTTAATCACTCTAAACTCATTAACAAACTTAACAACTTTATTCACAAAGTAATAGTATAGGCAGATTACGCCGACATACACAACATACTTAAATTATGGCGCGAACCTGCTTTGATAAAATCAACTTTAAACATCTCGAGAGGTCTAAAAGAATTTGTGATAAATCGTAAATGAGGGAGCCATCGCCTCAGCCTCAACTTAAACACATCAGGCAAACTGACAAATGACTAAAACAAACAAACCGAAAAAACTTAAGAACCTCTGACTCCCATCTGTCTGGCTATGGCTTATAACTGCTTACGCAGCCAATCAGAGTTTGCTATGACGTTTGCTGCTTCGAAGCGATTCAATGCATAAGTTAACGTGATTCATTGAATATTTAATTAGTAATTAATCTTTCTAAAATGTAATCGGAAAATTTATACCATGGAGCACCACAATCGTATTAACACACATAAAATGAAAACAGCAAAAAATAGTAGTTGAGAGGTTTTGGAATTTAGGTATCGATATCAGACCGCGTAACAATCGAGCTATTTCATATACTATATCTCCGGTATAAAATCTCTGTAGCGGTATAAAAGAATAAAAGTTAGTAAATGAAGAAAATAATGAGGAGCATTTTTTAGGAAGAAACAAAAAATTAGGTATTAGATGACTCTAAAAGTGGAATGATCGTGGTTACTCGAAAGCGTGGTACCAGCAGTCTTCTAAACACAGTCATGGGGGAAATATTGTGCTTGTGAACTTTTCAAGGGTAATTGTTTACGTTTTCTTTCTTAGGCTGACCACTACAATCAGCTTTCTCTAACCTTCCGTATCAAAATTTTATGGCTAACTCCTTTTAACTTGTTTCTTACCCTTTTCACAACGTTTTACAATGCATAAAAAAATCTAAACATGGCTTGCAGCTGCTAAAAATTCTCCTAGAAACCCTTGCTGGCTTAAAGAGCCAGCAGTAGGTGTTATTAAGTTTCTTTTACTATGCTGTTTTGTATCAGTTAACCAAGATAGTTATGATTTTGGTCAGTAACTTCGAACAAAATCATGTAGAGAAAAAAAACCTTCCTGACTTTGCTTTTAAGTCATAAGGCAACACCAAACTCCTTATACTCGGGTAAATTTCTGATGCAAGGTTTTATAAAACTGAGTATGGTGTTTAGATTAACTCTATCACGTGTTCTTTAAGGCGGCAAGGGACCTCAAACCTGGTTTTTTTTTTTAAATTTTCAATATTTTACTCTATATACAAAAGGATAATATTTAACGTTCTTTTGTACTACAGTGAAGACACTTAAGATTCCCAAATAAGTATTTTGGGGTAAAATAAGACCCATTTTTCAAAAAGTTCTTCAAAAACGCTAGAATTTTTCAAAATGCTCCTAGCGCATTCATTTTCTCCTAATTTCTTCCAAATTTCTCAGAATTGTTAATTGAAGAGCTTGCCACAAAATTGTGCAATATTCTTTGAAACCACAAATATTTTTCCTATTTATTGACCCTGAAATAAAGTAAAAACATAAAAATAACAGACAGATTAAAAAAATAATTATTTATGGTTCTAGATTCATACAAAAAATATCAATGGACAGTTATATTTATATATATATATACGGTAAATTTATATTAATAAATTTAAAGTTTTTAAAGGATGTGGAATGCAGATGGACCATTTTGAAAAATGCTAGAAATTTTGAATTTTTTTTCTTAAAAACAGAGATTATTTTGCCAAAAATCCTTATTTTGAATTCTAAGGGTCTTTAATGTAGTAAAAAAAGAATAAAAATTATTCTCATTTTGTGTATAGAGTTAAAAATTTTTAATTAAAAAAATTCGAGAATGAAGGTCCTTTGTTCCCTTAAATGGAGGAAATTTAGGTTCTGTCTCTCTTAAGGGGAAAAGGGACCTTCAGACTCGAATTTTTTAATTTTAAATTTTTAACTCTGTATACAAAATGAGAATAGTTAATTTTCTTTTTTACTACACTGAATACCCTGAGAATTCAAAATAAGGAATTTTTTGCAGAATAATGACTGTTTTTCGAATTTTTTTCAAATATGCTAAAGTTTTCAAAATGCTCTATGCGCATTCTATATTAATTAAAGTATTTAATTTTTTTATTATAAGTTTACCATGTGTATACAAATGTAAATGTGCATTTTTTTTGTTAGGAATCTAAATTCTTAAATATTTTTTTCTATTCTGCCTGTTATTATTTATGTTTTTACTTTATTTTATGGTCTATAAATTTGAAAAATATTTGTGATTTTAAAGAATTATGCCCAGTTTTGTGGCAAACACTTCAGTTAATAATTTTGAGAAATTTGGAAAATATGAAAAGAAAATGAATACGCATGGAGCCTTTTGAAAAATTCTACCGTTTTTGAAGAATTTTTTGATAAACAGGTCTAATTTCTCCACAAAATACTTATTCGTGAAATCTAAGTATTTTGAATGTAGTAGAGAAGACTATTAATTATACTCATGTTGTAAATAGAGTAAAATATTGAAAATTAAAGAAAGAGATTGAAGGTTCCTTGTCCCCTTAAGGCTGCTGTGTACTAACCCTATTGGATTCGTTCGCCCCAGTGTTAACCTATGAAGAAAATTTGTCCAAGGATTGACGAATTGGATTTAAAGTTTTTTTTAAAAATTGTACTCTGTAATAGAGAAAGAAATTTTACACCTTTGGGCACATTTCGTTTAAAAAAAATACAAATAATATTTTAAAATTTAAATTATTCGAGGGAAAAATCTGGTATAGTGTGTTTCAGACGCTCCTCAATTCCTTTGGTGGACGAAATTTATAAAATGAATCCTGTTGCAAGGTGCAGAAAATGTGCAGGCTATTACATTTTTATTGGATTATCGGAATTTATGTAGCTGTAAACAGTAGAAAAATTTTCTCCATAGGTTAACACTGAGCTGAGCGAATCCAGTAGGCAGTAGTAGGATTCAGCCGGTTCGCACCGGTTCTGTAGAACCTATACTAGTGATGCGACATCGATAACAAAACATCGATGTTTTGAAACATCGATATTCAATATTAAAACATCGATGCTCATAAAACATCGCCCAAAAACCATCGATGTTGTTAAACATCGATGTTTTAGAACATCCATGTTTTAAAACTGGTTTAGTAATCTCTAACATTAATGTTACTTCCGTTAGTCGTGGGGGGAGGGGGTGATTTAATTTTACTCTCTGATTGGGCAGACACAAATGACAAAAACTTGGTTGCTTTGGGCTACATTGATGACTCAAAATTCTCGCTGTAAATACCGCCATGTTTTGCCTTCAAATTTCCAGATAAATTCGTGGTATTGCCAGAAGTTTTGAGGGACTTAAGGCAAATATTGCATTTCGCCAATTTGTCAGAGATTTTGCAAAAATATTTCCAAACGGTACTTTTGGGAGGCATCTTACTAATAATATTAACGTCAACTTATATACTAAAACCAGCACAAAACAAAGACTTAAATGGATGCACTCGTGTATATACTATTTGCAAAATAAAACCCCATGGAAGGTTCTGGAGTGTCAGGAACATTCCAAGCGCTCTGATTGGTTCATTGGCTGTTAATTGCCATTTGTATATTTGCTAAGGAATCATTCCCCCTTTTGTATTCGTCCTTTTCAGAATTCAGACTTACATTTACTGAGTGTGAAAATTATGCTACGTGGTAAATTTTTTTAATTACGGTATTTTTCATTAAAAAAAAGCATCGAGACAACGTAAAACATCGAGCACAAAACATCGATGTTAAAAAAACATCGGCTTCAATAAATCGAAGTTTAAAACATCGATGTTTTTATCAAAACATCGATGTTTTGAAAACATCGACATCGATGTCGCATCCCTAACCTATACCTAATGTAGGTGTCGGTTCTACAGAGCCGGTGCGAACCGGCTGAAGTCCACCACTGATTAGGACATAGAACTTGTTGTTAATTTATTTGAATCCCACCACTGCCAGTAGTGTTACTATACAGTAGCCTTAACAAGCAGTACTACATACAGCTCTACGCTATTTATTTATCCCTTCAGCGGGCGCGCTAATTTTTGGAACCCCAGCAGGCGCGCGTGGCACAAAGTGCAACAACGTCTCTTGGAACCTTGATTATTCCTTTTGTGATAAACTTTTTATTTTCAGATTGAAAATAATAATTCTGCGTTTTATGACGAGATATAAAATGTTTATAATATTGAGATATATTTATAATTAAAGGCCAAAGAATGCAGATACAATCGCACTATTTCAAAAAGTGTCCGGTTTATTGGATCTAAGGACAACTTGCAAATTGATTCCTATTATGTCCAAAAATCTAAAAAAAGTAATATATAAAAAAAAAAATTAAAGTCAATTCCTACTTAGGTCAACAAAGAAAAATTTGAGTGTGAACTAATAGTAGGAATTGAAAAAAAGGATTGCCTGCCAGAACCTTGCCTACTGTGCGAGATTAGGAGGGGGGGGAAGAGAGAGACAAAAAGTTTGTCAAGTTGGGGATTCGATCTCGCAACCTACAGGACGGGAGAAGCTCGCGCTACCGCAGTGCTACCGTTTACACAGTAACAAGAAGGAAATTACTATTCAAGAGCAAGAGACGCTCTAGGTCTAAAACTAAAATTGATTAATTAAATTTAATTAATGAATTAATATTTGAAAAAACTGTATTAACATCAAGTGTCATCCACTACAAGTTTAAAAAAATGTATTTGAACTTGAGTGGATGAATAAAAAGTACTTTTATTAACGATTGAAAATTTGAACAAGATATATATAGAGAGAGTGTGAACTAATAGTAGGAATTGAAAAACAATGAGATTGTCCATCTTCTTGATATGCGGGATACCGTGTAATTGCTGCACATTTTATCGAGTACACCAACTTCTGCTTTTGTCGTATTGTAATCCAGTATAATCGTTGGTTTACCACGTTTAAATCACCACTACCAGTGAATGGAAAGGAATACAAGGGTCAGAAAATCAGACCTGCAATAGAAAAGGTGTAGCTATAAATAGAAATCGCTTAGAACATTCAAACCTTACATGTAAAAACTAACCATTCAAAATTACGAAAATGTTGCACGCCCGCTTAAGGGTTAAATGCATGCAGGCGCATATCTTCTACGTCATAGATTCTTAAACTGTGGTCCGCGGACTCCCGGGGGTCCGCATAGCTATTACAGGGGGTCCGCGAAACAATTTTGACAATCTATACTTGAACAAGATATTCTCGTGGAATTATCATGCGATATGTCTTTGAAACTACAATTCAACAAAAAAGAACTCACAAACTTTTGGTAATTTCTCAAATCTGATTACCCTGTACTTGCAAATGAAGCCCTCCAACAATTGATTCCGTTCTGCACAACATATTTATGTATACAGGCTTTTTCGGTACTGTTATATATATGAAATTAAAGTATAGAAACAAGCTCATTGTAGAAGCGGACCTCAGAATAAAACTTTCCAACATAGAGCCTGACATTGCGGTTCTGGTTTCGAGAGAACCACTGCACCCATCTCATTAAATAAAAATCATTTACAGAAAACATATTATAATAAGATAGATCTATTTTGACCAATATTTGACCAAGAAATGTTTGTATGAGTTTAATGTATAATGATTTGTAACTTTTAAAATTCTTTTTACTACTGTTTTTATTCATTTTATATTTTTTATTCTATGTCCTAATAAACATGTTCATCTCTATAAATGCGCAAGACCATTTATTAAAATAACCAGCGATACATTTTTACCAATATATATTACTAGTAGGTAACCCGTCATTTTGACGTCATAATACTAAAAATGACGTCATAATGGAAAAAGTATATGAAAGTTAAAAAATATCCCGAATTATCTAACAATATTGCATTTAATCCACACCTTGTAAAAGCAAACCCTTTCATTATTTTTTATTTATTTAGTTTTTCATGCGTTTGGAGTAGTAGACTGCCCTCCAGTTTTTTACAGCTCACTGCGCGATATGAATACTTGAGCTACTTGATTCATTCACATTCAAGTTTTTTTACTTTCAGAATTCATCGCAAAAGTAAACAGATTTTTAGAAACTGTTAAATATACAGCTAAAAGCATCCAATTTTTTTTAGTTCTGAATGTTTTATAGAAAAATAGGCTGAACAAACGTGATTTGATGGAGAAGATATTAGTTTTTAGGTAGGAAAAAATTCTGATCCACATCTGAAATTGAAATTAAGCCTAATCGGCCGTTTGTTTACTGAGGGCTTCAATTGAAAGATGAGTACAGCCCGGAAGTGTTATACAGAGACAACGGCTATTATATATATATAATAACGTAGTGCCTATGAGATGATTGAGCCAGAAATGAAGTCTCAAAAACGACTTAAAATGCCTAGAGTTGGGATGGGGTCCGCAAAAAGAAATGTTGTTCAAGAGGGGAGTCCTCGGACTACATAAGTTTAAGAACCCCTGTTCTACGTGATTACACGTGATCTTGAGCATGAAGGTCAAATTATCGATTTTATGCGGAATGTCTAAGACGCAAAACTTTGGCCTTTCCTTTTCAAAATAGTACTCGTTATATGAATCTACGTGTAAACACCGCACTCTCGTTAGCTAAAATATCTCCCTGCCATTTTCTAATCTCCAGAAATAGTGCTGTTTACTGAGCGAAAAACATTGCTAAGGGTTACTCAAGATTTTTAATGTTTATTCCAGCGCTCATACTACCGATAAACATTCTTCGGTTGAAAAAAAAGGTCTAGTCCGAAAATGAGACGGAGAGCTATTTTCTCCTACCAGCAGAAACACCATATATGTGTCATCAAGAAAGTTTTTTTTTTTTTCTCTCCATCGGAAAAGTTCTTAGAAGAGTTTCCAGGTTCCGTTAGTCATTTTATATGCGTCCATAAATCAATCGGGTAGGTTTAGATTGTTTATAATAAGCGACGTTTGTAGGTTTCCGAAGAGATCGTTGAAGATGATGATCTATATGGTATGTTTTTCCCCCCGAATAATTAATGAAAGCTAGAGTTATAAACATCCGCAGTTGAGCGGGTTATTTCTTGCATGATTCATAGAGCGTGGGTTGAACTTCAGAGATCAATAAACAGCAAGGTTATTGAAAAGAAGAAAAAACTATAACACGCCAGGAGACGTTCTAATTCTGATATTTTTTTTCTCCCCCGAACGCGGAAGCACTTGTCGCTAGACCACAGGTTCATAGACTGTGGTCCGCGTTGCCATTACCGGGGGTCCACGAAGAAATTTTGACACTAACTTTACACCCAACTTTTCGTTTTTATTCAAATAACTCATTATATATATAATAGCTGTTGTCTCTGTATAACACTTCCGGGCTGTACTCATCTTTCAATTGAAGCCCTCAGTAAACAAACAGCCGGTTAGGCTTAATTTCAATTTCAGATGTGGACCAGAATTTTTTCTTACCTGAAAACTAATATCTTCTCCATCAAATCACGTTTGTTCAGCCTATTTTTCTATAAAACATTCAGAACTAAAAAAAAATTGGATGCTTTTAGCTGTATATTTAACAGTTTTTAAAAATCTGTTTACTTTTGCGATGAATTCTGAAAGAAAACAAACTTGAATGTGAATGAATCAAGTAGCTCAAGTATTCATATCGCGTAGTGAGCTGTAAAAAACTGGATGGCAGTCTACTACTCCAATCGCATGAAAAACTAAATAAATAAAAAATAATGAAAACGTTTGCTTTTACAAGGTGTGGATTAAATGCAATATTGTTAGATAATTCGGGATATTTTTTAACTTTCATATACTTTTTCCATTATGACGTCATTATTAGTATTATGACTTCAAAATGACGGGTTGGATGGCAGTCTACTACTCCAATCGCATGAAAAACTAAATAAATAAAAAATAATGAAAGGGTTTGCTTTTACAAGGTGTGGATTAAATGCAATATTGTTAGATAATGCGGGATATTTTTTAACTTTCATATACTTTTTCCATTATGACGTCATTATTAGTATTATGACGTCAAAATGACGGGTTACCTTCTAGTTTAATATAAATCCTACGTGGTCGAGACTTTTTTTTATTTGCTGTTACTTAATTAGTTAATAACATAACTAAACAGTAATTAGTAAAAACTTATTTTTATTCAACTGCAAATGCGGAAAAATAAATAAAAGAATGCAAATTTTTGGATTGTTGTAACTATTGTGCGACGCGTTAACACGTAGCTATAAATAGACTGGCGACTCGGGTGGATCGTTGTATAAAAACTGGATCTACACTGAAACACAATATAGATGAAAGCGACCTAGACGATGGAGCATCAACCTTGAAATCCATCAAGAAACGTAAAATTAAAAAAAATATTGTGATGAGTATTTATCATTTGGATTCACTTATATATGGGATGAGGTCCGCAAAAAAAAATGATGTTCAAGAGGGGTCATCGGACTACACAAGTTTAAGAAACCCTGCGCTAGACATTCGCCTGTATGTACACCGCGAGACTGCTGGCCATTCATTTAAGGGGGTACCGTATAGGTGGCCAGTAATACCCCCTACAAGGCGGTCCCATAATTTAAAACCGAGTCAAGTGACGAGACCTGTGGTACACTTGACCCCGCACCTTCAGAGGAAAAATTAATTCTGAATGTTAAAGTGATCGTATGGTTTAAGTTATACTGATGGAAGAAAATTCATTACTGAATTTTTTCTTTTAGTAAAATTTCGGCACAATTTTTTTACTGTTAAATAGTTTTTATTCACTACACCGGTATTCTTCGGTCAAATGATGCCTGGAGGTCATTGTTACAATTTGGCTATGCCAGACGTCTAATCTCAGCTTCCCAGCGACAATTGCCGCCTTGCTCTGAGACATGCCCTTTTATGTTACTCGCAAATGACGTATTCCGACTGCAGCGCCACTATTTTGCATAATGTAGTGTTGTTCAGCCCCTTTTACTTAAGAATTTGTAAAAATTTTAAACAGATTGGCCTAGTTTTGAACGTGTTAACCCTCCTTTTGTGATTTTTCCTTAATTTTTGATTGACTGACTGACAGATAACGCATAGACCAAACCGCTGGACCGAAAGGGTTGCAATTTTGCATGGCGATTTTTTTTAAATTAAATTTTTAAGCTGTTTTTGTTAATTCTTTTAAGTTTGCATTTAAAATAATAATCTGGGGGTTATAAAATTTATATAACGAGAAAGATTATAAAAATTTCTTTAAAATGAAATTTTTTTCGAGTCTTTACCTCCCTTTTCTGATTTTTGGTGAATTTTTAAAGATTAATTTTTAGAATTTAATTTATTAAATGCTGATCACGTGGTTTCTTTTCTTTTTGGGATACTTTAAACTAATTTTGCGTGACGTGCATAACAACGAAATAAATTGACAAAAAATCTTTCTTTTCTTTTGTAATGCGCAAACGATTGGACATATCCAAAAAAAAATATAAAAATACAGTAAAAGAAATGTTCCTCAAACTGTACTATATTAACTGTACTATATTCTTTAGTATGTTCTATTAGATTTAATTTGAATATTTTCTTCTACATTATTTTGTATATAAAAATATCCATTACGATTTATATATATATATATATATATATATATACAGTCGAACCTCCATATATCGAAGTAGCAAAATACCGGAAAAAATTTCGATATATAGAAATTTCGATATATAGAATTGATCTTAGTTTTATCATAATTCTCCTAAAACATTAAAATTAAAGCTAATTTTCGTATACGAAACTCCATTTCTAATTTATATGCGAATCCCATTAAATGAAAGTTAATAACTAAAAAATGAATTAATATGAAAGATTTATTGAGCACTACATACCTTTAAAAAACAATAATCCCGCAGTGGTTACAATGATCACAGTTACATTTTTTATTTATTCAGTCCACTTAAAACTAAATCAGGGACATTTTCCGCGAATTGAAGTCCATGACATATTGTTTCAAATGCCAAAAATTGAGAGATTTTGTTCTAAAGTGGAATAAAATCTCCCAATTTGTCTTGAAAAAATTTCGATATATAGAGATTTTTTCGATATATAGAAACAATTTTTCTATGTAATGAACATGGAGATTTGCTAAGAGTTCGATATATAGAAAATTTCGATATATGGAAGTTCGATATATGGAGGTTCGACTGTATATATATATATATATTTATTTTTCATTAACTGCATACATTGACCGTTGTATTTAATCTGAAGGTACTCCGTAGCGAAGCACGGGTATTCAGCTAGTTGAACATAAATATTTCAGTCTTTGCATCTAATTTAACAACTTGCCAAGGGCAATCAAACTGAAGAGCTAAGCGTGCCTCTTAGTGATAAGAAATTTTTAAACTTCGAACGCAGACACCTCCTCCATAGGTGTGGTTTCTTCCGGTTCCTGACCGTCGGGAAAAATATTTTGTTTAGTTTCAATGAAGCAACTTGGTGACAAACCGTGTTGTTGGCAAAGTTGTGATGGCACCTTGTTAGACTTCTTGTCGGTGTGGGGAATGACAGCTTCCAGCTTGAATTCGTTGACAGATTATTACTATTTAAAAGCATAGTAGAAACCCATTGAAATTCACGGTTAACTATTTTGAAATGGACAAACGCTTATCAAGTAACGAAAGTAAACATTCGATGGTTGAAAAAAAAGTTACAAATTTATTCAAAAACCTCCATTTTGATACCTCAACCTTATTACCACGTTTTTATTAACTAGCTTTCTTGTTTGTGTGTGTGTTTGTCGAGTACAAATCTTGCAATCGATTTTTAACTAACTTCCCGACCAGCTAGACATTTGAAACTTTTAGAATAGCTCAGAACACGATGACAATGCATTCTTTTAATACTTTTAGCCATCTTTAATCAGATTTGAATTCCTTTTCGGTCAATTTTGTTTTGTATGGAAAGTTAGTTCGGAAAAAAAATCCGCAAGGTGGAGCTTCGATCGAATTCAATGCTCTCACTTTTGCGTAAAGGCGTTTGACGATTTTGAAAACAGAATACATGTGAATTTAGTTTGTTTACAAAAATATTGTGCAAAAAATTAAAAAAAAAATTATAGAAGTTAGCAGTTTATAAAGTCTGTGGATAGTGAAAACGACTAAAAAAGGATTAAAATTAAATAAAAGAAAGTGAAAAAGAATAATTAAGTGAAGGTTTGCGCAATTAGTTTATATGATTCAACAGAAAATTTAAAAACGTGGTATATAAAAAGTTCTTTTTATCTTGTAATAATTTTTATGTTCAATCGGTCTCTCAAAATAGGTCTCTAAGTATTAAAAAAAACCTCATTGAACTAATAGATAGATGAAGTATTTATCTCTATATATAAAACAGTTCCGTAACTGACTGTCTGACTGACGACTGACTGACATACAACGCACAGACCAAACCGCTGGACCAAAAGGGCTGAAATTTTGCATGGCGATTCTTCTTATAGTAAAGGGGTGCACTAGGAAAGATTTTTGAAAAATTCTTCTTAGACATTTTTGAATTAAATTTTTAAGCTGTTTTAGTGATTTTTTTTAAGTTTGCATTTAAAATAATAATTTGAGAGTTATAAAATTTACATGACGGGACAGATCATAAAAATTCCTTTAAAATGCCATCTTTTTCGAATCTTTACCTCGATTTTCTGATTTTTGGTGAATTTTTAAAGATTAATTTTTAGAATTTAATTTATTAAATGCCGATCACGTGATTTCTTTTTCTGGTACTTTAAATAAATTTATCGTCACGTGCGTAACAACTAAATAGACAAAAAAAAATATTTTTTTCTCTTTCTAATGCAGCAGACGATTGGATATTATCCAAAAAAATAAATATCCCTTACGATTTTTTTATAAATAAATATATATATATATTTATATATATATATATATATATATATATATATATATATATATATATATATATTTATATATATATATATATATATATATATATATATATATATATATATATATATATATATATATATATATATATATATATATATATATATATATACTATATATTTTATATTAATTGTATACATTGATCGTCAAATTTATTGTAAATATATATATTTATTTTTTTTGGCATTAATTGCATACATTGACCGTTGTATTTAATTTGAATGTATTCCGTAGCGAAGCGCGGGTTTTCAGCTAGTTTACTATAAGACTGATGATCATAGAACACCATGAGCACTTCAAATGTGACACTGAAATGAGCACCCTATGCAGATAAGGGAAATGACAATTAAAAAGTATTACAAATGACGTGTTTTTTAAAATGTAAAAGTGCTGTTGTTTATGCCCCTTGACCGACAGCAACATCAGATCAAGCCCAATATAGGCTATTGGACTGAGTTAGGCGGCTCCGATTTTAAGTTAGCACCACTGGTGTCGGAGTCCGACTTGGCTAACAAACCAGTCTCGCAATTTTGAACAGAGTCAAGTGACGAGACCGGTACACTTGACCCCGCACATTCATAGGTAAATTTTTGAGAACTTGGAGGACATTGCAGCCACAACAGATTTTACGTGCACCGGCCGCCATTAGAGTACACGGCGGGGAATTTTCGTCAGCGAGCCAGAGACGTTCAGATCACTGGCCCTCTGCTCTTGCCAACTGGGCCACCGCACCGTATGTTAAAGTTCAGTGTGCGAGCAATATAAACAAATGTTAACAAAGACGCCAGCACGCTTTTCCCATAGACTTTAACTTTGCCGATACACCACGCCCGAACCTTTGTCAATTTCCCATTTTCCTCTTCGACTGGCACATCTACAGGGAGGAGTTTTTTTCTGATACTCCAATCACATTCTTACGTTCAGCCGTTCTCTTAAAATAGTTCTCCATACACAAAAACCTTTTAGAAATAATATATAGATACTAGAAAATAACCCGTCATTTTGACGTCATAATACTAATAATGACGTCATAATGGAAAAAGTATATGAAAGTTAAAAAATATCCCGAATTATCTAACAATATTGCATTTAATCTACACCTTGTAAAAGCAAACCCTTTCATTATTTTTTATTTATTTAGTTTTTCATGCGATTGGAGTAGTAGACTGCCATCCAACCCGTCATTTTGACGTCATAATACTAATAATGACGTCATAATGGAAAAAGTATATGAAAGTTAAAAAATATCCCGAATTATCTAACAATATTGCATTTAATCTACACCTTGTAAAAGCAAACCCTTTCATTATTTTTTATTTATTTAGTTTTTCATGCGATTGGAGTAGTAGACTGCCATCCAACCCGTCATTTTGACGTCATAATACTAATAATGACGTCATAATGGAAAAAGTATATGAAAGTTAAAAAATATCCCGAATTATCTAACAATATTGCATTTAATCCACACCTTATAAAAGCAAACCCTTTCATTATTTTTTATTTATTTAGTTTTTCATGCGATTGGAGTAGTAGACTGCCATCCAGTTTTTTGCAGCTCACTACGCGATACGAATACTTGAGCTACTTGATTCATTCACATTCAAGTTTGTTTACTTTCAGAATTCATCGCAAAAGTAAACAGATTTTTAAAAACTGTTAAATATACAGCTAAAAGCATCCAATTTTTTTAAGTTCTGAATGTTTTATAGAAAAATAGGCTGAACAAACGTGATTTGATGGAGAAGGTATTAGTTTTTAGGTAAGAAAAAATTCTGATCCACATCTGAAATTGAAATTAAGCCTAAACGGCTGTTTGTTTACTGAGGGCTTCAATTGAAAGATGAGTACAGACCGGAAGTGTTATACAGAGACAACGGCTATTATATATATAATTAGCACGCAGACTGATGAATGAGTGGGAATTAGGAGAATGTCAGATACATAACTTTCTGACAAGATCTCTTTACTAACGGAGTGTTGATCAGAAATTCTTCAAATGGCTCCCTATAGATAAATAAGGCAATTTAGATGAATATTTCAAAATTCTGCGGCTTATACAGTCAAGAAATACCAGTTCGGAACTTCGTGACAGGAGCCTGCTTAACAAGTAATGTTCAATGTTCGGCCCATAATAATAATTAAGCAGGAAATTACAGCTTCTTAAAACTCAGAAAAAGAGATAAAAATCGAAACAAGTTTTGAACCAACAAATCCTCGGGTCGTAAGGCCTTAAGTGTGATTGTCAGAATGAATGGCAGTTGTGAAAAGAACATACAGACTGCTCTACGGCCTGGTAATGTTTAGTTTTATAACTTTTATAGCTGTAATTATTAGTCATGAACAAGTTGTCGTGTTTAATTTCCCTTGTGGACTTCAAGGCATAGGAGTCTTCTATTTTTTTAAAAAAAATTTCTGTCTTCTTTTCTGTTTTTAAAACAAGAAATTTTTTCATAAACCACACAATGGATTTAAGAATATATTACAAAATAGAATGATTGCTCTATCTGTATACGGTTTCCATATGTTCTATACATAAAAATATAAGCAAAGTTTTCTTATGTGTATAATAAAACTTGGATTAGTAAAGTATTTGAAATGCAAAACGTCATGCTTTGAAAGGACTCTCTTCAAAACAACAAATTGTAAGATTCTGAAGCATCGAGATAACATGATTTTTGTAGTAATTCAGAAAGTTGAAACCTCTTAAGTAAACTAGAGTTTAAACGTATTTCAACTTTAACTTGAAACGTAATAGATTTTTTAATTATTAATCTAAAAAAGAATTAGAAATACACTCTGTCACAAAAAATATATGCACCCAGAAAGAAACGAGCTACTATCACGAAACTTAACATGTATGTAGTGTATGAGGAGATAAGCAAATGATTACAAATTCGGAAGAACAGACCGTTGTATTAAGAAGATATGGCATAAAAAGGTTGCAAATCAGTAAGTAGCAAATCCACCTCTGTCAGCTATACAAGCCGAAACACAGCATGGCATCGAATCAATGAGGTCACCTATGACCTCCTGCGGAAGATCATGCCATAATCTTTGTAAATGGGCAGTTAATTCACCAGTATTCCGGGACGGCTGCACTTGCCTTTCAAGCACGTCCCAGACGTGCTCTATTGGCGAGAGGTCTGGTGACCTGGCAGGCTATGGGAGTACGTCATATCCTTGAAGACATTGTTGGGAGAGTCGCGCAGTATGTAGACGAGCATTGTCTTGCTGATAAATGGCACCTGGGCGACTTGATATCATAGGCAGTACAGCTGGCGTTAAAATCTCGTCCACGTAACTGCGTGCCGTCGAAGTGCGTTGATGGACGACTAGAGGCGATCGTGTGCCCCAACAAATCGCTCCCCACACTGTCACACCTTGTGTAATCGCGTTAGCCTCTCGACAACAAATGCCGGATCGGACCGGTGGCCTGGCCGCCTCCACACGCGTATGCGCTGGTCATCAGCATTGAGACTGAATCGGGATTCATCTCTGAATATCACACGCCTCCAGTCGGTCACACTCCAGCTTGCCCGAGGTCGACAAAAATCCAATCCACACTGCGTATGATGTGGGGTCAGTGGTAGGCGTCTTAATGGACGTCGACTTCTTATACCTGCGTCGGCCAGTCGTCTCCAAATGGTTTCCCTTGATACCACCGGATGTCTTGAAAGTGGTAAATGGCTTCGAACCGATTCTAGCGACGTTGTTGGTGCGAACGTGGCCGTTCTTATGATTGCGCGATCCTCGCACGCATGTGTTCCTGGGATGCCCTGACCCTCTGCGACGGTAGACTATCCCTTCCGTGATCCATTGTTGCCAACACCGACCAACTACCATATCGCTCCGACCGGTGGCGGCCGATACGCCTGTTCAACCAACCTGCTTCTCTGAGGCCTACTATACGCCCCCTCTCAAAGTTCGATAATTGTTCGTACTGTCGTCGGTTACGTCTCAGAGGCATCTCTAGTCGCAATACCGTCCATCCAAGTCGATAGATTTGTTTGAATAACACTATGGCACGAGCAATAATGCTTTTAAACTCTCCCAGCTGCGTATCTTATATGCGCATAGCACGCTTACACTTGTCTCATTGGCGTCGAAATTTTAATCATTTGCATATCTCTTACTAAACTACATTCCTGCCAAGTTTCGTGATAGTAGCTCGATTTCTTCTGGGTGCATATATTTTTTTTGTGACAGAGTGTGTAATGAATAATAGTTTATAATGAAAACCTTTTTTGTAAATTTGATACATATTTTGGAAACTGCAGTACCTGAGAAGGTGTTTCATACTCTCTAGTCCCCTTCGGTTACGTCCTCTATATCACTTTAAAATACAAATTTAAAGGAATTCAAAGATATTAAACCTCATTTGACGATTTTACTTAAAATATACCTCACTTCAAAAAGAAAACTAATACAGCCATGTAAGTCCATGACATCTGTTTGAAAGCATTGTCATGCATTTGAGTTTTCAAAACTGAAGACTTTTCTTTCTTTTCATTTTCTTTTATGTCCCATATACTACACTTCAAAATACGAATACACGATACCGTTCCTAGAAGCCTGTTCAAAATCTTGATCTTCTTGAACCCCTGAAAAACAAATCACGACGGAACTTCTACCCCAAAAAGCCGTCATTATAACTGTTCGGCGAAACGGCTCGAAACAGAGGTAATTTAACACATATAATAAATCTCTCCACCTCTAATGCGCAGATCTTGGACTGTAGGACCGCTTCTCGAAACACACTCAAAAGAAGCAGAAAACTATACTTTCTCATCGGAAGAGTGACCTGAATGCTGACAGTTTTATAGTTGTAACTAAACGTAGAGGTAATTTTGTTTCCAACCGTTAAAGGAATTTCGCGGGGAAAATTAGACAAAACAAGTAATATATAAAAAAAAAAATTTAAAGTCAATTCCTACTTAGGTCAACAAAGAAAAATTTGAGTGTGAACTAATAGTAGGAATTGAAAAAAAGGATTGCCTGCCAGAACCTTGCCTACTGTGCGAGATTAGAAGGGGGGGGGGGAAAGAGAGAGAAAAAGTTTGTCAGGTTGGGGATTCGATCTCGCAACCTACAGGACGGGAGAAGCCCGCGATACCGCAGTACTACCGTTTACACAGTAACAAGAGGGAAATTACTATTCAAGAGCAAGAGACGCTCTAGGTCTAAAACTAAAATTGATTAATTAAATTTAATTAATGAATTAATATTTGAAAAAAACTGTATTAACATCAAGTGTCATCCACTACAAGTTTAAAAAAATGTATTTGAACTTGAGTGGATGAATAAAAAGTACTTTTATTAACGATTGAAAATTTGAACAAGATATATATGGTCTAAAACTAAAATTGATTAATTAAATTTAATTAATGAATTAATATTTGAAAAAACTGTATTAACATCAAGTGTCATCCACTACAAGTTTAAAAAAATGTATTTGAACTTGAGTGGAGGAATAAAAGGTACTTTTATTAACGATTGAAAATTTGAACAAGATATATATATAGAGAGAGAGTGTGAACTAATAGTAGGAATTGAAAAAAAAGGAAGAAAAGAAAAAAAAAGTCATGGAAGGCCAGGAAGTTCGGGTTTACTTGCAGTGCGACCATATGCCGTTCTTATAGCCCACAGAGCGACACACACACCTGAGCAAATCAATAATTAAGAGAGCCAGTAAACGAGACAGAACGTGTAGAACGTTGCTTACTACAGAAACTGCTGATGTAAAACGAACTTCAAATATTAGAAATTATTAATGAATGGAAGAATAAGGATCATGAATTGCAGGACCGATTCTCGAAACACTCTCAAAGATACAGAATATATACTTTTTCATCAGAAAAATGGCCTAAATGCTGAAAGATTTATAATTATAACAAAACGTAGCAGTAATTTTGATTACAGCCTTTTAAGGGTACAAGGGACCTTCAATCTCGTTCTTCTTTAATTTTCAATATTTTACTCTATATACCCCATAAGTATAATTAATATTCTTTTCTACTATATTGACGATTCTTAGAATTCACAAATAAGTATTTTGTGTAGGAATAAGACCTGTTTATCAAAAAATTCTTCAAAAATGCTAGAATTTTTCAAAAGGCTCCATGCATATACATTTTCTTCTGATATCTTCCAAATTTTTCAGAATTGTTAATGGAAGTTGTTAATGGAAGTCACAAAACTGTGCATAATTCTTTGAAATCACAAATATGTTTCAAATTTATAGGCCATAAAATAAAGAAAAAAACATTAAAAAAATAACAGGCAGGATAAAAAAAAATTATTTAAGACTTTAGATTCATACAAAAAAAGTATTAAATGCACATTTATATTTATATACATACGGTAAACTTATAAAACAAAATTTAAGAATTTTAATTTATGTAGAATGCTCATAAAGCAATTTGAAAAACGTTAGTATTTTTGAATTTTTTTTTTCAAAAACAGACATTATTCTGCCAAAAATTCGTTATTTTGAATTCTAAATGTTTTCAGTGTAGTAAAATAGAAAATTAATTATTCTCATTTTGCATGTAGAGTTAAAAATTAAAAATTTAAAAAATTCGAATTTGAAGGTCTCTTGTCCCCTTAAAGGAATTTCGCAGGGAAAAGTTGAAAAAAAAAATGGAAGGCCAGAAAATTCGGGTTTACTGGCAGTGTGGCCCAATGTCTTTCTCACAGTATACACGGCGACACTTATGTGTATGTAAAACAACCACGGAGAGAGCCAACAAACAAAACGGGATGTGCAAAATGTCGACAAGAGCTTATAACAGAAACCGCTAATGAAAAGCGAACTTCAAGTATTAGAAATTATTTACGAGTGGAAGGATAATACAAAAGGGGAAATGAACAATACAGGGCATAACTTTAATGAATGTTCAACTTTCAACTGAAATACATCTACAAACAATCGAGGGCGGTGAAAAATTCATTTTTTTCTTCTGTGTTTATTGCGTACAATACTTACTTTTTAAATGCTTCTTGCAAGTTCAGTAAAAAATAATTATCCTGTTAGTCTTAATCTTTTCCTTACGGGGGTGGGATAGCATGTATCCCAAGAATAGGGGTCCAAGAATGAATATATATATATATATATATATGTATGTATATATATATATATATATATATATATATATATATATATATATATATATATATATATACATACATATATATATATACGTAAATATATATATATATATATATATATATATATATATATATATATATATATATATATATATATATATATATATATATATATATATATATATATATATGTATATATACATATATACATATACATATATACATATACATATACATATATACATACATACATATATATATATATATATATATATATACATATACATATATATATATATACATACATATATATATATATATATACATACATAAATATATATAAATATATATATATGTATGTATCTACGTATATATATATATATATGCATATATATATGTATATGTATATATATATATATATATATATATATAACCCCCCTAATGGCCGTTCTTACAAAGGGGGTATGAAATTTTCTGTTCCAAAGAGGGAATCGGAAAAATGGGCCCCGTAAGCTAAGGGTTAACAGGTAGCTTGGTAGTTTTATGGCAGCTCTTATTATAAGGATTGTTATTGCTTTGCTTGTATGTAATTGAAAAAAAAAACTTTTTAAAAGAAAGATCAAAGGATAATTAATTAAAGCACCTGGAACATAATCTTCATAATTTTAACGATATTTTAAAAATAAAAAATGCACTTTATTATGAAAATAAGAGTTATAGCGTTCTTATTATTTTGTATCTAGCACTGGTACAGTGGTAAAACCAACCGAGTATAAAATCAGGGTCTTAAGTTCATGAAAACTATAACGATAGGCACGAGTTGACGTTAACGAAATTCGGATTTTTTATTGGATTAAGTGTTTTATGTCAATATTATCAAATCAGATGAAATACATAAACAAAACCGAAAAATTAGCTATTTTAATATTTAGTTTTTAATCACCTATTTATATCTATTTCTTAAAATTTATTACGAAAGCGAGAAATGAATATCTCTCTATACACAACCTGTTGACCCTCTCTATACACAACCTGTTTTGCGAGCAAGCGTTAGAGGATTAGTGTCCGAAAATTTTATCACAAAATTCAGGACTCATAGGATGATTAATGTCCTAAAATCCATACGGATTTTTCTCATTTGGATTGGCTCCTGTCAAAATTTGTGGAAGGTAAAGACGACCTATTTTAAAATTCGGTAGCATTCTGCACCATTGTGTGTATGTATATATATATATACAGTGGCTCCCAAAAGTGTTCGTATACTTACGATTTTCAATGAAATAGAGGTCTATCCATTGATTAAAATGAATATTTCAGAATGGGTATTTAATAATAAGATCTATAATCTATTCATAACAAAACTACATGAAATATTTTGAAAACATAGTAAAACTTTATTTTTAAGAAACCAATAATCCAAAAGTAACAAAAGTAACAAAAACTTTATCTCACAAAAGTCATCGTACACTTGTAAAAAATCTCTACATATTAGTAAATATTCTAATTTTTCGTTAAATTAATATTTAGTAGGATATCCTTTAGCATCCACAACAGCTTTTAAACGTCTGGGAATAGATTGCTTTAGTTCTTTTGTAATTTTTGCATCAATGTTCATCCACTCTTCCATCATAATTGTTTTTAGTTCGCTTTTCGTGTGAATGTCGTGTTTTCGGACTCGGACCTCCAGTTCTCTCCAAATATGTTCTATTGGGTTTAAATCTGGCGATTGAGGTGGTGTTTTCAAAACTTGTGGACAATTATAGAGACACCAGATGCGAACGTTGAGAGCCGTGTGCTTAGGATCGTTATCTTGATAAAAAAACAAAGTTGTTTCCAATACCCAAATTTTGAGCTGATAATTTTAAATTGTCTCTTAAAATAGTTATAAAAACAGCATGATTCATTATGCCATGAATAAATATTAAATTTCCTAGTTCCGATGCTGACATGCACCCCCACACAAGGATACCTCCACCGGCATGCTTAACTGTTCTTACTAAGTTCCTCATTTTTTTCTTCTCCATACAATTATACGCCCATCAGCACCAAAAATGTTCATCGGCAAATAAGACATTATTCCAATAGTTTTGGGGCTTATTTATCATTGATAGTGCGAAGGGAAGCCTAAACTTTCTGTTTTTCTCACTCACAAAAAATTTTCTATGGGCAGAACGCCCATGTAATCCAGCTGTTCTGAGAACTCGTCAAAAAATTTCAGGTGAAATTGAAGTAGAAAATGTTTCATTGAATTCTGCAGAAACTTTTACAGCACTCAAGCATGAATTTTTCACAAATTTTCTAATTATAAATCTCTGATCACGTTTTGTTAACTTTGCCGGGCGGTCTTTTCTTACCTTGTTTTCGATCCAATTTTCATCTTTAAAGCGTTTTTTTCACATACTGTACAGTAGAATGGGATAAATTAAGTAATTTAGCAATATTCCGAACTGATTTATCACTACTATGATGAAAAATAATCAATTTTCGAATGCTGTTTGTTGTTTCTTTACGACTACGAGCCATTTTTAAATAATAAATAGAATATTACGGAGTAGGGAAGCAAAAATTAAAGCCAAACTATATTTTAAATGCCACCACAATTCAAAAATAAAAATAAAGATAAAGCGCCAGACGATAATTTTAATTATGAATTTATCCGAAAATATTTCAGTTTACGATGACTTTTGTGAGATAAAGTTTTTGGTTACTTTTTGATTACTGGTTTCTTAAAAATAAAGTTTCACTATGTTTTCAAAATATTTCATGTAGTTTTGTTAAGAATAGACTTTAGATCTTATTATTAAATACCCATTCTGAAATATTCATTTTAATTAATGGATAGACCCCTATTTCATTGAAATTCGTAAGTGTACGAACACTTTTGGGAGCCACTGTATATGTGTGTGTGTGTATGTAGGATTCGTCTTAGTGTGAAGGAGTATTTGTACTAATTAAAGCAATAATCACTCCCGTTATATAACAATAACATTTTAATATAAACATTGTTAAAATTATAGTAGCGTCTACTTGGCGTCTTTATTCAACGAAAAAAGGCTTGGGCCTTTCCCTGCGCGTCTGACTCCGATACGTCCGAGAGCCCGTCTCCCCTTAGCAACAGCGAACCGTCTTTCATCCGAAAAATCTCTCCTCTACCAGAAAAAGGGGTTTGCTGGGATCGGGGTTCATCGCCCTCTTTGGCGTCTCGGCACTTCAGCTCTGGTGTCTGGAGTGGGGCAGTGAGGGGACCATTTCCCATATATATATATATATATATATATATATATATATATATATATATATATATATATATATATATATACATACATACATACATACATACATACATATATATATATATATATATATATATATATATATATATATATACGATTTCATATAAAACATATATATGAATATACTTAATTTTTAATTTGAGAGAAAGATAATTTTGATTGACGGAGAATTTTCTGCAATTTGAGAAACCTTTAGTTGGATGAGGGAAAAAAGAATTGACAGAAATAGCAAACTGCATTTTTTAAATATTGAGTGTAAAAGTTGTCAGAAAAAATAATGAAACATCTCCATCGTTAACCACTTATAATACGAAACCTTTGATAGAGGGTTTAGCGTCGGCTGTATTTTATAAAAGGTATCATATAACATTTTAACTGGAGTGATAGATCATGCAACTTCTGACAACCGTAAAAACCCTAACGAACGTTCTGAGAATATAGATGTCCGGATATTACGCCAAGTCTTTTCTCAGGAAGAAAGGAAAAAGGCTACTTCAAATAAAAGAGTTTCATCGTATAGACAAGTGTAGGGGAAATATCGGGCGTTTAGAATGTTAGAAATGTGAAGGAGGGTGGGGAATTGGAAAATTTTGGGGACGAGCCTTGTCGATTAGCCTCGAGACTAATAATCTCCCAGACGACATATTTTGAGGATGATGGGAAATGCAGTTTTTTTTAAATACATTTTACTAACATCTTACCATTTATTTTTTAAGGCAAGACATTTCTTTTGCACACATATTTATCTTTTCGCTTATTTATAAATTATATTTTTTATGGCACAAATTACTTTTACTGCTACGAACTTCTGTTACATATTTGCTAAAGGATCCATTATCGTTCTGCCCAAACGTCGTGCAAACTGTAACAGCTAGCGGACAGGCTCCGGTATCAAAAACAGGTAGTTTAACATGACGATCGGCACGCTCCTTAGGCAACGGAAGCTCACCCCCTTTGTGATGTGAAGCATCTTTTTCGTACTTCTTTATCTCATGGTGCATATACATTGGTGCAGAGTTCTCTGCCTGCAGACCCCCGACTCCTGTCATCACATTAGTCACGGTAACCCTACCCGTCCAAAGCGATGTGAATGAACACGTGTCTTCCAGATATTCCCCCATATAGAACACCCCATTCAAGCCCCCAAGGTCCCTTGTGTTTCTTGATCTAGTGTCCCCCGCCCCCACTGTCACCATTTGACCCCCGGGTCTTCTTTGATGCTATGTATCCGGACCACCAGAGGAGCGATCCACGCATATACAGAGTACAGAGTGAACATCAATCACTGGCACATGCAGAGAACTCTGCACCAATGTACATGCACTATCACAAGTTTGCAATAACCACCTCCTACCGCAATGTCAACTCCGAACCTCGAGACCGACATTCTACTAACAAAACGATCCTGACATCGTTAGGATGTGGTAATTCCATCACATTATTTTTCTTTTTCTTTCTAAGACCAACGATACTGTATATGTCGGCCTGGATATAGAGTCATTTATTTATTTATTTATTTTAGACGACTCAGATTTTTTTCTATCCACAGTGAATGTTTCCGAAACGTCTGACTAGCAGTAATAATTGTCCTTTTCAACGGCCGAAAGTCAAAGAACTAATCACCTACGACTTCAAAACTTGGGGCTAGATTTCTCATATACATTGGTGCATATACATTGGTGCAGAGTTCTCTGCCTGCAGACCCCCGACTCCTGTCATCACATTAGTCACGGTAACATTAGACACGGTATTTAGAACCACCCCCATTCCCGCCTCCAAGGTTTCTTTGATCTGGTGTCTCCCCCGACCCCTCTCGACACCATTTGACACGCTGACCCCCCGCCCTTTCTTTGATGCTATGTATCCGGGCCGCCAGAGGAGGTGATCCACGCATATACAGAGTACAGAGTGAACATAAATCACTGGATTCCCCAAGGCACAGGCAGAGTACTCTGCACCAATGTATATGCACCATAACATCTGATGTACCTCGCTATTGCTAGGAAGTATTATTTACACAGACACACAACCTACAGTAAGATATTTGTTGACCTTTTTCGCTTTTAAATTGAATGCTTATTCCTGTTAGAAAAGAACGAAATAAAACGTCGTAATAGAAACTCAAAGCTAAATCACTCCAAAAATCTGGAAACTTAACAAAGGATCCGGGTCGGCTAAGAAATAATAATAAGCTGATGAATATCCGGTTTTTTTTTTTTTTTCATTAAAAGTCCTCTTTTTTTCTGTCTCACTCTTTGAAGTAAAGTTCATTTTATTATAGACGTTACCACAATAATTTATAGTAATCAAAAGACAATCAAGAAGCCACTTGTGTTATATGATTATCTCTAAAAAGTATGAAAATACTAATTTAGAGGTAAGTTAAAAATGTGTTACTCATACAGTTAATAATGAAGGTAATTTACAGGAGGTAAGATAATATACCAGGTAACTCAAAGCTGGCCGACAAGGTATCCCACCAAGGTACAGAAAAAATTTCTTCATATTAAAAACTGCTCTTTAATTTTATCCCTGAAAGTTTTTATTTATTTTTTATTTATTTTTTCAAAAGTTGCCCTTTTCTGGCTCTGGCATCAAAACATCTTGCGGGTGGGCATTTTGTGCGTGTATAAATAGACAGTTTAGTACCCCCACTGCTGTTTAGAACAGAATGCTTTTTGGAGAGATAAAACTGGTCAGACCTGTTTGGGTATAGTAACAGAGGAGTCGGATACTCGTAGCAAGTAATTTCAATAGCCATGACTATTTATACTGAGTAAAGTAGTGCATTTTGTCCACTAGAAGATTGTGATGTCTATGGCTGAATGAACTTTTACTTGAATCAAATAGTACCACCGAAGTTGAAAAGAAAGAAAGCTATACATTATTTACTAACTTAAAATAAAATAAAGGTTTTTCGCATCGTTGTACAGCTAATGATATGTTTAAGGGAGGATTTCATCATACGTTAATAGATTTTTCTATGAAACCAGTTATCATAGTTAAGGGGACGGTTGACGTTAATTTTTTTTTTTTTTTACTTTTCATCATAGAGATGCGAAATCTTGTACATATATACATTTCACTATAAATATATAGAATACCTTAAAAGAAATTTCCAATCTCATTACAATTTTAAAATATTTTAAAAATTTAAAATTTATAACCAAAATTTTAAAATGCTCCTTGCGGAATAAATTTTGAGATATTTCCTCTATTTTACATTTTAATTACTTAAAACTGTATAACAAACAAATCTGTACATCGATTATTTAATCCCTTGAGTAGTTAATTTTTGAGAAATTTTTTTCTGAATTCCATCCCGATTTTCATCGAAATTTTGCTTTTTAATAAGTTATAAATCAAATTTAATTACCTTAATGAAGTCGAATTGTACAATGCATGCCAAGTTTTTTTTTTGTAAACAGTATCAGGATTCTTCCTTATCAATTTCATTAATTTTGAAGAAAAATTATTTCGCATGGAGCATTTAAAACATCGAAAAACCTTGAAAAATCTGTGTTGAGAAAAACGGATTTAAAGTTTATTACTACACTTACCCTTTATAAATTACTTCGTAGAAGCTTTATAAATGATTTTTGACTTGAAAAAACTATTTTCGTACTATTAATTTACAGAAATATATATATATATTTTACAATAACACAATCAATTTTACAATGACAAGATTTGCTCAAATAAAGGTCCACCGTCCCCTTAAACAGTTTGCATAGTTCCTATGCAAACTGTTGACTTTATAAAGCGCATTTTGTGCTTTATAATTATCGACTTAAAGATTTTGAAAGAACGTCGAACCTTGTCTAAAATTCTTTTACTTTACACTAACAATCATTATCTTTTCCTTGATGTTACAAATATAGTTTCCTTAATATTTTTAATTACTCATGATTATAAAAAAACGTATAATAATCATATTATGCTCTTGATGTGTTAGTTTGTGTTCTAATAGCATATTAACTATGAGATCTGCAATAGCTCAACCCATACAAATTTTTGGATGCTATTATTTATTTTGTGTCTCTAGAAATCTGTAGATAGGAATAATTCTACCAGGTATGTGCTGGTAAAATATTGACATCAGAATCATATTTAATTATTACTGAATGTTCAACCAAAATGCAAATTCATGGTAAAATTTTGATTATAAATTTATTTTAAATTACAAAATACTTAGTTTTGACAAGCAAAAGCATTTAACATGATTTTCTCTTTCTATGGTCTATTTTTTTTCCTACTTGCCTCTGTAGAAACGAACTGAAGAACTATAAGCTTCAACTCTCGCTAATTTAGTACAGTAAGAGTCAGTGATGCAACAGCTTAAACAAAAGAACTTTTTTGAACGGAAAATTTTGTAAAATATATTAGATTCTCAAAATTACCGCTTCTCCAACTTAGATAACATTTGTTACAGGAGGGTAAGAAAAATAAGCTTCAAGTTGTGCAACGGGTATTTTTTTTCTCTCTCAAAAATTACACTTTCTATAAAGAATATTTACAACTCCATAACCACTTTTGAGTCGCATAAATTTTTCAATATCTATTTGCGAGTGAATTTGAAGACAAAGAGAGACCACAATTTATGCTTTGTTAAAAAAAAAAAAATTCCATACAGGCCAACAGCACCTATTAGCGGCCGTGAATCCATTGAAGATGTTTTCTATAAACCTCAGTTGTGAAATACTGTGATTTACCCTTGAAAAGGGACTGAAAAGGAATTTTAATGGAGGTACGTTGCTGAAAAGATCGCTTGAACATTGACAAAGGAAACTCTGGATTTCGCAAACAGTGGTCATATAAGTTTAGATTTATGAATATCTTTGAAGAATCCAGACATTTAAAACGTTGATTTTACTTATGAATGAATGAAAGGAGTACGTGACTCAGGAAGTCTTAGGGCCTGTTCCCATAGGAGTCCGTTGCGTAGCGTTAAGGGAAAGATGACGTTGAGACGAAAATAAACCAATCACAGGCGTTAAAAATTTCATTGCTAATCGTTTGGAGGTTTGTCATTGGTTAAATATATTTCAATACTTTAACGCTCCGCAACGGACTCCTATGTGAAGAGGCCCTTATGCTGCGTTTGCATTCATGCACTCTGCTCTGCTGTGCCTTGGGAAATCCAGTGATTGATGTTCACTCCGTACTCTGTATATGCGTGGATCGCCTCCACTCGCGGTCCGGATGCAGAGTATCAAAGGAACCGGGGTCCGGGGGGTCAAATGGTGACAATGGGGGCGGGGGACACTAGATCAAGAAACACGAGGGACCTTGGGGGCTTACCGTGACTAATGTGACTAATGTTACCGTGACTAACGTGATGACAGGAGTGGGGGGTCTGCATGCAGAGAACTCTGCACCAGTGTATATGCACCATTAGATAGACGACGACCCCTGTCCTGCCCTCGTATTAGAATATGTGACAAGTTATACTCACTGCATTAGCAAACAGATGCATCTCTATAAAAAACTATGTATTACTAAGGATACGTAATTTTCGTATTTGCGAAATAGATGCGAATAAAGGCGAAATTTGCCGATATGAGCGAATAAATGTGAAAATTATTTTTTTACTACTTTTCGGCGAAAACTCGGTGATGAACAGTCTTTCAAGCGAAATTGGGTAATAATAGCAATAATTGATTAACATAATTGCTTAAGTAAAACCATCCGCGGTCTTTAACCTTTTCCTTACGGTGTGGGATAGCATGTATCCCAAGAATACGGGCCCAAGAATGAATATATATATATATATGTATATATATATATATATATATATATATATATATATATATATATATATACATACATATATATATATATATATATATATATATATATATATACATACATATATATATATATATATATATATATATATACATACATATATATATATATATATATATATATATATATATATATATATATATATATATATATACATACATATATATATATATATATATATATATATATATATATATATACATATATATATATATATATATATATATATATATACATACATATATATATATATATATATATATATATATATATACATACATATATATATATATATATATATATATATATATATATATATATATATATATATACATACATATATATATATATATATATATATATATATATATATATACATACATATATATATATATATATATATATATATATATACATACATATATATATATATATATATATATATATATATACATACATATATATATATATATATATATATATATATATATATATATATATATATATATATATATATATACATACATATATATATATATATATATATATATATATATATATACATACATAAATATATATACATACATATATATATATATATATATATATATATATATATATACATACATACATATATATATATACATACATATATATATATATATATATATATATATATATACATACATATATATATATATATATATATATATATATATATATATATATATATATATATATATACATACATATATATATATATATATATATATATATATATATATATATATATATATATATATATATATATACATACATACATATATATATATATATATATATATATATATATATATATATATATATATATATATACATACATATATATATATATATATATATATATATATATATATATATATATATATATATATATATATATATACATACATATATGCAGGTATGTATTTACATATATATATATATATAATCCCCTGAATGTTCGTTCTTACAAAGGGGTTACGAAATTTCCCGTTCTAAACAGGGAATCGGAAAAATAGGCCCCGTAGGCTAAAGGTTAACAGAGAGATCTCCCTCTCCCTCGGATTTGCTCCGAATTTCACCCGGACAGTTTGTCCGTACCGGAGTCGAACCTAAAAATCTAACTGTAAAAATCAACCATCAAGTTTTGTGGAACAATTTAGAAGATTTAAGAACGCCTCTTGAGCGCAAAAATCAAGTGTTTTTCAGTTACTTCCAGTAGTCAACCAAGAGACTCCTGTTGATGTTATACAAATTTTAATTGCAAAGGGAATGCTGCTACCTTAACTTTGCAAAGTCTCTATAATCCCGTTAACAGAGTAAATGCTGAGATGAGATATTTTAGTATTACAACATAGTAATTAATGACAGAAGGCAAAGACTTAAGGAACTTAATATGGAGACTACTAACCAAGCTTTTTGTACCAAGAGCTTTTAACCAAGATTTTTGATACTTACCTATCAAAGTAAGTAAAATTGCAATTTTTTTTAATAAATGCAAAATTTTTGATTTTATATACATATTTTTTCGAATAAATGCGAAATTTTATAATTGCGAAATTTCGTTATTTTTTATGCGAAATTTACGTATCCCTATGTATTACTGTAAAATAGAAAGCGGTGATCAGCGTATGGTACTTTAGGTTTTAATTTTGGACGTACAATACTAGTTAGTTTTATAAGAGTCTCAAATTTCCAGAATAGACTGAGTACGAAATATGGAAGGGAGATTCATTAACAGATACATGCTGAATAATGTCCTGTTTCTCAAATGCTGAATTTCATGTCGAAATATAAATTATAGATGCAAAATTTTGAAACTAAAATTCAATTTGCCTAAAAAAAATAATGTATGCTTTTATCATAGCTGGGGCTTTGCACAGTCTTGATCACGTTAACTTTCTACTGTTGTCTTTATTCAGTAAGTTACATTGCATTTCCTCCGTTAAACAATTTCCAGGGATTTATGTGACGTTAGAGCACTACATTTCCAAAGAGCTGTTCTTGATTTTAGAATATTAAGATTCATCATCAAATAGGAAATTCGGTAAAATTCGACAGCTCCTAAGACCTTTAAGCTCTATGGATTTCAAAAGATCAGTTCTTTATTTAAGAATATTAGGATCCTTCACCAAATAGGGAAGTTCGTTGAAATTCTATAGCTCCTAAGACCTTCAAGCTCTATGGATTTCAAAAGATCAGTTCTTGATTTAAGAATATTAGGATCCTTCACCAAATAGGGAAGTTCGTTGAAATTCTACAGCTTCTAGGACCCTCAAGCTCTATGGATTTCAAAAGATTAGTTCTTGATTTAAGAATATTAGGATCCTTCACAAAATAGGGAAGTTCGTTGAAATTCTACAGCTCCTAAGACCTTCAAGCTCTATGGATTTCAAAAGATCAGTTCTTGATTTAAGAATATTAGGATCCTTCACCAAATAGGGAAGTTCGTTGAAATTCTACAGCTTCTAGGACCCTCAAGCTCTATGGATTTCAAAAGATTAGTTCTTGATTTAAGAATATTAGGATCCTTCACAAAATAGGGAAGTTCGTTGAAATTCTACAGCTCCTAAGACCTTCAAGCTCTATGGATTTCAAAAGATCAGTTCTTGATTTAAGAATATTAGGATCCTTCACCAAATAGGGAAGTTCGTTGAAATTCTACAGCTCCTAAGACCTTTAAGCTCTATGGATTTCAAAAGATCAGTTCTTGATTTAAGAATATTAGGATCCTTCACCAAATAGGGAAGTTCGTTGAAATTCTACAGCTCCTAAGACCTTCAAGCTCTATGGATTTCAAAAGATCAGTTCTTGATTTAAGAATATTAGGATCCTTCACCAAATAGGGAAGTTCGTTGAAATTCTACAGCTCCTAAGACCTTCACGCTCGATGGATTTCAAAAGATCAGTTCTTGATTTAAGAATATTAGGATCCTTCACCAAATAGGGAAGTTCGTTGAAATTCTACAGCTTCTAGGACCCTCAAGCTCCAGGGATTTCAAATACTCTACCTTTTATGCCAGAATATCAATGAATTCGACCTCCTATAGATGTGTAAACCAGTCGTTCGGAAAAAGATCCATGTCTTTCTCGAATATTCACCGACTTTGTAGAGCTGAGCGGGCCATAAATGAAGGCGAAATCAACAAGCACCTACTGACGTTTTAATCCCTTCGGTGGGAACATCTGTCTCTCAGGCAGCCATGGTTTCTTTATTCAACGCTGGGCCCCTCACCCTTCGACCTTGGGTGAGTCTACACATCCTTCAGTCACACATCTTGTGTTCAGTGTGGAAGGGTGATTCGTGACACCAGCCTTCTATGGTTCAGGTAAAAATTAAATTAATCAGAGCAAAAGTTAAAAATCCCAATCCCGATCACTCGTTTGACTAACTAAATAACAAAAATAACCGTAATATAACCTGTGATAGGGGCTTGTGGCGGCCCTGTGGTACAGCGCGCTGGTTTTCGGTGCTGAGGGGGCTCAGATCGAATCCCAGCGTTGCGCCACGAAAAATGCCTCCGTTAGGGGGTAATGCTGTCCACCTATACGGTGCCCTCATCATAAAATGGACAGCAAAAACTGCGGCGTAGTTCAGGCGAATGTTTCATTACAAGTGCCTCCGCATTGGTTAAAAAAACACCTGTGATAATTGGTTTTGTTCAATGGAAGCTGGTCAAGAACTAAGCAGAAATGGTTGGACGATTGTGGCTACCATGAAATGTAATAAACCAGAAATACCCTCGGATTCTAGTTAGCAATACCTGAAAAAGAGATATTCCATTGTAGCGTACTGGAAATATGGTCTTATTTTTTCCCGAGACTCCACAAGAGCTTGAAACACAGCTGCGTATTTTTCAAGGAATGTGTTGCTCGGTTCCACCAGTTCGGAACACGTGGGGGGATTCTTAACCTTTCTGCAATGTAATAAAGTTCGGCGTCTAAGAAGAGCTGTCAGCCGATAATCTGCGGCCCCTCCACCCTTTCTGAAAATCCAGACATTGGGGAGAGACGCTAGAGAACGCGGCCTGAGCGGATGTGTGCTTTAGGCTCCGTACGTTGTGAATCTGCACGGGATTTTTAAATTGAATATGTTGCACTGTTTAAATGTTAATTATTTTTGTTAATAAATTGTTAAGTTTTTGTTTTAAAAATTTGGCCTTCGCTTTTAATTAGAACTCTGTCTTTCTTTGTTATGGATCCCATGGTAGTAATTTTTAGCAACGCCTCAGAGAGAATAGCCTTACCTACTTGTTGTGACGCTACACCATCTATATCTGCCCTCCAGGCAGCTGTTCCCTATAAGACTGAAAAGAAACATGTTTCCACCGAAGGGTAATACGCTGGAGGTTCACGTGAAATTAGTCAATCCAGCCTGTATATTCAAGCTTGCTGTTAATCTTTTTAAGGCTGTGATAGTCTAAGTGGTAAACGACGATTCAACTTAATCCGGACTACTGACTTTTTTCAAATTTTCAAATCCTGTAATGATATTTTAAAGATGTCAATAAACTCACAGCTGGGTCTCCCTTTAACAAAGGTCCGTCGTTTAACCTGAAAACGCCGTTATGAAGAAAGTTCGTTAAACAGAAATCAACTAAGTTGTGGAATTTTAATCTAGTGCAAGGAAAAAATGTTGAAAAGACTAAACTAAGCTACTGTTTAGAGTGTAAGACACATCAGTTGTTCAAGTAAATTCATTCTTCATTAAATAATAATTATTTTGGAAATAAACCTAAATTGTAAAAATAAGACCCATTTCGAAAAATGCAAATCTAACAAACTGTATGAGAATTAGAAAAGGAAATGTTTAATAATGAATTACCAAAAGTAAACAGAAACATCTAAGACTTGTGTAGTTTCTGAAAGTTCAAATGTTGAATTACAAAGATTACCACTTTTTTGCATTCTTTAAGAATTTTTAAACTGTAAACAATACGCAATTATTCCATGTACAGATTTCTTATCAAAAATTATTTTCAGAAAAATCTTTTTCTTTTCTAAAGATCGCCACAATTTAGAAGTAATACTTTTTCAAAACATTTATACCCGCTGAATTATGTTGAGTGTTTTTATCATTTCTTACTGAACGACTTTCTTAACTGTTTCTTTTTATTATAATCTTTGTTGTGGTTTGTGCCCTAAAACCTTTTATACTACTCCTTAAGATGTCGTATTCCATAGAATTGTCAGCAATAACAATCATCATCATCTTCATAATCAGAGCTTTTACTGTCTTTAACACTTCCCTTATTTTTAAAAGGCTATCATCTTTCAGATATAGATGTTCAAAAGACCCACTTGCTTAAAAAATATTTTAATTTTTTTTTATAAATTTCTAACACGGTAGGCGATATAGGCAAAGTCTTTTTTCCAGAAACATATATACCTAAGTAAGAGAAAAGGTAGGCAATTAAACAGAAAAATTAAAAAACATACAAAACAAGTACAGAAAGCATCCAAACATACAAGCCAGGTGATGGCCGAATGACTAGGGCGCTGGCGTTCGGTTCAGATCCTGTGGGTTCGAGTCCCACTGTTGGCATGGATGTTTGTAGCCTTTCGGAATCGGCTTTAAACTGTAGGTTCCGGTCTAATTAGCCTTCGTGTAGCAAAAAGTTGACCGCAGCGCCCCAAACCAAATCAAATATACAAACAAAATAGAAGATTAAAAAAACAATTAGGATAATTGTTTGGAAGCCAGCAAGTTTCTTGCAATCCAATAGTTTTTATCATGCATTGTTGCTGTAGTAAGAGCAGAACAGTGGTCCAAAAAGGCGTTATTTAGCTCTACGTTGCAGAGTAGGCAAGTAGAGGTGCCGATAATTTCAGTGCAATCCAAGTGAGCAAGGAGGCAGCCGTGGCCATCCTAAATTCAGCAACTGCCACATCTCTTGGGTGATATGGTAACTGAGAGAGGGGCTTTTTCAATGGCTTATCTTTAGGTCTTTCTTATGGTCTTGAAGATATCCCTCTGCGCAATGTACTACGCATGGGAGACGAAATCTCGCGAAAAGCCACAAAAGGTGTACGTTGAATCACTGAAAACAGCCGTCCTCATTGTTTTGTGGTTAGCATCACGAGCTACCAAGGAATGGGGTTCGAATCCCGACTAAGACTTTGGAGTTTCTGTTTTGTACCCTCATCGGCTGCAATTTGGTTCACCTACTATTTGCTGTTTCTACGATAAAGTAGCCAAAGAAATTTCGCGGTGTGGACGAATGCCGTCAAGATAAGCTCCTTGAAAACTGTAAAGTAAAACTTTTGGCAGTCGAACATGGTTATAAAAACTTAATTTGTATTTGTCCGAAAATAAAAGTTTGTTACGTAGAATAAGCATGAATTAATTTACTTGTAAATGCTCTTAAAAGTTCAGAGTTCTGCAGGAAAAATTCGTCTCCGGAGACTTCTTTCAATGAAAAAAAGAGACTTCTTTCAATGGAAATACATTATATGGGAACTAAAACTTATTTTAAATTCCTAAGTCTGAGCAATTAAGGCATCTCATATACACGATGAAGGGGTTTGTATTTTATTTTTAAAATAAATCATCATTTGAAATTCCCCCAACCATCGATATAATTCGGTACCAGATGAGTCAGAAAGAATCGAATAGCCATAAATACCAAATAGTCTGGTAACCAGTGAAAATGATAATGACGCACGGTGTCACGGTTTATTCATACATTTTCTTCTAACTCTATCTACGAGATGAATATTAACTCGAGTTTTTGCTTGCTGCTCGTTTTGTTTTTAGTTTACAACAAAGTTTACTCTTTGTGGTAACAGCTCATATAATTTTCACCTTCTGAACAGTATTTTCAGGAAGGTGTGCATTATTCCAGCACGTTTCGCAGATTACTTATATCTATCTGTCTGTACTGACTGACCGGAACTCAACGCTGGCCGAAACAGAAATCCTTGAGATAGCAGGAGCGTGACTCTTTTCTCCTTCGCTTCTAAGTAATTCCGTAAATTTAGTACCAAAATTACAGCTTTTGGCCATAATAATGCTATAGATGCATCAAGCAGATTGGAACTTTCAGAGAACAGGATCAACAAATGTGACACTGCAAAAACGCCATATATATAAATTCGCAGATAATGGGAGTTTCACTGATGACAAAAGTCATCAGTCACTGTCAGGGCTATTCGCTTAGTTGGAGAGTGGCAACTCCCACTTATTTTACATTGACCGTGTACGTGCGCGTTCTCGAAAGAGTGATTAGTGATTCCAGACTTTAAATGCGTACTATCACATCTGTTGTTTTTAATTCCTTTATCCGGATACAACGAAAACTGAAGCTCGGTGTCTATCTCTCATTTAGTTATTTTATTTTTGTTTTGAACTCCCCCAGCCACAATTTCAGACAACCAGAAGAGAAATAACTTTGATAGATTAAAAAAAAAAAGAAAAATCACACACCTTGAGAATAAACACGAAGTTCGTTTCGGTTCTGAGAAATCTACAGTAATGTTCGAAATGTTTGGGTTAAACTGGCGATCGTAAACACGAGAAAATTAGACAGTCTGGATGGAAAATTATCTTTTTCGAAGAAAGTGATGCCAGCTTGTAGTGGAAAAAGGAAAGAAAAAGTTAATTTTTATTCCCTTTATTTTTAGTTCGCATGATACTGTAATACACTTTTCTTCTTTTGTGAGGGAAACACGATTGAATAGTTCTGATGAATTTTTAATGGTTTCATAAGACATTATCCCATGTTTACTTAAAATTTATTCTATAATTTAAACGTGATAAAACTGAAAAAGAGACAATATCCTTTAGCTGTTTTGGAGAATTGTTTGTCCGAGTGCGGTAGGGAATGTTTACAAAACTTCAAAGACGAGATGAAAAAAAAAATAAGATTTTTGCTATAAAAAGTGCAAGTAAAAACTAAGTAATTATTATAGGAATACATTATGTTTGTTTGCCAATGAAAACAATCTCACATTCTAGGAATAGATTTAAGAAGGCTTACTAAATGCTACCCAATTCCTTCCGAATGAAGGGCTTGAAATAATTTCTTATGGATGTTTTTTTTATGTTGGATGAGTCATTTATAACTCTTTCCTATAAATACAGAAAATTTTACTCCTTGAAGTTTCCAGGGTGAAAAATTCGTCATTTCACCGATGACTGAGGCAGTTTCATAAATGTGCTTGTAAAATATTTCAAAACATTGCGGCATTGATGACATCTTGTAGTCGCTTCAACAGTTTATGTATGCACCTATCTTTCGATATATCATAAACTAGCTGAAAACTCGCACTTCGCTACGGAGTACATTCAAATTAAATACAACGGTAAATCTATGCAATTAATGCCAATATATATATATATATATATATATATATAATAAATACGACGATCAATGTATACAATTGATGTAAAAAAAATATATACAGTGATTTCCGCTTATAAGAATCACGTTTGTTATTACTGTTTTTGATTCTTATAAGCGGTTGATTCTTATAACCGAAATTTAGGTTTTTGGACAGGAACACACACACCTATGTATACATATATTAGATAATTTACCATAAAATACTCTTTAATTTACATGAACTATCTTTTATTAAAATTATTTTTTATAGTTTTAAAAATAAATCTTAATTTTTAGACCTATAAGTAGATACACATGATTATAGTAAGAGAAGAAAAAAATACAATATTTGTTACACATTACAACATACCTGCTTAACAGTTTTAACATTTCAACTACAGGAAGGGAGCAAGAAAAAGTTTTCTACGGTAGTTTGACGTAATGAAGTTTTCAGAAGGCTGTTTATACTTCTTTCAATACTTATAGTCTCAGACGAAGATTTACTCGGACGGGTAAAGTTGCCCACGGTTCAAGCTAATAGGACAGTGTTGTGATAAAGCGTTTAAGGGGAAACTATTATGTTATGTCTAATAAAGAAAGGGGTGAATTTTACGACTATATTCCATCCCATCTTATCAATTTTTCTTAAAAAAAAAAGAAAGAACTTCGTGCCTTTTGAGGGTTTAAGTAGCTTTTTTGGAAAAATGAAAGGAAAGCGAAGAGTGTAAACTGATTCTTGAAACCGGTGGATTGATTCTTTAAAGCGAAAATTTTAACATGGAAATAATTCATTTGTTTTTGTTTTCGCGATATTGATTCTTATAAACAGTTGATTCTTATAACCAGTAATCACTATAAGCGGTGGTTACTGTATTTATAAAAAAATCTCAGGGGATATTTTTATAGACAAAATAATGTAGAAGAAAATATTAAAATTTAATGTAATAGGACATACTAAAAAATGTAGTACAGTTAATATAGTACAGTTTGAGGAACATAATATCTTTTATGTATTTTAATATTTTTTTTGGATAATGTCCAATCGTCTGCCGCATTCGCAAGAAAAAAAATATTTTTTCTGTCTATTTAGTTGTTATACACGTGACGATAAATTTATTTAAAATACCAGAAAAAAAAATCACGTGATCAGCATTTAATAAATTAAATTCTAAAAATTAATCTTTAAAAATTCACCAAAAATCAGAAAATGGAGGTAAAGATTCGAAAAAGATTTCATTTTAAAGGAATTTTTATGATCTTTCTCGTGATATAAATTTTATAACCCTCATTATTATTTTAAATGCAAACTTAAAAAAAGTTGCAAAAACAGATTAAAAATTTTATTTTAAAAGAATCTCAGAAGAATTTTTCAAAAATCTTTCTTAGTGCACCCCTACACTATAAGAAGAATCGCCATACAAAATTTCAGCCCTTCAGGTCCAGCGGTCAGTGAGTCAGTCAGTTACGGAACTGTTTTATATATATATAGATAAACATATCAATATCGGTCCTTATAGAAGGAGATTTAAAAAAAAATTAAAATTACAGTTTTAGAATTCTAAAAGATGAAGTCATATAAAGTTTAGCAGTTTAAGATTTTGAGTAGTAACATTTTTGCACGTTATGTTCGTAATTACCTCTTGTCCATCATAGAATACAATGCCAAGAAAATTTGGGTAACTTTCTGTTTGTGCTCTACTTGTTAATTTTTGGATACTTGACTACCATACTAAAAATACATTTCCTTGTGTTCACGATACCTGGGTTGAAATTGTTGGCTTCTACGACGGCTTACGTTCCCCGTGGCTTACAGCAACTTATACATTTCGAAAATCATATCTGCGTCATACTTTGGCAAATGTCTTAATTTGAGTAAATAAGGACATCCGGCTGGCTGGACATGGACTTTATTACACAGGACATCTTGACATAAAATAAACATATACAATGCACGATCACATGTATTAAGAACACATACAGTTATCACATAGTTACAGGCACACAGAATTACATTGCTAACACCAACTACTTCGACACTTATACTTACTGTGGTAGTTAAGGCGATTCTCTCTGAGGCATTTTGAAGAAATTTCACAACTATTGATCCATACCAAGAAAGACAGAGTTCTAATTAACAAACGAACGCCAACCTTTTAAAACAAAAAAACTTAACAATTTATTAACAAAAAAAATTAACATTTAAACAGTGAAACATATTCAATTAAAACCCCGTGCATATTCACAACATACGGAGCCGAAACACACATCCGCACCGCCCGCGTTCTCAAGCGTCTCTCCCCAATGTCTGGATTTTCAAAAGGGGAGGAGGGGCCGGCAGATTATCGGCTGACAGCTCTTCTTAGACGCCGAACTTTATTACATCGCCGAAACGTTAAGATGACAGCTTTAGTGGCTGCATCTGTGAGGAAAACGGTTTGTAATCCCCCCACGTGTTCCGAACTGGTGGAACCGAACAACACATTCCTTGAAAAACACGCAGCTGTGTTTCAAGCCCTTGTGGGGTCTCGGGAAAAAATAAGACCCTATTTACAGTACGCTACACTACACTCATTGTTTCATCCGGGACTCTCCTTTCGCTCTGCATTCCGATGAGTCTATTATCAGTACTCGGGAGGTGGGAGAAAGGCTAGGGTCAGCAGGGACAAAAATTATATTTGTTACAATGTTTTTTAAAATTTTTTTTTAACATGTAGGTTGAGTAAAGTATTCTACACAGCCTAAGAACTATCAATGAAACTTAAAGACATTACCTGGATCTGTAAGCATTGTATCTTTCCTTATATTTCAAAGGTTGAAATGATGTATATGCTGTTACTAGCTGAGTACCAGTGCATCGCTACGGAGTATATTCAAATTAAATACAACCGTCAATGTATTCAATTAATGCCAAAAGGAACAAAAAATATATTTATAAAAAAATCGTAATGGCTATTTTTATAGACAAAATAATGTAGAGGAAAATTTTCAAATTAAATACAACGGCCAATGTATGCAATTAATTTGTATGTTTAATATCCATAAAACATACTATAGTGGTACCTCGACGTACGAGTGTCTCGACTTACAAGTTTTACGAGATACGAGCATTCTCTCGGTAGATTTTTTGCTTCGAGTTACGAGCTAAAATTCGGGTTACGAGCAAGCTTCAGATATCTCACCGCTAGTTTGAGCAGCGAATGTAATGTTACGTACTCATCAAATGAGAACACAAGAAGCACATAATATTTACAACCTTTATGTACAATTATTATACAACTGTATACATATTATTCTGAGACTACTATCCAGTCTTAAACCGAGAGATTAACACTCAACAATTACCACCCGGGGCAGCTTGCTCTGCCCAAACTTGAGTCGCCCTCTAAAAAAGAACAGCGCCCAACCTCTCTCACCTAGAGATAGCTTCAATTCCCTCCCCCACACTGGAACTCCCCATGGGGTCTAAGGGATGACCTTGGTCCTAGGATCGCAAGCCCTCCCTCTTCTACGGATTCTGAGAAAACGGTCTTCGGATTCTTAGAAAGAAGAATCTGGACATTACAGCCACAGTGAACGATGCAACAATCGCCCAGCTTCCGTGTCTCACTCGTTCACTTTAAGAGAGTAACTGGTAATAAAAGCGAAAGTGAGTAAAGCGGGGCGAAAAGGTCAAAAATCAGCAAATAAGATTTAATTTTTCAGTTCAGCCTTTCTACTCCTCTTCCATCAGCATCTTCAAGTCTGATCTCCAAGGTAAATGTTGTACATTACACTTAATAAAACAAATTTATTGCAGTACATTCTATTGTACTGCGTTTTTATACAATGTTCGTCGTTTATAAGCACATTTTTCTTATTTAAAAAATGTAACAAAAAATTGAGGTGTTTTGGGGGAGCTGGGAACGAATTACTGGCATTTCCATTCATTTCAATGTGGTAAATTGATTCGAGATACGAGTATTTCGAGTTACGAGCTCCGTCATGGAACGAATTAAACTCGTAAATCGAGGTACCACTGTATTTTGAATTAAATTCTTAAAAAAACTTCCGTCTCAATTAGTCTAGTAGTTAAATTATATCTTTTACCGTATTTCAATATTTTCTTTTGTCAAATTATTTCGTTGTTATGCACGTGACGCAAAATTAATTTAAAGTATCACGAAAAGAAAAGAAACCACGTGATCAGCATTTAATAAATTAAATTCTAAAAATTAATCTTTAAAAATTTACCAAAAATCAAAAAATGAAGGTAAAAATTCGAAAAAGATTTCATTTTAAAGGAATTTTTATGATCTTTCTTGTGATATAAATTATATAACCCTCAGATTATTATTTTAAATGCGAACTTAAAAAAAGTTGTAAAAACAGCTTAAAAATTTTATTTTAAAAGAATCTCAGAAGAATTTTTCAAAAATCTTTCATAGTGCACCCCTATACTATAAGAAAAATAGCCATGCAAAATTTCAGCCCTTCAGGTCCAGCGTTTGGTCTGTGAGTTATATGTCAGTCAGTCAGTCCGTTACGGAACTGTTTTATAATATAGATTATCACATGGAAGAGACCACCGTGTCTTTATTTCAGTGTTAAAATTGATTCATTCTAAATGCTCATTTTGTGCTATTACTACATAAATGAGGCTCGATGTATAGCAAACAGAATTTTCATTATTCTACTTCACCAGGTTTTTCAACCTGAGAATTAGTTGTAAACACGTGTAAGAATGTTTTAACTCTAACAAAACTACACTGGTGAAATAAATTAAAAGAATTTGCATATTTTATCGAATTTCATGAAAAGAACTGAACTGAATGTAAAACCACTGCTTCTACACAAAAATGCAAATCTTGTACGTCAAATACGTAAGCGTAGACGTGTGTGTAGACGGAGCCAGTAGATAAACAGGCTTTATAAGCGCGCGTAAGTTAAGACGCATTTCGTTCGCTAGCACACCTCGGCGAATTTCTTGGTGTTATTTTGCAGCAATCGGTTAATTTCAAATTGTAACAGTAAAAATGAGTAACCACCAACGTTTAGATGATGGAATGAGGTGGAAAATTGTGGGGAGGCTAGAAACAAGCCAATCTCAAGTCCAAATTTGTAGAGAGTTCAATTTAACGCCCAGCGTCGTGTGTAACTTATGGAAACAGTTCCAGGATACCGGATCCATCGAGAGAAAGCCTGGGCAAGGTCGTCCAAGAGCCACGACGACCAGAGAAGATCGCCATTTGTCGATTATAGCGAGGTGTAACAAGAGTGCTACAGCTTCTCAGCTCTCTCGTGACTTGTATGCAGCCACAGGAACCCGTGTATCAAGGGTGACTGTTTCCAAAAGACTTCATGAGAGAGGGTTGTTTGCAAGAAGACCTGCTGTTTGCGTCCCGCTCACTTCTACGAACAGGAGAATCTGTTTATCATGGTGAGCATAGAGATTGGAGTATGGATCAATGGGCGACTGTTCTCTTCACTGATGAGTCCCGGTTCAGCGTAAACACCGATTCTCGCCGTACGTTCATATGGAGAGAACCAGGGAGCCGCTACCTACCCTCCAATGTCCACGAAATCGACCATTATGGCAGAGGAGGTTTAATGGTCTGGGCAGGCATCATGTTGGATGGTCGCACACCTCTCCATGTCTTTGAAAGAGGCACTGTGACTGGTGTGAGGTATAGGGTAGAGGTCTTGGAGCCCTATGTTCACCTTTTCAGGGGTGCAGTTGGCCCTGAGTTCATTTTAATGGACGATAACGCGAGGCCACACAGAGCTCTTCTGGTCGACGAATTTCTAGAGAGTGAGGATATTCGCCGGATGGATTGGCCAGCCAGATATCCAGACCTTAACCCTATAGAGCATGTCTGGGGCGCTCTGGGGAGGGCAATTGCAATTCGCAACCTCCCTCCGTGAACCATCCAGGGAATGAAAACAGCGTTGCTGAACGAGTGGAACCAATTGCCACAGGAAATGATAAACTGCCTTATTTCAAGTATGAAATCACGCTGCGAGACCTGTATATCTGTAAGAGGGTATAATACCCCCTATTAACCCATTTTTTTGTTTATTCTGCAACCGCTGTTTCATACCTTCCGACCCCCAACGAGTGTTACGCACGATCATGCGTGTGTATTACAATTATTGAATGTTTATTTGTTTTGTATTGTATCAATGTATGTACATATCAAATTTCATTAAAATCGGTACAGTAGTTCTAGAGATAATCGACCAAATCTGCAAATTCTCTTAATTTCTTACACCAGTGTACTTTCTACAACTACCGATAATGTAATGCCCCTCAATTTTCTTTGTATCCTTCAGTGAAGTATAAGTTAAGTGATGGGATGAAATTCTGAACATAGTTTGAACCAGTCTGAAAAATAACCAACAATGCAGCAATGAGTTGTGGTTTTGCAGCTAATTTCACGGTGTTTTCCTTCATCAGACAAAGCCTACTTTTTTCACGGAGTGATAAAATACCTCCATCAGCTTGATTCTGCCGTTCAACAAAAATTGCTTGCGTTCTGGATGGTTTGGTTTGGAGCTCTACGGTTTTTGCTACATGCGGGCTAATTAGACCGGGTCCTACGCGTTCTGGATGGGCGTTTTTTTCTTCTTTCTGTCTTAACTATCTTAAGCTGACGAAGAAAATCTTAATGAGGAAGAAGAATGACGAAGAAAAAATGATCGAAGAAAATGACGAAGAAAATCTTAAATTTGTTATTAGATGCTCGAAGATGTGTAAACAATTTGATTGTTGTTTTGATTTGTTAAAACTAACATATTTTGTTTGTGCCAGACTCGCGTAAGACATTCTTAATTGGGACTGAATTAAGGTGAGTGACAGGACCATCAATAAGCTCAAAAGAACACAAACAGGTGGCGAAGTGGAATGCACCTTTGAAAGCGACCAATAATAGGTGATGTGGACACTTCATTTAGAATGATTAGCAAAGGCCGTTAAAGGTATTCAACAAAGCGAAAAGCCGACGGCGGTGAAATCGCCGTAGGTGGCCTTACAAAGGAAACCGGACATAAAAAGGAACCGGAAGACGGGGGTCGGAGACGTGGAAAGATCTAGATTGTTCCAGAAAAACAGACAGGAAAAGGGATAAATAGAGGAGACCGCGAGAAAAAGATAGATTAGGCTTGGACTTTTGGCATAAACGACGCGAGTGAGGTGCAGGATGAAGAGACAGGGTCTCTATATCGAACTGATTTATGAACTCCGCGACCCTTAGTCGATGTATGATGGTTCTAAGGAACGAAACGAATGTATATATTAACCGATGTAAACAGTGCATAATAACCAAGATGTAAATAAGAGCCATTTCTCCAGTTATGAATAGCTCTACGAGACATTTATTTAACGGATCACGACGATCAAGGTTAACAGTTTGTTTGTTTATTTTGATTTTTTTTGAGCATCCAGCTAGTTAGTCAATGTTTAACGCCAAAGGCAAATTTTAACCTCACATCTTTCCTCCTCCCTTACTTCATTTGTAGAATATCTTGTAGCGTCATGAAAGTATGGGGTTATTTTTCCCGAGACCTCACAGGGTGCACGACACACAGCTGCGTGCTTATCGGAATACCATTTTCCAGTTCCCATAGTTTTGAAACACGTGTGTGGATCCCGAACGGATAAAAAAAAAAGATTCCAGCAAATGCCGCCAGAATTTTTAGCCTGAAAGTTAAGTCCAGGCATATCGGTTTCCCCAGCAAGCTGTGGGGATATCTGTTTTAAAAAACAGAAGCGTCTCTCATCGCCTCGTAAAACTGTCTTTCTTAGCAATAGCTCAATGCGAGTTTGACACTGCAGTGCAATAAAGATGGCCGAACTATGCGTCGATAAGAAGAACTGTCACCAACAAATCTGCTGGCCCCCGCTCTGGAAAACAGACGCATTTCGAGGAATTGGGATGGACGCCGACAAAGAAAGGACCTCGAGATATAGTCAGAGATTTGGAGATATTTAAACAGACACCTCATGAAACGGCCGGCGAGGCGGACGTGTTTTTTAAGATCATGTATTGAGACTAACAGAGTCTTGGAGCGTGCTTCTAAATCTGCACTTAAGTTGAAATTCATTTAATTATGCTGTACTTGTTTAATGTTAATTTTCTTTGTTATTAAATTGTTGTTAAATTTTTGCTTTAAGATGTGGCTTTATCATTTACAATTAGGATTCTGTCTTTCTTGGTCCCGAACTTAGTAATTTTTAAAAAGCCTCAGAGAATAGCCTACCTACCTACGACGTCACAATCTGGACAGGTTGTTCGTTTGTAGTTTTTCTCGGGCCTTATAGTTAGCTACCAGCCGATAGATACAGTAAAGTTTATCTCATGAATTTTTATAGTTTCTATGGAGATGCTCGACTTCTAAATCGATTGGTTTTTAGAAGTTTTTTAGGTATTTTTTAAAACTGTACTTCAAAAAGTACCTGAATGTGATAGAGAGATATGAAAATACAATTATTGGTTACAACTGCCGACAATATTTTTACTTGACTTGCAATCTTTTAAAAACAATGGGACTGTTACTTTTCTTTTTCCTCGGCATAGACCCTTACAAAGCCATACTGCAGAGTTCGCTTCGATTTTTCTAAAAGTGAAATATTTTTACAGAAAAAATTTTTTTTCTCTCTTTTTTTTTCCAATGCGGAGGCACTTGTCGTCAAACATTCGCCTATACTACGCCGCAATTTTACTGCCCATTTTATTGTGGGGACACCATATAGGCGGACAGCATTACCCCCTATGAAGGGACGACACGAGCGGAGGCATTTTTCGTGGTGCGATGCCAGGATTTGATCCGAGCACCCTCAGCCCCGAAAACCAGCGCGCTGTACCACTGGGCCGCCACAAGCCCTTTTACAGTAAACATGAAATTACTCTTTCAGCGAATAGAGGACAGCAATGAAGTTTGCGATAAATTGCCATTTTCATTTAAATATAATGATGAATAAATCATAAAATATAATTCAAGATGCCTTTAACTCTGTAGTTCATGGTAAAATGTATAAGGAACCGCCTTCTAACGAAACTTCTCTTATTCTGTCTTCATTCACATCAAGTACTCAAAAGCTTCATATTTACGTTCTTGTAAATTTGGAGCAATTGTGATTTATATTTGCTGTATTGAATCACAGAGCAACAAACTCAGATTTACATACGTAGAGATGAATAGTCAAATACATCTATATCTTCATACAGAATTTTGATTTATACTGAGAGAAATCCATAATGATTTACTTATACCAGCCTAATATGGCTCATTTGGACTTGTTAAGTCTCTAGATAACAACAAACTTAAGGGGACAGTGGACTTTCAAAATTGTGAAATTTTGTCCAAAAATTCGATTTTTTTTTATTTTATTGAATTCTGAAACTACGGACGAGCAGGAATTTGTTGATAAAAGAATTTTTAATTTCTGTGATTACTTTCCTAGTTACAGGCATTTGTATTTAATTTAGATATTACGTGGTTACTAATAGCAATGACATTAAATGTGTTTTTCTCAAAATAAAAATTTTCATGACATACGAATATTCAAATTGCTCCATGCGCAGTTCTAATTATCGTATTGCTTTGAAATTTAAGTTTTATATATTTAACTGTATATAAAATGAATCTTATTGGAAAAAAATTATGCTTCGTAGCTCAGAATTTCTAAATTTTGTACTTAAAAAGATGATTTATAGGTATTTTGCGTAATAAAAAGGGTGTTTTCACTATTATTATTTTTTTCTCTTTATATTTTTAATGAATGCTTAAAATAAGCAATGAGTTTCATTGGTAGATCTATAAGGTATCCTGTAAATAAAAATTACCATATTATATGCAAAAGAAATGCGCATGGAACATTTTTAATTAGGCCAATTTTTGATATAATTAATAATTCATAAATTATTAATATTTCATCTTTAAATTTTAACCACTTTTACATATCTATGGTACTGATCACATATTCAAATTTCAAGCAAATACATTCAAAACAATAAAAGTTAAGTTTGAAGGTCCACTGTCCCCTTAATCATACATGGCAGTTTTCTGAATTTTCCTTATATTTAATTCGTGAGGAGTTCGCAGTAAAATAACTACGTTCAGTTTTCGAACTCCCGGACATAGTTTATATTTAATTGTTCTTCACGGTGTGCCACCCCCAGATCAATCTGAAAGAGAGAGGTAGGTACACCTTCAGATGAAGATCACAATGGATCTAAAACAGAGCGAAACCTTTTAATTTAACTTGGGGCAAGAGTTACCGTACGCATTCACATGTGAGGTTTCTCTGTGTGTGGGTGACATGAGGTTACTGTGCGTGGGTAGAGATAATTCAAATTTTAACCTTTACCTTACGGGGTGGGATAGCATGTATCCCAAGAATACAGGCCCAAGAATATATATATATATATATATATATATATATATATATATATATATATATATATATATATATATACATATATATATATATATATATATATACATACATATATATATATATATAAATATATATATATATATATACATATATACATACATATATATATATATATATATATATATATATATATATATATATATATGTATATATATATATATATATATACACACACACACACACACACACACACACATATATATATATATATATCACCCTCAATGACCGTTCTTAGAAATTGTGTATGAAATTTCCCGTTCTAAAGAGGGAATGGAAAAATGGGCCCCGTAAGCTAAGGGTTAAAATGTATTCGAAGTTTGCTTAGTTCTGAGCGAGAAAACTTCCAAATGACCAGAAAAAGTATTTATGAATTTTTATAAGTGAGTGGAACAGAACATTACCAAGTATTTTCTTTAAAATATAAAATAAAGGTCTTTAAAAGGGTTATTAAATTTTTTTTGTATGTTTTTAGGGAAGATGTTCATGAAATAATTTACTTAAAATAGGTTTGTTGTATAGAACAGCCGTATCTGTAACCGTGTACACCCATACCTCGCTTTACGGCCTACATACGTTCCGGAAAAGTTGGCCGTAAAGCGAAAAGCCGTATAACGAATCAATTATTTTGATACAAACCCATACAAATTTAATTGAATCTGTTCCAATTTTTTATAAATAATATAGTTTTTAGTTCATAAATCATTTTATTCTTTTTTATTTCCTATAAAAATGTTTACATAAAAATAAAAGTACAAAACAATTATATATATAATAGCCGTTGTCTCTGTATAACACTTCCGGGCTGTACTCATCTTTCAATTGAAGCCCTCAGTAAACAAACAGCCGGTTAGGCTTAATTTCAATTTCAGATGTGGACCAGAATTTTTTCTTACCTGAAAACTAATATCTTCTCCATCAAATCACGTTTGTTCAGCCTATTTTTCTATAAAACATTCAGAACTAAAAAAAAATTGGATGCTTTTAGCTGTATATTTAACAGTTTTTAAAAATCTGTTTACTTTTGCGATGAATTCTGAAAGTAAACAAACTTGAATGTGAATGAATCGAGTAGCTCAAGTATTCATATCGCGTAGTGAGCTGTAAAAAACTGGATGGCAGTCTACTACTCCAATCGCATGAAAAACTAAATAAATAAAAAATAATGAAAACGTTTGCTTTTACAAGGTGTGGATTAAATGCAATATTGTTAGATAATTCGGGATATTTTTTAACTTTCATATACTTTTTCCATTATGACGTCATTATTAGTATTATGACTTCAAAATGACGGGTTGGATGGCAGTCTACTACTCCAATCGCATGAAAAACTAAATAAATATAAAATAATGAAAGGGTTTGCTTTTACAAGGTGTGGATTAAATGCAATATTGTTAGATAATTCGGGATATTTTTTAACTTTCATATACTTTTTCCATTATGACGTCATTATTAGTATTATGACTTCAAAATGACGGGTTGGATGGCAGTCTACTACTCCAATCGCATGAAAAACTAAATAAATAAAAAATAATGAAAACGTTTGCTTTTACAAGGTGTGGATTAAATGCAATATTGTTAGATAATTCGGGATATTTTTTAACTTTCATATACTTTTTCCATTATGACGTCATTATTAGTATTATGACGTCCAAATGACGGGTTGGATGGCAGTCTACTACTCCAATCGCATGAAAAACTAAATAAATATAAAATAATGAAAACGTTTGCTTTTACAAGGTGTGGATTAAATGCAATATTGTTAGATAATTCGGGATATTTTTTAACTTTCATATACTTTTTCCATTATGACGTCATTATTAGTATTATGACGTCCAAATGACGGGTTGGATGGCAGTCTACTACTCCAATCGCATGAAAAACTAAATAAATATAAAATAATGAAAGGGTTTGCTTTTACAAGGTGTGGATTAAATGCAATATTGTTAGATAATTCGGGATATTTTTTAACTTTCATATACTTTTTCCATTATTACGTCATTATTAGTATTATGACGTCAAAATGACGGGTTACCTTCTAGTGTAATAATAAACAGAAATTCAAAAAATAAACATATAAACAAAAACAAAAGAAATCATATGCACATACGTATAGATATAATAAAAAACATAAAATAAAATGTTTAAAAACTGTTTTAATGTGATGACGAGCATTAACATGAAGAATCACTAAGCTGTAATATGCTGCAATAAGCTCATCATCACTTTCCGTTGTTGTGGCCGTATAACGAAACATTGTGGGCTGTAAATCCAAAAAGTGCCATAATTAAAAAAGGCCGTTATAGCGAAATGCCGTATAAAGAGCGGCCGTATAGCGAGGTATAGGTGTAATTCCTTACCAGTTGATTTTGTTACCGTGAGATAAAAATTAAATGCCTAATACTGAGATAAAAACAACTCAAATTTTACAAACACTGTATGAAATTCGATACATTAATTTCATACAATGTTTAAATTAATGCTATTATTAATGATTTAATAATAGCATTGATTTAAACACTGTATGTGAACCCAATGGTACTCAGTATATAAATTGGCAAAATTAATTAAAATTTATGAGTTTAATGAAATTTTTATGTATGTATGGGATGTTAGGGTCTAAATGAGAAAAGTCAATTTTTTTCAGAATTTTGGAAATGATACAGTAATCACAGCTGTTTGACAAAAACACAGTGGGGTCCCTGGTGACCCCACGGTATTAGAAGGGTTAAACGTTTCTCTTTCACTAAAGCTGATGTACCTGGATTCCAAACCGAATGCAACCTTTTTATTTGTTTATGCCACAACTACTGAATTCCCATAGAAATAGTAAATGTATAATCACCAATGACTTGGAAAAAACCCGTGAGAGAGAAACTATCTGAAAAAACAACTAATATATGAAAAAAAAATTTTAAAGTCAATTCCTACTTAGGTCAACAAAGAAAAATTTGAGTGTGAACTAATAGTAGGAATTGAAAAAAAGGATTGCCTGCCAGAACCTTGCCTACTATGCGAGATTAGGAGGAGGGGGGGGGGAAGAGAGAGAAAAAGTTTGTCAAGTTGGGGATTTGATCTCGCAACCTACAGGACGGGAGAAGCCCGCGATACCGCAGTGCTACCGTTTACACAGTAACAAGAGGGAAATTACTATTCAAGAGCAAGAGACGCTCTAGGTCTAAAACTAAAATTGATTAATTAAATTTAATTAATGAATTAATATTTGAAAAAACTGTATTAACATCAAGTGTCATCCACTACAAGTTTAAAAAAAAGTATTTGAACTTGAGTGGATGAATAAAAAGTACTTTTATTAACGATTGAAAATTTGAGCAAGATATATATAGAGAGAGTGTGAACTAATAGTAGGAATTGAAAAATGAAAACGAACTGTTCAAAAGCTAAAGATGTTCCTTTCTTTCTGTTCAATCAAAACGGCTATCTACATCAGGAGAGAAACAATTTTATATCAGAGTTTCAGGAAAAAAAATTTTCTCCCAAAACCAAAGAAATTGAACTATATTTAAAAATACAAAAAAGAAAGAAACAAAAAAAGTCAACTCAATATGCAGTCTGGTAAGATCCCGCAAAGCTTTTTTCTACTAACCTAGACGACAATTTATGTTTAACTATATCTTACGTCGTATGGTTGAATTTTCATTTATAGCGTACCATTAGCACAGTCACCTACAGAAACTTAAAAAAAAACTATTATAGATGTCCAGTTAAGATTCGACTCGTTGAAAATGAGGGTATTAAATACCAAAAAAATGTATTTGAGATAAAAATCATGTCCGAGTACCTGAAACAGAAGTAAGATTATGAAATTTTAGGGAAGACTTTATGTGAGAATCAAAACTATCTCGCTTTGAGTAATCAGTCAAAGGAACTTGATAGTTTTATTGAGATGCATGGGATCTGGACACCTTCAAAAACACCCCCTTCATTAATCTTCTACTTGATGTTGTTCAAGAAAAATTAAAGGTATGTGCATGTCCCCCACTAAGTATCTGTTTACCGTCCTTTAACAACGGGGCAATTAAATCAACTGAAATTTGCCAACTATTCCTTCACAGTGAGATTCATTCTGAAAATTAATGATGCTAGTTGGTGAGAGGGAGAGATCAATATACATCTTGAGCAGGTGGGCTTGAAGAATTTTAGAAGAATTGGGGATTTTGTTTCCCATTTTTGAAGGGTTCAAATAAAAGATATGGATGCTCACAAACTGTATTAACGTGTATTTCATCAATTAGGAAAGAGGTGGACGTATTAGAATGTTGGAAAGTTCTTTTAAACCTGAGAAAATAAAACAATTGTTTTCTAAAGAAATTTTAAAATTTTTATCCACAAAAAAAATTAGTTATAAGTTTTCAGTTTACTTAAGTCAAAGAGACGAACGTTTTTAGGAATTTACGAAATTTAAATCTGGTAAAAGAAGTTTATCCTTTTAAGAACCGTAAACATATTCTTATAAAAAATGTGTAGTATAATTGTAAAGAGTAGGGAAAATAAACTCTCTTTTACTCTTCTCCAACAGGCAAGGGGTAGTGATAGAATAGAAAAATGCCAATACCTAATTTTACAATTCAAATAAGGATAATGATCATGACATATTCTATGCAATTTTCTCTAAAAGGAGACGATAAATATTATTCAGATTGTATACTGTTTCCTGGACACGTATCATAAATATTGTCAAATAATTAAATATGTGACCAACAGATAAAAACTCAATTTTTTGGAGGGGGCGAATAATTTTTTGATTCGCAAGATGAATCAGTAGATGTTACTCGAATAAAATCTGACTGTTAAAATAATAAACAGTTTTAACAACGTTTGAAGTATTCGACGTTTATTAACTAAAATTAACTAAATTTAACAGTAAAGGGGTGTTACAGTGAAACTTCTCTAGCCGGCCACCTCGCAAAACGACCACATTTTTCGGGACCATGACTGGCCGCCTTAGAGAGGTTTCACTGTACCTGATTAGAATTGTATTGCTCTGTTTTAGTCTAGTTAACGAGGTGTTAGAAATACTTATTTCCCTTCAGTAGTTTGGTGTAATAAATGTATAACTATATTATAAAGAGAAGGATTTAATACAATAAGGTTACACTTTCTTTTATGTATTAAGAAATATGCATGTCGAGTTTTCCTATTGAACATATTAATAAGTTTCATATCATTTAAGGGTTTATATAACTCCAATTTTATTTTAAAATACATTTTCAATAAATTAATTTTTAAAATAATATAATTTATAACCATTGAAGCTTTTGGAGGTATTTGTTAGATAAACTAAAGTTTAAATACTGTTAAAAATCCCATTGAAAATGACATTATAAAAAATCCTTTATTCAAACTCAATGAAATTCAAAAAGTGATTGTTATATTTTAAATCAGCTGTAATCCTTTATTTTTACTTTTACCAGTTCCTTTATGACAGTCTAAAGAATTTTTTCCCTACAAAACAAAAAATAAAAGAGAATTTTGGATCTAACTGAAATAAAATATTGTCATCTAAAAAAACTATTAACCTAAGTTTTCCGTGTCGGCATAAACACATGCAATTCCAGCTGCAAAATACCTTTCTACACAATTGCGAGGATAAAAGAAATTTATGGTAGGAAGGAAGTGCAACTAGAAATTAGAATCTCGAAATGCTTAATAATGGATTTATTCAATGCATCAAAAATAATTTAAGTGGAAAGAGATGGTTTAAGTGAGTAAACGTTTTGCTATAAACAGCTTAAACGGGTACAAAATAAAACTCCAGTCTATGGGTACTTAAAGCGACGCAATATGCTACCCTTATCGTGAGAGTTATTTTACGCTTTTCTAAACGATTATGATCATTGAAATGGGGTGCCAATGATGCTATCGTTTTATATCACTTCAGCAACTGCATTCCAAGAATTCACTTTCCTAAAACTGTTCTTAAAAGAGTATATCAAATGTGAATAGAAGAGAACTTTAAAGAATATTATTTTCATATCATCTAAATAAGTTCTTCCAAACAATTTTGCATTTTATTAAAAATATACGAATATATTGTAGTAATATAATTACCTAAGAACTTCAAGCTGTATCTTATTTAAGCATTATAGTATATATAATAGCCGTTGTCTCTGTATAACACTTCCGGGCTGTACTCATCTTTCAATTGAAGCCCTGAGTAAACAAAATGCCGGTTAGGCTTAATTTCAATTTCAGATGTGGATCAGAATTTATTCTTACCTAAAAACTAATATCTTCTCCATCAAATCACGTTTGTTCAGCCTATTTTTCTGTAAAACATTCAGAACAAAAAAAAATTGGATGCTTTTAGCTGTATATTTAACAGTTTTTAAAAATCTGTTTACTTTTGCGATGAATTCTGAAAGTAAACAAACTCGAATGTGAATGAATCAAGTAGCTCAAGTATTCATATCGCGTAGTGAGCTGTAAAAAACTGGATGGCAGTCTACTACTCCAATCTCATGAAAAACTAAATAAATAAAAAATAATGAGAGGGTTTGCTTTTACAAGGTGTGGATTAAATGCAATATTGTTAGATAATTCGGGATATTTTTTAACTTTCATATACTTTTTCTATTATGGCGTCATTATTAGTATTATGACGTCAAAATGACGGGCTACCTTCTAGTTTAAAATATAATCGCTGATTATTCTGTCACCCCATTTTTATGCTTAATGAAGGATTTAAAATATGACAATTATTAAACCTGGAGTTCAATAATAGAAACAATGCAGCTAGTACTGTAAAAATGTATGCAATAGTGCATGGTGATATTGTTATAAACGAACATTTCCGTAATGTATTCTTGACATTTTGATAGAGTATTTCCCTTTGTAAGGTCCCCCTCTTTCTGTTAGAACTCCAAACTGTCTCATTAATAATATGATGAAAGCCAATATATCAAGTTTTACCAATCTAACTGATGAAACGTTAGTAAAAGATCTTGCTTTATCGTCATCGACCGTGCAACGACATTTGCATGAACTTGGATTGGTGTCTAAGCTAGATAAGCGGGTGCACACAAACTCTGACGTGCAAGATATTCCCGATTTACACACGCCACCGTAGAACTAGAAACTTTTTCGATAAAACTGAGGAAGTCTGCTGAAAAAAGCTTCTAAATCCATCGTACTCACCTGATCTTGCATCTTCAGGGTACCACTTTTAGCAAAGTTTGTCACATATCATCCATGAAAAACAATACAATGAGTTTAAAGCCCTGAAATCAAACGCGATTTTTTGATATATATATATATATATATATATATATATATATATATATATATATATATATATATATATGTAATAACACGGACGCGGGCCGAAGAATGAAAGGCTGAGTGGCATAGTTTTGATTATGATTCTCCTTGCTTCATTTAATTGAGGGTAAAATGGATGACTTGTCACCCGGCCGTGCATCACAAATGTTTAAATCCATTCCCGCATCATCTCAACCCTCGGACACACAAATCATAACACAACTTTCTCGAACTACATGTTTATTAAATTCGCCGACCGCTCCGTCGGGATGAATGCGGCAAGAGGAAGTACAGGAGTCCCTCCTAATTTTGGACGTCAGAACTTATATAAACTTCAATCCATCACGTGACAAAAGGGCGTGTCTTAATAGTTGATTGGTTTAAAGTTGTTGATGTGCAGAACTGATTTAAATTTGTAAGACGCCGCGCCGCGTCTCTTTTCGTAAAAAAACCAGCCATCTTTAATGATATTGCCTAGGGTGACCAAAGATTGTAACAATGGGATTTTTACATAAGTTTTACTGGGACGACCATATTGGAATTTGGAATTATTTTTCGGAATTTAACACGAACGCCCAAAGGGAATTAAATAACTTAAGAGATTAAAAATTGGTATGCAATTTTGAATACTAAAGTAAGGAATTAATAGTTTTTAAATGTTAAGAGTGTTGAATTAAAAAATTACTAGTTTTTTAATATTATATATATAATGAAGCGTCCATCCCACAGGTCCAGGGTTCGACCCTGCGACTGGGCAAGGTCGACTCAGCCTTTCATCCCTTGAGTGGGTCGATAAAATGAGGACCAAGCATGCTTGGGAACTAAACTCTGGGAATCCCACGTCAGGTTGACCACCTGACTGAGACATATGCTGCATGGCACCCCAAGCCCAAGGTCACGAAAGTGGAGATGGGCACCGCCGGCCCTGGTCCACATCGGACTGTAGCGCCGTGAGTTTATATATATAAAATGATTTACTAAAATGATTATGATGCTATTAAAATTCGAATGTTATTTATTCAGTTGAAAGTAGATTCGATTGAATCAAAAAGTTTAGCAGATTTAAGTCCTTTCAAAACTTCTAAAAAGGTCATGATTCTTAGGGTGACTGATACATTTTTAAAAAATGTAAATGTTGCATCCCTTTTCTGTTTTCTCTAAATCTTCTAATATGAAGTAATTCTGAATTATGATGCTAACTCTCTTGCATGATCCCCCACCCCCAAAAGAGAGCAAGAGAGAAAGAGAAACACCTTTGGAGAAAAATGTAAAGTCTTGGAATATTTGATTTGAAAGGTCTTACGAAATTGTGGTATGTCCCTCCCTATCGTCGGTAAGAGGATGCGTCATTTTAAAAAGACATCCTAACGCCCTTCCCTTTCTTTTTGAAGCCATCGGCCGAAAATAAAGACCGTTCGTACTTTTTTTTTTCGAAGTAGATGACATTTTATCATGAAAATGCTTCTGTGAAGGTACATCATTCTTAACAGATGTCGGGTGCAACTGTAATGATACATCGACGATGGTCAGGTCTGGATCATGGATCTTGCTATCTGCAGGCGGTGTGTTATCCAGGTATACGGTCGAATTGATAGAAGTAAATCTTATTTTTATTTTTTACCAAAACTTTGACAAAGATGTGGTTATGTCTGATATTTTTCTTACTTAGACTTCAGATAAGAGTAATAAGTTATAACTGCAGTATATTTTTTATAGGATCCGAAATTTAGTTGTTCGTATGACTCTGCCCCTAAACGGCATTAAAGTTGATTATTGTACCTTGTATTAAGGGGACAGTGGACTTTCAAAACTGTGAAATTTGTCGAAAAATTCGATTTTTTTATTTTATTGAATTGTGAAACTACGGACGAGTAGGAATGTGTTACAAGAAGAATTTTTAATTTCTGTGATTACTTTCCTAGTTATAGGCATTTGTATTTAATTTAGATATTATGTGGTTACTAATAGCAATGACTTTAAATGTGTTTTTCTCAAAATAAAAATTTTCATGCCATACGAATATTCAAACTGCTCCAGGCGCATTTCTAATTATCGTATTGCTTTGAAATTTAAGTTTTATATACTTAACTGTATATTAAATAAATCTTATTGAAATAAATTATGCTTCGTAGCTCAGAATTGTTAAATTTTGTACTCGAAAAGATGATTTATAGGTATTTTGCGTCATAAAAAGGGTGTTTTCACTATTATCATTTTTTTCTCTTCATATTTTTAATGAATGCTTAAAATAAGCAATAAGTTTCATTGTTAGTTCTATAAGGTATCCTGTAAATAAAAATTACCCTATTATATGCAAAAGAAATGCACCTGGAACATTTTCAATGAGGCCAATTTTTTATATAATTAATAATTCATAATTCATAAATTATTATTTCATCTTTAAATTTTAACCACTTTTACATATCTATGGTACTAATCATATATTCAAATTTCAAGCAAATCCATTCAAAATAAAAAAAGTTAAGTTTGAAGGTCCACTGTCCCCTTAAGCATTTCTTAATAATGGGATACATCAATATTCTGCATATACAGCTTTTAAAGCTATTTATTTTTCAGTCGCTGATTTTTGAATAAAAATTCTCTCAATTATTAATGTGGGAATTATTTTAGTTCATCGCTTTTTGTACCACAAAACTTTATCTTGCCTCTAATAGTTGTGCCCTAACTTCCTTCTCCTTTGATAACTTTCATCTTTTAATGCATGTCTTGTGGTCTCAAACTGTAAATAAAAACTTAAACTTCGCATTGAATTGATTTGATGAAGAGTGCTTTGATCCCACAGACATTAAGTATATTAATACAATGCAAGACGTATGTATTCCAGATTTAAAACACTACTAAGGTCTTTAAAAGTGAAAATTAGCATACGATATTTGAAAGGTTTAATTTAAGGTTAATTCTAATATAGGCGACGAACAAAGAGACAAATCTGCCTAGACATCACATTTTCCATTTTTATTTCTTCCAGGGATGCGCGGGAAATATAGGTTGTTTGAAAAGTGATGCTTTTAGGAGTATTGCTGAAAACTTTTCTAAACTTCGAGTTGGAATAAATCTGCCTAAGAACTTATTTCCCATTTTAAAATATAAAATTTCCTCCTGGGTTTTCCATTACTGAAATACTTCTGTTAATTGAAGAGTTTGAATCTTAAAATTGCGTTAGAGCACGGAATCTAATCAATAGATTCGTCTCGTGCACTTGCAAGGCTTTGAAATAAAGAGACGAGAGATTGTGAACTTTAATCCTTGTGCTTCTGTGGGTAATAAACTTTTGTCATATGAGATTAAAATAAAGTGAGTAATATGTGCTGAGTGGGAAACATCGTCACCTAGTCGTGTTTATGTAGAGAACATTTACTAAAAGGAATTAATACTGCAATAATCATGCTTGAAGTGCTAATAAAACAAGACAATAGATTTTCGCGTAAGATGAGAAGCTAAAAGGGTGGTAGATGTCTGCTTTATTTGTAATGAATTACAGCATTAATTCAACCAAGTTTCAGAAAATGTCATATAATACGCTAAAACTCAAATTTGGGAAATTTGCTTTCCTAAAGTATTGTGACGCAAAAACCAAAAATATTTTAATGATTTAGACAAAATTAAATTTTTTTTTTACACGCATCACTTAACATATTGTTGATCAGCAATTTTGTTTAAACTAGCTGCTGCGCGACCACCAGGGTCGCTTTTAGTTTTATATTTTCTTTTGAAAAACAACTCAACTGAAAGTAACATATATAAGGAATGTTACCATTACCTGTCATTTATATATATAATAGCCGTTGTCTTTGTATAACACTTCCGGGTGTACTCATCTTTCAATTGAAGCCCTCAGTAAACAAACAGCCGGTTAGGCTTAATTTGAGATGTGGATCAGAATTTTTTTCTTACCTAAAAACTAATATCTTCTCCATCAAATCACGTTTGTTCAGCCTATTTTTCTATAAAACATTCAGAACTAAAAAAAATTGGATGCTTTTAGCTGTATATTTAACAGTTTTTTAAAATCTGTTTACTTTTGCGATGAATTCTGAAAGTAAACAAACTTGAATGTGAATGAATCGAGTAGCTCAAGTATTCATATCGCTTAGTGAGCTGTAAAAAACTGGATGGCAGTCTACTACTCCAATCGCATGAAAAACTAAAAAAATAAAAAAATAATGAAAGGGTTTGCTTTTACAAGGTGTGGATTAAATGCAATATTCTTAGATAATTCGGGATATTTTTAAACTTTCTTATACTTTTTCCATTATGACGTCATTATTAGTATTATGACGTCCAAATGACGGGTTACCTTGTAGTCATAAATATACATTGTTAAGGGGTAGTGGGAACTCAGTCGAAAAATTTATAATCATTGCTAAATTCATTATAAGGCTGATTCTAAAACGTCGTGATTAAAAAATGTGAATATCCATTACTTCAGAGTTAAAGATAAGACTGAGAAACTAAACACGAATGATTTTAAACATTACATCCGTCTCTCTGTGTACAATTTTTCAAAATTAAGATATCTACACTTTATCATTACATCAAATAAGGAATTGTTGGGGAAAATGATTTTGCTTAAAAAATGGAGTAAAAATTCAGCAAGTACTAAAATATAGTGTAGATTACATCACTCTATATGTATTATTGTTTACAATTCAGGTATCTACACTAAATCATATCAAATTATAAATTGTTGGGGAAATTTCTTCTCATATAAACTGGAGTAAAAATTCAGCAAGTACTAAAATATAGTGTGGATTACAGCTATGATATTCATAAAACTTGATATACACAGTTGAGTATTTCAGAAGTAGGAGATACTACAGTGACAGAATCGAAAGAATGGAATCTAGATAAACCTACATACAACTGTCCATGACTAATCACCGGATTTTATAGGTCTAAACATATTTTGTCAAAAGATTAGCAGTTGTAACAAATGTCGCCACCACACACAGACGGTTTTAAATTGCGGATGGCCGCTAATGTTTACATCCGGTAGTTGCAGCCGTTGCCATTCGGAGTGTAGAAATATCGTAGATTTTTGTGCCGCATGCCTACGCGTTATATAGATATGTAAGTAAGTCACCGGCTAAAACTGAAATTTTGGACTAATGTACGGCATTTTTATTTTCTGAAATCTGATTTCATTATATAGGAGGTGTGGGGGGTTCTGAGATTCACAGTTTAAACTTGAAACTTATTCAGGTCCTAGTAAAGGTAGCTTTCATGTAAATCAGGGGTGGCCAACTCGCGGCCCGCGTGCCACAGCGAGGTTTTAACAGTGGCACGCGGAGACTTATTGAAAAATTAAGAAATTTTAAAAAATAATTTGTTAAAATCTGTAAAAACCCTACTCATACGCTACTGAAATTAACAGCGCAGGAATATATGCACCTTTTAGCCTATAACTGCGCACCTTTTTATATTTTTTGTACGTTGGAAAAGTTAGAAGTGACACGCATATTTTTTTTGCAGATAGTGGCACTCTTCCCAAAAAGGTTGGCTACCCCTGATGTAAATGTTCAGTTGATCAAATAGTTCTCCAAAATGACTTTCTTTTATTCTAAATTGTCTTTAACATTTGCGTGTAAAAACACGAGTTTACTCTGTACCGGTCAACGATGTGTTGAAATGGAAAGAAATACTGTTATCCAAGTCTGTTCCTAAGAGGGAATCAGAGGATACTTTTTAAATATTACTATTCTTCTTGTTTACAAAATTGAGCTTATAAACAATATTTTACACGACTCTTTCAAATAATTTTGTAAAAAATGTATAATACATTTGGAGAAAAAAATTCCAATTCTCGTGTAAAGTGTATATTTATATTGTCCTCTAACATAATATTTCAGACTGGCAGATTACATCTAAAATGTGATTGCAGAGGTTACTGGCAGCTGTGATATATTTTATAAAACAAGTACACGAATTTTTATTAAAACATCTGCTTGAAAAAAAAAAACCTAGCTTTAGAAACTTCCCAAATATGTTTAATTGTTCTTTTGAACCAGAGATTGCAACGTGAGTACTCTTTTTTTTATTATTCCAAATTCTATTTCAATATCACCATACTTTTTTTTGGATCAAATAATATGTAATATGTGCTGCAATATACACAAAACTGTCTCTTGTACATTCCACAAATTACTACCTTTAGAAACTTTCCAAATATGTTTAATTGTTCTTTTGAACCAGAGATTGCAACGTGAGTACTCTTTTTTTTATTATTCCAAATTCTATTTCAATATCACCATACCTTTTTTTTTGATCAAATAGTATGTAATATGTGCTGCAATATACACAAAACTGTGTCTTGTACATTCCATAAATTACTACCTTTAGAAACTTTCCAAAAATGTTTAATTGTTCTTTTGAACCAGAGATTGCAATGTGAGTACTCTTTTTTATTATTCCAAATTCTATTTCAATATCACCATACTTTTTTTTTGATCAAATAGTATGTAATATGTGCTGCAATATACACAAAACTGTCTCTTGTACATTCCACAAATTACTACCTTTAGAAACTTTCCAAATATGTTTAATTGTTCTTTTGAACCAGAGATTGCAACGTGAGTACTCTTTTTTTTATTATTCCAAATTCTATTTCAATATCACCATATTTTTTTTTTGATCAAATAGTATGTAATATGTGCTGCAATATACACAAAACTGTCTCTTGTACATTCCATAAATTACTACCTTTAGAAACTTTCCAAAAATGTTTAATTGTTCTTTTGAACCAGAGATTGCAACGTGAGTACTCTTTTTTTTATTATTCCAAATTCTATTTCAATATTACCATAATATATTTCCAGGTAATGAAATCCATGTTTGCGTAAAAGTGCCAATGAATGAGGAAGCTGGAACAATTATGTACGAAACATTTATTGAAATTCAAACATCCAATTACATTTGCCATGTAGCGTGAATAAAATGATACATACGAAAGCTTACAATACAGGTGAACATCTTACAATATATAAATAATGTTCTCACAATCAGTGAATGATGCAAGAGTAGTTAACAAAAGGTACATCTGAGGCTCCACTTTGAAAAAATAAGCAATTTTAACAATAAATAACCTACTTCCACCATGAATACAACTACGAACAATAATCACTAAACAAAAAAGGAATGAAATGTATAAAGTAATGAAAACTGGAACAGTTATGTACGTAACATTAATTGAAAAACATACATTCAAATACATTTGCTATGCAGCGTGAAAAAAATAATGCATACTGAAGCATACAATACAGTGAACATCTGACAATATATGATGTTCTCATAATCAGCCAATGACGCAAAAGTGTTCAACAAAAGTTACGTATAATGAGGTACCACTCGGAATGAATTTTAACAATAAATAACCTACTCTCACTACTATGAACAATAACCACTTAACAAAAAAGGTATGAAGTATATAAAAGTATTGAAAAAAAAACACTACGTAAGGTTACTGCAATGAAAATTGGAAGTTTGTGGAAGAAAATAACTTACATCTATTTCTAATACTACTTTTACCCACAAAAAAAAATATACAGGCAATACAGCTAATACCTACAAGTTATTTGATACAAAAAGGAAAAAAATGGTTTTAACACTAGGAAGACGGGAATTTTTTTTTCTTACTAAAAAGACCGAACGCCGTCATTTTGACGGTTAAAAATAAAATCAAGAATTTAAAATATTCAATATTTTTTAAAATGGTTAAATTCTTTAAAATTTGAACTATTTCATACCAATATATAAGAAATTAGTATACATTTAGATGCAGGTATGCTGAGCTGACAACCTGGTATGGTTTATCCGTAAAAATATATCATGGTTTCTGCAGTCATTATTCAACACCAATACTTCCGAAGAGCCAATATTTCTGTTATTTTAAAAAGGGGGAAGAGACGAAAAGTAATAAACATTTTTCCAAATCGACGGATTTCGGTCTTAGAAAGGTATACAAAACATTTTCTCCCCATCTTTACTATCGAATATAATTTTGTAAATGTGTGCATATTTCGCGTAAAATCAGAAAAAAAGTCATAAAATTTCAGAAGCCCGAGAACATAAACGCAGACACAGCGCTCAATAGTATGTCAGAAACCGTCAAAATAACGGCAGCCATCTTTCTAGTGTTAATCATGTAGTTCTTCATTACTCATTTTACTTTATGAAAAATATTTTATTTAATTTATAGTTGTTAATATCGTAGCAGTTTATATACTAAAATATGAAAAACTATATAGCCTAATATTTTATTTTTACCAGTATTTCATACGATCTTTTTCCATGAAATATCAAAAATCTGAAAAATGTAATGAAAATATTTATATATATCAAAATACTTTAAATCTGAAGTTTTTATCTAAACTGCTTAAACTTCCCCAAGAAAATTTATCCTAGTTACTGAGTTATTTTTAGAGTTTTGAAATCTCCTTGAAACACTTATTTTAATTAAAAACATCAAAAATGCTTATTCTAATAAAGAAATATGCTAAATACTTAAAATTGTGTAGATTTGATTTTCAGGGTACGAAAAACTCGAAATGAAAAACCTTCCTAAAATTGTGAATAAGAAGGGATGAATAATTGTGAATCAAACTGCTTTATTAAACGTTCAAGAAGTTGGATGATGAGAAGAAAATTAAAGAATCTACATATTAGTTTAGTGTATCAAATGCATAGATTAAACGGGTTAAGGGGACTCACTACTCTTAAATCTTTAAAACATTCGATTTTTTGAAAAAAATATGTTAAAGCCTGATCATTTCTAAACAAAATAAAGCAAACCGCATGAAAATTTTCCGTTTAGTCCGAGATATCGATATTCTAAATATTTAATTACTGATCAAGTTTATGGTAAGAAAAATTTTAAACTCATTTTTCTCAAAATGTAATTTTGCATCATTCCGCGACTGATATCTCAAAAACTATGAAACATAATTCCATGACATTTTTATCACTGCATAATCATGTTATTTTATTGCGTCCGAACTAGAATTATTGGAATCACTGCATATTTTATCTTTTCAGGGGTAAATTAATGCAAAAATTTAAGAAAATTTTAAGTATATTTTGAACAGTTTTAAAATAATTGAAAAAATTTTCAATGTTGATTGTTTTAGTTCAGTTGCATTTTGAATTATTTATTTTAAATATAAAACAGGAATTATACATTTAAGTGTAAATTTAATTTCATAGTTCTGCGCGCAAACCAATAAAACTACTTAAAAAACAAGGTATATCTAAAGCATTTAAAAAAATAATTAAATTATTTTGAAGAGTTGAAAATTTGTTTAATAAAATAAATATATCAACTTATCATATACATAAAATTTGGAAAAATTAGGAGTAAATTGAAATAGTTACAAAGAATCAAAAAGTATGAAAATATGCCTTATTTCCTCGACTTAAGGGCCGTGAGTCCCCTTAACACTGATTGTATTCTAAATGCTTATTTTAAATAATCTTAACAATTGCGAATGAGCAAGCAGATTAAAACGATTTCTTCCGGTGTACTGGAAGCCAAAATACATCAACATAACTTGTGACATTAAGCATCTATAACAGTTTAATACCTGCTGAGGAATAGTAAATTTCTATTTAGATATACAAACTGTAAGACAACAAATATGATACCATCTGCTCCTTCAACTACCTATAAAATTTGAAAATTTTGCTAAACCTGTAAGTTTGTCTGTCATTGCAGTTAAAAAAAGCTAATCTAGCTGAGTTCTGAGGAGTTTATTCTAAATTTATATATTTTTATATTGGGTTTTCATATTATTGATATGTATAACATTTCACATGCTTTTTTTAGACTATTTTATTTATACTGTGTTTAATTTTTCATGCAGAGTTCAGAAGGCCAAAAGACACTGACATTTTTCCTTTTTTGGTTTTAGTGGTACAATGATAAAAGGCTGAATCTAGTTGAATTCTAAGGAGTTTATAATAAATTTGTATATTTTTATGTTGAGTTTTCATTTTAATGTCATTTTTCCTGCTTTTTTATACTATGTTATTCATTCTGCGTTTAATTTTTAAACTGATTTTGGCAAACAAACATTCTTAGAATCCCGGGCATCGCCGGGTCCTTCTGCTAGTAAAAAATAAATTTATAATTGTAACACACCGCTGTATAGAAAAATATTCATTTTCAATTTACGATAATTCATTTTTATAAATATTGAATTTAAAATTTTAACTGGAGCTAGACAACCTTTTGAAGAGCAATCCTAAAAATTCGCTGAAAATTCTTACTTTCATCTAAATATGATGAAACAGGAGCCAGAAGTTTGCAATTAGCCATATTTTCTAATTGTTTAAGAAAACGTGTTTCTAATCTAATTAAAATTTTTTTAGTATCTGAAACAAGGAAACTATTAGACTCAGAGATATTGCATAGTTCAGGGTCATACCAGAGTTCAGTTCGTTCCACTACTTTCAGTTACGGGAACCAAATAAAGCAGAATCCTGTTGTTAAACAAGAAAAACAACATATTACTACAGTATGCAACTGCCAATGCAGAACATTAGCGTTCATCATTCATCATCATCGTCTAAAAGAGTAAATGTTTTTTTAACAACTTTTTATATAATATGAGGATGAAATTTTTTGAAGAAAGATCTTAAGATAAAGAGAAAGAATAATAAAAAAAATATTTGACCGAAAGATAAGAATCGCAAAGACGGGGCAAAATTTAATTATTTTAAAATTTACCAAATAGATTATTTTTGTTATACTTATTAAACTTGAATGAAGTACAGTCCCAAACGAAGTTTATTTTATATTACCCAAACAAGCCCTTACTCTTGGAAAGCAGTGCATATATGAGGCGTTGAAAGGCAAAGTGGTGTAAGTCACATTTTCAACTTTTTTCATTTGGGGGCAAATATGTAATCTCCATGTTCAATTTATAGTGGAATTGTAAATAGTTATTATTTGCAATATTGTAATAATTGTTATGAATTATAATTTGTTCAATTTATGGTGGAATTTTTTGTAGTTTTTGCACTTAAACTCTTTTGACTTACACCACTTGACTTTGACTTACACCACTTTGCCTTTCACCGCCTCATATATGAAATAAAAAAGAAAGAGTTTCTGGACCTTGAAAACACGAAAGTTTTTAAACGATCTGCTGTATGTAGCATCGTATTACTATTTTCTTATTTCTTCTTGATGGGGAGAAAGATATATTTGCAGTAAGAATATCAATGATAGGGATGCAATACTATTATATCCATTAACTAAACGTGAATAAAGGCAAAAATAAAATTTCAGTTGCTGCAGTGGTAAAAATTTCAACCTTTCTTATATTTTGCTGATAAGCAAACTTTTCATGGACAGTAGTCAACTTCAGCTATGTTTGGGGCCATATCCTTTGAAATACAGATTGCCACGATAAACGGGTACAAAGAACCTTTTCGGGAAATTTACATTTATACCAGAGGTTCTTAAACTTATGTAGTCTGAGGACCCCCTCTTGAACAACATTTTTTTTTTTTTGCGGACCCCTTCCCAACCCTAGGCATTTTACGTCGTTCTTGAGACTAAATTTCTGGCTTAATAATCTCATAGGCACTACTTTATAATAAATATTGGTTAAAAATGTGTCACTGGTTATTTTAATAAATGGTCTTGCGCATTTATAGAGATGAACATTTTTATTAGGATATAGAATAAAAAACACAAAATGAATAAAATTAGTAGTAAAATGTATTTAAAAAGTTACAAATCATAATACATTAAACTCATGCAAACATTTCTTGGTCAAATATTGGTCAAAATATATCTTATTATATGTTTTCTGTAAATAATTTGTACTTAATGAGATGGGTGCAGTTGTGGAGTGGTGATTAAATGAGTCATTTGAATAAAAGCGAAAAGTTGGGGGATGTAAAGTTAATGTCAAAATTTCGTGGACCCCCAGGGGTCCGCGGACCACAGTTTAAGAACCTATGATTTATTCATTTCAGGTGACTTTCCTTCCCGAACTTACTGCAACGTTGCTGTGATAATTCGCCTGGACTCATCCCAGATTGCGCCACAATGAAGTTACTCTGCGTTGGATTTATAATTTTGATCAGTATACCACTCATCCTGAACCCCATTATCGAGTTCCAATGCAAACATTTATAACAATGACTACTCAGCGATTTCACAGTGTGACATCTTTACGAAATGGAATATCGTAAGAATCGGCGAAATCCCAATAATTAACATTGTTTGGATTTCGCTGTGTCATTCTGGTCACTCCTGTGAAAAGTGTGCGCACATATACCGGGTGCGTCATAAATTCGTGCAAAGTTCAAAAATTTTTAATAAAAGAAGTAATGCTAGGAAAAATTTTCTGTTTGCGTCAATAGGATCAGAGGGACATCGGATTTTTTTTTTCCATGTAAGAAAAAATGTTTCCAAAAGTAACCGAAAGAGGGCGCTCACGTGTCATACTGTGATGTTTTATGCAAACCAAGCTATCAATAAAACACCTGGCTGGAAATGGATCCGTCATTCGAAGCCGGAGAACGAGTGATAAGTCGCGGTTGTAAGGTTCAGCGGATCACCAGACTTGATACCGGAAGATTTTTGGTTGTGGGGATACTTCAAGTCTCGTTTGTACCCGGAGCTCCCCAACCACTTTGGTGGAACTGAAAAATGTCATTCGACAGACAGTCGCTGCCATCGATGGCGACATGCTACACACCCCTATAATGGGCGTAGTGACATGCCTCACTTGCCTATTACCGTATGCTGGTGGTAATGTTGAACATAGGTTACTTTAAAATAAATGCACAGATTCATGTCACTGTGATCTGTTTGTGTTTGCCTGATTTGCATAAAACGTCTCAGTATGACGTTACTTACCCTCTTTCGGTTACTTCTGGAATTTTTTTTTTACATGGAAAAAAAATCCAATGTCCCTGTGAACCTATTGGCGCAAACAGAAAATTTTTCCTAGCATTACTCCTTTTACTAAGAATTTTTGAACTTTGCACGAATTTATGGCGTCCCCGGTATATTGCCCTTAGAATGTTTATATAATTTTCTGTTGTAGTTACGGCTCTTTCAAACATGCAGATACAATTCAAAAAGACGTTTTGGACATTGGGTTAACATTCGTCAATGAGCAACTGAGAAAACCATAACTAATGAATTATGCAATATCTTGAAAAAACTATCCGCTGTGTGGAATTTATCCAGACATCTCACAAATGGAGGAATCTATCTCGGTCATTTTTCCTTCCACTATGGAAAGCAAAAATTATTCTTCCAACATATTTTACGAATTGTACAATAGCGGAATAAGGCAATTATACAACGCCTGTTACTATGACCAAGAGGCGAAGTTTCCTAGAAAAAATCCCCTCTCATTTAAAGAGCATTAATATTGTCCTGTATTTTCATTTCTTAATTTCGCTTGACTCGGATGATCAACCGTCTGTTTAGAGTCAGAATGGAAATGAAGCTAAACTTTTGTTCGATTCTTAATCATCTAGAAAGCTGATTGAGACAAAAGTAAATTTCAAATATTAGTTACAATACATTTCTAAATGTCTATGACAGCTTCTGAAATTAGAGAAGATTTTTTCATTAATTGTAATAAGCAGTAAACTTTGAATGAAAAGGGAAGTTAGCCGCATATGGGAGAAATGTCAGTAAAAATTTGTTTATACCAAGTTTAGTTAAATTGTATCGGGGGAAAAGAGCTTGTTAGTCTAGGAAACACAACATTACTAAGTGCTAAAAAAATGTTAAGATCGACTTTTTTAGTTACGTGCACTAAAAAAAGTTATTCACTCGAGTAAAACAAGAGAATAAAGATACAAAAATCACATAACTCCAAGTCATCCTGGATACTGCAAAAGAATGGAGTTGTTTTTGTTTTCCCTTATATATGAGCACATCAGTTTTCATTATTGTATACTATTGAAAATGTATATGCATCTCCTTTGACAATAAAAATACCTTATTTAGAAATTTACTTTAAAGTAACCATAACATGCAAGTCGAACTAAAGTTATCAATTTATTGAATAATAGGGATGAAATATAACTGGACGAAAAGAAGGAATATTAGCAAAACTATTCAAATTATCCAAAAAATTAAATTATTGGCATAATTATGCAAAGAGCACATTATGCATGCGACACGGTTCTTTTTAAAAAGGTGCGAGTACAGTAAACTTCCTCTAATCCAGCACAACTTTCGTAAAAAAAAAAAAAAATCATATCGATTGCAAAACATCAATCATTTTTTGTTCAAGTTTGTTTGCGATCGGAAGGCGCGAGGGAAAAACACTGTGCCGGACAAAGCGTTGAAAAAATCATGGCGTAGACTTTGGCCTGAAGTAATGGACGAAAATGTCGAAGTTGCTGAAAGCGATAAAGTTGATCATGACCTAAAAGTTGTTTTAGGTTATTTGCCTTTAGAGAACCCCATGCCACAGCTGAATCGGGAAGAAATAAGAGAGTGGGCTGAACCAGATTTTGATGACCCGACAGAGGAATTTCTGACAGATGAGGCCATTATACAGAGTAATATCAATCCAGCAGCCCCCAAAAGACGTGGACTCATATGAAGATTATGTAGACGATTCAAACAGCATCTCTTGGAATCAAGCAGCTGATGCCTTGAATACATTTATCAAATTTTCTGAATGCAGCAATTCGTTCAATGATGCTGAAATTATGAAACTCCCCATCATACGAAATGACTTCATAAAAAAAATGAAGAGAGAAGACTTTAAAGGGGGGGGGGGAACAAAAAAAATTGATATTTGTTTAAGAGGGCTTCTACAAAGAAGAACAATCCCATGGGCTTAGATCAGCGGTCGGCAACAGATCGAAACTCGGACCGCGAAATCTTGTTAAATAACTTACCTACCTATTCAATTTAATTAATATGTTTATATAACTAGTTTTAGTAGGTAGATACATAGCTGTTGCTGTGCTCTGCTGTGTAGCACAAGAGAGTGCGTTGGAGTGTGAGGGTGCGGGCGGGAGGGAGCGTACTGGCCGGCATGTTTCGACACGTCGTCAGTTATTAGGTAGTTGCGTTGCGATCTTGTGAGGAGCATTCGTTCATTTGTGTTATAATGGCTCAAGACCGCAGGTGTAATTTCTCGCATTTTGTTTTAAGAATACCTATGCGTTTTATATAATTGTTTACCTAAGTGTTTTATATAATTACTTAAATGTGTCAAAATAAAAATTTAAAACTAGTATTATAAGTTTTTTTTCTGGGCCTCTATAAAAATTTTCAATAGTATCCGGACCCCACTTAAAATTACTTGCCGACCCCTGGCTTAGATCAACCGCCTTTCTCAACTTCGAATTAAATTTTTTGTAAGCCTACAAAGCACTTTTTTTGTTTTATAGTAAGTTATGTTACATTAGTATGCAATTTTTTTTTGTTCTACTTAAGCTGTTTTAATGATAGAACACATGTTTTACTGTCTTTTTTTGTTTAATTCACGTTTTTCCCGATATTTATCCTGTAATCTGGTATACCTCAAGTTCCGAACATGCTAGATTAGAGGAAGTTTACTGTATAGCATTTATCCCTCTGTATGTGTGCACGACACTAACCTGCAGATTAAAAATGTTAATCATAAATTATTAGATTAATAAAGTATTAATGACTTTTATAGGAACACCAGAAAAATATTTCATGAAAAAAGAGTTCAATGTAAGATAGCTGAATTATAGGCCATTTTTGGATAATCCATTGAAAAAAAATTCTGATATTATTACCATTGTAATAATATTCCAAACTTTCTGGAGAATGCCCGTACCCCTCTGGCCCTGAAAGTAATATGTTAGGTATTATTACTGAGTCTTTAAGTAACGAATTTTATGTTTGAAGAATCAAACTGCCTTCTAACTGTGATTTGTTACATACAACAACACTGTAAATCAGGGGAAATTGAAAAAATTGGATATTACGAAAGAATTTCCTAAGGAGCACATAGAAAGATTCATTTTAAATAGTGAATAAAAGTCGTAAATTGGGGAAAAGAGGAAAAAAATGAGAAAAGGGAAGTTTATAAATTTTTAGTTTGAAGTTAAAAGTTATAAACTTCATTTTGAGTTTATAACGTGGTTTTATCTTTAACTGTTATAGACTATCGTAACATTTTGAGCTAGGCTTGACGAAATCATGGGATGAGGGTTAAATTCTTCGATGCAAGGCCGTCTGTACACGGAGCAACTCAAAAGAAACTGATAACTGACTCCAATCACAAACCAGTCCGTGATGAGTCGTAACCTATGTAATTGAATGGAGCCTCTTTTGGAATGGAGTTTCTTTTGAGTTGCTCCGTGTGCAGACGGCCTAAGGCTCAAGAGCCCGAAATATTTTTTCCCTCTTGCTAGCGTCGACCCTGAAATACCCCTGGTTTAGTCGATTAAAAGATGTTTTAAAGAAACACATTGAATCGATTGTAAAGACTATTATTCAAACATCATGAAGCCTGCAAGCAGATAATCGAGAAAGTTTATTATTTCTATTTGTTTTTGAGGAAAGAGGGGGTCAATATGGGAGAGCTCATGAAAGAAAATATGTAGTTAAAAATAATAGTTTTAAAATATCAGTGTAATTTATTATTTTATTCATAATCATTAATGTTAATGAACTAGACTCAGAAAACATAGCCTGAAGTTGCATGGGACAATTATGTCAAATATAAATTGACAAAATTAGACCTATAGTTTACGAAACCAAATTTAGATAGGCCCAAGCAAACTCAGAGAGCAAGATAAGCACATTGCTTTCCTCTTGACTATGCGATAAGATTCATCACATATCGGAATAAATCATTTCTCATCATTGTCTAATAAAAAGCGAATTTCAGATATAATTTTTCAAAAAAGAAATTAATGAGCCTTCAAGACGGTATTAAAGCTTTATTGATGACAAACCTAAAATTTTTCTATATATTCTTTTAATTCTTTCACGTGAATAAAAAAACTTATTCATATTTCATAGACTTCAAGAGTTAAATTTACAAAATATAAATTAAATATGGTGAATTTATTGCAAAATACAGAATTTATTATAGTTTTTATTCTAATTTAAAAAAATCTAAAATTTTAAACATTAAATTTAGTTTTAAGTGCAGCACTGAAAGAAATGCATTAAAAATAGTAGCATGTAAAACTGGTACCACTTATTGAAGGTAATTTTTTAGATGAGTGTTTGGGAGAGTGAACTGTAACTCGGGATAAATATATAAGATTTTTAGCTGGATTTATTTTATTAAATATTTACTTCACTTAAAGAATGAACCCTTTTTGGAGAACTCATTGCTAGTACAAATTAAACTGTCGATAAAAGCCGAACGGAAATGCACTTAGTGTTATGCTTAATTTTGCCATTTTAACCTTTGATATTGCACTGTAGCTAGAACCCAAAATCTATCCATGATAAAATATCCTAGTTTATTTCCCTCAATCGAGTTAGTTTTATCACAACTATTTAGTTTTAAGTTTTATTTATTAAAATAAGTCTTACCCTTACCTTTTGTTTACGTTACACATATGTCAGACAGGAAAGAAACAAGGCAGGATTGTTTGAATGTCTGCTAATTATCACACATTTTGATGTGTAACATGCAAAGCACCGCGACATTACCATATTAAACACTCATTTATGCTAAAAAAGAAATATTTATAAAGTAGCTCAAAACATATTAAAAAGAAATACATTTTCGTGCTAGATACGTTTTTGATGAAATAAAATAAGGAGTATTTTATTATATTAATTTTATTAATCTTTGCCATTTGCATCTCTATGCATAAGATTTTCTGTGCGAATAGAAAAAATACTGCCTGCTCAAATGTATTCGCATTAAACAAATGTTTAAACATCGAAAAGGGAAAAAAACTTTTAGTACATATCATTTTTCTTTTCAAAAATTAATGTTTTCAGCTACTGTTAGGGAATATCGGTACCTTTAACCAGAAGTTAAGGAAAATAACATGCCCAAGAAATTTGCAAGACCTCAGCAGATGCAAAATAAGGAAATCTTTCAATGGAAGTTACACTTTGGATGATGCTCTCGATGAATAAAAATTTCAGGAAAGTTACTTCCGATTTTAAGTCTTCAAGATTCCGATTTTAAGTCTTCAAAGGAACAGCGACATTTACATCTAATGAGGATGAAAGCAAAGTTTTTAATTAGCAGAAATAATTCGTATAAAACTATGTACAAAAGCTGACTAAATGATGACGGTGGAAGTTAATAAACAGGTATTTTTTTCCTTTTTTTAAACAAATGAAAAGGAAATTAATGCTTGAATTTTCATTTATCAGCTAAAGCAACTCGAGTACCAAATTAATAAAGACAAATTCATTTAAAAATAAAAATATACAATTATTAATTATGATAAAATCAAATACAGAATGTTCTATTGTTGTTGAATGAGATTATATTATGAAGTTCCTCTCGTAAAGATAAACACATGAACAAAAATTAGTTTTAATGATATCAATACAATTAAGAGGGAGTTAATGAAGAATTGCTTCAACCCCCTTTAATCAAAACTAGTTATGTATATATATATATATATATATATATATATATATATATATATATATATATATATATATATATATATATATATATATATATATATATACACATACATACATACAATATATATATATATATATATACACATCGAATTATTTAATGTTGATTAAAGGAGGTTCAGTTCAAAGGAATGTTTAGTAAGATTCTGTCAGAAAGTAAATTGGAAAAAAGTCAAGTCCTCACAACTTTCGACCAAATATATATATTTTGAGAAAAATTTACTGATAAGATTTTCATAAACATTAAATTGAATCCATTTTTCCTAATACGTCATCTTTTTGTTGCTGGTGCGAGATGATAGGAACTTATTCTGAGGACATTTTATTCAATCACACCATGAGTTTTGTTAGTATTTCATTCTGTGATCACCCAGGCGAACCAAGTTTGCTCCACATAAAGCCCCACTAATACAAATCTAAACATTTAACACTGAACAACTTGAAAGTAAATCTGCTTGGGCTATTAGTTCGATTATAACGGGCATATAAAAGCATTAATCTTACTACACAGTGAAATGAATAATAATATGGTTTTATTAATGAAGTTATATCCTTACATAATTTACCAATTTTTTTATCCCAAAGGGTCAATTGATAAATTATGTCTAACCACAGAACTTACTTTCACAGCTGTTCTTGAAAGACAAATTGGGTTTTATGAATGATTAATGAAAGATGAAGATAGCATAATTCACAAGTACAAAATGATTATCTTACAATGAAAACAGAAAAGGCAGATGCTACTTTCATTACATATAAGCACAGGAAAAGAAATATTTTCTCCAGCTCATTAAGAAAACAATGACACCTTAGATACTAGAATACATTTACCCAACTGGACATGAAATCTGTCAAAAGGAATGAAAATGAAACCTAATGCACTGTTATATTAACGGTTACGCTATTAATTAAAAGATTTGGTGTTATCTTAAAAGCTAAAAAATCAGTGAAAACTAATGTCATGAGTGTAAATTTACTGTAATAAATGAAAGTAACAAAATGATAAATTTCATCGTTGCTTGTTATTATTTAGTCTATATATATAAAGCAGTTCCGTAACTGACTCATTCATTCACTGACTGACTGACATACAACGCACAGACCAAACCGCTGGACCTAAAGGGCTGAAATTTTGCATGGCGATTCTTCTAATAGTGTAGGGGTGCACTAAGAAAGATTTTTCAAAAATTCTTCTTAGATTTTTTTAAATTAAATTTTTAAGATGTTTTTGTAACTTTTTTTACGTTTGCATTTAAAATAATACATTGAGGGTTATAAAATTTATATCACGAGAAAGATCATAAAAATTCCTTCAAAATGAAATCTTTTTCGAACCTTCACCTCGATTTTCTGATTTTTGGTGAATTTTGAAAGATTAATTTTTAGAATTTAAAATATTAAATGTTGATCACGTGATTTCTTTTTCTGGTACTTTAAATAAATTTATCGTCACGTGCATAACAACTAAATAGACAAAAATTATATTCTTTTTCTTTCTAATGCAGCAGACGATTGGATATTATCCAAAAAAAATAAATATCCCTTACGATTTTTTTATAAATATATATATATATATATATATATATATATATATATTACATCAATTGTATACATTGATCGTCGCATTTATTATAAATATATATATATATTTTGGCATTAATTGCATACATTGACCGTTGTATTTAATTTGAATGTACTCCGTAGCGAAGCGCGGGTTTTCAGCTAGTTCGTATATAAAATGCTGGAGGAAACTTGCGTATCTTCTCTTTTGATCTCGTCCCAGTTTCGTTATTATCCGATTCTCAGAACAGTATTGAATGCGATTAAAGAGAATTAGACAATGCTAGTCTCCGTTATCTTTAACTTGCCTAACTAAGAATCACGATAAAATACCATCTGAATAATAAAAAAAATCCTCGTCTTGAAACTTAAATTTGAAAACCATCATGAATTCATATGAACAAAAGTTAATGCACAAAAGAAATAATCCCTAAATGAGTGTATAGTTACATAGATAAAGGAATATTAAAGAATAAAATTACGTCAAAAGTGATTTCTAATCTGAAATTTTAAAGTTATTTCTGGAAGCTGGCTCACTGGGCAGTGATTCCGGGGCATTGCAAAAGACGATTATTCGCATGATTAGTTAGATGAAGTTTTCGTTGAATATAGAATATTCTGTATAGTTAAGAATAAATTTAAAACATGTGTGTAAGAGGGTAATATTTAGCCATACCTATTTTTATTTAAAAAAATATCAGTTAATTAAGTCAACAGAAATAAGTATTTTCGTTATGAAAAATTTAAAGAAAAATCGAGCAATTTACTAGATAGGTGAAATGTGGAAACATTTTTGTCAATCGGTAACTGTATTAATTCAAATGCTAAATGAATGATACAAAAGCAGGGAATCTCATAAAAGTTTGGGTACAAGCGAGAAAAAAAATACGCTTTAAAGCTACGGATGAATTCCAGTGATCATTTTGAGACGCAAGCATTCAAGAAACCACTTAGTATAACAGCATTTAAATGTATTTTTGAATGTGAATCTACATCTGTAAAACAAATTATCTGGTCACAATAATGTTTCATAAGTTGAATGAGATTTTTTACAAACCAGGTTATATAAGCACTGTATGCGAAGCACGTGTCAAATACATCATAGAAAATATTAAATCAGAAACTTTAATTACTTTTACATTAATGTTTTTTACTTTTTCTTTTTGCTTTTAAACCGGTCTATTTTTGTCGCTAAAAGTACTTCTTATATGCATATTTATAAACGTAGTATTTACAGTTAAAGCAGTAAAACAATCACTACAAGCAAACGAAAGTTATGGTACTGTCTAAAATGGTACTGTCTTTTTTAGTTGTTGAAAGGAGATTTAAAGATATCTAGCTTCTATTTCTACACATTTATACGCACAAGCATATTACAACATAAAAACAAACACATATATATGCATGTAAATACTCATGCATACATTGCGTTTGTTCCCTAGACAAAAGCATAATATTACACTACTATACTGCTAAAACATTGATACGTAGTTTTAAGAGTTATTTGCTAGTATATGAGTATATTGTCATACATTCAAACAAATGAGTTTAAATATGATAATGCGTTTAAATGCGGTTATATAAAATGCGTATAATGGATGTTTGTTACACGAATGTATGCGATTACATAAGGATATATAGTTTTATACAGATGTTAGGTGAATATATACAACTATAGTGATTTCGTGTAATTGGTTATTCATGTCATGTATCTGGTTATATAATGAGTAAATAGCAGTTATACGAGTTTATGCTCCGATATGCAGTATGTACATGCGGTAGTATATTTACACTCAATACATATATACTTACAAATGCATGATTATACACTCGGTTCTTATATACTAGAGCAAGATTATGCACGTTTTATTCAAATATATTTGCCTAAAAGATTATAATTCATTGTGAACAAGGGTACTAAACATTTTGAGATAGATATTTTACATATCATTCAGTTAAAACTGATATTAAATATTATTATATTTATTGCAAGTGCAAAAGTTTAAATTTAAAAATATTATAAGAGCGTTTTTATAAATATTATTCTTTCATTAAATATCAAAACTGACTTCTGATTCTTAAAGATTAAAAAGTATGAATTCGAAAACTTACACGCTTATGCGAACAAGTAGCTGATATTGAGAATAGTAATATATATATATATATATATATATATATATATATATATATATATAAATACACACACACATACATATATATATATACACATATATATACATATACATGTATATACATATATATAAATATACACATATACACACATATATATATACACACACACACACACATATATATATATATATATATATTAGTATATATATCTCGCTTATCTAGTTTTTAAATTAAAGAAAAATGAACAAATATTTTCTCAAGCTCCTTATACAATATTCTTAACTAAGGAGAGTAAGTAATAAAATCAATATTCGACTCTGTAATGTATGAAATATATTTTTTCATTAAAGAGTGTTTTCAGCAAATTTAGAAATGTTAAAGTATTTAAATACTATCTATTCAAATCTGTTATTCGTTTGAATGTTCTCAATTAAGTTAAAAAAATATTTACTTCTTTGTTGTCACAAATTGTTTTTCATTACTGCTGTAATTATTGTTCAGTTATTCCTGGCAGTTGAATTTGCTGAAAATTTAGAAAATATGTTTTTCTTTAAAGCAGAAAGTTATTTTTAGAGTACATTGCAGTACTTAATTGTGCGCTTTGGACGACCTTTAAAACACCAAGGATATACATACAGTACATATATATCGATACAAATATTTACACACACAGCCATGCGTTTGATGCTCATGAAATAAATAGAGAGAAAGCGATGAGATTGGTGAAGCTACTGATTTTGTAGCAACTATTCTCATGAAAACTACACTACATACAAACTTATTTTCTTTAATTTCCAAAACGGAACTCGACAGATCAATATATATTTACATTCAAACCTTAGTGAATTAGAATTTGTTAGAAATAAAGCATGAAGCTATTTACATTCGATGAAAGAAATAACTTTAAATTTTAAATTCTGCATCTGTATAAATTGCAGTTTTAGACAAGTATAATTATTTTACGGACAAATTACATTTTCTGCGATTCTTAATCAGTTTCCCCTACCTATCCGTTCTTTTCAAAGATTTAGCTGAATTTCTAGAACAAATTTTTCTAAACCAATTTATGAGTTAGTATTTAGATACGAAATAGTATTTAATTTTCGTAAGTAAAGAAGGTAAAATTTCTGGAAAGGGAATAGATGAGCTATAGTGGCGTAGCAAAGGGGGGGGGCAAGGGGGGGTCTATCATGCCCCGGGCGCCACTCGCAGAGGGGCGCCAATGTAAGATCTATATATTATATTACTATATGTTTTCGAGGTAGATGACAATATAAGGTCTATATATTATAGTACTATATGTATTTCAGGGGGGGGGGCACCAATATAAGGTCTATATATTATATTACTATATGTTTTTCGGGGAGGGCGCCAATATAAGGTCTATATATTATATTACTATATTTTTTTGGGGGGCGCCAATATAAGGTCTATATATTATATTACTATATTTTTTTGGGGGGTGCCAATATAAGGTCTATATATTATATTACTATATGTTTTTCGGGGAGGGCACCAACATAAGGTCTATATATTATGTTACTATATGCTTTTCGGGGGGGGGGTGTGTGCCAATATAAGGTCTATATATTATGTTATATGTTTATCGGGGGGCGCCAATTTGGGTTTATATATTATATTACTATATGTTCTTCGGGGGGTGGGCGCCAGTTATGCTCGCTACGCCACTGATGAGCTAAGATTTTATATCATTGAGAGATATTAAAAGACAAATATGTTAGTAGATACGTAAGATTTGTGTATATACGCCTTGACTAAATCTTTTATAAGAATTAACCACCGATTTAAAGAAAAATTATAACCCTTTGACTTGAATACCTTTATTATCGTCTTACAAGTTTATCTAATATTTACATTTGAGATAATTTCTTTCCTGCCTTGTTATCCTATCTGAGAATCGTGAAATGTTTCGAATAGATTAGCAGATTTTAGTAGTCTCAAAAAGCAAAATAAATTGTTTTTCAGAAATTTTTTTAGTTTTACGAAGTAAGTTTTAACGACAACACAGAAAAAAAATTTAAAGTATAAACTAAACAGTCATTTGTCTCACGACAAAGTTTATTGGGTAGTATTTAGTTAAAATTATTTTTATTGTCTATACCCATTCAACGGATGTTGCATTCAAAATATACTGTGAACAAAAATTTTTTTTTGTAGGGAGTACGAAAAATAACTGAAAGTAGAAAAATTACAGTATAGAGGAAAAATGTAAATATTAAGAATCAAGATACCTTTTTTTTTTGAGTTAAACTACCTGCAGAACAGTTAAAGAAAATTATTGTATAATTAAATTGATCAACATTTTTTCTGGTATTTTACAGCTAACAAAATATTGTTTTGTTACTGATATAGTTTCTGGTTTTAATCGCAGAAATCCTAACTTCGAATGGTTATATTATGATGAAATAACCCAAATTTTCTGATATAGTATTCTATATAATTGATTATAATGATAAATTAGGGATTCAGGTATTTATATTGAAAATATACATAACCTTTTTCTCCCATAGGCATTTGCTTTTAAAGATAAAAAGCCACACGTTATTCCAAAAAGTTTTCTGTAGAAGGAAAGTAATAGTATTTACATATGAAAATCATATTTTTATACTAGGCTAGAGATAATTAAAAAAAATGACATATACTGAATAGCGGCGTAATTTCTAACTTAAAGATATTTGATTTCTTAAAACTATATATGTTTAACACCAGTGAAAAAAAACAAATTTAGTATATTTAATAACGTTTCCAATAGTTTCTATAAATGCACGCTAATTGTCTATAATAAGCATACTAAAGTTTCGTTTAACGACACAGACGTAAAGAGGAGTTTAGATACACTTAATAACATTTTTAATTCAGTTAAATTGCACGCACACTAATTATCATCAGTACTAAAACTCTATATCGAAATATACAAGATTTCCCTCGTAAGCATACTGTTTAGAAAAGCCTTAATTCCTCGTTCATGCCAGAGCTTCCATTGTATTCCCACGAAAGATATCTTAAAACTAATCACATACTATTCATTACTAAATTTCATATTTAAGGCTACTATGTACTAAGAAAAAAATCTTATTTCCCTTTTCCTCTTCTTGCAGATTCTTGTGGTGGGAGGAGTCCAGTTGACAGTTCGAGAATTCCACCCCCTTAGGATTGACATTTTGAGGGATTGTAATGGTTCTCTCTCTATAGGTGGGTTAAGCGCTGCCCCCAAATTGTTTATTTAAAATATATTTTTGTCACCTATTTACAGGTACATAAATGCTGATAATCCAATAAAATTGGTATTGTCAGATAGCCCGAACTTTTCTGCAAAGCTCTACCGGGTTCATTTAATAAGTTTCGTCCACCGAAGGAATTTATGAGCGTTTAAAACACACTATACCAGATTTTTTCCCGAATAATTTAAATTTTAAAATATTAATTGCATTAAAAAAAAAAAAAACGAAAAAGGTACACAAATGTAAAATTTCTTTCTCTATGACGGAGTACAATTTAAAAAAAAAATCATTGATTCCAAGTCGGCAATCCGCGGACAAATTTTCTCCATAGGTTAACATTGAGGTGAGCGAATCCAATGGTGTTAGTACATAGCAGCCTTAATGTTTAAAAAGTTGGAAAAATACAGAAATTTATAGAAATAAAAATACTAAATATGATATGTGTAAAAGAAAAAACAATCATTTTAAGAATTTAGAAATTTTTCTATGCATGTAAGAATCTTTATATATAAAACGCGTACGCATGCGGCACAAAAATCGGTGTCATTTGTACACTCTGAATGGCAACGGCTGCAACTACCAGATGTAAACATTAACGGCCAACCGCGTGTGTGTGTAGCAGTTTGACCATACCACGTAATTTGGTGCAATTTAATTGCTGTATTTTATTGATGTAATCTACACTATATCTTAGTACTTGCTGAATTTTTACTCCTTTTTTTAGTGAAAAAATTTGTCTCTAACAATTTCTTACTTGATGCAATGATAAAGTGTAGATATCTTAATTTAAAAGAATATTACATACAGAGAGGAATGTACTTTTTAAAATCTGTGTTGTTGGGTTTCTCAGTCTTATCTTTAACTCTGTTCTGAAGTAACGGAAATTCATATTTTTTTTAATCTCGATGTTTTAGAATCAGCCTTATAGAGAATTTTGCAATGATTATAAATCTTTTGGCTGAGATCGCACTACCACTTAACAACATATATTTACGATGACAGGTAATAGTAACATTTCTTACATACGTTTCTTTCAGTTGAGTTGTTTTGCGAAAGAAAATATAAAACTAAAAGCGACCATGCTGGTCGCACAGTGGCTAGTACTTTGAAAAGCTCAAACAATTATACAAAAAACTTTTTTTTAAAATATGGTGCTTCTGTTTGCTTATATGATTTGATTATTTTCGTACATTTTGCTATTTTTAAAGGACCTAAATTTTTAAAGGTTTTATGACGCATTTCTTTGTTGTTTATCACAATATATAAAGTTAGAAACTGTACGCTCATCAGTCACGTTATTATTCTTCTTTTAAGAATCAGTTTCAAATAAAATAAGTTATTAAACTAAAGAATGAGATCATAAGAAGTTCAAAATAGTAAACTTCAGATAAGTAATAAATATTTTAGGAAAAATGTTATCTTACTTTAGATAAATGAAACAATGTTACCAATAAAGTTTTTATTGGGGGGGGGGGGCAAATTTCCGAAAAAAAAATTAAGCTTTGTATGTAAATTATTTAAATACAAATGTGAAATTATCTGACCGAGTGAGTTCAATCCCCAGATAATATTTATCTGGGGACCTTATGTATCCAATAAGTTCTCCAAACGGTCAAATACATGTTATCGAGCTATAATGTACAAAGTGACGTTAAGTAAGCAAATTCCCAAATACTAAAAATATTTCAAACAGAACAAGAAAAAAACTGTTCAGTTAATAAATCAAAAATAGTTTTTCTTGAATGTCAAATGATTTTTCATATTATTAGGGTCAATGTTTTTTTGATTCTATTGTTAAATTATTCCAAAACGAATACTTGTGAAATATATGAAACATATAAAGGGTTAACTGGGTTTGCTTATTTCTCAGGAATTTTATTAAAAGGAATTTATTTTATTTTAGATTCAAAGCGCAATTGTGGCCCAAAAATTATTACTACAGAAAGATTATACTTAATCTTATGGTTAATGTTACACGGAGATGATGTAACTAATTTGAGTCATATCTTTTTTTAGGAACATAATTTGCCTACTTTAACGCTATACGTACATAACGAAAATGGCTAATATATGTATAATTTAAATACTGAGTTATTAAGAAAATATTTAGATAGAAAACCTTTTAGAACCTTATATATTACTGCATTACAAGTGAAGCAGAGGAATTTTTATAAGCCACGAGTGATATATTACACGTAAAAAGAAGATATATGAACAACTGGAAAACGAAACTTTCTAATTCCTAATTTTGTAAAAAACAAAGAAAAAGATTAATCACATACATGCAAGCACATATACATACACGCATATAAATACATATACACACACACACACACACACACACACATATATATATATATATATATATATATATACATAATGCACACTTATACGCCAAAGATTTGAAGATTACTTTGCCTTTATAACATGGTTGTTTTAAGTGAAAAACGCACTCAGCAATATACCGTAAAAGAAAAAGTTGTTTCATAATAGCATTTAAATAATTTCTCATGTCATGAAAAATAAAATTATATAATATAAAATATAAAAATGATTTCAAAGCTGAAATATTATGCAACAGTGGATTTCGGAAATATAATAAAAACAAGAGATAAAATCTCATTTCAAAAATACATCACAATAAAAGATGACACACTAGCAGAAGTATTAAAAAAAAGTATTTTAGTAAATAGCTTAAATATTATGCAAGCATGAATTTTAAAATTAGTTCAGATCTTTATTTGTTAGATGTCGAAATACTGAGAAAGAGCTAGGAAATATTCAGGAACTGATAGTGACCTTTTTAACTGGGTTTTGAAAGTATAATTCATCACTGCCTTATGAAAGGATTTTTCGTAATAATATAACTTATTTTAGAATTTTTACTTCGATTGGCTCAGAGGTTTTCAGTCTAAAAGTATGATGCATCTTTATAAGTCATATCTCATCTTTACTCTCTGTTTTTGGATTTTGAAAAACTAAGTAAAATGTTTATATAAATTTCTGTGCTTGTGACAACAAAAACGTTAAAATTAAGAAAATCCTTCCAAATCATTATGCAACTTTAAAAGAGGAGAACTTTATTATTTCAACATCCTCGAAAAAGTGGACATTTGATTATAGCAAAGACGGTACCAATGGAAGCAACTTATTTGTGAACAAGGGACAGACTCATTACTTGGGATTTTAAGGTTCAGAATTTTCAATTTTATTGTGTAATTTTGACGAGACTCAGACACAATGCAATATTCAATACACCTAGCATTCGGTTTCATCATCGTCTCGGTAATATAGATTTTTTTTCACCTGTTAGAAAAAGAATTCGAGGTTTGAACAAAAAGTAGTAATCTAAGTTTTACTTAAAGGCAAATTTATCAAATTCTTTTAGTATTCCCAAACCAGTTATTTCCAATTTCCCAAACATGAAATACAGTGTTGCTGTCGTAACAAAATCGATATCTCGAAACTAGGTTTTTTAAATAAGCAATTAATCTATGAAACTTAAAATTTTTAAGTTCCCTTTATTCTCATTAGTTAGAAGGTTTGTCCATTTCTCATATTTTAAACTCCCAGTCTTCTTCCGGCGTTACTTGTGCTTTATATCTTCAAAGTTTCATAGAATTGTTAATCTATATATAGATAAAACAGTTCCGTAACTGACTCACTGACATACAACGCACAGACCAAACCGCTGGACCTAAAGGGCTGAAATTTTGCATGGCGATTCTTCTTATAGTGTAGGGGTGCACTAAGAGAGATTTTTGAAAAATTCTTTTTAGATTTTTTTAAATTAAATTTTTAAGCTGTTTTAGTAACTTTTTTAAAGTTTGCATTTAAAATAATAATTTGAGGGTTATAAAATTTATATCACGAGAAAGATCATAAAAATTCCTTTAAAAGGAAATCTTTTTCGAATCTTTACCTCCATTTTCTGATTTTTGGTGAATTTTTAAAGATTCATTTTTAGAATTTAATTTATTAAATGCTGATCACGTGATTTCTTTTTCTGGTACTTTAAATAAATTTATCGTCACATGCATAACAACTAAATAGACACAAAATATTATTTTTCTTGCTAGTACGGCAGACGATTGGACATTTTGTCTATAAAAATATCCCTTACGATTTTTTTATAAATATATTTTTTTCCACATCAATTGTATATATTGATCGTCGTAATTATTATAAATATATATATTTTTGGCATTAATTGCATACATTGACCGTTGTATTTAATTTGAATGTACCCCGTAGCGAAGTGCGGGTTTTCAGCTAGTACACTCTTAAAAGGAAATGAATGGTCCTTGGTATAAACAAAGTTTTAAATAAGAAATTGTGATGCTGGTAAAGATTTAAACACAGTAACTGTGCTTTATTATACATACCCTATATCTATCATTTCTCATTTTCTGGTCTTTGTTAATTTAATGAGAGCACTGGATATAGGACCCCAGATAGAGGCTCCGATGACGTTTTCAAAGCTGGAGTTGCAACTTCAAGTCCGATTTACGCTGCAGGCTTTATTACACCTGTTTAATCTTTTCCACGACTTGTTAATCATTTCGTCCAATAGAAAAAAAAAAGTAGAAAGGCTTAGGATCAAGCCAGTTCAGTCCAATTTTTACCACTTTTTTATTAACTCGCATTCTTGTTTGTGTGTTTGTCCAGTGCAAATCTTGCAATCGATTTTTAACTAACTTCCCGACTAGCTAGACATTTGAAACTTTAGAACAGCTCAGAACACGATGACAATGCATTCTTTTAATACTTTTAGCCATCTTTAAGCAGGATTGAATTCATTTTTAGTTAATTTTGTTTTGTATGGAAAGTTAGTTCGATGTGAATTTAGTTTTCGAAAATATTGTGCGAAAAATTTAAAAAAATTATAAAAGTTAGCAGTTTATAAAGTCTGTGGATAGCATAGCTGCCAACCTCCCAAGAAAAAAAATAAGGAACACAGCGCGCCTACGGAATCGTTGGGGAAAAAAAACATCAGCAAGATGTATAATATTTTCTAACACGAGAATATAACTGTAAAAGTTCGCTTTCAGACAATTCTTTGACAAATTCTGATGTTTCGGATCCTATAACTAAATCTTTATCCATCTGATTTTTAAATACATCAAATTTCACATTAAATACACAGTTAGAGCTAGTTATGACATATTTTCCTATATCTTGCCAACAATTCAAAAAAATTCGATAACTCTCTTCTCATCTTGTGAATTTTTGGCTCTTCACTTTGAAACATCACATGTGTTTCATAAATGACAGTCACATTTTTCACAAAAAATGCTAAAGCATGATCAAGATTTGAGCTTAATGTAAGAAAAATTCTTTCTTCCCGCTGCAATATGCGTTTATTATTGGTAGATGATGGTGACTCTGCAAGTGATTTTACATTTTTTGCTGATTTTTGAGAAGCACACGAGGTTGGTTTTAACTGTTTTACAGAGTTGGGTGAAGCACTTGACGTTAATTTAAATTTTTTTACTGGTATTGGTGAAGCAAATGTGGTTGATTTTACTTTTTTTTTTTATAAGTTTAGGTGAAGCACACGATGTTGACTTTCTCATTCTTTCTAATGTTGCAGAAGCTGCTTGCTGTCGAGGACGTTTTTGTATAGCGTAAGCTGCTAGGAGGGGAAAATATGAATCTCGAAAACGCGATGTAGGGGGGAAAAAAGGGACGGTACTGCGGAAGTAAAAATACGGGACATTTTTGCTTGAAAACGTATTTTCGTAACAAAGCTTAAAAAACGGATCGAATACGTTTTTTTAAGGAACACTTGGCACGTATGGGATAGTGGAAACGACTAAAAGTGATTAAAATTAAGTAAAAAAGAAAATGAAAAACGTGGTATATAAAAAGTTCTTTTTATCTCGTAATTATTGTTTCTGAAGCCATTTTCTGTATTGTCTTAAAGTAATTGTTTTCAACGAGGAATGATTTTGCTTTTTATGAAAGACTCACTTCAAACTGAGAAGGAAAGCAAATTTCCTCTTACCTTCTTCTGTGTAAACTGATGATGCAAAATTAAGTCAACATTTGTTTCGTGCTTAAAGATCAGAGAACTGTAAATTCCTTGTTCACGAACACACTTTTCGAAAACTTAAACTTGAATTTCAAACAATAACAAATGTTTTTACGAATAACATTTTGAAAATTTGTTTTAATAAATTTGAAACGTAAATCTTAATTTTACTTTTCAATTTAAATAAATTTTAAGAGGGATTTGATTATAACAATCATAGAACAAGTTTTTGCACAACGATTTTAGGTGCAACTAAACATGAAATCGTAATACTAAATGCATTTCTGAAAGTTCAGCAAATTTGTTTTTCTAATTAATTCTTCATAGCACAATTTTCTCTAACACATACAAGTTACAAATTAGCTATTTACCCCTACGAAGAAAAGAACTCTGAAAGTTTGCCAAATGAGAAAGAAATTGCAATATCTTTACTATTCCTCAACAGTTCTACATTCTAGAAATATTTTCTCTAAATTCAATATTGGACAAGATAAGAAAATTTAATTAAGCATTTGTGAAGTGTTTTCAGTCATTTTAAAAAGTTCACAAATATCAGATAAAAGCATTCTTTAGATATACAAAATGAGTAAATATTTATCAAAATACACATTAGGAAACTGACAGACATTTGACAGAAATATTAAGTATGGACTCTAAGCATGAGGACTTTGAAACAGCTTGATTATAAAGAAAAAATACCTCTATATTCTTTACAGAAGTAACTTAGCACTCAATGATACTAAAGGTTTCAAATTTTAATGGTGATAGTAAATATTTTAATGCTGTAGAATACATTTTTAAAATTTATTTTTACCTAGAGGAGATATAGGATTTTTTTCCGTTACTAGTAGGTGAGATCAAAATTTTTTGCTTCGATAAATAATAACCCAGTGCAATTTTAGATATTAATTACTTATACTACTGACGAACTTTCATTAACTGGATGAGTTCAATCAGTATTTTTAAAAGAAAATTTCTGAAAGCAAAACTTTTTTCATTTTGGCTGTTGACCAATGTCATACTAGCTTTTCAGAGAAAATTTTGAAAAGGAAAATAAATATCATGCCTTTAAAATCTGGATATAAATTATCTTTTTATTATGTACGCTTTGAATTTTTTGAATTTTAAAATAAATAAATTATTTTTTTATACGTCTTCAAAACCTTTTTGTAAGATTATGTAGATTTGTTAATGACGGAAATAATTTCAATTCCTTTTTTCTTAGAAAGTTGAAGTTTCAAGTAAAATGAGTAAGTTCCCATTAGACACAGTTCACAAGGTATAACAATTTTGAAAGTTAATCTATGTATTTTTTTTTCTCCTGAACCAAATAAATATTAATATTGTTAATGTTACAACTTCATATTGATTACTACATTTTTTCCTGATAGGTATCAAAGTTTGAGATTTTTTTAAAACTAAACTTAATTCTTTCTATTCGATTTTTCATTGTAAAAAGGAAACAAGAGGAAAAATGAAAGGTATACCTCATTTTACATATCAAATACTTTCGATGTTTTATTCACAGATCACTTACATTCGGGTACTGTTTGAAATGATAATGGATATCACTCGCCTTATTTGAATTTTCAAAGTGGTTTAGGTCTACTGCACTACTTAGGGATGCGACATCGATAACAAAACATCGATGTTTTGAAACATCGATATTCAATATTAAAACATCGATGCTAATAAAACATCGCCCAAAAAACATCGATGTTTTAGAACATCCATTTTTTAAAACTGGTTTAGTAATCTCTAACATTAATGTTACTTCGGTTAGTCGTGGGGAGGGGGGGGGGGTTGATTTAATTTTACTCTCTGATTGGGCTGACACAAATGACAAAAACTTGGTTGCTTTTGCCTTGGGCTACATTGATGACTCAAAATTCTCGTTGTAAATATCGCCATGTTTTGCCTTCAAATGTCCAGATAAATTCGTGGTATTGCCAGAAGTTTTGGGGGACTTAAGGCAAATATTGCATTTTGCCAATTTGTCAGATTTGCCGTTTTGCAAAAATATTTCCAAGCGGTGTTTTTGGGAGGCATCTTACTAATAATATTAACGTCACCTTATATAAAACCAGAACAAAACAAAAACTTAAATGGCTGCTCTGGTGTATATACTATTTGTAAAATAAAACCCCATGGATGGTTCTGGAGTGTCAGGAATATTCCAAGCGCTCTGATTGGTTCATTGGTTGTTGATTGCCATTTGTCTGTTTGCTAAGGAATCGTTCCCCCTTTTGTATTCGTCCTTTTCAGAATTCAGACTTACATTTACTGAGTGTGAAAAATTTGCTACGAGATAAATTTTTTTATTATGGTACTTTTTCATTAAAAAAAAATCGAGACAACGTAAAACATAGAGCACAAAACATCGATGTTAAAAAAAACATCGGCTTCAATAAATCGATGTTTAAAACATCGATGTTTTGAAAACATCGACATCGATGTCGCATCCCTAACACCACTATAAAGAGAAAAAAAAACACCCTAGGCTTCACCTCATGTGAAGGAAGTTTTATTTTTTTTTTTTTTCCGGGATTGTACACCCCGGATATAATTTTGGTAAACAAACATTCTTAAAATCCCGGGCAACTTCAGCTAGTAGATCATAAATGTATTCTAAAAATATATTCCAAATTCTTTTGAAATATGAATGTTGTAAAATTACTGCAGTTGAGCGCAAAAGATATAAACTATGTTTCATAATTGTGTAAAAATAATTTATGCATTGAGATATCAGACGTATAAATTTTAAGTTCAAAAGAAGCTTTAATTTTAGTTCCTACATATTTTAATTACATTCCCTATAGTATTACATTTCTTAAAAATTTCTATTAACCTTTAAATTTGAACCAACCCATGAATTTCAAGAATAAAATTATTTTTGTTTGCTGATTTCAATCCAGAACTAAATTTTATCAAAAAAAATTTTACGTTTGAAATCTGAATGAAAAAAAAAGAGATAAAAGTGAACTGTGAACCCCTTTTTTCGCTTCTCTAAATGAGGAAATAAGCAACACAATAGAAATTTTCTGCACAGAATCTGAACACAAAAATATTATTTCAGTAAGAATAAGTAGAAGAAACTATTGCTAAAACAGGATGCACTTCACATAGGCTGTTCAATAAATAAAAAAACCGATTCTTTCTTTTTTTTTTCTTCTCTGAAAAATGTGTTTATATTTCACACTCTCACTCCCTATAGCCATTCTCAAAGCGATACTTTCAGTTATTTTTTCTCCAATTCCTGAATACATGACAAGCGAGTAAAAGAAATATACGTTATTGATACATACAGTTTTAATGTTAAAACCTTTTTGCTTATCCGAAGCTTTTGTACAGAAACAGTAAGTTACTGTTGAAACAATTACTTCCAAGCGTTAGGTTTGAGAAGTGTCTTCTAGGAGTGTAGAAGCCAAATTAATCATCCACAGTCAAAGCCCACGGCTGAGACTCTGATGTTTCTTTAAATTAAGTGCACAACACCTTTGTATCATACCCAAGATTTAAGCATTGTTTAAACTACTGTCAGGAACCATGTGCAAGGTATTTATATAACATGGAGTTTTTTAGATTGTGTTTGATGCCTAAAGTATAGAATTATACATATATTCCAAATCACAAACACTTTTGTATTAGGTATTTAGGTTGAGAAAAATTCAATCTTTTTGCTCTCAGCCTTTGTTCTTGGTTCTATTCTATTGTAGAGAAGCTCTGTTATCCTGACGTCAATTTCTCGGGTTTATTAATTTTCCTTTCAAAACAGTATAATGCTGTCCGTTTTAAAGATTAGTATACCCGGAAGCAAATTCAAACATCATGAACTGCGAAAACCAGTTTAAGTAAACCTGTTATATTCAAATATAATCAATTTGATTTATAAAATCATCAAATGTTAATTCTTTTGAATAGTCATTATTGAACAGCCGCCGTTAAGGAAACAGTTGTAGAATCTGAAAATAATTGGCATGATATATAGCAGAAACATACTAGTAGCGTCTTACCTCTCATAATATCCCGAATGTGTATCAAATGACATTTTAGTGCAGGAGGAACATCATTAAACTGCTATCTATTCGTTGAAAACAAGACTTCATTGCAAAAAGATAATTGATGACCAAATGCAAACAGCAGCACTTACTCTCAAATTTGCGTAGTATTATGTAATATGTTGTGTAAATTTGTATGGATTTCCCTATTTTTGATATTAGAGCAAGTTAACAGTTACTATCTAGTTTCTTTTTGGAAGCAAAATGTTTGTCTCTAATAAAATTTCTAAATTAAATGCTGTCCTTTATACCTGTTACATTTCGTTATTTTGATTTTTTTTTACGATTTTTGTCTTCGTTTATTTCGGCCTACATTAAGACTTACGTCAGCCTACTACAACTGAATTTCTTTTAGCAAAAAATCATACCAATTGACAAGTTTACCTCTGTTAGTGTTTCTGATATTTTTGAATTCTTGTAAAATCATTTTTATGGGTAATTTAGTCTTCTAGGATTAGTATTTTATGTCCCAAAACTAATTACCAGTATTTATGCAAATAAAGCAAATTGGCACTCCAGAATTAAGCATTATATTTCAGTGGTAGCTTTAAATGTATTTGATTACATGCAAAATTTTCCAACAAGATAAAAAATATTGAAAACTAAGAATAATGGTAATTTCTTGGTTAACAAGACCTTTAGATGTTTTATAGGAAGATTGTGTAAGAATGTATCTAGAGTTTAATATTTTAAATATTTTCAGAAGTCAGCAAAACTGACATCATTGCAATCATTACAGATTTGGCTTTGAAAATACACTGGTGCCCAAAATTAAGGCCCCAAACACGATTTTGACAATAACACAAAATAACTTCCAGTAAAATTTATAACATTTTTACTATATATATTTTGTGTAACGGGTAACAATGTTAGTATCCAGTTTTGATTCAATGGTGTTTAGTGTAAGTATGGTAAGAGAACGTGTAAGGGGCCATTTCAGCACCTGGGATTTTCGTCTGGAGAGATGTGATTCTTGAATTAAAACTCTCCAAGATTTACTGATTTCAGTACGTATGAGTTGTCTTAATCGTTTAGACGACCCACGGAGATGGAGAGCCATCAGCATGCCGAAAGCTGGTCAGTCGCATGCGGAGGTCGCAGGGTGGCAACAAGTGACACCAAATGTGGTATCCTCATTTTGGCATCAATTCAAAACTAGTGGTATCGTCATCAAAAGGCCCGGCCAAGTCCGTCCAAGAGCGACGAAACCTGCAAAGGATCGTTACGTGGCATTAAATGCTCTATGGCAGTAACAGATGACAGCTAGAGGGAACTTGACTCTCTCAGAACCTTGCTGCTGTGTCTGGAACAACAGTTTCCAGGCCAATTGTATACAGCCGCCTAACAAAGAAGGGCCTTTACGCCCAGAGACCAGTGGTGAGTCTCGTTCTTACCATATCGCAAAAGACAGCTTGTTTGTTCTGGAGCCAAACACATTGCTCTTAGACAAATACATTGGGTGTGTGTTCTTTTCACTGATGAGTCCAAATTAAGTACACAAAGGGATGAGACAGCCTGGGATACCATCCCTCCAGTGTAGGGGAAATCGAACCCTTTGATGGTAGGGGATCCTTGTCTGGGATGTCATGTTGGGCAGTCGTATGTCTTCAATGCAGCCATATGCTTTCTCATTGTATGTGCCATCTCTGTACCAAATTTCGTTGCGAGGAGGGGTAACCCCACACCGCTATAGGGATGAGGTCCTTCAAGCCTATGTAAGGCTTTTTCGGTTTGCTGCGGGTCCCGAATTCTTTTTAATGGACGATAATGAGAGGCCACGTAGAGCTCAACTTGTGGACGATTTTCTGGAGGAAGAGGATATTCGCCGTATGGAATGGCCAGCGATTTCTCGGGACCTAAATCCTATAGAGCATGTTTGGGAGGTCTAGGTAAAACCACTGCACAATGTCACCCCCAATCACAGCACTCTTCAGGTGTTAAAATCCGCGCTTTTAGATGAATGGGATTTGTTGCCACAATAATTTATTGATATCCTCATTAACAGTTTGACGGCTCGTTGTGCGGCTTGTATAGCTGTGCAAGGTGGCCATACCCCTTAATAGATTGACTGTTCCGGAGATATGATACATTATGGTTTGATCCTTTTTGGTCCAATTTGTATATTGCTAACAATTTACCTCTTATTCATCTTGCTATATTGCTATATGCTTTCTCACTGCATGTGCCATCTCTGTACCAAATTTCGTTGCCATAAACCAATTATTGCTCTAGATACCACAGATTTTGTGTTTGTGACCTTAATTTTGAACAACAACGTAGTTTTGATGTTTTCAAAGGCATTCTGACAGTTTATCGAGAGGAGGGGGTGCCAAATATCTTTTCTACTTCCCGTGTAAGTTATATTTCCTTTAAACAGAAAACTGGGAGCACTGAAATATACTGCATATTGTATACTTTCACACAAGATGCTACTCCGTTTGTCTATTAATACAGATGTGTTAGCACATTTAAAAAGTGTTCCATATTATCCTTAAAATTGAGTAGATTATTAGAATTGGTTACAAAGGTCGTCTCGTGTAAATGTGTACGTTCCCTTTAAGTTAAAGGAATAAATTTCCATATCTCAAAAAATTATTAACGAAATATACAGTTACTGAAGTTAAGTAGGCATATGTAATATTTGTATCATTCTCCAGACGGAGGACGTACAAAGCATATCTAATTCTTAGCAGCATTTTTGATTTATGTCCATTGTGTGATCATTGGTAATCAGTTTTCGGATATAAAATGCCATTCACAAAGGACTAATCTAAGGTTTAACATGCGAAGTTCTTAAATAATTTTGAAAATAGTTTTGAGTTTTCTTCGTTTTTCTATTTTAACATTTTACAAAATGGTGGGATAGAGAATCTTGTCAATATTTTAGCGAGGGACAGATTTAAATTTTTGTCATGAATACGTAATATGTTTCAAATTTTCGGTAAAGGAAACAGCAATGGAAATGAACAATGAATTTCTGTTTTATCATCAATTATTTATAGCTACAATACTTAGTAAATGACTGAACTTATATTACTGACGAAAAAAATTGTTGCAGTTACTACTACAGAATTTAGTGGCTTATAACTGAAGCATTAATATGAGAAGAATGTTCGATCAATTTTTAAAGAGTCTTTATGAGCTGTTGCACTTCCCTTCATTTTAAACAATATCTGGTCTTTTTGAATACATTTTAAAGAATTTTTCCTTACATTTGTCGTGTAACTTGAAGTCCCAGGACTCTTCTAGGTTCTATCTGTCTTAAAAGAAACCATGAACACAAAAGATAAAAACACGCCATCTTTTACCAGTGAAAAGCTGTCCAAAATAGCGATCCATTTTGATGAGAATAAATTTAAGGTCTACATACTTACTATCTACATTGGTTCAATAATAATGACTAAATAACTCTCTTGGGAAAGACGTACAGCCAGTACAGGATCTAACTTTCGGATGTACTTGACCGTAAGTTCAAACTTTGGTAAGAACCGAATCATGTAAGTTATCTGAAAAATAAAAGGAATCAATCTTATTAGTCCTTGAATCCAATAAATGTATTCGAATATCTCAGTCAAATTATTGAAACTACTTCAGTATTGCAACATAATGCGAAATAATCAAAGAGATGGAACAACTATTAAACAATAAAAAACATTAATGTACAAATGTGTTTGCTAGAGACATGCACAGACGAGATGAAATAGAACATGCATGAGAATGTTACGAGACGGTGTTATCGCTAAAGTTGGCAGGATGTTTGATTGAACTTTGCAAAAGAACAAAGTCTTAATTTAATACTGCAGAAAAATTGTGCAGAATATGGTAAATAAAACATAAAATAAGCAAGTAAAATGCTATGAGGCATTATGTAAGGACATATTAAAAAGGGAAAGGATTACGCGTTAAAAGAGGATTAAGAAGTAAAAAAATATTTAAAATTGTTTATTGCTCTCGTATGGGGCTGTGTTTTGCTAATAAAAGACAGGTGGAAATGAATAATAAAAATGAAGGTTATTTATTTCAAGGATTCTTTGGGATCCTTTTAGTAAGTGTGTTCGTATTTGGTTGGAGTGATATTCGGGGAAAAACTATAGACTGCGTACGAAAATATTTGTATATCCTGTAAAATATTTCCTATTTTAAACAGAAGTTTAGGAATTGGTTCTAACGTATATTAAGAAAACTGATTCTTGCTTTTAACGTTGATCTTTAAATGTTGTATTATGATAGAAATTTCTACAACAGTTTTTAGAATTACCTATTTTTTAACCCGATGACTTATAGGTCCTTATTCTTATCAGTGATAATAAATAGCACAGTTTCTTTTACTCGATATGAGTTTACAATCAAACATAGCTCTTGCATCTTGTTTACTAAATAACACGCCTACTCGGAGGCCAAACACTTCACCTAAGCTTGCTTTTCAAATCTCTTCTCAGCATGTTCCAATTTCTTTTATTTCTAACACTGGGAACAAAGTTTTACTATTCATTATTTCGAACTGTTCGCTTGCTTCGTTCATTGCATAGATGAAATGTGGCGATCATCAACATTTTAAATCAAATTCTTGACTTAAATTGTATCATCCGTCGGCAAGTTAAACTCCTAGAGACTTATTTGTCGTCTTCCAGTCTAAGTAGCTATTCCCATACATGCGTTATTTTGCCTAAACTGATTCTTCCATGCAGTTTCTTTACATTCCGAGAATAGCGTGCAGGTTTATTGAAAGAATGGGGCTTATAGGATTTATCAAACATAAAAATAAACTTAAAATAATAGGAGTTAAAGAGATCAGAAACTCTTTTAAAATATTTATTAGCAACGTTTCCAAATGATATTTCATTGAAAATTCTTGTTATGTTTGTATTAAAGGCCCATAGAAACTTTTATTGTTTATCTCACACCAAGTCAAAGGCATTTTATTCCCCCCCCTGAAGAACTCTCGCGAAAAATTTTGAAAAACATAACATAGTACGGATTTTTCCCTACTTACCCCTGGGACTTTGAACTTCTCACAAATGACAGCTCCTGATAATTTCTTCCCAGAAAAGAAGTTTTGAAAGGCCTGTAGTCTGTTGAAGTGGCACCTGCATTCTCCGGAAGGTAAGGCGATAAGAGTCACAGATTTAGAATCCTGCTTGAGGAAAATTACATATAATATACGTATTTATGGTTCATTCAAATGCTGCTTTGCATAAAAGGCTTTTGTATACCCACAAACATTTTCACAGTGTTTATTATCAGTGTATTTTCATACATCAGTGTTTATTTTAATTTTGTTTTATAATTTTTAATTGTTTTAAACAGATTTACCTGGACGATTTTGGTAAAATTTTATTTTCAAATATTTAAATATAATTTGAACTTTATTTAATCTTATATATATACTAGCTGAAAACCCGCGCTTCGCTACGGAGTACATTGAAATTAAATACAACGGTCAATGTATGCAATTAATTCCAAATATATATATATATATATATATATATATATATATATTTATAATAAATACGACGATCAATGTATACAATTGATGTAAAAAAAACATATTTATAAAAAAAATCGTAAGGGATATTTTTATAGACAAAATAAAGTCCAATCGTCTGCCGCATTAGCAAGAAATAAATTTTTTTTGTCTTTTTTTTTTGGCACGTGACGATAAATTTATTTAAAGTACCAGAAAAAGAAATCACGTGATCAGCATTTAATAAATTAAATTCTAAAAATTAATCTTTAAAAATTCACCAAAAATCAGGAAATGGAGTTAAAAATTCGAAAAAAATTTCATTTTGAAGGAATTTTTATGATCTTTCTCGTGATATAAATTTTATAACCCTCAATGTATTATTTTAAATGCAAACGTAAAAAGTTTAAAAAACAGCTTAAAAATTTAATTTAAAAAAATCTAAGAAGAATTTTTGAAAAATCTTTCTTAGTGCACCCCTACACTATTAGAAGAATCGCCATGCAAAATTTCAGCCCTTTAGGTCCAGCAGTTTGGTCTGTGCGTTGTATGTCAGTCAGTCAGTGAATGAATGAATGAATGAATGAGTCAGTTACGGAACTGTTTTATATATATAGATAATACTTATCGAATACATTTTAGCGATACCAGTAGAATATTAAAAAAAGAGATTATTTCCTATTTTTCCCCATATTCAAAAGCAAAATTTTAATATTTCTCTTTGCAGTTGAGAATTTTGTTGTATAATTAGGCTTTTCCTAACTTAGGCCTCTTACTCGAAAATTATTTCTTAGAACGTATTTTTCTATTGCCATCTGCTGCATCTCCGCTCTACCACTTCGTTTCTCTGATATGATTGATACATTAATATATCAGGACTACACATAATATTACATTTAAGTATGAATACTAATATACAGGTATGCCTCGCTTTGTTTTTGTTAACTGTTAACCAATAGGAATTTCGCTTTTACGAAAAAATGAGAAGTGAAATTTTCTTCGATGTACTTTGCAGTGATGAATGGGTATGCGTTGGTAACTGGCCTGTTTCAAGGTATTCAAGCGGTGATCCAATATTAACAGTTGACATTCTTAATATTGGTGTTTCTTATCAGGAACACTAGTCCCTTCATCTCTTTCCGCCTCGCCAATCACTGACGAATCAGTCTAACTGGTAATCGTCTTTATCATCACCTCTCAACGTTCCTTTTGTTTCCTGGCAAAGGAAATTTTTCAGTGTGCATATTGTCCAATAAGATTTATTTATTTTTTATTATTCCTGGTTAGGTGGTTTAGGAGCACTTCCGCGGTGTGATTTTGATACGCGATAATTATTCTTGCCTTTATCATATGTACATTTTTTACGTGTTCCTGGGTTATTAGGTATGATTTGGTTAATTAAAAATTAAGTTCTTAAAGTAATTAATTCCGTTGGATTCCTCTAGGTCTATGACGAGATTAGTGTTTTCAGCCTCTTTCACGTCTTTTAGGTTCTGGACCTAATAAACTTAATGATTTCAATTCCATGTCACTTTCACATTATTCTCGAAAACCATTCTGTGATTTTCGCCTTCACTGTGTTTGCAGATGCTAAAGTGAGTAAAACATATTCCCTATTATAACAATTATCTATTATAACAATTCCTACACAACTCTGAAATCAGTTTCACCTGGCTGTCTGCAATTAAATTATTTAATTATTTTCTCAGACACAGAAATTCTAATAAAAGTTTATAGAAAATTGCTTTAATACATTTCTAGAAAGAAAGCAAGTATGGAAAACTAGCTGAAAACCCGCACTTCGCTAAGGAGTGCATTCAAATTAAATACAACGGTCAATGTATGCAATTAATGCCAAAAATATAAATATATACATTTATAATAAATGCGACGATCAATGTATAGAATTGATGTAAAAATTTTATATATATATATATATATATATATATGTAAATCGTAAGGGATATTTATTTTTTTCGGATAATATACAATCGTCTGCTGCATTAGAAAGAAAAAAATTTTTTTTTTCTCTATTTAGTTGTTATGCACGTGACGATAAATTTATTTAAAGTACCAGAAAAAGAAATCACGTGATCAGCATTTAATAAATCAAATTCTAAAAATTAATCTTTAAAAATTCACCTAAAATCAGAAAATCGAGGTAAATATACGAAAAAGATTTCATTTTAAAAGGAATTTTAAAAGGATTTTTCCCGTGATATAAATTTTATAACCCTCAAATTATTATTTTAAATGCAAACTTTAAAAAAGTTACATAAACAGCTTAAAAATTTAATTTTAAAAAATCTAAGAAGAAATTTTCAAAA
>OU015495.1:197965376-198065376 GCA_907164885.2 Dolomedes plantarius
TACATTTACGATTTTCAATGAAATAGGGGTATATCAATTAATTAAAATGAATAATTCACAATGGGTATTTAATAAGATCTATAATCTATTCTCAACAAAACTACAGGAAATATTTTAAAACACGGTAAAACTTTATTTTTAAGAAACCAGTAATCAAAAAGTAACAAAAACTTTCTCACAAAAGTTATCGTACACTGAAATATTTTCGGATAAATTCACAATTAAAATTATCGTCTGGCGCTTTATTTTTATTTTTGAATTGTAGTGGCATTTAAAATATCATTTGGCTTTGATTTTTGCTTGCCTACTCCGTAATATTCTATTTATCATTTAAAAATGGCTCGTAGTCGTAAAGAAACAACAAACAGAATTCGAAAATTGATTATTTTTCATCATAGTAGTGGTCAATCAGTTCGGAATATTCCTAAATTACTTAATTTATCCCATTCTACTGTACAGTATGTGATAAAACGCTTTAAAGAAGAAAATCGGATCAAAAACAAGGTAAGAAAAGGTAATCTGGCAAAGTTAACAAAACGTGATCAGAGATTTATAATTAAAAATTTGTGAAAATCCACATTTGAGCGCTGTAAAAGTTTCTGCAGAATTTAATAAAACATTTTCTACTTCAATTTCACCTGAAACTGTTCGAAGAGTTCTCAGAGCAGCTGGATTACATGGGCGTTCTGCCCGTAGAGTTTTTTTTTTTTATGAGTGAGAAAAACAGAAAGCTTAGGCTTTCCTTCGCACTATCAATGATAAATAAGCTCCAAACGTATTGGAATAATGTCTTATTTGCCGATGAAAGCAAGTTTAACATTTTTGGTTCCGATGGGTGTATAATTGTATGAAGAAGAAAAAATGAGGAACTTTATTCCAAGAACTTAGTAGGAACAATTAAGCATGGCGGCGGAGATGTCCTAGTGTGGGGGGGTGCATGCCAGCATCAGGACTAGGTAATTTGGTATTTATTGATGGCATAATGAATCATGCTGTTTATATAAATATTTTAAGAGACAATTTAAAATTATCAGCCCAAAATTTGGGCATTGGAAGCAACTTTGTTTTTTTATCAAGATAACGATCCTAAGCACACGGCTCTCAACGTTCGCCTCTGGTGTCTCTATAATTGTCCACAAGTTTTGAAAACACCACCTCAATCGCCAGATATAAACCCAATAGAACATATTTGGAGAGAACTGGAGGTACGACAGGGAAGTAAGACAGGGGTGTCAAACTCAAAGGCTACCTTGGGCCAAACAAACAAGGTTTAACTATAGGTGGGCCGCAAAATAAAAATCAATATTAATAGAAACGTAGGTTTATTTACCTAATTACAGTATATTCAACATAAATATATGCATTTTGTTTAATAATAGCAAAAAAGAGTATCATTAAAAAAACATTTAGCGAACCCTTCCTATCTTATTATAATTTTGCGTCGGTTATTTTATTATATATTATTGTGTGCCAATATACTGGCCGGGCCGCAAAAATGTTCGTCGCGGGCCGCGAGTTTGACACCCCTGGAGTACGACATTCATACGAAAAGCGAGCTAAAAACAATTGTGATGGAAGAATGGATGAACATTGATGCAAAAATTACAAAAGAACTAAAGCAATCTATTCCCAGACGTTTAAAAGCTGTTGTGGATGCTAAAGGATATCCTACTAAATATTAATTTAACGAAAAATTAGAATATTCACTAATATGTAGAGATTTTTTACAAGTGTACGATGACTTTTGTGAGATAAAGTTTTTGTTACTTTTTGATTATTTGTTTCTTAAAAATAAAGTTTTACTATGTTTTTAAAATATTTCATGCAGTTTTGTTAAGAATAGATTATAGATCTTATTATTAAATACCCATTCTGAAATATTCATTTTAATTAGTGAATAGACACATATTTCATTGAAAATCGTTAAGTGTACGAATACTTTTGGGAGCCACTGTATGTAAATCAGGATAGCCAATATTTACCTAAAAGACAACTACAATATTTCAAGTTTCCATGTGACAAGAATATTGCACAATTCTGAAAGGATATTCCTCGCATTTTATTGATTTTGAAATAAATGGTTTTTCCTGATTTAAAGGAAAGTGACAATTTAAAAATATGGAGAATAATTGCAGTTTAATAGAAATCTGGGGCGTTATGGCAGATGTTATGTCATTTTTTCATGTTTTCGGCAAATTAAAAAAGTAACTTCTGTAGTGAAATATGAAATCTCTCAATTAAATTTTTCAATAGAAATATTCTTTAGTTAATACTCATATTCAACCTCAAACATATGGCTGGTCCTCAATAGAAATTTTCAATTAGGGACTAAAATTTTTGGGGGAGGGATGAGAAGAAATGCTTTTATAACAGCATTTGCCAATACGAATAACTTAGTATTATTTCATAATTCTACATATGAGCTTTTGCCACATTAAAGAACCAATTTTTAGTGTGACTATCTACTTGAAACATAAAATTGAATTTTTCAGACATATCAACATCTGCCATAACGCCACAGAAATATACTTTACCAATTTTCTTTTTGAACTTTTGGAAAAGACCTTTTCATGGAAAGTAAATAACTCTTTTTAAACACTTCTGTGGCCATTCGCCTGAACAGTCACATAATAACCGAGACCTGTTGACTTCAGGGAGAAAGTAAACTAGATCCGACAGTAAAAAAAAAAAAAATGAAACTCTAGGTGACATTTTAACTAATTTAATGAAAGCATAACAATTATTTACAGAACTACACAATTTTAAGAAGTTTACAGGCACAAACGAAAATATGCTGCTACCAGCTAGGGAAACATTGGACCGACTGACAAAACATCGTTTCTCAGCAAGCCGAGCTCAGAGGGTGTCTTCACGAACGCTAATGGTTGTTTCCGTCCACGGGGTCAGAGTTTTAGGGATTGCTTCTTGCGATCCCGGTGGCTTTTCGCAAGGCCGCTTTACTCTGTTAGGGCATCATGAGAGTTTTTACGTAATGATGCCCTGTTTAAACCAGTTGGTTACACTACTATAAATTATAAACAAAAAAAATTTCAAATAAATAATACAAAACTTCCTAACGTCAAATCTCTCTTTAGAGGGTTTCCCGATGCGTGTATAATACTTCATCTCGAGTCTAATTGCTTAAACATGAACTTGAGATCTTGTAATACGGGTAGGTAAACAATATTCAGATTCATATTTCAGCCGAGATTGTTTTTAAATTTCTCCTGTTGTATTTTAAAGTTTCTCCCTCCTATCCTCCCACTAGATTTCTCTTTTTGAAATGCCTCGACATTTACCAAGATTTTCAAGGGTCTCACTGGCCGTCGGCGAACCTGTATAAATATTAGACACTTTACGCGTGCCGCAAAATTATACTGACAAAAGTATTAAGGATATTGTACCGATTTATGTAAACAATTAATAGATAATATAAACAATTAACAATTGCTTAAATAATTAAGAATGATAAAAACTCTCACCTGTATCTTGCCTGAAAAAGACGAACTTTTAGTCTCCGTCTTCTCTGGATGCTTATGCCTAGAGCCAAAACCTGAACTTGAAGTACTCTCATCAGAATCGGAGTTCTCGGACGAAAGTTCTGAATCACTCGAGGTGCAATCAGATGAGAAACTTTCCTCTGGCTGATCCTCCATTTCTTCAGTGATCTGTGTTTGCTCAGCCTGGCTTGGATCATCCTCGGTGTTCTTTTCCTCGGTCAGAGGAACATCGGAAGGAACTGCAGGCTGTTCAACACATTGCTCAATACTTGATCCATTCATATCCTCACCAGGTTCGTCTCCAGGGTTATTTCCATCGTCGCTGCACCGTGCCGCGGTGCTACTTTTCTTGTTTTTATTGAAGTATACTGACATCGTGGCAAAATATCCCTCCTCAGGATTATTGCACATTATAAGTTTCACACCATACATTGGGATTTCTGAGCGCACGGTTGTGCAGGACCTCAAAGCATTGACTTCCTGTTCAACCAGTAGATCTTGGGCACCAAAATTGAGCATGTTGTTTCCATCGGGTGGACGCAATATTTGTGGTCCTGTGGGTGAAAGTAACGTTATGAAAACATAAAAGAAATGTTAAAGTGTTGAAGTTATGCAGCATATAGGATTTGAGAATGATTTTGTCAATTCAGTTACAAAGATGATTAAAGTTTTAAGCGCATAAATATATATAGACTTTAAGAGGACAAGGAACCTTGAAATTCGAATTTTTTTAATTTTCAATTTTTAACTCCATATACAAAATGAAAATAATTTTATATTTTACTACATTGAAATCCCTTAGAATTCAAAATAAGGAATTTTTGGAAGAATCATGCCCGTTTTTCAAAAAAAAATTTCAAAAATGCCAACTTTTTCAAAATGCTCTATGCGCATTATATATCAATTAAAATTCTTAAATTTTGTATTATAAGTTTACCATACGTATATAAATATAAATGTGCATTTAATTTTTTTATATGAATCTAACGTCTTAAATAATTTTTTTTTCTATTCTGTCTGTTATTTTTTTTTTATGTTCTTACTTTATATTTTTATCTATAAATTTGAAAAATATTTGAGATTTCAAAGAATTATGCACAGTTTTGTGACAAACACTCCACATAACAATTCTGAGAAAATTGAAAGATATCAGAGGAAAATGAATACGCATGGAGGCTTTTGAAAAATTCTATTATTTTTGAAGAACTTTTTGATAAGCAAGTCCTATTCCTCCTCAAAATACTAATTTGTGAATTTTAAGTATCTTCAATGCAATAGAAAAGAATATTAATTATGTTCATGGGGTATATAGAGTAAAATATTGAACATTAAAGAACATCGAGATTGAAGGTCCATTGTTCCCTTAAAACAACAAAGTAAAGCGTTGAAAATCTGCATTTCATGAATTTGATTTGATACAGACAATTGCTGTATACGCGGCTATGCTAAATTTTTTTATAACTCATAAACTTAACACAGTATAAAAATTATGATTTATGTTTAAAGTTTGGCAGATTTGAATGATGTTTAATTAAAATCTAGCAAAAGAAATAAATTGAATAAAGTAAAAAAAATCTGGAAGAACACTTGTTACATTTAAGGATCTTAAGAAACTTTGCTTTTTTTATAGCTGAATTTAAGTAATGAGAGAAACCCTGTAATATTAAAAAGCATTTTCAACGGTGATTATTTTCCCCCACCCTAAAGAAAAACACCTACAGATATGTATTGATATTAATTGTTATGTAGAGCAGTTAAAAATTAAGTTATCAAAAAAAAAAGTATGATTTCATGAAAATACAAAGTACTTGCCTGGAATAAGAAACATTTTCAACGATAAGTATTTCACTGAATTATTTACACAGAACAACAATTCAATTAATTAGAACTCTCAATATTAATAGATTCATATTGTCAAATAGTTCAAATATAAAGAATTTTGCCAAAAAATTTATCGAATTATTTTTTATTTAATTCTTTGTCGATAAATTGCTATTTTTGTTCCTCTATAAAATTTCAAAAAACTTCACCTGTAAAATAATGGCGAATAGCAGTTACATGACTGTGCAATAAATACGAATACTGAACAATAACTGAGCTCTTAATAAAAGTTTTCTTACGGCAGCAATTTTAATGAAACTATTTAACATGACCATTAATGTAAAAATATTGATTTCTTTTCGGTAAAAACAGTTGAATAATAGCATCAGATCCCTGTGACAAAACCATCTATGAAAAATTTGTGTGAATAAAAAAAAATTATTTGGGTTTTTTGAAAATTCAGAATTTCCGGATAATATACAAAGTATAAATTCCTGTTTCCATCTTTGAAACAAGTAGTTGAAAATATAAAATTTTCGTCAGTCGGTTTCCATTGTCTTGAAAACTAGTATGGAAGGAAATTTCACATTGTTAGGAACTCCGTAAACCACCACTATCTTGTCCTTGTTCTTAAAAGTTAAACAAAATATTGGAACGAAATAGATGAAAGAATAGGGAAGTCATTCTAGAGATAAGACTTCAAAACTTTGAAAAATTACAAATACCTTTTCATATACCGGCGTATGTTTCATTCATGCATCATAGCATCGTTCAACTATTATTTTACAAGAACATAGCTCCTTGCTATCTGTATATAAAATACTACTTAGAATTTCGATGTTAATGGCAAGTTTGTGTCGGTTTTACTTCATTAAACAAAGAGGATTATTTAAAGGAGGAAACCGAAAAATTATAAGTTGATGAATGAAGGAAGATAACTAATAGAAACAATATTAAAAGCTTTAGCAACAAGAACCGAAATTTTCGTAGAGTGTAGAGATAAAAATTTTTAAATTGTGTTTTCTTATGTCTTAAATTAATACGGTACTCGTCTCCACTCAAATATAATGTTTGACACTAATAAAAAGGATAAATTTATAACCAACATTAGTATAGGTTTTATATCACTTTTAGTAAATTTTACAATTCCGAACATCAGGGGTGTCAAACTCAAAGGCTACCTTGGGCCAAGCAAACAAGGTTTAACTATAGGTGGGCCGTAAAAAAAAATCAATATTAATAGCAACGTAGGTTTATTTACCTAATTACAGCATATTCAACAAAAATAAATGCATTTTGTTTAATAATAGCAAAAAAAGAGTATCATTAAAAAAACATTTAGCGAATTCTTCCTATCTTAAAATTCTGCGTCGGTTATTTTTTTCTATATTATTGTGTGCCAATATATTGGCCGGGCCGCAAAAATGTTCGTCGCGGGCCGCGAGTTTGACACCCTGCCGTACATGGTCATTCGTTTAGAATAAAAAAAAAAATTAAAACTGAAAGTAAAGCACAAATATATAAAAACGTAAGTTTCGTAAATTCAGTTTATGGCTATGGATAGTTTTTTTCTCAGGCAAAATATGGAAAGACTTTTTCAAGTGACGTATGGGAGAATAACACCCTTTTGATGTCTGTCTACAGTTCTTTCACTGATTAAAATATGCATTTATAGTAGACACACTAGTACCAGGTACTCAAATTTCCAAACTGGTGGCATCATAATCCTGGACAACACGTTTGAATCTGAAATTTGTTTTCGATGAAGTTCATAATTGCGAGAAAATTCCTGTCTTCAAAACCTGAATTTATGACTAATAAATTATTAGTTATATAATTTATTTTTACCTAAGGAGAAATCAAGATAATCCCCTCATTCAATAATATAATCACTGTAGTTAAATAAAATCTGTTAATTTCCAATATTTTATTCAGTGTTTGTTGCACAATTATAATAAATGTTCCGTGTTACAAGTTTTAAAGATACAAACTGGGTTTAAAAGCATACTTTACTATATCATACAGCTCCTCCATAAACATTAGAACATTCAATTTAAAATAAAATTCGTAGAAGCTGATAAACATGGAACTTATAATAAATTTAAAACGTATAAATATACAAGCTATAGTTATAGGTGATGAATAATAAAATATATTACTGTAAGCCTTTTTATTCAAGCACTAAAACTGATTTTTAATGTTTTATTTACAGTATCCGACTTGATGAAAAGGCGATTTTGATGAAAATTACTAATTTTTTTTAAAATTCCTGTTTCTTAAGTATGAAATTCGTTTCTAAATCTGCTTTTATTTGTTCTTTATGATTATTAGAAATGAAAGAGTGATTTCAAGAAGAGTAGCAGCTGTCAATTTCAATACAATTGAAAAATGTACTTCTGATGAACTTCCTTTTCATCAAAAATGTAAACGACTATTGTGATAATTCAAAATACAATCATGATATGTCTATGAAAATTTTCAAGTATATTTTTATCATAATTTTAAGAATAATGAACTACAACTTTGGCTTTAGATGTACTATTTTTTGATTTATAGCTAGTACATTAAAATATATATATATATATATATATATATATATATATATATATATATATATATATATATATATATATATATATGAGAAATTACTTAAACTTTATATTAATTGCATATAATCGCCTGTACTTTTTTCAGATTTCAAAATATCGGTTAGCTTTAAATTCATTGCACTCACTAATGAACTTTGCTTTGAATGCTTTACGTACATATGATAAAAAGAAATTAATGTTTTATGAGTAAATTTTTTTGTAGAGAGCCGTTTATGTAAAAGTTTTCTAGATTTCGACCAAAACTCCTCAATTTTGATAAAAGGTTGCATAATTAGGGTCTTTTTTTCAGCATTTTCGTATTATATTTCTTCGAAAAATAAGATAGAAATTTTCGCAAGTATAGTTTTTGAAAAAAAAAACCTGCTCGGAACGTATTCGGATACCTTTAAGGTAATGTTTAAGGAAAGGTTTTGCTTTATGAAATTCTCTTAACTTAATCAGAAACTACTATTAATTTAATCTCCCAAGGATTTGTCAGATTTGTAACAATTCATAACGTTATTTTTGAATCGAGAGAAATTTTATATTTATTTCACTTTCTGAAATTTACTATTTATTAAGCCATTTACTAAGATTGTAATCCCAAATCAATGACATATTAAACAAAAACTCACTTCTTTATAATAAATAATTCATTTGAAACTACAAGTGTATAATTACTTTTAGAAATTAATCCGTTCACTGGTATCATGTCATCTAAATATGCTCGATGTTATTATTCTTCATTTAAATGTATTTATCACTCAGTTTTGTTTCTTAATTCATATGTAAAGCCTATTAATCACAGAAATTCTCTTTTGTTATCGGAAAAGTCAGAAAAGAAATGCTTACAAATAATTACAAGAAATACTGATTTACGAAATGTACTAGAAATTTTCATTTTCATTATCTGGGAATATTTAAAGCAGTTTAAAATAGAACAAATTTTGTATTTATATTACTATACTACAAAATAGGACACATTTTCTGATAAATTTTTAGTAATTGGAACTGGAATGTAGAACAGCTATAACGATATAGTAAAGCTAGTGTAGAATAATTATAAAAAAATAAGTGGACTGATAGTATTGTAAAACAGCACACTGCCTAAATATTTTTAATTATATGCATTTTATATAACCGTGGTTTGTCTAAAGTTTGGTAAAGGAATTTTTATGATCTTTCTCGCGATATAAATTTTATAACCCTCAATATATTATTTTAAATGCAAACGTAAAAAAAGTTTAAAAACCAGCTTAAAAATTTAATTTAAAAAAATCTAAGAAGAATTTTTGAAAAATCTTTCTTAGTGCACCCCTACACTATAAGAAGAATCGCTATGCAAAATGTCAGCCCTTTAGGTCCAGCGGTTTGGTCTGTGCGTTGTATGTCAGTCAGTGAGCCAGTTACGGAACTGTTTTATATATATAGACTACAAAATAGGACAAATTTGCTGATAAATTGTTAGTAATTGGAACTGGAATGTAGAACAGCTGTAACGATATAGTAAAGCTAGTGTAGAATAATTATAAAAAAATAAGTGGACTGATAGTATTGTAAAACAGCACACTGCCTAAATATTTTTAATTATATGCATTTTATATAACCGTGGTTTGTCTAAAGTTTGGTAAAGGAATTTTTATGATCTTTCTCGCGATATAAATTTTATAACCCTCAATGTATTATTTTAAATGCAAACGTAAAAAAAGTTTAAAAAACAGCTTAAAAATTTAATTTAAAAAAATCTAAGAAGAATTTTTGAAAAATCTTTCTTAGTGCACCCCTACACTATAAGAAGAATCGCTATGCAAAATGTCAGCCCTTTAGGTCCAGCGGTTTGGTATGTGCGTTGTATGTCAGTCAGTGAGCCAGTTACGGAACTGTTTTATATATATAGACTACAAAATAGGACAAATTTGCTGATAAATTGTTAGTAATTGGAACTGGAATGTAGAACAGCTGTAACGATATAGTAAAGCTAGTGTAGAATAATTATAAAAAAATAAGTGGACTGATAGTATTGTAAAACAGCACACTGCCTAAATATTTTTAATTATATGCATTTTATATAACCGTGGTTTGTCATTTTTATTATCAGTTGAAAACATTTAACTTTAAAACCGAAATAAGGGAAGTAGTTATTCCTACTGACGTTTGGATAGCCAAACAGCAGTGGCGTAGCTAGGGGGGTGCGGTGGGTGCGGTCCGCACCGGGCGGCATATTTTTATTTAGTATTAATTGTAAAAAACCACTTGTTCAATTCATAAGTTTATTATTCGATTTCTACGAATTATGAATTACTGTATGATTTCGAATATTTTTCCTCATCGCCAAGTCAATGTAGGGTTGAAAATATCTCTAAAAATTTTCTCGAATACAGACATCAATGGTGCCGACGTCGAGTAGAAGTTCTATGTACTACTCCGTGCTCGATGTTTATTGAATGCTTAGTACCATCGTTACCATGGAGATGACGCGGCTCCAAATTGAAGTTGATAAAAAATTATCTTCGTTCCACAATGAGAGATTTAAAAATCACAAAATCTTGCAATATTGTCTATAGAACAAGAAATTACAAATAATATAAATTTTGAGAGCATTATACACGATTTTTCTACTATGAAAGTTAGAAGAGTAAATATATAAATATGTTTTGTTTACATACACATATGTGTACAATTTGTTTGTTATCCAAAAGAAATGAAATTTATTTATTTTTATTTATAAATATGAAAAATAAAATAAAACATTTTATGGAATTTTTTTTAATAAATTAGGTATATGTTTTGTCTCATAGGTGGGGAAACTGCGACCTCCGTAAGTTTCTTGTCTTTATAAAAGTTACATTTATAGGTATATCAACTTAAGGGGACTCACGACCCTTAAGTCGAGGAAATAAGGCATATTTTCATAATTTTTGACTCTTTGTAACTATTTCAATTTACTCCCAATTTTTCCAAATTTTATGTATATGATAAATTGGTATATTTATTTTAATAAACAAATTTTCAACTCTCAAAATAATTTTAAATAATTTTTTTTTAAATGCTTTAGATATACCTTGTTTTTTTAAGCCTTTTTATTGTATACTGGCTTGCGCGCAGAACTATGAAATTAATTTTACACTTAAATGTATAATTCCTGTTTTATATTTAAAATAAGTAATTCAAAATACAATTGAACATAAAACATTCAACTTTTTTTTTTCAATTTTTTTTAAAACTGCTCAAAATATACTTAAAATTTCCTTAAATTTTTGTACTAAATTACCCCTGAAAAAATAACAAAATGTGCAGTGATTGCAATAATTCTAGTTCAGACGCAATGAAATAACACGATTATGCAGTGATTAAAAATTTCATGGAATTATGTTTCATAATTTTTGAGATATCAGTCGCGGAATGATGCAAAATTACATTTTGAGAAAAATGAGTTTAACATTTTTCTTACCATAAACTTGATCAGTAATTAAATATTTAGAATATCAATATCTCCGGAACTAAGCGGAATATTTTCATGCGGTTTGCTTTATTTTGTTCAGAAATGATCAGGCTTTAACATATATTTTTTTTCAAAAAATCGAATATTTAAAGATTTAAGGGTAGCGAGTCCCCTTAAGCGGCCTCTTTTATTACTGCCTAATTTAAATATGGCATCCAATGGTAAAAAAAGTTCCCCGCCTATAGTTTGTCTCAATTACAATTATTTATTTATGTTTATTAATTTATAAAAGCCACCAACTGATTGACTTAGAAAGGGCGGCAAAAGTTTTAGCTACGCCACTGACAAACAGATCATTATGTAAAAATACTAAAATTAAAATATATTTACTCACTTTCGTTTCCACTTTCATCCATTTGACTATTCAACTCCATTACAGACCACTGGAATTAATCCGAACAAACTCAAATCAGAACAACAAGAGCCGCTCCTTCTCCCGCTAAACACTTTGAAAGATCTGGCAGATTATTACGACTGCGCAGGTGGCGCTCGCGCATATATACATTACTGGATGCGTTCGTTCCGGAATGAATGACATTATGGGAATGGTTCATTCTCCCCCTATGAAAATCTTAGGGAGATTGAGTCTGTGTCAGTTTCCGAGTTTTAGCCAAATTGCTGTGTGGTTGGAGAATATCTGGAATCGCAATCTTAAAATGATGTTTATTTTAATTTAAGGGGACAGTGGACTTTCAAATTTGTGAAATTTGTCCAAAAATTCGATTTTTTTTATTTTATTGAATTGTGAAACTACGGACGAGTAGGAATGTGTTGCAAAAAGAGTTTTTAATGTCTGTGATTACTTTCCTAGTTATAGGCATTTGTATTTAATTAAGATATTATGTGGTTACTAATAGCAATCACTTTAAATGTGTTTTTCTCAAAATAAAAATTTTCATGTCATACGAATATTCAAACTGCTCCAGGCGCATTTCTAATTATCGTATTCCTTTGAAATTTAAGTTTTATATACTTAACTGTATATCAAATAAATCTTATTGAAAATAATTAAGCTTCGTAGCTCAAAATTTCTAAATTTCGTACTTGAAAAGATGATTTATAGGTATTTTGCGTAATAAAAAGGGTATTTTCACTATTATTATTTTTTCCTCTTTATATTTTTAATGAATGCTTAAAATAAGCAATAAGTTTCATTGTTATTTTTATAAGGTATCCTGTAAATAAAAATTACCATATTATATACGAAAGAAATGCGCATGAAACATTTTTAATGAGGCCAATTTTTGATATAATTAATAATCCATAAACTATTAATATTTCATCTTTAAATTTCAACCACTTTTACATATCTATGGTACTAATCACATATTCAAATTTCAAGCAAATCCATTCAAAACAAAACAAGTTAGGTTTGAAGGTCCACTGTCCCCTTAAATGCATCACGCTGAGTTTATTTTCTATTACATCCTATGTACAGAAATGATACAAAACTGTCGAGATTATAGAGTTCCATTTATCAGCATATCCTCGACTTATGCAGTGAAAAGTCAAAGTAAATTAAATTTTGGATACTTTAATTAATTTAACCCTAATCTCTTTTAGATTAAAATCAGAAGTAAGGAAAATGATTCATAAACAGGAAATTTAATGTGGCTTGAATAAAATTATTTAAATTTCATACACTGCAGTAAATAGATGCAAGGAAATTGACTAAATAAAAGAATTCAAACTAGAAAGTTTAAAACTGGTTTAGTTTTCAAACTAATTTTTTTTAATAAATGCTACCTGAAGTTTATTATGTTAAATTTAAAATTTCTTTCAGGTATACATATTATAGATGCTTCAGGACGATAATCTAACCTTTTTTTTAAAACTAGATCTACGCAATCTATTAGCAAAATTATATTGAATACACAAGCCTTAATAAATTTTTTGGAAACACATTTTAAGGGAAAATACATTTCTCTAATAGGCCGATTAATGTTCATCTGCAATTTAAGTCAATTCGTTGGTCCAAAAGTATATTTCAAAGCGCGTATTTTAAGATGTCCCCAAAAGATACATGGTGCGCCCATAAAGTAACGGGGCATTTTTTATGCATAAGAAAAATATTACTCACCTTCAAAAAAATTTCTCTCCTTCAAAATAATCGCCAAAGGAGTCTATACAATTTGTCCAACGTTCCTTCAAGTCATCGAGACACTATTTATAGGCGTTGGAACTAACCGTTCGTGAAATACGCGTAACATTTCATTTGATATCAGAAACGTTTTCAAATCTCTATCCTTTCATCGATTTTGCATTTTTTGATTACAAAAGAACTTATTCACCACGAATTTGTTCCTGAAAATCAAACAATTAATCAGTATTTTACAAGGAGGTGCTTTTTCCGATTAAGAAACAGGATAAGGCGAGTTAGGAAGGCACTGTTTGATTCTGAACAATGGTTTCTTTTACACGATAATGCTAGGCCCCAAACAGCAATTTCTGTACAACAATATCTTGCTAGACATTCAATTACAATGATAAATCATCCACCATATTCTCCCGACTTACCACCAGCTGATTTTCTGTTTTTTCCGAAGCTTAAGAGGGCCATGAAAGGACAGATATGAAAACGCCTCGGATATTAAATCAAATGTTACGCGTATTTTGCGAACGGTTAGTTCCAAAGCCTATAAACAGTGTTTCGATGACTTGAAGAAACGTCGGAAAAATTGTACAGACTCCTCTGGAGATTATTTTGAAGGAGATAAATTTATTTGAAGGTGAGTAATATTTTTCTTATTTATAAAAAAATTGCCCGGTTACTTTATGGGCGCACCTTGTATTCCCCAGATACAGATTAAACACCCTGCTTAGATGATAACGAGTTCATACATAAGCACTACATTTGTATTGTCTGACAAGCTTTTAAATATGTTTGAAATATTTTAATAGTTACTTTATACACTGGCATATATTATATTATAGCTAAAAAGAGGAATAATTCAGATTCGTAGAAAACCGAATGCAAATGAGCCTTCATAGTGAACATTGTTTTTTTGCATTATATTTCTTTATAAAAAGTGTTGCTGTTACGTATGCCCCCTGGCCGGAAAGTTCATATAGGCTTCTGGGCTGCGGCACCAATTTATAATGGCACCACAAGGGTTGGTGTCCGACTTAGCCACGTGCCACCTGAATTTTGACCGCACACCCTCAGGGGTGACATCTGGGGGGATCGTACCTTCCCCACCCACTGACCTCAAATGAGAACTTTCTGGTCCACGGATTTAACGAGCCCATATCCGGCCTAGACACGAAGGTATTTAACGGCGTAAATGTAATATTTGAGTAAGAATTAAATGAATGTTGAAACCACTCCTATGAACTCCTATGAAAGAATATTTGCGTTTGAAAGAATTCCATGAAAATTTTGTCAAAATAAACATTCTGAATGTTCAAGTAATCTTACAAGAAATATTTCTCCATCAAGACATAAGAAATATGTCTTGATGGAGAAATGTTTCATTTTAGATAACTTGAAAAATTAGGCTGAAAGAGCATCTAAAGAAGCAGGAACGTCCGGAATTGTCTCCTGGAGGTATATTTCAACCCGTTATTTAGAAATCCAAGACTATTGAATCTTATTCTTTTCCTTTTTCGCCGGGTCACTTGGAGATACTACCTGGGAGAAAAATCAGAATTGTCTAAGATTGCTTTGGAGTAGAACAATATTAAAGAAAGAAAGAAATTGGGCAAATAATTCTCAATTTAGCCTTATTATTTTATCTTCTATAAAAAAAAAAAGAAATAATGCAGGTCTTTAAATTACATATCATGAACCCTAATTCTGTGAAAAAAGTATATATGCTGAGAGTTACAGGGTTTATAATATGAGGTTATTTTATAATGTATTTAATGGAAAAAAATAGTATTACCACTTTCTGACTCAAATAGAAATGAAAAGTAGTTGCAATAAGGAATTTCAGGAGAAATGGAAATTACATTTTACAGACATATTTACATATTGCCCTCCAAAATTATTAAAATTATACTTTAATCATATCCCCTTTAAACCTAATATACCTTAGTCTACTTGAAGATATGTGTAAAAAAAGTATCCTCAGATATTATCGTTCGTGGTTCAATTTTGGAGAAGAGTCTCCCTGTTCTTATTTAATGCAATCTAATTAAAAAAACTTTATTAGAAGTTTAACAACGAGAATTTCATTGATTTATATTTGATATATCGTTGATTTTATGTACCTTGACTAATCTACTGTTTTCGTCTGCTTGCTACATTGCTTCGCTCCACAATAAGGGCCTGTTCACATAGGAGTCCGTTGCGTAGCTTTAAGGGAAAGATGACGTTGAGACGAAAATAAACCAATCATAGGTGTTAAAAATTTCATTGCTAATCGTTTGGAGGCCTATGATTGGTTTATTTTCGTCTTAACGCCATCTTTTCCTTAACGCAACGCAACGGACTCCTATGTGAACAGGCCCTAATTTTATTAAATATCAATTGTAATTATGCATTGAACCATATAAATTTGCCTTGCACACAGTTTTACGTTGCTCATTCCAAGAAATATTTCACTCCTTTCGGATATTCATTCTTCCAAGTTCCCTTCTACAAGCTGTAGCGTGTTCATATAGAATCCGTCAGCGTTAAAGATTCCGTTAGCGCTGATTGGTTAAATGGGTCAATGATTGGTATATGATTGGTTAAAAATTTTAACGCTGACTGATTCTATGTGAGCAGGCCCTTCCTCTTAGTAATAGTTGTTACTTGGTAGTGGGAACAAAGAATTTTCGTGTTAATAGAATCTAAACATTCCACTTTAACAGAAATATTAGAATCGTATTTTAAAAAGGCAATTCTTCAATCAGTTGAGGATTCTATACAAGAGTTACATATTGACAGATTTTATAAACTGTGGGCACATGAAAATAAACTAAAGTTAAAAAGAAAATGTCAAAGTGTTTGCTTTGTTCTTTTGTAGAAAAAAAGTATTAATCTTCAATAAAAGGAACTATAAATATCGTCTCTGACAGAAAACTTTTTTTTTATTTTTTTAAGTTCTGCTCTAGAACGTTTAGCTTTTGCAGTAGTTCCCGCTCAGATATGAAAATGTGAATATTTTATTTTTCTTTTAAACACAGAAGTATTTTAGTATTATACCAATATGAACATCTCGTTTTTGTGATGCAATAACATAATAAATTACTTGCTGTTTGTGTTATAGACATAAAAGATTGTTGGTACCCGTCAAAACATGACGGCTGTATTGTAAATAATTGTACTAATACACAACTTATTTTCAAAATTTGTCGATGTGTTGAGTATATGTAACTGATACTCTTTTTAATATTTCCCATCTATGCAGTCTCGTGCTTAGTATCTAAAGCCAGATTGAAACATGTCACTGAGAATGCGCAGAAACAAATTAAGGCGTTTCTGCGGCCTCGTGCTTAGCATCTAAGGCCAGATTGAAACATGTCACTGAGCATGCGCAGAAACAAATTAAGGCGTTTCTGCGGCCTCGTGCTTAGTATCTAAGGCCAGATTTAAACATGTCACTGAGCACGCGTAGAAAACCTTTTTTTTTAAATTGTAAGCTATCGAAAATTAATAGAAATTGCGGTTACAAAAACCAAATTTGACACATCTATAGATTAAAATTTTTTGTTTAAGACCAAAATGAAGTAAAACTATGTAGTTTTCTCTCATGGACTGCCCAAAGAATCAGCTTAGCAACTTAAATATTTAGATTCCCTACAGCTACGCAGAAAATCTCTTAATAAAATAGTTAATATAAAAATTATGAACTATTATATAAATTTTCAAACAATAATGAAAACCCTATTGGTTAATTGAATTGTTTTAATTTATAGTCAAGAGAATACCTAAATATATTATCGATCTAATAATAAGACATCGAAATCTTTAATGGGGATTGCTGGATATGAAAATTTACACTTAAAATAATTAGAAATAAGAAACAGATGGAAACTGTTAAACAGGTTTATTTTCTGTCCCTCTACATAGCTCACAATAAACATCAATTTTTATTTTACCATTCCTGTCTGTAATTGTCACTTTTACCCGTGGAATCATAAAAGCTATATTACAAAAATCTAACGATTTACATACAATTTTATGCTCTTGCGGGCCAGTGGCGCACGCAGGATTTTTTCTTGGGGGGGGGGGGCGAGCGAGATGAGCGGATGAAAGTATTTACAATGCAAAATCAATATTCATAATGCAATTTCTATTTCTTTGGAGGGGGGTGTCAGGGCCTCTCCCCCCCTGGGTGCACCACTGGTGCGGTTTGTACATAGGCTGTTCGCACATTTTTTAGACGATTTTGGTAAGCGGTAATAAAAAATCGTTTGCTGCAAAAGAAATAATTGCAATTGCAGTATGTTTTTAAAAGTCAAAATTATCGTCTGCTGCTTGAAAGTTTTGTTTTTATTCAAAATGGCGTTTTTAACAAAGCAGTGGTTCGAAGGCTACATTTATGCTCTTTCCGAAGAGAAATATGCATTCTCCGTTATCCAAAAACGATGTGAGAGTCATGGTTTTGTGATATCCAAAGCGTCGATAGGTAATATCGTCAACAAGAAAGGAAAAAAACGTCAAATTGGAGCCTCAAGTGGGACAAAAATCCCAAACAAGTATCCAAGGAAAACACGGACATCTTCGACTATTGCAAAGGTACGTTGTTTAATGCTAAAAGAAAATCCCCTAGTCAAAGGACAGTTGCGAAATCTTTAAAATGTTCGGTGTCCACTGTAAACAAAATGATAAACGTTGATTTAAATGTTAAGAAAGCGAAAAAACGCAATGTGCATCGTCTTCTTCCAAATCATATCGCTGAACGCAGGACACGCTGCAGAATTCTATATGAGAAACACTTATCCAAAGAAAAATGGAAAACAATTGTCACAATAGATGAATCATGGGTGTATTTAAATGATTGCAACAAAAAAAGAGCCATTTATTATCATAAAAGGGGAAAAAAATTTAAGTACATGGTTCAAAGAATCGAAAGAAACTTTTTCTAAGGGATTCATGATTGTTGCTGGTTTTTCTTATAATGGCAAGTTAAAAATAAAGAGAGTGGAAAAAAATGTCAAGATTAACTCCAAATACTATCAGGAACATATTTTATCGCTAATTTTTCTGAATGAAATACCATCGCTTTACCCACAGTGCCATCAATCTGTGAGACTCCATCAGGACAAAGCTAGCAGTCACACATCAAAATCCACTGTAAATTTCCTAAAAGAAATGGAACAAAAAACTGGTATCAAGGCCATACCCTTCACTGATATCCCTACTAAATCTCCCGATGTATCACCTATGGATTTTTGTGCTTTCGGACTTTTAAAATCTGCATTATCCAAACGTCGTCCCAAAACGCTTACAGGACTCTGGAAAGCTGTTCAGGAGGAATGGGATAGAATACCTCTTCTGACACTTCAAAAGGCATTATTATCCAGGAAATTGCGGTGTCGAAAGATAGTTCAGAATAAGGGATGTCAAATAGAACATTTAAAACAAAAGAATTTTATGTAATTTAGTTTTGTGAATACAATATACATCGTCTAAAAAATGTGTGAACAGCCTCTGTATATACAAACTCACAGGTTCCGTTTCTCATACATAGAAACAATCCTGACTGCCTTTTCTGATCCTAATTTATGTCTCAGGGAGCAAACAAGTGCAGAAGTCCTTCAGTATTAGTCGAAAAGGGAGCAGTTGTTAGGAGCTGCTTAGAAATTTTCAAAACAATGATTTCCCAGATTACTTTGGCATTTCTACTATAAAGCTTCTTTGATTTCATGAACAATATTTTACAATAATAAAAATGGTCTTTAAAGCGGAACTTAAAAACTAATCCTGTTCCTCGAGATTTTATCCCCCCCCCCTCCCTCAGCATACGAGTATTCTAACGATTTTATTGCTGTCTTAATTTCCGCAAAACTGGCTGTTCAGGAAGATATTCGTAGTTTTTTTCTTTAAAGAATGTAACTGTGATCGCTGTAACCACTGTCTGAATTGGTTTTTTTTTAAAGGTATGTAGTACTCAATAAATCTTTCATATTAATTCATTTTTTAGTTATTGACTTTCATTTAATGTGATTCACGTATAAATTAGAATTGGAGTTTCGTATTCGAAAATTAGCTTTACTTTTAATGTTTTAGGAGAATTATGATAAAATTAAGATCAATTCTATATATCGAATTTTTTTTCCGGCATTTTGCTACTTCGATATATGGAGGTTCGACTGTATTTTGTTACTATTTGTCCCCAAATATTATCCGTTACATTAACCGTTACATTGTTTTGACTTTCAATGCACTTCAAACCTATGCCTTCTTTTGCTTCATAAAATAAATTAAGGTAGACGCTCAAATACCAAGCCAAAATAAAGGCACTCATCTCCCATGAGATGAGCCGAAAACGACTATGCCTAATTTTAAAATTCAGATTCGTCTACTTTTAATCTGCAGTTTTTGGTGGGAAGCGTAAAAGTACTAATCAAAAGTACTGAACTTTTTTTTTCTCCAGTAGAATAAGATTCCCATTTACTTCAATTTTTTCGCGAGCTGTAGGCAATTTGTTTATGCTTCAATTATCTATATAATAACAGCTGAAGGTAAACAAATGTTAGTTTGTTAGCAGAAAACGGGGACGGGCTAATCTCGCGAACCGAGCATAGCAGGATATCGCGACTGGTACCGATGGACGCGGTCGGACGAGACGCGTGTACTGGTACCATCCTCAACTTTCAAAACTTTAAACTTTTCAAATTATTCAATTAAAACCGCCGAACTCAAAAGAAGTGGGTAATAGAAACATGTCATTCCGGGTGGGCCAGCTCCTTTCCGTTTCGCAAATTTCCACTATTTTCATGCATGCAAAATTAAACTTTTCCGCCTACCAGTCGACAAATCTTTTATTTCCATGTGTTCTACAACTCTTCATCTTTAAGGATATGCACATTTTCAAAAAGTTAAAAATGTCTTTCACTGCAAACGAAGCTTTTTCCCCAAAGCAGTTTTCCGAATTTCACGAAATTGACAATTTTGATGGACAAATATTTCTGTTTTCTGCACCTATTAATGTCAATTTTACGATTTATCGGTATTTTAGAGGTGTTCAGCTTCCAAAATATACCAAATACATTTAATAGAAAAAATGTTATCATTCGAAAAAAGCGTACTTACAAAACTCACTTTTGAACTAATGTAACTTGAATGCCGAGTTCGTAATTTTTCGACTTATTATTTTACTCACTAATAATTCCAGCAAATTCGGGAAATTTGTTTCTAATTAATGAGGAAGTGATGAGGATTCTTCCGCCACCAATTTTGAATTCATCAGAACTGTCTTTATTTTTTTTAAGCAATTTTTGTCCCATTAGATGTAATGTTTACATTCCGCCATGTTGCCAAAAGGAAAATAACCAAATGCCAAAATAGTTGAGAGCGAGTCATTTATTTAATAATTGAAATCCAGAAATAATTTTAAAGTACCAGAAATAATTTTAGTTTCAGGAAATGAGAAGTTAAAACCTATAGAATTTTTTTCTAATAAGGCGAAACGTCGCAACGTCACTGCCTACGTCAGTTTTCTTCTCCTATAGATGACGTCATTATCGGGTGGCAGAAAACAGAAGCAGTTCCTATGCGTTTGCATGTGTTTTTGGACAATACCTTCCTTTTGAGTTAAATAATTTAAGTTTATTTATAAAATTCCTCATATTAGTTGTATGTAACAGGTATTTTAACACTTTTTTTTAATATTTCGCAAGGTTTAAGAGAATATAATGAGAATGATTATTATTATGTTGAGATGTATAGATATCAGGATAAGTTACTTCAGGCCAGCGTCTTGTATCGTAACTCCAGTCTTCCTCTGTCAATAAATACGGGTCACACTGAATAAACCTTTCAGGGATGTACCTGAATGTTTAATTTAGTGATATACCTTTGTTTAGATACCGTATCTAAAGACTTTGCGTAATCTGAGAGCATTTTATTCAACAAGCTGTAAGAATGCTCATTGAACGCCATGTTAAATTATGCAATTTTTTGCCACTCCTCGCCAAACAAGAAGTAAAATCTGCAAGAGTTGAGATGTGACATGCTGCGAGACATTGCCCTATTGAATGAGCTTCTTTTTTTGTTTAAAAAGCAAAATTTGAAAACGGAAATTTGAAAGAATTATTTCAAAAGCCAAAAACCAAAATTTGAAAAAGGGAAATTTAAATCATCATTTTGTTTTTTTAAAAATTCTAATGTATTTTTAAAAGTGATTAAACAGTTATCAATCTTTAAGAAATAAAACCATTTCATTTTAAATCGAAAATGCAACACATCGGGTTGCAACTCAGCTAGTTATAATTAAAACTAGCTGAAAACCCGCACTTCGTTACGGAGTACATACAAATTAAATACAACGGTCAATGTATGCAATTAATGCCTATATATATATATATATATATATTTATAATAAATGCGACGATCAATATATACAATTGATATAGAAAAAAAAAAATATATATAAAAAAATCGTAAGGGATATTTTTATAGACAAAATAATGTCCAATCATCTGCCGCATTAGCAAGAAAAAAACGTATTTTTTTTGTCTATTTAGTTGTTATGCACGTGACGATAAATTTATTTAAAGTACCAGAAAAGAAATCACGTGATCGGCATTTAATAAATTCTAAAAATGAATCTTTAAAAATTCACCAAAAATCAGATAATCGAGGTAAAGATTCGAAAAAGATTTCATTTTAAAGGAATGTTTACGCTCTTTCTCGTGATATAAATTTTATAACCCTCAAATTATTTTAAATGCAAACTTTAAAGAATATTACATAAACAGCATAAAAATGTAATTTAAAAAAATTAAGAATTTTTAAAAAATCTTTCTTAGTGCACGCCTACACTATTAGAAGAATCGCCATGCAAAATGTCAGCCCTTTAGGTCCAGCGGTTTGGTCTGTGCGTTGAATGTCAATCAGTGAGTCAGTTACGGAACGGTTTTATATATATATATATATATATATATATATATATATATATATATATATATATATATATATATATATATATATATATATATATATATATATATATATAGATTATTATAATTAAAATTTTTCATAGTTATTGAACAGTTTAGGGAAATATAGATCATTTTAACAAGTAGCATTCTCACCTATTTTACTTCCATGATATCATTTTATTTAGTGTTGGAGGTAGCATTATAAATTTTTAAGTATTATCTGCATAACCTTTTAAACCCAAGTCTTTTGAAAAGTTTCACACCTAGTGCTATTAAACAAGGCAATCGATATGTGTGGCCTGACACACACTCATTACAGGGCAAGAACTTTTGTAAATTTTGGAAATTAGTGCCTGAAAAATACAAAACTGTAGAAAAACGTGCCACCTGTTGCTCGTGTTGTTCGCATCAACGTATCTCTGTGAATCATTCAATTCAAAAATGAGATATGCGAAGAACGTATGTAGAAATCTGCTAACTGATTCTTACCTTGATGACGTATTGAGAATAATATGTAGCAACTACTATACAAACCTGATTTTTCTAAAAATAGCCAAAAGTTTGTCTAACATAAGAAATCTATTTTTAAATAAACGTTTGAATACCTTTAGGTTTTCAGTTTTATTTTTTACGTTACGGTATTACGAGGTATAGTGTCCTCCTATTTTGCGACCCACGTAACGCAGGAAACATATGCATGTAGCCCGGGGGGAAAAGTATGTGTGTTCTAGAGCAGGGGGTTCTCAACCTTTCAGGCTCTGCGCCCCCCTTTGAACAGTTATGTGAGGTCACGCCTCCCCCCCCACCACCACCACTACCACCATATGTGGTCAATGCATGTAGTACAATCGGAATTTGAAACTGAAGCCGGATTTAAATGAAAATATAGAATAGATAATTTCATACAAAAAATTTAATATTACTACACATATCTTAATTTGGACCATATCATTGTTAGAACATATGAAATCAAAGAATTAAATACGGATCAAATATATTTGAGGTAATCAAGGATCTAGATGAGGTTCGCATGTAATAAAAGTCACTTTCACAACATTAATGAGAGGGCTCACAATGTTTGTCCTTGACAAGTTTTTGAATATTAGGTTGTAAGTGTTACAAAGCACACCTCAGGTCACTTTCAACGTCCAGACGTCTGACAATTACAGTGTTTTTACAATTACGACAATTATCGTGTACGACAATTGTCGTATTCGTGTTCGTATGTCGAAAATATGTTATGATTAAATTGTGACCTCAAAACTGAGTACAGTAAATTACAGTTAGTTTTACTTTTTATTTTACTTTTTTAATCACGCCTCCCTTGAAATTCTTCTACCCCCCTCCCAGGGGGGCGCGCCCCCCAGGTTGAGAACCGCTGTTCTAGAGGATATTACACTCGTCTAATACAAGAAAATATTTTTGGTGGTCTCTAATATTTTTACCTGACTTAGTGAATCCATTCCAAATGTTTAGATTTCTTGTAAAAAAATCTCACGCAGCTTTTAGCTAGAAGTACATACCCTGAGAGTGTTGATAGACTGACTTGAAGAAATACGGCTACCATGTTCTACTAGAAACGAAACTAAAGCGTGAGAAACTTCAAAACGAAAGTGGTGCAAAGTTCAAATCATTTTTGCATGTTTTTTAATGAATTTAATATATTTACATATTTACAAGAAGATGATAATAGGCTGGAAAGCCTCAAAATTAACTAAATTCAACAGAATAGACATTATGGGATCTTAATCCCCTTCAAAGCAAGCTACATTCTAAAACTGATTCATCACTCTAGCAATAACAAAGAAGAGAGACGAACTTCAAAATTGTAAACATTTGAGAATAAAATCAAACGATGGGCTTGCAGCGCCATCTCTTGACATATTTCTCTTCAGGCTTGAATGAGCTTCGGCGCACGTAGCAAAAATGACATGCTATCCTGGTGGTAGCTGTGCACAGAAACCTCGACCAAAAACTGGGTGTTATTACAAATTTTGACACGTGATAAAGTGGTTCCTGAACTAAGATACCAGCAACTGCCTAATTCTCGTTAAGCTGTGTACTAACCCTATTGGATTCGCTTACCTCAGTGTTAACCCATGGAGAAATTTTGTCTACTATTTGCAGTTACATAATGTTGATAATCTAATAAAAATGGTATTTTCAGATGGCCTGAACATTTCTGCACCTTGCAACAGCATTCATTTTGTAATTTTCGTCCACCAAAGGAATTTAAGGTGACTGCCTACGTTCGGAGCCAATTTTAAAAAAAAATCGTTTTTTTAAAGGATTTTTTGGTCTTTTATGGTAAAATAGCATTTAAAAATTAAAAAATAAACACTTGCCTGTAAATACCATACTTTTATAAATTGGTCAATTTGAAGTAATTTTTATTGAAATTTAGCTAAAACGTCTATCCCTCTACACAAAATTCTAATGCTACTATTTTAATTTCCTTCTCACACATGATACATATGACAGTTATCTTCAAAATGACCCACAATCTAAGAGAAATTTTGAAATGCAAAAATAATACATACAATTTTATGTTCCAATATGAAAATTTTCCCCTATTCTTCATTCTTTTCCTTATAAAAACAACCCCCCCCAAAAAAACTATTTATTATACATTAATTATTGTGCGTCATTTCATTAACAATAACATCTAAAATATTTCCTGAGAATTGTATCAAATTATATGTATAATTATGTGAAATATCATGATAACGGTTGAGATTTGTGCTAAAAACATAATTCTGAGAAAAACGCATTTAAAGTTGTTTGTCACTTCAAATTTTTAGCAGACTAAGTTTTTTAAAATAGCTATAACTCTGCTTCTAATTGATGTAGAATGAAAATCAAAACGGCTTTGAAAAGAGAAAAGCTTGAATTACCCGATTCTTGCAAAAAAATAAGATTGACCAAAATAGTCAAAAAAGGACATTTTCAACGTAGGCAGAGCGTTTAAAACACTGTAGTGTAATGATTGAGAATGAGCGTTGGTTAAAGCGAAAATGTTGTACCCCATGATTACCCCCCCCCCCCCCTCTACCAATCAGAGGGATTGGCTGCGTGGGCGAAAAAACCAAGGGGGTGGTGGGGATCGTCGGGCAGTCAGAAGGAGAGCATCTCTAGTAGGTATCGGAGGTCTGGCGAGATATAGCAGGCTAGTCTCACCTCTGGTTAGTTAATTATTCTGAGATTAGAATAGAGACAGAGAGAGCGTCTCTGAGAGTGTTAGGGGGTCTGGCAAGATAAAGCAGGCTCGTCCCGCCTCCGACAGATTAACTAGTCTGTAACTATAGTTACAGACTTAGTACTACACTCTAATCTATAGATTAGAGTGTAGTACTAAGAGCAGAGGTCTGGTAAGATTTGTACTAGTAGGCTTACCCACCTAGTGCTCAGAGTCTTCTGTAATTTTTACCATGTTTTTATTAACTTGCTTTCTTGTTTGTGTGTGTGTGTGTGTGTGTATGTGTGTGTGTGTGTGTGTTTGTGGGTGTGTTTGTCTGGTACAAATCTTGCAATCGCTTTTTAACTACCCGACTAGCTAGATATTTGAAACTTTTAGAATAGTTCAGAACACTATGACAATGCATTATTTTAATACTTTTAGCCATCTTTATTCCATATTTTAAAATCCATTACGTAAAAATACAGAAGCGTCTGGAGCCAAAAGTAACTGCGCTGCAGGCGCCATCTATTAACGCAATAGTGAACCAAGCTTATTCCATTTTCATTACAATGGGATAATTTTTGTCTATGCCCACATGCTAGATTCAACAGAAAATTTAAAAACATGGTATATAAAAAGTCTTATCTTGTAATTATCATGTTAAGTGTGAAACTGTACAAAGCTGTAAATAAATTTATGTTCGTATTGTACAGTGACGACTCATTTTTGTACTACCTAATTTGTCCCCATGCCATATAGAAAAGAACCTAGGTGAACCGAGACGGAGAGGTTCACGACAAACACACTAGACCAGATTTTTCCTCGAATAATTTAAACTTTAAAATATTATTTGAATTTTTTTTAAACGAAAAATACCCCAAGGAATAAAATTTTCCCCTCTCTATTACGGAGTACAATTAGAAAAAAAAATCTTTAAATCCAAGTCGGCAATCCTTGGACACATTTTCTCGATAGGTTAACATTGAGGTGAGCGAATCCAATAAGGTTAGTACACAGCAGCCTTAACATGTGGTCAAGAGACAAGTAACCTCTCTTCCAGGTGACCTCTCATTTGAAAGTGGTTCGATTTCGTAACATTGGCTAGAGCATAGGAAACTTCTAGATTTGTCCTAAAAGGTCTGAAATAAATCCTTGGATAATTCTTGGAACAGACTGTTTACAAACTAGAATGTGCGACTGGAATCCAGTGGCGTAGCAAAGGGGGGGGGGGGGCAAGGGGGTCTATCATACCCCGGGCGCCACTCGCAGAGGGGCGCCAATGTACGATCCATATATTATATTACTATATGTTTTCGAGGTGGATGCCAATATAAGGTCTATATATTATATTACTATATGTTTTTCAGGGGAGGGCCCCAATATAAGGTCTATATATTATATTACTATATGTTTTTAGGGGAGGGCACCAACATAAGGTCTATATATTATGTTACTATATGCTTTTCGGGGGCAATATAAGGTCTATATATTATGTTATTATATGTTTATCGAGGGCGCCAATATAGGGTCTATATATTATATTACAATATGTTTTTCAGGGGGGGGGGCGCCACAAAGGTATCATGGCCCGGGCGCCAGTTATGCTCGCTACGCCACTGGTGGAATCAAGATTATGTTAATATTACAGCGGTTATAAAGATTTTAGTATCATTCTACAGAAAAATGCAGAGTAAAACAGAAGTAGGAAAATGTCAACAGTTTTGTAGTGTCTTGTATTGCTCTATTGCCCTGAGACTTCTTTTGTATTGTTACCTCGTCACCTTTAATACATAGACTTTTTTTTAAACATTTACAAATTTCGACATTTTTCTGCCAATTTTTAACAAATCCTACCGAAGTAACAACCAGTTAATAGGATAGATAAAACTTATCAATTATTTTAATTAAAAAACAATTCTCGCGCATCATCAAAATTTATATATACGATAAACGAAAACCTATCCCAATGTTTAGAGACAATAGAGGTAAATTGTAGAAATACGCCGAAATTTCTTGAAATTTAAATAAAATGTCCAATTATTAAAAATAACAAGGTAACAAGACAAAACAAATCTCTTTATTCAGTATTATCAAAATTCTTAAGTGTCCAGGATAATTGAGCTTTCGCTAGGCACACAATTTATCCTTATCGTTGAAAGATGGACTATATCCGTCTATTCTGGGAAGTCAGAATACTCATCGATGTTATTCAACTTTTTCATAATCTAAATATCAATTCTCTCTAAACACGTTTTTTTATTGTTTGTAACAACTGAGTAACAAAGACTAAAAAGAAACTAAAAACAAAAAGCTATCATAGAAGTACCCGGGGAACTTATTTTCATAATAATTTCAATGGATATTTTTAAGAGAAGGATTTATTCTTTCTCTTCAAACGAAGTTATGTTTTAGTTCTTAAATTTAACAGCTTTTGAAAAGAAGCAAATTTTTTTAAGTTTTAACACCCAGAATTGTTCATTTTCTTAACGTTTATTTATAATTTAATAAGTTCTACGCATATCCATGAATGAAAAACAAAGAGAGAATTGTCCGAGAAAACAGTTAGCAATACCTCATCAGTATCCTAAAAGACAGCGATAGGAATTTGATGCTTCGTATTATATACCATTTGTGTATGTCAAAAAGGATGGAAAAAAATCCAGTTTTCAAAACCTGAAATTTGTCTTAGATGACAGTAATAATAATAAAATTAAATTGGAAAACGCTTGATTAATTCCATGAAGCTACAGCTTCTGTAGCTTCATGATTAATACCAAGCACTACTGCTAAATTCACTTTTTAGACTTGTTTAGTGCTGCCATCTATAGTTATATGTTGTAATAATATAATTTATCTTAAAAGTTTTATTATTCCCAAATATTTCAAGCGCTCAATTAAAATTAACACAATCGCATACTCAAAGAAAATTTCATAAAAACCGCAGGGTTAGAATAAATGTTTATAAATATACTACCCATTTCAAGAATAAAGAATGTTTATTTTCGCACAGCTCCAGAGTCCAGAGAGTACTTACCGGGAGTCGAAAAGTATATCAGCAGAAGAATTTAATTTCAGCTGAGAGCAGTCATATTCCTAGAACTGAAAAAAAAATGAATTTTATTTTGTCCTTTAGAAAACAATACAATGTACAAGACTCTCGGGCCGTAAACATACTTGCTGACAAATTTAGAAAAAAAAAGACAGAGCTTCCTTTTAAAGAAATATTTACAATAAAATCGGTGTTCAGTATTTGTTAAGGATTAAAATTTTTATTTAGTCCAGAACTTATTTATAATGAAAAACGGGTTGTAAAGATAAGATATTGTTTTCAGGTGATTGAAAAGAAATGTTCTTTGTTCTTATGGCCCTTCAGTCCCATGGTATTTATATTTCATGTATTATTATCTATATATATATATAAAACAGTTCCGTAACTGACTCACTGACTGACATACAACGCACAGACCAAACCGCTGGACCTAAAGGGCTGAAATTTTACATGGCGATTCTTCTTATAGTGTAGGGGTGCACTAAGAAAGATTTTTCAAAAATTCTTCTTAGATTTTTTTAAATTAAGTTTTTAAGCTGTTTTTATAATTTTAAATGCAAACTTAAAAAAAGTTACAATTTGAGGGTTATAAAATTTATATCGCGAGAAAGATCATAAAAAATCCTTTAAAATGAAATCTTTTTTTAATCTTTACCTCTATTTTCTGATTTTTGGTGAATTTTTAAAAATTAAGTTTTAGAATTTAATTTATTACATGTTGATCACGTGATTTTTTTTTTCGGTACTTTAAATAAATGTATCGTCACGTGCATAACAACTAAATAGACAAAAAAATATTTTTTTTCTTGCTAATGCGGCAGACGATTGGACATTTTGTCTATAAAAATATCCCTTACGATTTTTTTTATAAATATAAATATTTTTTCCTACATCAATTGTATATATTGATCGTCGTATTTATTATATATATATATATATATATATATATATATATATATATTTTGGCATTAATTGCATACATTGACCGTTGTATTTAATTTGAATGTACTCCGTAGCGAAGTGCGGGTTTTCAGCTAGTTATTATATATACACACACACAGCGACACTGACTGATTCTCGTTCCCAGGACAGACAGACAGATAAATAGATAGATAGAAATGTTCTTAGATTTTTCTCAACACAAACAGATGGCAATTGCTGCATGTTTTAACTCAAAATTAAGGCCGGTCCTTAGGAAATTTGCCGACATGCTATATCATATTTTGCACGTGGATTGTGGTTACGATGTTTTGAAAATATATAACACAATGAGGTTTTATTCATTAAAATTTAATGACACCCGCAGTCTGGTTTTGACAATGGAGGAATAAATTATTTTTTTGATTTATTTTTTTTAAAAGGTTTAGACCAGTTGTGCTGTCCAATGGAAATGCACATGTTGCATTGTGGCAGAGTCGATCCTGAAGAAATACTACACCAGTGAATCACGGATCATTACGGAAAAATTCATTGAGCAGTTAAGGTTATCTTTCATTTAAAAAAAAAAAAATCTTTTTTAACATAAAAAAAGTGTTAAAGTATTTCTTACATAGTGATGTCTTAGCATTGAAAAAAAGTTTCCATTGCTGAATATATTATTTTTTCTGAGACATGAGCGTTCCTGTTGGTTTACCCACTTAACCGTTTGTTAGTCATGTAGAATTTTAGATAGATAGCCTGAAATTACTTTCAATTACCTACTAGTCCAGAATTGTTAAGGCTCAAAAACAAACAAACTATTTAATTTTCTTTTTATTCATAGGATTAAATACGTAAATATTCAGAATGTGGTTCAAAAGAACTAAAATGCATGATTAATTATTGTTAATCGTTAAAATATAAAATTCTCTTTTAAATAGAAATAAAATCCTAATATTTGTATTTACACAATTATCCAATAGATGGCAGTATTGGTATTGGTATTGCTTACAGTAAGGGTCTTTTAACTTTTCACGTTCGAGGGCCACTCGAATAAATTCGTAGAGTTCCGCAGGCCTGAAATAAGTAGCATAGACAGAGGAAAAAAATGTATTATTTGCAAACGAGCTTTAGCCTTTGAGATGATTGCTTTAATTTCTTTTTATAGCATAATGTTGAAGGATTAATTCCTGACTGAAATGTTTCGGCGGGACACTGATTGAAGACCTTTAGTTATAAAAAACCTTTTCTCGGGAAGGAATTTTCGATCGTAGTTACATACTAAGCTGGACATTACGCCCGGGAAAATCCAGATCTCAGTCTAGTAACCCTATGAGATTCGCTCACCTCAAGGTTAACCTATGGAGAAAGTGTATCCAAGGATTGCCGACTTCGATTGATTTTATTTTTATATATATATATATATATATATATATATATATATATATATATATATATATATATATATATATATATATATATATATATATATATATATACTTACTAGCATTATTGCCCGGCGTTGCCCGTGTAGATAGATATAAAATTTTTCATGCATTCCATCAAAAAAATACTGGGCTGCACCCCCGCTCTTCATGTGGTGTCCACCCCGTTTCGCCGACACAAAATTTCCTTCCCCCCATTTTTTCCCGTTCAAGCTTCCCTTTTGAGATATTTAGGGATTTCAAGTCGGAGAGGGTTGGGTCAACACCTTCTCTCAGCGGAGAGAAGCGGAAACTGAAAGAAAGAGCCGTCACAGAAATGACAGTTCCAATTCCAAGAATATATAAGTCACTATATATTTATACGTAAGCCAAAGCATATTTAGTCTATAATTCGAACTAAGGAATATTCGACTTCGTCAAAAATTGTGACGCAAGGAGCATTTCAAAGACTTGCAAATCTGGAAATGACTCATTTTGATAAGAAGCCCTTTAAAAGATATTTTTTTCACCTACCTTTAATATTTACTTTTCTAAAACCACCAAGTTTTCATTTTACTTTTCATTATATATTTTAAATGCATTTTATTCCAATATTTACATATTTTTAAAATATTAATACACCACAAAAATATTCCAATTTTCGTTCGATTTTTGGTAATTTGAAAGTCCACCATCCCCTTAAGACATCTAGATTTCTTCTTTATGAGTATGCATAGCAGTGGTGTAGCTACATATTCAGCGCCCTGGATCAACTACAATCTGTGCGCCCCCTTGTTTCTTGGAAGAGTTCTGGAGAAATTTGTTTTCTATCTGATCCTCTTATTTCGATTTAAAATTTTACTTAATAACACTTAAATTTAAATTAAAGACCTTTCAACAATAAGATATTCAATTTAATAAATATTACTATAATAATAAAACAAATTATTATTCTTTAAGTACGGAGTACCTACTAATATTTACTACATATTTTATAAACTGTATTGTCAAAATGCACTTATACATGTTTAGTTTCCACATCAAAGAAAAAATAACTTAAATTGTCGTTTTCTCACTTTTTCGTTTGCAAATCGATCAATCAATTTCTACAGATCAAGTTTTAAAGTTATTGTTTTTCAATTTATATAGTGGTCCATGAGTTAAGACGGTGTTGTGACAAGATGCTTTTAAAATGTTTTGATTAATATTAACTTTGAAAAACTTCTTTCTGCTGTCGTCATCGTCACCGGTAAAGTGAAAATATCAGGCAAGCTGCAATTATGTCAAAGAAGCTACTTGAGTCTGCGGTGTGAATTAAAAGTAGTTCAGCAATTTCGCGTATTAAAGTAATTTGTTTTAATTGAATATAAAAGCACATTTCAAATCGAAGCAATTGAGGTCCAAAATTAGGTGAAATATTGGAAAGATATGCCGATTGTAACAATTCTGATCCTTCCAGAATACTTTTATCAAGTGACGCGGCGAGATATAAACATTTAAGGCAAGTGATAAACATTTAAAAAGTGTACATAACTGTCGAAAGGATTCAAATCTAATAGTAAATTGATTAATTATTAAATCCATTACTTTATAAAACACCTCGACTTTAAAATATCGTTCACTGTCTTCAATGAGTTCATCTACTTGTAATTAAGCAAAGAATTTTTTCACAAGACCCATCTTTTTGGGGAAAAACAAAGTTTAATATTCCATACAGCTGATAACTCGGGTGATCGAGGTAAAAAGGTAATCGTTTTTTAACAAACTCCCAATTATTCTATAAGTTCTGGAATTGGGTTAGGAGTGATGAAAGCATCTCAGCGGATTTCTCTATATCTTCATGAGTACCTTGCAGCATTTTCGAGACTGTATTAATAGGTTCGAGTATTTTACTTTGCACAATTATCAAAATAATTGTTCCGAAAATTTTTCTTTGTCAGACGAGTCAATTTCTATATCAATGTATTGTTGAAGAATTTCACTTTCTGTTTGAATTGTTTCAGGCTTAGAAATATTCGTAATATCTGTATCTGTTTTGTCTGGAGAATTATTGCCTTGAGCTTACGATTTGCTTCCATTAAAATTCAACAAGTGCATTATTTGAATCGACCGTTTTAAAAAATGTTCATATTTTGGCAACTTCCATTAAAACTTCCTTTTCGGCTTCTTACATTTTTATTCTTCGTTTTCTAAACTGAGCCCCACTTAGTTTTTTTATACATCTCTAACTACCTACAATACATATATAAATATATGGTATTTATTAACAGAATTTAATTAACAGAATATATATAAATATATCTGTTAATTGCTGATAATTTTTTATTTATTACTTTTAGAAATTTTAAAAACGATTTTATTTTCTTACGTTATAAAACTAAATATTATTCTGTATGTTTCAACCTCAATTAACATAATAATTTATAAACAAACCATTTACTTTTAAAATTATACGTCGATGAATCCAAAAGCACACTGTATATAAGTAATTTAGTAAAATAGTCATAAATTTTACAAAGTCAATTAAACAGAACAATAAATTACAATCGCCAGTGCACTCAATAAGTTTTAAAAATTATATAACACATTCATTCCAGAATCAACTTCGAATCCTTACACTGTACAAAATAAACAAAGGGAATATGAAACTCTAAATACTACGCTTGCTTTAAAAAAATACCGAATATTTGCTTCGATTCTGCGCCGATGTTAACTTGCGCTCGTGGGATTCCCCGGATGCATGCAACTTTTTTGCTATAAAACGCAACTTACGATACGCATAGTAAATGCCTATAGTAGTGATTTCAAACATTCTTAGCAATCACCATGCATTTTTATAGGTCTATAAAATGTTAAATTTATAATGAATATTTTCTGAAATCAAAGTTATGATTTCAGTCAAATGCATACTAATATATTTAGAAGTTTTGTTTTATTTATCTAAAAAATATTTCATTTATTTTTTGTATATTTCATAGAAAATCTGACAAATCGAATTTTTTATACAAAAGTTTTCACAAATTTTTATTTCACCCTTTCTAATTTTGCACCCCCATGATTCGTGCGCCTGGAGCAGTTCGCTTCAGTGTAGTTTGTAAATAAACATTTGTCAACGAGAAGGAGGAAGGCATTTTGCAAAACGGGGTGGTGATTTTCCTCATTTTGGGGACTTTTCCAACGAGAGGGGGAAGGAAATTTCAGTGTCGGCGAAACGGGGGGTGAACCCTTCATGTTCATCTGGCCAGTTGTGTTTATTTGGGGAGCCAGGGCCAAAGGTCATTCCCAACCCTCTTCCTCCCGCGCATTGGAATTTGACCCCCCCGTCACCCCCCAAACCATCTCTCTTAACGCAGCTGGTTGTGGTGAAGGGGCTCCACAGGTGGTCGCGCACCTCTTAGAGGCACAAAAATCCTTAAAAAATTAATTAAAAAAAACTAATTTGAGCCCCAAATTTCGTTTTTCCTGATTTAAGTTTCTCGGGTCCTAAACATTAACTGTGCCGAATTTGGTCCCGGTGGGTGAAACAGTCTATGATTCTATAGCGGACAAACAAACAGACGAGCTCTTTTATATATATATATATATATATATATATATATATATATATATATATATATATATATATATATATATATATATATATATATATAGACATACAGTGGACGTTCGTTAACTCGAACTCTGTTAAATCGAACTTTCGGTTCATTCGAATTAATCTTAAGGCCCCCAAAAACTTTCATTGGAATTAATATTAAAAATACCTCATTAATTCGAACTAAATTTTTATCACTTCGGTTAATTCGAACTAAAAGTTTGACAAAAAAAAATTTCTTTTTCCTCGTTTAGCGGAGAAAATGCACACTGTATTTATGATTTTGTGTGTTCAAAAACATCAGTATTACTTTTCTGTGTAAAAAGGCACATGCCTGCATTCCTAGACTATTGTATTTCTGCTAAACGTTAGTGGCTATTGTCCTCCTTATCAGTGCTTAACGGACAAAGCGATTTTCTGTTATTTGTATAGATTTTCTTAGAATTTCAGAAAAACCAGTCTTTACTACAGATTCTAGGGATCTGCGTCAGTTATGCCTGCAGTGCAGACAAGTTAATGTGATCCAGTTTTTCTTCCTCGGTGTATGATGTGAGCGTGCAAAAATTCAGGAAGTCTACACGTGGAAAGTACAAAACCCTAACTTTGGAGACAAAGGTAGAAATTTTAAAGGAAGTAGAGAATTGCGAATGTAAAACAAAGTTAGCAGCTGACTATGGAATTTTGAAAAAATACCTTGTCAACTTATTTGAAAAACAAGGAGTCAATTTTAGATTCATGGGAAAAACCAAAATTTATTAGAGGAAGGAAACGCATGAGAAATGCGTTGCAAGAAGATCTAGAAAAAGCTCTACTGCTATGGTTCCAGGATGTTAGATCTCGAAAATTTCCGATAAATGGACCCCTAGTGCAGACGAAGGCTAATGAATTGGCAAGTCGAATGGGTATTGAAGATTTTAAATGCAGTGATGGATGGCTTTCTCGATTTAAGTCAAGGCACAATATTTCTTATCAAACTGTATGTGGCCAAAGCTCTGATGTAAACGACGAAGTATGCATTAATTTCGGTAGGAAACTGCCAGGGCTTTTCTCTACTTACGTGCCGAAAGATTTTTAATGCGGACGAAACTGCATTTTTTTTTTTTTTAACTCTTGCCAAACAAGACATTACATTTTAAAGGGGATACTTGCGTAGGAGGTAAAAGCAGTAAAGAGATGATTACAGCTTTAGTTTTTTCTAATATGGATGGGAGCGAAAACCTTAAATTATTGGTGATTGGAAAATCCTAGAATCTACGAAGTCATAAAGGAATTAAAACACTGTCAGTTGATTATGTATCCAATACAAAAACATGGATGACACAAGACATCTTCAGTAACTGGTTAAAAGGAATAGATAAGCAGTTTTCGAGGCAAAAGCGTAAAATTCTCTTATTTGTGGATAACGCAATTTGCCAAAATAACCACCCAGAACTGAGTTCCATAAAGGTTGAATATTTGCCGCCAAACACAACAGCGAAGCTACAACCAATGGATCAAGTGATCATCCAGAATCTTAAAACAAATGATTTTTTCTTTAGATTGTGGTGAAAATTACGACTTACTCTGCTGACAGCTATAAATGATCTTTGCGCCGCATGGGATAATGTTAAAGAAAGCACAATTAGCAATTGCTTTCGTCATGCTAAATTCATGCACGCCGAAGAGAACAATCATATCGAAGAATGTGGCGATATTGATACAGATTTTCCTGAATTCAAAAAACTTAACTGTGATAATGTAACTTTTTCTGATTATGTAAGGGTACATGAAGACGTGGAAGTCTGGGGAAAACTGAGCGACGATAACATAATAAAAACTATCCGAGAAGATGAAATAGAAGAGACCTTATCGAAATCAGAAGAGAATGCAGAGACTGTTATGCATCCTAATGATCAAGGAATAATTGACTCTATTAAAGCTCTGAAAGCATTTATTCAGATGAAACCTTCCTCTGAAAATGAAATGTTTACTTCAAATCGAGAAGCTGGCTGAACAATGTAGGAATCATAAACAAAATCAAACATCCATCTTGCAGTTTTTTCTAAAAGTGTAATTCCTATGTTTAATTAAAGTTTACTTTCTACTGCATATCTTCTGCTTCATTTTATGATTAAGGTAAGTCTGTATTGCTTTTTAATATGTTTAATTTTAGATAACATAGTATAATATATTTTCTGGGGTTATACATACTAGGATATTTTTCTTCTTCAGTGATACACATTTAAAGTTATATATTTTCTCTTAACATCGGATACTTCAAACTTCGGATAATTCGAACTTTTTTCTGAGAACATTTGCGTTCGAATTAACGATCGTCCACTGTATAATTGTACTCCGTAATAGAGAAAACAATTTTACACCTTGGGACTTTTTTTTTTTTTTAAACGCAAATAATATTTTAAAATTTAAATTATTCTGGGGGAAAATGTGGTAAAGTGTATTTTAAACGCTCCTCAATTCATATGATGGACGAAATTTATAAAATGAATCCTATTGCAAGGTGTAGAAAGGTTCGGGATACCTGAAAATACCATTTTTATTGGGTTATCGGCATTTATGTAGCTGTAAATAATGCACATTTTCTCCATAGGTTAACATTGAGGTGAAGCTAATCCAATAGGGTTATTTCACAACAGGCTTAACTTTAGGTCCTCTCTCTCGCTTTGTCTGTCTGCGTGTGTATTTCAACATTTAATGTTGTAATCCAGAAATAGCACTTAAATGTGCTTTTTTCGGCGATGGTGCTTCAGAATTTGTCTCTCCAACGTTACACTTATTAAGGGAACGGTGGACCTTTATTTGAGCAAATCTCGTCATTGTAATACTGATTGTGTTATTGTAAAAAATATATTTCTGTATTCCAATAATTTTTTTCAAGTAAAAAATCATTTATTAAGCTTCTACAAAGTAATGTATAGTGGGTAAGTGTAGTAATAAATTTTAAATCCGTTTTTCTCAAAACAAATTTTTCAAGGTTTTTAGATTTTTTTTAAATGCTCCATAATTTTTGTTCAAAATTCATAAAATTGATAAGAAAAAAATCCTGATTCTGTTTACAAAAAACTGGGTATGCATTTTACAATTCGACTTTATTAAGGCAATTAAATTTGATTTATAACTTTTCAAAAGGCAAAATTTTGATGAAAATCAAGATGGAATTCAGAAAAAAAATCTCTCAAAAATTACCTATACCCAGATTTGTTTGTTATACAGTTTAAAGAGATTAAAATGCAAAATCGAGGAAATATTTCAAAAATTAAGTAGCAAGGAGCATTTTAAACTTTTGTTTAAAAATTTCAAATTTTGTCTCCGGAAATGGTTTCAAGAATATTTCGATAACTTGAGGAAAGCAGAGTTGCTTCCGAAATTACCCGACCTTAAGGAGACAAGGGACCTTCAAATTCGAAATTTTTAATTTTCAATTTTTAAATCTGTATACAAAATGAGAAAAATCAATTTTCTATTTTACTATAGTGAAAACCCTTAGAATTCAAAATAAGGAATTTTTGTCAGAATAAGGCCTGCTTTTCAAAAGAAAATTTCAAAACTGCTAAAGTTTTTCAAAAGTCTCCATGAGGATTTTATATTAATTAAAATTCTTAAATTTAGTATTATAAATTCACTATATGTATATAAATATAAATGCGCATTAATTTTTTTGTTGTTGTATGCATCTAGTCTTAAATATTTTTTTTCCTACTCTTCCTGTTATTTTTTTATGATTTTACTTTGTTTTATGGTTTATAAATTTGAAAAATATTTGTGATTTCAAAGAATTAATGCACAGTTTTGTGACAAACACTTCAATTTACAATTCTGAGAAATTTGGAAGATATCGGAAGAAAATAAATACGCAGGGAGCCTTTTGAAAAAATTTTTTATATATATATATATACACAGTGGACGCTCGTTAATTCGAACTCGGTTAATTCGAACTTTCGGTTAATTCGAACTTATCCAAAGGCCCCAAAAAACTTGTATTGGAGTTAATGTTAAAAATATCTCATTAATTCAAACTAAATTTTCATCACTTCGGTTAATTCGAACTAAAAATTTGACAAAAAAAATTCTTTCTCCTCGTTTAATGGAGAAAATACACACTGAATTTATTATTTTGTGTGTCAAAATTTCTTTTCTGTGTAAAGAGGCACATGCCTGCATTCCTAGACTATTGCATGTCCGCTAAACTTTAGTAGCTATTGTCCTTCTTATTAGTGCTAAACGGAAAAAAGCAATTTTCCTTTATTTGGATCGATTTTCTTAGAATTTCAGAAAAACTTGTCTTTACTACAGATTCTAGGGAGCTGCGTCAGTTATAACTGCAGTGCAGACAAGTTAATGTGGTCTAGTTTTTCTTCCTCATTTTGTGGTGTGAACGTGTAAAAGTTCAGGATGTCTACACGTGGAAAGTACAAAGCCCTAACTTTGAAGACAAAGGTAGAAATTTTAAAGAAAGTAGAGAATGGCGAATGTAAAACAAAGTTAGCAGCTAACTATGGAATTTAAAAAAATGCCTTGGCAACTAATTTGAAAAGCAAGGAGTCAATTTTAAATTCATGGGAAAAATCAAAATTTGCTAGAGGAAGGAAACGCATGGGAAATGCGTCCCAAGAAGTTCTAGAAAAAGCTCTACTGCTATGGTTCCAGGATGTTAGATCTCGAAATTTTCCGATAAATGGGCCCCTAGTGCTGACGAAGGCTGATGAATTGGCAAGTAGAATGGGTATTGAAGATTTTAAATGCAGTGATGGATGGCTTTCTCGATTTAAGTCAAGGCAAAATATTTCTTATCAAACTGTATGTAGCCAAAGCTCTGATGTAAACGAAGACGTCTGCACTAATTTCGGTAGGAAACTGCCAGGGCTTTTCTCTACTTACCTGCCGAAAGATATTTTTAATGCGGCCATAATAGACAAAGCCATAATGGACTCTGAAAGCATTAAAATTAAAACTCTGAAAGCATTTATTCAGATGGAACCTTCCTCTGAAAATGAATAAACGTTTACTTCAAATCGAGAAGCTGGCTAAAAATTGCAGGCATCATAAACAGAACTAAACATCCATTTTACAGTTTTTCCCCAAAGTGTAATTGATATTTTTAATAAAAGTTTACTTTATACTGCATATCTTCTGCTTCATATAATGATTAAGGTAAGTCTGTATTGCTTTTTAATATGTTTAACTTTAGATAATATAGTATAATATATTTTCTGGGGTTATACATACTAGGAGAGTTTCTTCTTCAGTGATACTCATTTAAGGTTATATATTTTCTCTTAACATCAGATAATTCGAACTTTTTTCTGAGAACCTTTGAGTTCGAATTAACGAGCGTCCACTGTATGTATGTATGTATATATATATATATATATATATATATATATATATATATATATATATATATATATATATATATATATATATATATATATATATATATATACACACACACACACACACACACACATATATATATAAAATACTCAAAAATACTTATTTGTGAATTCTAAGTATCTTCAATGTAGTAGGAAAAAATATAAATTATACTCATGGGTCATATAGAGCAAAATATTGAAAATTAAAGAAGAACGAGATTGAGAGTCCCTTGTTCCCTTAAGCCGATCAAATACTTATGGAATGCATTGGAGCAATGCACGTGATATCTAAATAGAGGTCTAAACTATCAACGTCATTGACTCAGCCTTTAAAAAGGAGGAGCTATAAATCTCGCTCTTACATTCCAGTACTTTGTAGACTCAATACTTAAATAGTCTGGTTGAGACAGTTATTAGACGAGAAGATTAGGTAGGCTCAACGAACACTCGTAAATGTTTATCGTATTGATACTTTTTTGACTGGTGTTTATCCATCATCTAAATAGATGAGACATATTTTTCTTAATAGTTAAAGAACAACGGTTGTCTTAATCCGATAATCTTGTTACAAAAATGATAGGAACTGACGCATTAATTTCTTCTAACTACTCGGCGAAAGCTTTCGACAACTGCGGATATTTTCAGTTAATTTAGTGGATGTGCCCCAATATAAATTGGTAGGACAAAAGACTGTATCTGCAAACAGTTTCCGACAAAATCCGACCGTAAGTCGAAGCAGCGTTTAATGCGATTAACCTGAGCAATGCAACCGAATCTCAACAATACACGAGTTTAGAACGCATCCATCAGCCAAGGAAGTTAGCAAAAGCATTTTACACAGAGCCCATTTCACAATTAATGTAATTCATTGCATATTTAAAAAAAACCCATTTATATATGCTTCACTGTTAAAAGGACACATCTAAAAGCACACTAGGAGTGGATAACATTAGAAAAATTAAAATAAAACTAATACTTGAATATCTGGGATGATGTTGCAAAAGAATCACAAGTATTTTTCTCTCTTCTGCTGTCTAGGCTTGAAAGTAGATAAGCACTTGTTGATGGTTTAACAGGTTTTGCTTTTGACTGTTTTTCGCTGATTTTTTTTTCATGATACATTTCTCTGAAGTAACTAAGGAGAAGTTAGAACAGCCTTTCAGATCTTAGGAAACATAATTAACTGCCATATCTTCTAATACCTGTACGCCATTGGAGATAGTTGTAAAGTCTGCGAGTTGCATTGCTATGGAATAATGAAAAAAAAAAGAACAAAGTTTTCTCCAAGAGCTGTCTGTAAGGATATAAGAAAACCACTTTTAACTGATACAAGAAAATCAAGGTGAATTAAGGAATAAGGAATTCTTTGCAGTACCTAATACCCGGTTGATAATTATAAACTGAACTGTCACCATCGCGAGGGTTAAGTATAACAATTCAAAGTCTAGCCCTGACACAAAGTCTGACGTTGTCTCACACTGAATATGCCTTTTCCAGGTGATGCAATATGATGATCATGTCAGAATTGAAATGGACTGGACAATGGCGTAGCGAGCATAAATGGCGCCCGGGGCACGATACCTTTGTGGTGCCCCCCCCCTGAAAAACATATAGTAATATAATATATAGACCCTATATTGGCGCCCTCGATAAACATATAATAACATAATATATAGACCTTATATTGGCACTCCCCCCCGAAAAGCATATAGTAACATAATATATAGACCTTATGTTGGTGCCCTCCCCTAAAAACATAGTAATATAATATATAGACCTTATATTGGCGCCCCCCCCACAAAATAATATAGTAATATAATATATTGACCTTATATTGGGGCCCTCCCCTGAAAAACATAGTAATATAATATATAGACCTCATATTGGCATCCACCTCGAAAACAAATAGTAATATAATATATGGATCTTATGTTGGTGCCCTCCCCTAAAAACATAGTAATATAATATATAGACCTTATATTGGCGCCCCCCCCCACAAAATAATATAGTAATATAATATATTGACCTTATATTGGGGCCCTCCCCTGAAAAACATAGTAATATAATATATAGACCTCATATTGGCATCCACCTCGAAAACAAATAGTAATATAATATATGGATCTTACATTGACTCCCCTCTGCGAGTGGCGCCCGGGACATGATAGACCCCCTTGCCCCCCCTTTGCTACGCCACTCGGACTGGACTCCAAGGACGTAAATGGGTCGTTACTTGAGTTAGAAAAAATAAAACGGTGGTTCAATACAGCTCGTGAGAATGCGGAACTTGGCAAAAGTATTGAGGTAATTAAGGAATGGAGAAGCTGAATGGCTATTTTTTGGAATAAAATTAAGAGTCCAAACTAAACAGCTTGAGAACTTATTTACAGTATTTGCCACAAAATGAGTAACAAAAAGTGTTCCGGTAATTTAAATAAATTTTAAGGAGACAGAGTGGCTAGTAATAGGATGCCTGTCACCAAAGGGAACCAATTTATTTGCAAGGGCAAAGATTTTGCAAAGGCTTTTGTTAGGCATTATGCCACTGCCCAACAGCTTTTTCCGAACTTGGAAAACTGACATTAAGGGAACGGTGGACATTAAAATTTACTTTTTTTACTTTTCATCATAGAGATACGAAATTTTGTACATATACACATTTCACTATAAATAAATAAAATAACTTAAAAGAAATTTCCAATCTCATTATAATTTTAAGATTTTTAAAAAAAAATTTGAAATTTATAAACAAAATTTTAAAATGCTCCTTGCTACTTAATTTTTGAGATATTTCCTCGATTTCGCATTTTAATCTCTTTAAACTGAATAACAAAGAAATCTGGGTATCAATTATTTAATACCTCGATTAGTTAATTTTTGAGAGATTTTTTTCTGAATTCCATCCCGATTTTTAAATCAAAATTTTGTCTTTTGATAAGTTATAAATCAAATTTAATTACCTTAATGAAGTCGAATTGTAAAATGCGTACCCAGTTTTTTTGTAAACAGCATCAGGATTCTTCCTTATCAATTTCATGAATTTTGAAGGAAAATTAAGTAGCATGGAGCATTTAAAAAATCTAAAAACCTTGAAAAATCTGTTTTGAGAAAAACAGATTTAAAATTTATTACTACACTTAACCATTATAAATTACTTTGTAGAAGCTTCATAAATGATTTTTTACTTGAAAAAAATTATTTTGGTACTAATAATCTATAGAAATATATATATTTTTTTTACAATAACACAATCAGTATTACAATGACGAGATTTGCTCAAATAAAGGTCCACCATTCCCTTAATGGAAAACATTCTTTTCCTGGTAGCATTCATGCCGATTTTATTAATGATATGTGGTTTATTGTTTTAAATGTCGTATTGAAACTTTACAAAGCTGCTGGGTGGGGGAATTTCCTTTTATTTGGTAAAAGGTTTCTTTGCCCCCGTGCTCAAGAAAGGAAAATTTGCGAATAAATTAGATAGCTACAGACCCATCTCGTCAACTATCATTTATAATAAGACAATAGAGCGGATGAGGGGCAACAGACTTTCCTCGTACTCTGAAGATTAAATTATGCTGAGTATTGCACAAGCCAGTTTCTAGAAATATCACGTTGTTCAGAAAGTGGCATGGGTTAACCAATACATGAAAAATCCTTTTGAAAACTGGCGGTGAACTCTAGCGACTTTATTGACTTTAAAGCAGCTAATGAGAAGTTATGGCAATTGACACTGTTTGAAAAACAAACATTTAAGTATAGTCAGAAACATGCTGGATTAAAAATTTTGAAAGGAGAAAAATCTGTATAAATCGGAGGCAGCACAGCATTCTTTAAACTAGTCTACTTTAGAGGGCGGTTTTCTTTTCCCATTCATCTAAACATTTATATAAATGGTATTCCATCTGTATTTTAAAAATAAAAGTGCTATTTAAGGGAAAATGTCTGACGATGATACGGCAACATGTGCAACTGCTCTTATAGAGAAACAGAACAAGCTGAATGAAACACTGAATGTATGAAGATTTGCACATGGCATGATAAAAATGATTTTGAGCTTGAATAAAACCATTTTTCTGTTATTAGTAAAGAATTGGCGATAGTAATGTTTATTAAGAAATAAGAAAATTCCGTGACAGAATTATATAGATCTTAGTGTGGGGCTTTGATTCCAAGTTATGCTGGAAGAACCCTGAGAATAAAATTCAAGGTACAGGTGGAGTATGTTTAATTTTTTTTTGAGAATATTATCCAGGGGAAAATGAGATAGCAATCAGGAAACTCTATAAATACCTTACAAGATGTATGTTAAACCTTTTTTTTTCATTGCAATGATCTTCTGATATCGGCAGTGGATGCGGCTTAAAGTAAATTAGAAGTAAATCGAAACCATCCTCTTCGCTTCATAACTGACCTCTGAGGTCCTCTCTTATTGTTGCTATGCAAAATGATTAACCACATCATTCAAACATGACATAGAAAAAAAGTTACGTTCAAATGAAAATTAAGACTTCTAGATAATGAATTTTACAGAGATTCTAACTCAATTGCAGCAAAGAGAAACTTAAAACTAAAAGTGGATTTTTGCAAGACAGTTCTCAGATTGCATAGAATTTGGATTTATCAAATAGGTTTGCTGTATGAATATAAATGATAATTTTAATAATGGAATGTTGATAATCATACAAATAATATGCTTAGTAGAAAACGATAGAGGGTACAATTGATATATTGATGTATTATGTAGTAATTTTCATGAAGGCAGTTATGTTGAAATATAAGTGTAAATCTATGTATAAGATGTGTACATAGTAAGATCGTACAACTCAATGTTCATATTTGAACTGTGCTAAATTTATAGATAATTAGGGATTATACAGACTAAGTTTTAAATTATCCTCATGATTTCCACTTGCCTAGCAACTGTACATAAATCCTAATTTCTTTACGGAAAACATTAATTTTATCAAGATGAAATTAAAATGCACGAATTACTTTATTTCTTGTCTCAAAAAACCATGTTCTTCGCTTCATAACTGACCTCTGAGGTCCGCTCTTGTTGTTGCTATGCAAAATGATTAACCACATCCATAAACCATGACTATTTAAAAAAAAGTTACGTTCTAATGAAAATTTAGACTTCTAGACAATGAATTTTACTGAGATTCTAATTCTGCAGCAAAGAGAAACTCAAAACTAAAAGTGGATTTATGCAAGACAGTTCTCAGATTGCATAGAATTTGGATTTATCAAATAGGTTTGCTGAGCTTCCAAGCCCTTTTGCCCTCTCACTTATTCAGAAATGGAGATTTATCTTGATCCAAGAAAAAATACTTGAAAAGGAAATATGAATATTCTCCAATTATGTTTCTTAGCATTGGGAATGATCGAAAATCGGGAAACTTTAAATCGATGGCTGCGTGTGTGCGCCATGTGACGGGGAAATTAATCGGCAATGTATTTATTTAATTATTAATGTAAAGAATCAAAGATTTCAGTATATTCCGTATAATCAAGATCAACCGCTTTTCGTATAGTGTTGCTACATCGACCAATTCGTTGTGACATTCACACTATTACTCAGAGTTTAAATAGCGAATTGATTTATTGAACAATCTCCATTTCTGAATAAGTGAGTTGTCAAAAGGGCTTGGAATCTCAGCAAACCTATTTCGTAAATCCAAGTTCTGTGCAATCTGAGAACTGTCTTGCATAAATCCACTTTTAGTTTTGAGTTTCTCTTTGCTGCAGAATTAGAATCTCAGTAAAATTCATTGTCTAGAAGTCTAAATTTTCATTAGAACGTAACTTTTTTTTAAATAGTCATGGTTTATGGATGTGGTTAATCATTTTGCATAGCAACAACAAGAGCGGACCTCAGAGGTCAGTTATGAAGCGAAGAACATGGTTTTTTGAGACAAGAAATAAAGTAATTCGTGCATTATAATTTCATCTTGATAAAATTAATGTTTTCCGTAAAGAAATTAGGAATTATGTACAGTTGCTAGGCAAGTGGAAATCATGAGGATAATTTAAAACTTAGTCTGTATAATCCCTAATTATCTATAAATTCAGCACAGTTCAAATATGAACATTGAGTTGTACGATCTTACTATGTACACATCTTATACATAGATTTACACTTATATTTCAGCATAACTGCCTTCATGAAAATTACTACATAATACATCAATATATCAATTGTACCCTCTATCGTTTTCTACTAAGCATATTATTTGTATAATTATCAACATTCCATTATTAAAATTATCATTTATATTCATACAACTCTTCGTTCATTAAATTGTCATAATCAACCTTATCAGTAAGTTAACTTAATATTATTCACCTTTCATAAGTATGAGAACACAACTCATACAATCAATTTATCATTAATATTATCTATCATTTTTTTTAGCGAAGAAATCCACTCTCTAATATTGTTTAAAAGCCAATGAACCTACCTTTTTTTAATGCCTCCGAACTAATGATAAAACACCTGTGTAAAATCTGAACAAATGCAAAAGCGAAATATTTCTATGAAAGATAAACTCCGGTAAAGTCGCGTCCTTCACCAAATTCTCAAAGGAGGGTTTCCGTTGCTGTCTTTTGGCTGGACAATCTCTGTTCTCACTTACTTTACTGTAACCTAGTTGACTCTTCTGACTGTATTTTAAGGACAACGTAGACACCCTTAGCATTTAAGAGTTTTAGTAATAAGATCCAAAAGTATCTCAGAAACTGAAAGGTCAATTACAAAGCCAAGAGTCTGGCATTTGCTTCATCATAACAATACAAAGTTTCGTCTCTTACAAATGAAGTATTTCTTTTCGATCATACTTCTGTCGTGTCTGCCGCCTCACCCTTCCCTGCTACTCTGTTCTCGAGGAGGCAGGGGGGGGGGTAGGGCAATGACCCTGGCTCGATAAGGGATTCGAGATTGTTGACGGTGCCCCGGGAGAAGTCAGGGGGACTTCGGGATGCTGCTTGTTGCCCACGCGAAGAAGGCGTGCGGTGTTTTTAGGGAGTCTGCGGTTGTTGGCTCTTGAGAGAGTCGGGCAGACCAATACAGTGCGTGGGTGTATTGAGACCCCGAAGACGCACTAGGTCTTTGTTAGATATATTTATAATACTGTAAAATAAGTTTAGATAGTGTTTGTGCTTACGAAAGAAATAAAACTTTGAATATTCACTGGTATGGTACTAAACTTTATGCTGTGAAAATTTACTCGTGTACCATTCAAAACGTCTTGACATCAAACGAACCAAAGTGAACCCGTAAAAGTGAAGAGGGTTCGACAACTTCTTTCAAAAAAGATTAAAAATGATTTTCCATATTATTTACACTAACTGTATCTGCTTACAAGGGTCTCTCTCCATCCTCATTATCTCTAGAATTTCACTTACATTAATGTTGGTTGGCTGATTTGGAGCGGTCAACTTTATTGTAGCTTTAAGGAACTGTTGTTTTTACGGGAAGCTAAAACTTGACATTCTGTCATAGGTACATTTACTGATAACAGGAACATATTGCATCATATATCCAGAAGCATTTGTGTATTGTCCATAAAGAAAATAACATTTAATGTTCCCCATCCAGATGATGAATTATAAGTTCGTAACTAGTTGCCAACCTTTTATATTTTATTGTAAATATTAAGAAAAAACTATGTGTTTGCATTGAATTTTCTGCAAGTTTCCTGCAAGTTAACATTTTTCCATATTTGCTTCAAATCATGAGCATCATAGCTTACAAAAAAATATAAAACAGCAGAAAATTAGATCTAAAAACAGAACAACCTAATTATAGCGTATAATTATATATATAATAGCCGTTGTCTCTGTATAACACTTCCGGGCTGTACTCATCTTTCAATCGAAGCCCTCAGTAAACAAACCGGTTAGGCTTAATTTCAATTTCAGATGTGGATCAGAATTTTTTCTTACCTAAAAACTAATATCTTCTCCATCAAATCACGCTTGTTCAGCCTATTTTTCTATAAAACATTCAGAACTAATAAAAATTGGATGCTTTTAGCTGTATATATAACAGTTTTTAAAAATCTGTTTACTTTTGCGATGAATTCTGAAAGTAAACAAACTTGAATGTGAATGAATCAAGTAGCTCAAGTATTCATATCGCGTAGTGAGCTGTAAAAAACTGGATGGCAGTCTACTACTCCAATCTCATGAAAAACTAAATAAATAAAAAATAATGAAGGGTTTGCTTTTACAAGGTGTGGATTAAATGCAATATTGTTAGATAATTCGAGATATTTTTTAACTTTCATACACTTTTTCCATTATGACGTCATTATTAGTATTATGAAGTTAAAATGACGGGTTACCTTCTAGTATGTATAATAAAAGACATTTTTCGGAGAACTTGCGAAAATCCATAACAGAGAATTTTTAACAAAGGACAGAAACATACGCATCGTCTACAAATTTCCCTTGATTTAATAAGCGGTGTTTATGAATCTAAAATTCAAAGTTGGTTCTCATTTGAAATTTCCCGAAAGGCAGCAGAAAGTGCCTGAAAAATTTTCCTCCTCTTGACATCTCTTATTACCGATAAGAAAAAAAAATTACAGGAAAACCTAAAAAATAACGTGATTATAATTTTTAATCTCATGTAGAATCCTTTTTTGAGACAAGAAATAAAGTAGTTTGTGCATTTCAATTTCCTCTTGATAAAATTAATGTTTTCCGTAAAGAAATTAGGATTTATGTACAGTTGCTAGGCAAGTGGAAATCATGAGGATAATTTGAAACTTAGGCTGTATAATCCCTAATTACCTATAAATTTAGCACAATTCAAATATGAACATTGACTTTTATGATTTTAGTGGGAAAACTTAATGCGCCAAATTAATTTTTTTCACAGTTATAGAAAGAGTATTGAAGGGATAAAAAATATTTTATTTGCAAAACATTCTTTTGACATGTCTTTTTTAATTCCTACTATTAGTTCACACTCTCTCTATATATATCTTGTTCAAATTTTCAATCGTTAATAAAAGTACTTTTTATTCATCTACTCAAGTTCAAATACATTTTTTTAAACTTGTAGTGGATGACACTTGAGGTTAATACAGTTTTTCAAATATTAATTCATTAATTAAATTTAATTAATCAATTTTAGTTTTAGACCTAGAGCGTCTCTTGCTCTTGAATAGTAATTTCCCTCTTGTTACTGTGTAAACGGTAGCACTGCGGTATCGCGGGCTTCTCCCGTCCTGTAGGTTGTGAGATCGAATCCCCAACATGACGAACTTTTTCTCTCTTTCCCCCCTCCTAATCTCGCACAGTAGGCAAGGTTCTGGCAGGCAATCCTTTTTTTTTCAATTCCTACTATTAGTTCACACTCAAATTTTTCTTTGTTGACCTAAGTAGGAATTGACTTTAAATTTTTTTTCTATATATTACTTGTTTTCATGGTTGTTACTCAGTTGACAACCATGACAGAACATGTATATCCCAATTCATGCAAGTAATGTCAGTTGTAATTAAGATACCAGTAGTTATCTGACATGCTAGTAAGTTGACTGGAAAATACTTGTGTACTTTTGAGCATTTGAATCATGCACGATCCTCATTTGATGGCTAATACAGAATATGGCAGCGATGTTCTATACACGGAAGTGTGTCTATGGGAGATACTTATGCAGATGAGCTAACAAAACTCATCAAATGCTGATGCAACATGAAGGACGCTATGTCACCACAGTGAATGGCGAACCAGAAATTTGCACAGGAAAATTGCTCTTATTTACAAATGTTCGAGATAAGAAATATCTACACTATTGTTAGAGACAAATATACGTAACGCATTTAAGAAATGACTCGATAATACTACCTCTGTGAACAAGACCCTAGTTTTATTCAACTATAAAACTAAATACATTGAGAACTCATGTCCTATGTTCGAAAGCTTGATGATTACAGTTAGGGGGCGTCCATTAATTACGTGACGCTTTTAGGGGGGAGGAGTCGAGCCGAATCTCACCCCCAGTCTCACGTGGTGGAGAGGGGGGGGGGGGTTCTCGGCAAATATCACGTAATTTTTTTTCCGCAAGGAACAGTAAAATTGCGAGAAAACTGGGTTATATTAAGTAAAACATGTTTCTACACTAAAATATGGCTAAATCCTACACAATAGTTCCAGTAGTCACTCTTGAGACCACACATGAGTCCCCGTGGACTGCATTAGAATGAATATTCTTTTACGAATTTTAGTAGTTCCTATTTAAGTATTTTATTGTTCGATTTTTCTCACTGTGATTCTAGACTAAGTTCTTAGTAGTCTTAAATACTAATCTTAACTAGTCTTAAATAAAAATAATTAAGCAAATTATGTTTTTTTAAATAAATCCAACGCAATCAAGCACAGATTAACGTATTTACACTAAAAATACGCAATTGAAAAAATCTCACTCGAGATTAGGGGGGGGGAGAGGAGGGGGGAGAGCCAAATCTCACGATATCTCACCAGAGGGGGGGGGAGGGGGTCGAAAAATCCCCAAAATCACCTCACGTAATTAATGGACGCCACCTTAGTAACATGAGTAGCATAAAACTGAACTCAAATGACTGCACACACAATACACAGCACTTACTGATGAAAATTTTTTGTACAATGATTGTTTTAGTACAATAGATTGACAGACGTAGTCATAGCTGAATACTCCTCCGTAAATAAATCCCAACAGCGGGCATATATGAAGAAGAGGTTCTCTCATTATTCCTCTGCCACAGTTGAGATAGAAATGCACGAATAAACGCACCCTAACTATTTAGCGACAAACTACCATCTTTTAGCCACTTAGTGGAAGCATATTTTGTTTGTCACGAACGTAGTGAGTATTTCCCTGAAACAAAATACTCGAAGCGGGGACTTACGGAATGTGTGGTTCGAGTGGACGATGGCAATTTGGCTTCCAAAATTGGCGCTAAAACTAAGGTCAAATTAGTTGGTTTGGAAAGCTACGGTCACCGTTAACTGCAAGAGTGCTTAACTAACCAAAACCAGTTTAAAGCAGATTCAAAACGGCTTCAAACAGGTAAGTCAACCTCGCGGATGAAACCCGCAGACCGGGTAATAAATATTTTTCTGCCATCGTCCGACTGGCTGGCTGCGGTCTCATGAATTTTTAGACAAGGCTGCTATGTTCTAACCTCATTGGATTCGCTCACCTCAATGTTAACCTATGGAGAAAATTTGTCCACGGATTGCCTACTTGGTTTACAGTTTCTTTATAGATGTCAGATTTGCGTTACCAAGAAATCAGTCTACATTCACTTTAATGTGTAGAATGTGTCTTTTTAAGTATCAGTCAGTATGTTCTAAAAATCTTGATCTTGCACTTTTTTCTTGTATCTGAGGATCAATAAAGACTTCCTCTTTTACTTTGCTCTCACCGATTTTAGGCAACTTTTACAAATAAACAAATCTTCCCTCTTTACCTAGAGCATTCAAGTATTTTCATCAACCCGAGTTTCATGTACAGAGGAGGAAGATATACATCTTGAGTTCCTCAATGGTTTGGAGGACAATTTTTTTCTGGTGTGAAGGTATGTCGTTGAGACCACTTTTTATTCAACTAATGCTCTTGCTTATCACGCCTGTTCCAATCACACAAAAACAGCAGTACTTAGTGTAACCTTGCTGCATGTCAAGTTAAAGTCCTAATAACTTCACATCTCCACACATCTTCAACTTATACTTGTTATAATTAATCCAATCAAGCAACATGCACATCGTTTCATGAGTCACCTTGTCAACGGAGTAAGTGGTTGGAACAGAAGGATATATGATGCCATTGTGAAGTATCACTACCTTTAAAGTAGGGATTACAAAATCGGGTACCGGGGAGAATTATTGTAACTGAAATACACTGTTTCAATAGTTGCAGATCCTGGTATTCCAAAGTAGTAAATCTTGGATTTAAAAAATGACAAACAATTTTACCATGCTTCACAATTTAACACAATCTAGATATTTGGAACCCTCTGTCTTAAACGTTTTTAACAGTTCAAACTACAAGATTCTCCTGAACCATCTCAAAAGTCAGTCCCCTCCTGCTATCAAAAGATAAGCCATCAAGTGTCATTTGCTTTCATCTCATAAAAATTTCAAAAGAAATTTTATTTATTACAGTTATAAACAGCAAAAATATATTGTATTTTATAGTATTTAAAATTATGCAATCTAATATTCGACGAATTTCTACTGTTGTTGTTGCCAACGCGGCGGGAATAGTTTTTTGGCATTCTCCCAAAGCATCCGAGAGGTCAGTTGGTTGCTTTCAATAGAGGAGGCACTGTATAAGCGAACCAATACCAACCCCTGGTTGTCCTCAATTTGGACCGAGCAAACCCCAGAGGCGACATCTGGAGGATTCATACATTCCTCCTTCCTCTGACCACATGGAAAGACTCAATGAATTTCTAATCTTGTGCAAATTGAAAATAAAAAAATAACTTCACACAGAATAAAACAAGCCAGCCACAATTCAGTAGCTTCGGGTTTTAGAACCCTTTACCTATGGGTTGCGATGGAAAATATGTCAGACTGTAACGTGTTTAAAAAAACTCGATCCAAACTGATTTAAAAAAAATGAAGTGATTATTTCGTTGCTTTAACGATTGCAAACTCAGCGGTTGAACATGACAGAAATTTATCGTCAAACATCGATAATGAGGATTTACAAGAACTTCGCCGAAATAAGCAGTTTGTGTGTGCCCCAGTAACATCTACCAAGGTTATGCATGACATGATGAAAAATATATTGAAAAATATTCAGAACATCTTCCTCTAGAATAAAATAAGACCAATTTGGGGAAATCAAACTGTGACGTTTCTCGTATCACCGAAGAAGATCATTAAATGGTGTTCTTCGAAAAAAATTAAAGCTGTGCTTTAACTACATTTTAAGTATTACCCCTACAAGTATCGAGTCAGAAAAAGTCAACATCGTCGATGAAGAAAGAGACAAACTTTTCAAAATCATTTTGGTGCCTGCTAAATTAAGTCACTAGCACTTTCCTCTAGTAGATTCCACCAGAGTAATCTTGAACCTAACAATTCAGTTTGATCCTGCGAATGATTTAAGTCCATAAGGATTTTGCTGAGGAATGAGATGAAGTACGTTTGATGATGATGGCAGATATTCCGGATAAACAGAGGAATTGCTGTTTCCAGTCGCTTCGTTGGATGAGCTCTCCCCGCTTTTTTCCCCAATTTTCCAACCATTTGGGGCTTTATAACCGTTACGAGATCTGGTCGCATGACTGATGTCAAGTAAGTGCAATGAATGAGAAGATTTGATTCTGTAGAGCAGGGGTGTCCAAACTTTTAGCTTCCTTGGGCCACACTGAAAGAATTCGAATTGTCTTGGGCCACACAAAAATATACCTTAAATTAAAAACAGTTGAGCAAAAAAAGTATAATGTATAGTTAACATACGTATTTATTTCAATATAAATTTTATTTATAATTAAAAAGATAACTATAGGAGTCATAAAAATAATGTGATATTTGGCATTGAATTTGAGAAACTATAGCTTCAGTATCTGGGTCAATTGAAATGGTTGGAATTCTCATGGAGTTGTTAAGATGTTCATCCGATATTTTAGTTCTAATTTAACTCTTAGTGTGCTTTCCCTCTTGAAAATAGTTGTTCACAGATGTACGTGGTTCCAAACATTGATGACCAGAATAACGCATGACTATGCAGTGAGGTATGTTCATATCTAAGCAGGTATGATTTATGAGTACAACAAAGAGACTTTATTGATTTTCTCTTTAAGTTAGATGTCAGATTGCAACTCTATGCATTCCATTTGAAAATTTGCTAGCATTATATCTATACGGACTGTAAATAGAATAGAAAAGATGCAAAACAATTGTTTATTTTTCCAAAAGTCCTGAAGTCAATTTTTAAATACTTGTACTAAATCGGAAAGTAAGGCTGCGCATTTTATGCCATTTTTAAAATTATGCTTGGTCAGCGTCTCGAAATGCAAAAAATTGCTAACATTTAATTCGGCTTGCCATAATTTCAATTTCATATGGAACGCGATTATGGTTTGAAACATTGGATTGATAAGTTGGTTTTTACACTGAAGACGGGTGTTTGAGTCATTTAAATGGGCATTCAAATCTATCAAAACCTGCAAGACAGTTATCAAGTTCTGTCACAGGTTATTTTGAAATGTCAAACAATTTGATTTTACCAAGTACGCTATAAAATCCTTTTAAGACTTTTAATATTTTCTCCACTGAGCCACCTTATTTCTTTAAAGTATGCGATATCGCCATATTCAGCATCCAAACTTTTAAGAAATTCCTGAAACCGGCGATGATTCAATCCCCGAGCCTTCATAAAATTCCCCGTTTTGACGATGATTTACATGACACGGTCCATTTTTAAAGCCTTTTCCGCATAAATTTTCCTTGTGTATTATGCAATGGTACTTCATGAAACGAGAATTTTCAATAGCAATTGCATCGTCTTCTATAAATCACACAAATCCCTCTTTTTTGCCTATCATAGCTGGGGCACCATATGTAACTATACCAGATATGTTGACAAGACTTAATGAGAACCGCTTTTCGTGTCTAGTCCGGATATGGGCACGTTAAATCCGTAGATCGGAAAGTTCTTCTATGAGGTCTGTGAGAGGAGAAGGTACGATCCAGGACGTAGATTCCAGGAGAGCACTTCTGAAGAGGCGGGCTCCCAACCTTTTTACGTAGATTCCAGGAGAGCACTTCTGGAGAGGCGGGTTCCCAACCTTTTTACGTAGATTCCAGGAGAGCACTTCTGGAGAGGCGGGCTCCCAACCTTTTTACGTAGATTCCAGGAGAGCACTTCTGGAGAGGCGGGCTCCCAACCTTTTTACGTAGATTCCAGGAGAGCACTTCTGGAGAGGCGGGCTCCCAACCTTTTTACGTAGATTCCAGGAGAGCACTTCTGGAGAGGCGGGCTCCCAACCTTTTTACGTAGATTCCAGGAGAGCACTTCTGGAGAGGCGGGTTCCCAACCTTTTTACGTAGATTCCAGGAGAGCACTTCTGGAGAGGCGGGTTCCCAACCTTTTTACGTAGATTCCAGGAGAGCACTTCTGGAGAGGCGGGCTCCCAACCTTTTTACGTAGATTCCAGGAGAGCACTTCTGGAGAGGCGGGCTCCCAACCTTTTTACGTAGATTCCAGGAGAGCACTTCTGGAGAGGCGGGTTCTTTACGGACATGGTCTGGGAGCTGTGTCAGTAGCGTCACTACTTTCATTCATCGACAAAGAATAAAGCTTAAAACTACAAGCTTTACTTTTCAAATTGAGGCAGACTGTTAATATTATTTTCGCTTTGAGCTCTCTCTCTCTCTCTGGGCCGCACTAATATTTGTTGCGGGCCGAGGGTTGAACACCCCTACTGTAGAGAATAAGCCTTTTATATTCACCAAACAGAAATTGCAGGGACTAATGGGATCTCTTTCTTTACAGCATGCCATTGGTACTGCAAACGGCACTGATGGTCACAAAGCTTGTAGCCACTTTCTTAAATTACTTGCACTCGTACCACTAGAAACGAAGTACCCATGGTTTATGTTGATCCTCAACTGTGCAGCCTAAAAGTACAATTCATAAGCCTTTTGGACAATAAACCTATTATTTCGTCTCTGAGCTTTCACTGTGAACTCTCCGCATACGTAACTGTGACGTAACGTCACTATGTAGAAAGTTAATTATTATTTCAGATTTAAATATTAATTATAATTATCAATATTAACTTTAATTAACTATTATTATTATTAACTTAATATCATCTCTTTAATTATTTGCTAGCTGTATTTCTATTAATACATTGCTCGGTTAACTTAATGCCTAAAATATAACAATTTTCTAGGTAGATTTTGAATTCTTAAAGCAATTACATTGTTATTATCTACAATAATTAAATATATCTACAATAATAAAATCGATATACATATTCGAAATCGCATGGCGATTCACCGCTTAACTGTAAGTTAACTAATAAACACGTGCAAGATAGATTCAGTGTATTCATACGCAGAGTTTTCCAAAAGATAATAATGTAATCGCAGTTTATAGTATTTCGTTTTAATATAGAATTTTGCTACAGCTAGCATTTATAAATTACCCCTTTCTACAAGTTTTAGTTGATTAATATGGGCAAAAGGAGATACGATCTATTTATCAGAGCGCAAGCATACTAGCGCATACTAGCTCTAGGCTGTGAACAGGCTATGAGTGACGCTCACTTGCATTCTATATACAAAAAAAAAACTATATTCGCCATGCGAGACGATAATAAAACTGAAATAAATAAGAAAGAATTCCCCAGAGCAAAAACAACGACCACTCTATGGACGCCGTCATTACATCGAAATCAACTGACTGGATCATCTGGTTGGATAAGTTTGCATATGGTAGCACAAGATAGAGCAGAATGAAAATACGTAACTGGAAGCACTAGAAGTTGTCTACCTTATGGTTTAAACAAATTTTAGTCTTTGAAACGCGCGAAGTACAACTTTCCATGTAATGTTAAATTCCCGTTAATAACAAATAAACTTTGAATCCTGTACGAACGGTACGTGATTGATGAAAACAAGAAGCATATTTGAAATTGCCACGAAAACGTCCATCTTAATTACCTATTGACAATCAGAGCACAAAAACTGTTGTACGGTGTTTTTCTTTGACATTCAGGAGAAACAACAGAATTTTCTAGGAGGAGGTCCTTTGAATAGGTGGCTGAAAGCATTCAAAGTCTTCAAAAGTCAAGAAATATGCAAATCCATGGTTAATAAGCACCCCTGGGAATTAGGATCCAAATTAAAAGTTCCTGAAGCTAAAATTAATCGCCATTTTGACACTGTATCTGAATAAAATCTAAATTCTCTGCTACCTATACTATTAGCTCAGTTTTAGTGAATGATCTGTCTACTTTCTATATATCAGAGGCCTGAAAAATATTTGCAAAGGTATTTTTGCTTCCCTTCCCCACCATTTTCTTCTGAAAACCTGTTTCATTTTTAAAACAAAGAGTTTAATGACCTTCGCATTTGTGAACTTCTATCGAGACAATCACACCTAATGCTGCCCGGCATAATAAAGAACTGTATCAGTTCGAAACTATTTACCATTCTTAACTTATGTTGTGGATTTCGAGAAGCCAGGTGCACACCTGTTTTGTCTATTTCACCAGTTTCATGCTTTGTTCCTCACTGTAATGTTCCTCACTTTGTTTCACAGATGAAACTATTAAATGCTTGAATTGAACAATTACCTGCCGTTTCTTACTTCTCTAATTTTGTACGGCATCCCGGGCAAGCAACAAGGTCAGTGAGAGTTGCCAATTCAGGAAAGGTGGTGATGAAGAGACTCTGGGAATATTAGAGAAAGTACTAAACCAGATTCGTGGTAAACGACGTCACTAACAGGGGAATATTATCCTTGATTGTTTTTGACCTATTAGTTCGCCGCCCATACGGGGGGGGGGGAATAACCTTGTGTTCCGAAGGCAACTACTTTTTTTTTTCTTATGATCATTATCTCCAGATAAGTTGAATTTCGGGTCGGTCCAGATACACCGAAACTGATATGTCATAAGAATACCGACAAATTTCCTGAGTTTGTTTGAAAACAAACAAGTTTATTTGATATCAAATTTTTTTGCTGTTGAAGCTACGTATAGGTTTAAAAAAAAATCACAACGAATTAGCTAGTTCTCTTTCTAATGTTTAAAATATTATTATGAGTTAATTTTATAGGATTTCACGAACAGGTGAATTTTTTTTTCTGTACTTTAAAACTATGCGCTCTGTGAATATTTTGCTGGTAACAATTTGTTGCAAATGAAAAACATTCAGAAATAACTTTTATTGAAAACTAGCATTATTGCCCGGCGTTGCCCGGGTAGATATATAGATATAAAATTTATTATGCATTCCATCAAAAAAATACTGGGCTGACGACTCCACTAAACGTAAGAAAAAAAAACACTTCTCCCTCCCCCCCCCACGTCCCCCCCCAGATCACCCTTCAGAACAACCCTCTTTTCGCCCGCGTAACGAATTTGACTGATTGGGGGTGAAGGGGCTGTATCCACATTTAAGAGGTGCGCTTAGGGACATAAAAATCATTAAAAAATGTAGTTTTAAAAAAACTAATTGAGCCCCAAATTTCGTTTTTGCTGCGTTAAGTTTCTCGGGTCCTAAACATTAACTGTGCCGAATTTGCTCCCGGTGGGGGAAACAGTCTATGATTCTATAGCGGACAAACAAACAGACGAGCTCTTTTATATATATAGATATATGAAACGGTGAGAAAATAGTAATCACCTTTGTGGAATATTAACTAACTTATCTGACCCGTCCTCTATTTTGCGTGATATGGCAAAAAGATAGTCACTTAAGGCTGCTATGTACTAAGAAAAAAAATCGTATTTCCCTTTTCCTCTTCTTGCAGATTCTTGTGGTAGGAGGAGTCCAGTTGACAGTTCGAGAATTCCCCCCCCCCTCTTAGGATTGACATTTTGAAGGATTGTAATGGCTCTCTCTCTATAGGGGGGTGGGGGTTAAGCGCTGCTCCCAAATTTTTTATTTAAAATATATTTTTGTCAACTATTTACAGGTACATAAATGCTGATAATCAAATAAAATTGGTATTGTCAGATAGCCCGAACTTTTCTGCAAAGCGCTACAGGATTCATTTTATAAATTTCGTCTACCGAAGGAATTTATGAGCGTTTAAAAACACACTATAACAGATTTTCCCCCGAATAATTTAAGTTTAAAAATATTAATTGCATCTTTTTTTAAAAAACGAAAAATTTACACAAATGTAAAATTTCTTTCTCCATGACGGAGTACAATTTTTAAAAAAAAAACTTTGAATACAAGTCGGCAATCCGTGGACAAATTTTCTCCATAGGTTAACATTAAGGTGAGCGAATCCAATGGGGTTAGTACATAGCAGCCTTAATGTTCGTAATCTGGTTCCTAATCCAAGTCTAAATGTTTCTAATCTGGATTTTAACTGCAAGGGGACCGAAAAATATTGAAGAAAAATCTTGGCTTAAAATACACTTCAGAATTTTTAAGAAGGAAAACCACATGCTTTTACAATGAATAAAATTTGCAATGAATAAAATACCAAACATTTTTATGCAGCACTGTCTATGCATAACCCATCGTGTATACACTTGAAGCCTATTCATATCGGAATTGAGATTTCTGTCTTTTACATTGTTATGAGGGGTACCAGAGATACCCCTTTGCGTTGTGTAAAATTTAGGGAGGTGAACTCCAAAGTGAACTATGCGTCTTTTCTTCCCAGGCTTTCTTCGCAGCTCGCTACCTCAAATCGCTCTCAGACTCTCTCCTCCGATCGTCGTTTTTCTCCCACACTCGGGGCTCCCAATTCTGATTATGACTCCTCCCCAGGTCAGTTATTGACGTAAATTTATTGCCTCTTCGAGTTTTTTTATTCAAGGGCAGGATGCTCCGACATCCCCACGGTTGACCCACGTGGTACTCTTATTTCCAAGAAAATTGGATGTCCGTTGAATTTCCTGGAATTTCTTTCTCCCGTCCTGAGGAATTCAGGGGGTGCGATGTTTCTTGGAAAATTGGTGCAGTTCCCCCTTTTTCCAATATGGCCGTTTTATGCCCCGTAATCGTGTTGGAAAAACAAAATGGCTATGACGTTGGAAGGAGTTCAAAATGTCCAAATTGTGGATCCTTCACAACAGACATAATTTGAGAAAAAAAAAAAACTCCCAAAGAAGTTTTGTGCAGCATTCATTTGTTCCTTTTTAATTCAACTGTCTTCATGATTTTGATTACGAGTAAATATTCAGAAATTTTTTTTTCCGCTAATGGAAAAAGGAGACAAATACTTTAACGTGTCCTTTAAATTGGTAAAAAAAGTATAAATAAAATGTTCTTAAATTCCAAAGAGATAAATTTTAAACATTTTCTATTCATAAATTTGAAAAAAAGTGTGCAAATAGAACTATTGTTGGCAGTCATATTTTAATTTTAAACAATTTGAAAAATTTAGCGGTTGAAAAAATATTTTTTTAATATGTATAGATTTTTTAAGACATTTGAGGGAAGATAGATAATTGATGAATGCATGTAGCTAAAAAAAAAAGTTTGTGCACCGGACCATTACAAGAAAACAATTTTGTTATGGGAATACTTATGCTATTAAAAGAATTACGATAAATTTAAATTGTTGCTCCGAGGATCAATTTTACCGCGGAATCGTATTCAAGGATATAGATTCAAGATTTTTGTTATAGATACGATTTTGTCTAAATATTGGAGGGATGGTACCATTGTTTTTTCTACATAGAGGGATGTAAGTTGTTTTAACAAGGATTTATCCCTTAAGACAGTGGTTCCCAACCTTTTTCAGCTGGCGACCCACCTTTCCTTATCGGAATACCCCCACGGTCCTTCGGTCCATAGTGGAGTAAAAAACCTTATTTGTATCGCATCCCTTCCTTATGTATATATAATTTACCATCAAATATTGTAAATTATATATATATATATATATATATATATATATATATATATATATATATATATATATATATATATATATATATATATATATATATATATATATATATATATATATATATATATATATATATATATATATATATATATATATATATATATATATATATATATATATATACACGTTTGAGTGCTGTAAAAGTTTCTGCAGAATTATATTAAACATTTTCTACTTCAATTTCACCTGAAATTTTGTGACGAGTTCTCAGAACAGCTGGATTACATGGGCGTTCTGCCCATAGAAAATTTTTTGTGAGTGAGAAAAACAGAAAGTTTTGGCTTCCGTTTTCACTATTAATGATAAATAAGCTCCAAATCTATTGGAATAATGTCTTATTTGCCGATGAACATTTTTGGTGCTGATGGGCGTATAATTGTATGGAGAATAAAAAAATGAGGAACTTAATCCCAAGAACTTAGTAGGAACAGTTAAGCATGCCGGTGGAGGTATCCTTGTGTGGGGGTGCATGTCAGCATCAGGACTAGGAAATTTGGTATTTATTGATGGCATAATGAATCATGCTGTTTTTATAAATATTTTAAGAGAAAATTTAAAATCATCAGCTCAAAATTTGGGTATTGGAAACAACTTTGTTTTTTAATCAAGATAACGATCATAAGCACACGGCTCTCAACGTTCGCATCTGGTTCGCATAATTGTCTACAAGTTTTAAAAACACTATCTCAATCGCCAGATTTAAACCCAATAGAACATATTTGGAGAGAACTGGAGGTTTGAGTACGAAAACACGATATTCACACGAAAAGCGAGCTAAAAACAATTGTGATAGAAGAATGGGAGAACATTGATGAAAAAATTACAAAAGAACTAAAGCAATCTATTCCCAGACGTTTAAAAGCTGTTGTGGATGCTAAAGGATATCCTACTAAATATTAATTTAACGAAAAATTTGAATATTTACTAATATGTAGTAATTTTTTACAAGTGTACGATGACTTTTGTGAGGTAAAGTTTTTGTTACTTTTGGATTATTGGTTTCTTAAAAATAAAGTTTTACTATGTTTTCAAAATATTTCATGTAGTTTTGTTAAGAATAGATTATAGATCTTATTATTAAATACCCATTCTGAAATATTAATTTTAATCAATGGATAGACCCCTATTTCATTGAAAATCGTAAGTGTACGAACATTTTTGGGAGCCACTGTATATAGATTAGTAGTTTAGTTCATTTTGATGCTCACTTGGAATTTAACAAACAAAACTACTCTGAATAATAATAAAAAAAAAGCTTTAAAACAATCAAATTTTGTTTTTTCACGAACAGGTGGAGCTGCGTAAGACTCATTTAGCATGATAACACATCTTTATATATTATCAATTTAATTTGCACGTGTGCACGTTTACCATTGACCCAAAAAATCTACCAAGAACAAAAAAAAAACCTAGCAGAAAAAGAAAGTTTCATCTCTGTCCTCGCGGTTATTTATTATACTTCGAAACACTTCTTGCCCATACAAATGAGCAATAACTTAGTTCCATTATTTGCTGATAAACGTAAAGAAAAGAAACACCTGTTTCACTTTTACGAAATAGCTCTACAATATCGTTTTACAAGGGCACGGAATAAAAAAAGCAACTGTTTGTTAAACCAACAACTGTCAACACATTTTTAGACGAGTTCGTGAAAAAAAAAATTTAAGAAAAAAAAAAAGCAATTTTATATTGATGCCATTATTTGAAAATTCAAAATTTTATGTATTTTTTGAGAAATGATTAATAAAGTAAGAGTCATTACTTGAGTACATATAGAGTAATCGATAAGTTTTAGCTCGCATTTTATGAAACTCAATGAATTTGAAACAATTTAGAAAATTTTAAGAATCTTGAGTTCAATCAGGATTTGTATCAAAATATTTGTGTTTATATTTAAATAAAGGTAAAACGTTGCGTGCATATCAAAATTTTCCAATTAAAAAAAAATTGTATTTAACTAGCTAATATGTTCAGAGGTTATCAGTAAAGAACGTGAGTGCAAGTGTGGCTAAAAAAAATTTGGTATTCAACGGAATACTTTTTTTTAATTATAAATTTATATCTTGCAATTTCTTGATATGAAACATTTCTTTAAAATAAAGAAATATAACAATCAAAGATCTTTGGGATATCATTATCTCTTACAGATATGAAAATTTTTCAGTATAAAAAAAATTCCAAACTCTTGCGAAAAATATTTTCAGTATCATAAATCCATTTAATATGATTTCCTGGATACAAAAACACTTCATCTCAACTCCTTAAAATAGTTATGTTGATATAGACTTATAAAAATAACTTTCTTAGTGAAAGGGCAAATACAATGTACCTCTTAAGAAAAAAAAACTCAAAGCTTATTAACTTTTTTACGGGTTTTGCAGACATAAAATTTCAAATAACAGCATACAGTGTCTTTAAGCAAAAATAATCTCTCAGCTACACGGACACAAAAATCTCCATTGCGCGATTAAAATGAAACAGAACACTATATTTTACACATACATCGCCACAAGCCATGTGGACCTAGGTTTCGCTCGAATGGGTAGCTCAGCAAGCAAAGGTCATCATGTCCACTAGAGAAGACAGGATTTGGTTTGGCCCATAATAACGGTAAAATTCATAGCAGTTGTTACCCTAGAGCCATAATTTAAAGTCAGGAATATCACTTGCAAGTGTATGTATGATGCCATTTTATCAGCGCATGCTATGTAACTAGGGAAATTTTACATTTTCTAAAAGTTAGACAATTGTGTAACGAATATAAAAAACGAAAGTTGGAGATTTCAGCACTAATTTAAAAGTTGCCTTAGCAAACAATTTAATTTTTTTTCAAAGGAAAATGTGTCACCTCTCTTTAAAATTTTACTAACACTTGAAATTTTACGACATTTTATTTCTGTCATCGTTTTTATTTCCGTATTTGTTGGCTGAAATGCTATAGCAGGCAACATATCTATATTTAATCGTCTGAAAGCATGGAAAATTTCGCAGACTCGTTAATTATATGCATTCTTATAATGTAGTATTTCCCCATAATGTATGAAGACCTTGAAGAATTGACTAAATTAACTAATTTTACATTTTGTAATAAAAACTACATTGTGTAACGAATATAAAAAAATCAAAGTTGGAGATTTCAGCACTAATTTTAAAAATTGCCTTAGCAAACAATTTAATTTTTTTTCAAAGGAAAATGTGTCACCTCTCCTTGAAATTTTTACTAACACTTGAAATTTTATGATATTTTATTTCTGTCATCGTTTTTATTTCAGTATTTGTTGGCAAAATTAAAGTGAATTAAATTTAATTAAATTTTAATTAAATTTTTTAATTAAATTTGTTTAATTAAATTTTAATTAAACAAATTGGCTTTATTAAATTTTAATTTTTGTAAAAATTAAATTGTTTGCTAAGGCAATTTTTAAAATTAGTGCTGAAATCTCGAACTTTCATTTTTTATATTCGTTACACAATTGTCTAACTTTTAGAAAATGTAAAATTTCCCTAGTTACATAGCATGCGGTGATAAAATGGCATCATACATACACTTGCAAGTGATATCCCCTACTTCAGATGTTTCCTTATAGGCCAACATCTCATAGGTTTATATTTATGTAAAAAAAAAACTAGCTTGAGAGCGAACTGTGGGTATCTTCAGATATTTTGTCTTCTCGAACAAATTAAGAGAATAAAAAAAAAGTTCTCTAAGGTTTAGTTTCAGTTAGGTTGTTTCCAACGCGGCAGGAACTTTCGTCTATAACGACATTCACCCATACAAACCGCGAATTTGTTAGTGTCTTTATTATAAGAGCACCATATAGGTGGACAAAACCTCTCTCCCTAATCTCAGCCTTGCCCTTGGATAAGAGGGAATCGAACCCACATCCTGGAGGTTAAGGCACTCGAATACCCGTGGGCCAAACCACTGTGCCACACAGCCGACACTTTAAGGGACTCACGACCCTTAAGTCGAGGAAATAAGGCATATTTTCATACTTTTTGACTCTTTGTAACTATTTCAATTTACTCCCAGTTTATCCAAATTTTATGTATGTGATAAATTGATATATTTATTTTAATAAACAAATTTTCAAATCTCAAAAATAATTTTAAATATTTTTTTTTAAATCCTTTAGATATACCTTGTTTTTTTAAGTATCTTATTGTATACTGGCTTGCGCGCAGAGCTATGAAATTAATTTTACACTTAAATTTATAATTCCTGTTTTATATTTAAAACAAATAAATCAAAATAAAAATGAACATAAAACATTCAACGTTAAAATAATTTTTTAATTTTTTAAAACTGCTCAAAATAAACTTAAAATTTCCTTTAATTGTTTTATTTATTTACCCCTGAAAAAAATAACAAAATGTACAGTGATTGCAATAATTCTAGTTCATACGCAATAAAATAACATGATTATGCAATGATAAAAGTTTCATGGAATTATGTTTCATAGTTTTTGAGATATCAGTCGCGGAATGATGCAAAATTACATTTTGAGAAAAATGAGTTTAAAGTTGTTCTTACCACAAACTTGATCTGTAATTAGATATTTATAATATCAATATCTCCCTAACTAAACGGAATATTTTCATGCGGTTTGCTTTATTTTGTTCAGAAACGATCAGGCTTTAACATATATTTTTTTCAAAAAATCGAATGTTTTAAAGATTTAAGGGTAGTGAGTCTCCTTAATTAAGGTTGAAGATGTACAAGTGTGGAATCCGACCACATCTATCGATGATGAGACCCTTTTGGGCGTAAAGTTTGAACCGTTCAATCGCGCTGTGTGACACTCAAACGGTTACTCAACGTAGGAAGTACCTGTGGCCATAGCAAGAACATTTCTACTCTCCTGTATGTAGCAATTCAGTAGGAATCGAAATCTAAGTACTTTTACCTGTGAACTTCAGATGTTTCCTCATAGGCCAACATCTCATCGGTTTATATTTATGTAAAAAAAACTAGCTTGAGAGCGAACTGTGGGTAACTTCAGATATTTTGTCTTCTCGCACAACTTAAGGGGACAGTGGACTTTCAAAATTGTGAAATTTGTCCAAAAATTCGATTTCTTTATTTTATTGAATTGTGAAAATACGGACGAGTAGGAATGTGTTGCAAAAAGAATTTTTAATTTCTGTGATTACTTTCCTAGATATAGGCATTTGTATTTAATTTGGATATTATGTGGTTACTAATAGCAATAACTTTAAATGTGTTTTTCTCAAAACAAACATTTTCACGTCATACGAATATTCAAACTGCTCCAGACGCATTTCTAATTATCGTATTGCTTTGAAATTTAAGTTTTATATACTTAACAGTATATCAAATAAATCTTTAAAAAGCGTTTAAAAAATTATGCTCCGTAGCTCAGAACTTCTAAAGTTTGTACTTGATAAGATGATTTATAGGTATTTGCGTAATAAAAAGGGTGTTTTCACTATTATTTTTTTCTGCTTATATTTTTATTGAATGCTTAAAATAAGCAATAAGTTTCATTGTTAGTTCTATAAGGTATCCTGTAAATAAAAAATTGCCATATTATATGCAAAAGAAATGCACCTGAAACATTTTTAATTAGGCAAATTTTTGATATAATTCATAATTCATAAATTATTAATATTTCATCTTTAAATTTTAACCACTTTTACATATATATGGTACTAATCACATATTCAAATTTCAAGCAAATCCATTCAAAACAAAAAAGTTAGGTTTGAAGGTCCACTGTCCCCTTAAGAGAATCAAAAAAAAGTTCTCTAAATCTTTATTAAGAGATTAAGTGGTCATTAAGTGGTCTCTCAGAATTTCGGAATTATCCTTATTCAATTACCTGTTAGTTCACAAAAGAAAGTTGTGTAACTGAATTGCATACACTTTGTAAGAAATTTAAAACATGCTGAACAACTTGTTAAATTAGTTGGCAGTAGTATCTCATATCATATAAGAAGACATGACATAAGTAAATAGACGTCTGTTGAAACAGAGAATACTGCATTTAGGGCTGTAATTGCATTGAATTTACGTCTCACGATTATTTCAGTGAGTAGAGGCAAAAAACAAATATGCCTCAATCCAAAGAAGTCCAAGAGCTTTTAGAGTGAACGGATTTTCAAAAAATTAGATCTCAGAGCCAATCAGCGTCAGATTGTTGCAAAAGGGCTATTTTCTATCCACGGCCTATTGAGCGATAGTAGAAATCAAGGTCTAGTTATGCATCATAAGCATGTCGACCGTGTCACTCAAAAGTCTCACAAATGTATATTCAAGCTACGAAGCGCTCTCTGTAAACCTGTTCTCGTTTCAAGACAACTGAGATGACAGAACTAATTCAAGTGAGTTCAAGAACTGCTGGGTGGCGTTCTCATGAACTTGGCTAACACGGAAATGCGACAATATAAACTTTTGTGCAAATCAAACCCTTATCACAAGCTGGCATCGACAAAAGGCATGTGTGACAAACAGTTTATTAACGTTTTGATACTCTGCCATTTTCTGTAATGAGTGTAGATATGTATACAATTTTTTGGTAGTGGTGTGTGTAAGTAAAAATCAGCCCGTCAGAAATTCCACTTAAAGCCCTGAGAGCTAAAGGTGAGACATAGAAGCTTTTCAGTACGTCTCTTGGGAACCACGTGGATGAGTGGTCAAAAATGCATTTCCATCCTTCGGAGCGATCCCTATTGGAGCTGATTCCAATGTTCTCCAGATGTCTAAGGATGCCTCCGTGCTCATTGACAATAGGGCTCTACGTCAGTGCAAAACATATGCAAAAATTGCTGCAACAAAATGGCCTCCAGAAACTGACTTGGCCAATTTAGAGCTGTAATATGAATCCGGGTGAACACCAGTGGTCCCTTTTAGAAAGAAAAGGGATAACGGATGGCTGAAAAACCCAACAGGATTCCCGTAATGGACTTTGTTACATAAAAAAATATCTTGGGCTGAAATTCCGCAAATCCTCATTGTTGATCTAATTTCTTCAGTTCCCGACAGGGTTAGCTCCTTCAGTGTTACAAAGACTATTGGACCAACATACTGAATACATCTGGAAATGCAGCACATTCTTTTTCCAAACTGTAAATGAATATTATTGAAATTTTGGGAGTCTTTATCATATCTAAGTATTTTAAGGAATATTGCATTACTGTATCGCATTATACATATTTTAAAACCTCTAATCCTATCGGTCAAATAACTCAATTTTAACTCACACAAACATAAATTTTACATTTAAATGGTCTGAAAGGATATTCTATTGAATAAAGGAATGTTAAATTTACCGAGGCAATGTCCTTTTCAAAAGTTATATAAATTTTCAAAAAGAAGAAACGAACAAAACTACAATAAATTTTTGTTTAAAACAATTGAAACCTTAAAATATATTGATGTAGTGCTAGAGAGAGGAAAAAAATATACATTCCCTATGGTGTTTTAGTCTATAAATTTTGTACGAAATCTTAGATTCCTCCGAAACCACAGTTTACCGTGGTTACTCCCAAAAATAACCGTGGTTTAAAATTTTCAAAAAGAGCAAAACATGAAACTATTTTTCTGGACAACAATTCTGGGTTTGCATATAATATTCCAAAGCTAATTTTGAAGTTTTCCCAATTGATTTAGCTATAAAATAACCACTATTTTCAACTGAAGTTTAAAAAGGTTGGAGAACTCTTAATTAGGCCTTCATAGGTACTATTGTCGCTCTCTGCAAAATATAAAATATTTCGATTTTTTTAAAATCACGAATCAAAAACTCTCCAAAACTCTAATGGACTCTGTAATCAAATATATATTTCAGTTATTCCTTCTAAGTATACATTAAAAGAAAATTAATACTAATTATCAACTGCACCAACGCAATGTGTTAGTCGGTCACTGAAGAAGAATATATTAAATCCACTGTAGATGAATTGTCAGGATATTTTTTTTCTCTCGCTAGAAGCAAAAATATTCATGTACATTGAGTTTGAACACCAAGAAATCAAAGAAATAATCCAGATATGTTTATCAGCATTTACGCGAGATGTCATCAATCATTCTGAACGTTACGTTTTTTCTAGTATACTTCATTGCAGGTTACACAGGAGGTCGGGGACCTCAAAAACTTTGCAGGTTGAGCTTCGGGCGGTTCTCACTTCTCTCTTTCAACAGTTTTTTTTTTTTTTCAAATGGTAAAATCAACATTAAAACCTTATCCATATAATTAACTTATTCCCAAATAACAACAGAAATTAAACGAAATCTCACGACTATTTCATGTAAAAAGGTAAAATACAATAGAAGCCACATCTGTAGTTTAATAATGCTCATACATGTTTAGAATAGTATTTATGTTTTCATTAGGTTAAGCTGTAATGGGAGGTGGAGCTATAGTAATGTTACAATGACGTAACTTTCAGGATAGAATTGGCTGCTGTTTTGCCATAACCGTAACTTAAGGAATTGGGGTGTGTATGCATCTTTTACTTCGCATTAGGATTATTTGTGTGCTTGCATGTACGGTGCGTTGAGCCCATACTGTAAGTTGTGTTTGTCTTTTCATTTTCTTTTTGACTTATTGCTTCCTTGGGGGACTCGGGATGTTTTTTGGGCTTACCTGCATCCTATTCAGAAAGTTCCCCTTGAGGTAACTGATATGGTTAGGCTCCCTGATGACGAGACCTGTCGGTTACCTCTATGTTGTTTTATGGTTCAGTTCCGGCACTTATACAGAATCTTGCCGTTGGTGCGTGGATGCCCAGAGTGCTTGATTTCCGTTTGTTTTTTTTGTCTATATTCGTATTATTTTTATCTATCTCTGTTGGATTATTTATTACACATCATATAAATTGAGATTTGTGGGTCCTTATTTAATAATTTTGGAATCTGTCTTCAAAATAAAATATATTTGTTCCGAATATAGTAGGCATTAGATATGGTTAACTATGGCTTGGTGAAGAAAACCTACACTCGGGAACAGGGGAAAGATTTTTCGCACACCTCTTAACCCCATAGAGCAGGGGTTCCGACCTTTTTATAGTACCGTACCTGTACGTTGTAAACAATTTGACGACGTATCGGTAGACCAAAAATTTTGAAATGGGGAATAAAATGCAATGGACAACATTTATAATAAAGACAAGTAACTTGGGATTTGTATTGCTAAACATATACATAAAATATAACAATCACTTTAAAAAATATATAATTAATGAGAAGGTTGGGCCTGTTTATTATTAACTAAAGAAGTAATATCGGGCTCAATGTTTGTCAGTTTAAGGCGAAGATCCGATTCAATGTCCAGCAAAGCTCTATATTTGGTTTTCATCGCAGTCATTGCAGAAAATCCCTTTTCACATAAATATGTGGTCGCAAATGGCATTAAAAATTTTACTGCTTGGCAAGAAACTGCTCAGACACAGTTATAATTCGCAAACACAGTTATAGACACAGTTATAATTCGCAGGCCAGCGCCAAATTTTTAATGGGGCGGTCATAGATAACACATACAGATGTAGACGGCATCTTTTGAGATTAGGAAAATCCCAATAAAGTATTACAACACAAACAATGGATAAGAAATTCCAAACTAAAATATTAAAACGTATGGATTATTAGTTATTATAGTCTTTTCTTTTCTTGTAATACAGATTTTTAATAGATTTTTTGTTTTAAATTGCAAAATCATTCGCGTACCGGTAGCTGCTTGTCCGCTTACCGGTACTGGTACGCGTACCCAAGCTTGAGAACCTCTGTCATAGAAGACAGTGTACTTAGGTCCTTCCTGGGCACATAAAGACTGCAAGTATGGGGGAATCATCTTAGTCCCTCCCACTTTCGACCAGTTTCAACAAAACTCTTAACATCCGTAAACTTGCATAACATTAAAACACAGGTCTTCGAAAAACAGTTGCCTTTTTAGCTTCGCATCAGTCGAGTTAAATTTTATAAATATTTATTGAATCAATTTTCTCTTATGGATAATTACTTTTAATTAACTACGGAAAAGATTTATTCAATGGCCAAATAAGACTGCTAGAAAACATTTTAAATCAAGGTACGTTTAGACTGATTATTACTTTAGGTATCGTAAAACAGCTGCTTAAATTCATTACGATTAACATATTTTCAAACTACAAACGCAGCTCATCCTTAAAATATATCATTCTTAAGAGGAAGTTTATAAAATTAAACTAAAAGGAAAATTATTCTACGACAATCTTTAACATAATTAACAAGAAGAAAAACCTTTGAAATGAAAATTAAAGTAATATTTATGTGAAAACGCGAATCATACTTTTTGTATATACTAGCAGCTCATCAAGCCTACATGATACATTACCTTCTAGAAAAGCTCATTAATTTCGTGTTCCAAGTGCAAAAGAAATTCAAGGGTAAGAAGGATTTACGTCACTGGTGACCGCGTGACGTCACATCCATGAAGAACTTGTTTGCAGGGTGAGATCTCCAGCAGGAATTTCGCTTTCTCCTCTCTGGTTAAAACATTTTTTTTTTTGGTTTGTTATTTCCCCCAGTTCAACGGCAGGTGAGGTTAAAAAGGAAGAGAAAGAAAACTGACATCTTCGGATGATTAGAATTTTCAGGAAAATGTCAAATTTTTTTTTTTGGAGATAGCGGTAGCTTGGCTGTTTAAACAATCTTCCATTGTGTAAACAAATTAAGAAACGCTGAAGGGAAAGATCACTTTAATTATATAACGTTCTTTGATATTGCTATTTATGTTGAATTATTCAGTAGCAAAATAGAAAAAAAAATTTTGATTTCACAAAATGATTTTGAATTGCTGATAATGATCTGCGCATTGTTGGGACTTCATCTTTTAGAAAGGTGGATAACGCACGGGTATTCAGCGTATCCCGAAAGAATTATTAAGATTTGAGATTTTTCACTTCCACTTTTCATAACGTTTTACAACAAAATAATTTTGGTTTTTTTTTATCTTTGGAACAAACTGAAATTATAAATTAAACTAGCTGAAAACCCGCACTTCGCTACGGAGTACATTCAAATTAAATACAACGGTCAATGTATGTAATTAATGCCAATATATATATATATATAATAAATACGACGATCAATGTATACAATTGATGTAAAAAAACATATTTATAAAAAATCGTAAAGGATACTTTTGTAGACAAAATAATGTCCAATCGTCTGCCGCATTTGCAAGAGAAAAGAATATTTTTTTGTCTATTTAGTTGTTATGCACGTGACGATAAATTTATTTAAAGTACCAGAAAAAGAAATCACGTGATCAACATTTAATAAATTAAATTCTAAAAATGAATCTTTAAAAATTCACCAAATATCAGGAAATGGAGGTAAAAATTCGAAAAAAAATTTCATTTTGAAGGAATTTTTATGATCTTTCTCGTGATATAAATTTTATAACCCTCAATGTACTATTTTAAATGCAAACGTAAAAAAAGTTTAAAAAACAGCTTAAAAATTTAATTTTAAAAAAATCTAAGAAGAATTTTTGAAAAATCTTTCTTAGTGCACCCCTACACTATTAGAAGAATCGCCATGCAAAATTTCAGCCCTTTAGGTCCAGCGGTTTGGTCTGTGCGTTGTATGTCAGTCAGTCAGTGAATGAATGAGTCAGTTACGGAACTGTTTTATATATATAGATAATCCTAAAGTATCCATAATGTAAGACGAAAAATAGTAAATTAAGGATTACTGGTCATTATACCTTTAAGTAAAGAACACGCCAGCTTCCTGCACCTTTGTCTCCCACTATTTTAAGGGGACGCACGACCCTTAAGTCGAGGAAATAAGGCATATTTTCATACTTTTTGACTCTTTGTAACTATTTCAATTTACTCCCAATTTTTCCAAATTTTATGTATATGATAAATGATATATTTATTTTAATAAACAAATTTTCAACTCTCAAAATAATTTTAAATAGTTTTCTTTTAAATGCTTTAGATATACCATGTTTTTTTAAGTATTTTTATTGTATACTGGCTTGCACGCAGAAATATGAAATTAATTTTACACTTAAATGTATAATTCCTGTTTTATATTTAAAATAAATAATTCAAAATACAATTGAACATAAAACATTCAGCATTAAATTTTTTCTTTCAATTTTTTAAAAACTGCTCAAAATATGCTTAAAATTTCCTTAAATTTTTGCATTAATTTACCCCTGAAAAAATAACAAAATGTGCAGTGTTTGCAATAATTCTAGTTCAGATGCAATAAAATAACATAATTATGCAGTGAAAAAAATTTCATGGAATTATGTTTCATAGTTTTTGAGATATCAGTTGCGGAATGATGCAAAATTACATTGAGAAAAATTAGTTTAAAATTGTTCTTACCATAAACTTGATCAGTAATTAAATATTTAGAATACCAATATCTCCGGAACTAAGAGGAATATTTTCATGCGGTTTAATTAATTTTGCTCAGAAATGATCAGGCTTTAACATATATTTTTTTAAAAAAAATCGAAAGTTTTAAAGATTTAAGGGTAGTGAGTCCCCTTAAGGCTTTATAATCATCTGTCTTAAATAAGCATGTTGTTAACATTGATAATAACAAAAAAAAATCTCATAATATACTGCAAATCCTCATGCAAAAGCTGCAGACCTCAAAAATTTCGCATAAGCCCTACATTGTGTCGTGATTCTGGAGTAAATTCTGCCCAGTTATTTTTTCTACAATATTTCTCATATAATAAAACTAGCTGAAAACCCGTACTTCGCTACGGAGTACATTCAAATTAAATACAACGGTAAATGTATGCAATTAATGCCAGAAAAAAAAAATATATACAGTGGCTCCCAAAAGTGTTCGTACACTTACGATTTTCAATGAAATAGGGGTCTATCCATTGATTAAAATGAATATTTCAGAATGGGTATTTAATAATAAGATCTATAATCTATTCTTAACAAAACTACATGAAATATTTTGAAAACATAGTAAAACTATTTTTAAGAAATCAATAATCCAAAAGTAACAAAAACTTTATCTCACAAAAGTCATCGTACACTTGTAAAAAATCTCTACATATTAGTAAATATTCTAATTTTTCGTTAAATTAATATTTAGTACGATATCCTTTAACATCCACAAGAGCTTTTAAATGCCTGGAAATAGATTGCACTGGTTGTTTTGGATTTTTGTATCAATGTTCATCCATTCTTCCATCATAATTGTTTTTAGTTCGCTTTTCGTGTGAATGTCGTGTTTTTGTACTCGAACCTCCAGTTATCTCCAAATATGTTCTATTGGGTTTAAATCTGGCGATTGTGGTGGTGTTTTCAAAACTTGTGGACAATTATAGAGACACCAGATGCGAACGTTGAGAGCCGTGTGCTTAGGATCGTTATCTTGATAAAAAACAAAGTTGCTTCCAATACCCAAATTTTGAGCTGATAATTTTAAATTGTCTCTTGAAATATTTATAAAAACAGCATGATTCATTATGCCATCTATAAATACCAAATTTCCTAGTCCTGATGCTGACATGCACCCCCACACAAGGATACCTCCACCGGCATGCTTAACTGTTCCTACTAAGTTCTTGGGATTAAGTTCCTCATTTTTTTCTTCTCCATACAATTATACGCCCATCAGCACCAAAAATGTTCATCGGCAAATAAGACATTATTCCAATAGGTTTGGGGCTTATTTATCATTGATAGTGGGAAGGAAAGCCTAAACTTTCTGTTTTTCTCACTCACAAAAAATTTTCTATGGGCAGAACGCCCATGTAATCCATCTGCTCTGAGAACTCGTCAAAAAATTTCAGTTAAAATTGAAGTAGAAAATGTTTCATTGAATTCTGCAGAAACTTTTACAGCACTCAATCGTGGATTTTTCGCAAATTTTCTAATTATAAATCTCTGATCACGTTTTGTTAACTTTTCCGGACGGTCTTTTCTTACCTTGTTTTCGATCCAATTTTCTTCTTTAAAGCGTTTTTTCACATAATTTCTCCCATTCTACTGTGCAGTAAGTAATTTAGCAATATTCCGAACTGATTTACCACTACTATGATGAAAAATAATCAATTTTCGAATGCTGTTTGTTGTTTCTTTGCGACTTCGAGCCGTTTTTAAATAATAAATTGAATATTACGGAGTAGGCAAGCAAAAATTAAAGCCAAACGATATTTTAAATGCCACTACAATTCAAAAATAAAAATAAAGCGCCAGACGATAATTTTAATTATGAATTTATCCGAAAATATTTCAGTGTACGATGACTTTTTTGAGATAAAGTTTTTGTTACTTTTTGATTACTGGTTTCTTAAAAATAAAGTTTTACTATCTTTTCAAAATATTTCATGTAGTTTTGTTAGGAATAGATAATAGATCTTATTATTAAATACCCATTCTGAAATATTCATTTTAATTAATGGATAGACCCCTATTTCATTGTAATTCGTAAGTGTACGAACACTTTTGGGAGCCACTGTATATTTATAATAAATACGACGATCAATATATGCAATTGATGTAGAAAAAAATATATATATTTATAAAAAAATCGTAAGGGATATTTTTATACACAAAATAATATCCAATCGTCTGCCGCATTAGCAAGAAAAAAATATTTTTTTGTCTATTTAGTTGTTATGCACGTGACGATAAATTTATTTAACCAGAAAAAGAAATCACGTGATCAGCATTTAATAAATTATATTCTAAAAATGAATCTTTAAAAATTCACCAAAAAACAGAAAATAGAGGTAAAGGTTCAAAAAAGATTTCATTTTAAAGGAATTTATATGATCTTTCTCGTGATATTAATTTTATAACCCTCAAATTATTTTAAATGCAAACTTAAAAAAAGTTACAAAAAAAGCTTAAAAATTTAATTTTAAAAAATCTAAGAAGAATTTTTCAAAAATCTTTCTCAGTGCACCCCTACACCATAAGAAGAATCGCCATGCAAAATTTCAGCCCTTTAGGTCTAGCGGTTTGGTCTGTGCGATGTATGTCAGTCAGTCAGTGAATGAATGAATGAGTCAGTTACGGAACTGTTATATATATATATATATATATATATATATATATATATATATATATATATATATATATATATATATATATATATATATATATATATATATATATATATGAAGCATTGCAAGCTCTAATGAGGTATCTCAGTTGGTGCAATGCCTTCTGAAGCGACATTTTAACGGTAGTTATGTACACTCCAGTTCAAGTATAAAACAGAGAAATTTTCTATAATTTTATTGCGTATAACCCCAAATTAGTGCAACTCCACGTGTTTAAAGTTGTACTAGCTGAGCCATTATGGATAAAAATCCATAACGTATCTACTTTGAATATCTCTCTTTGTACGGTAGTTTGTAAAAAATGTGAGTTTATATATTAAGTATCACACTTTTGGCATTTATGACTACTAAGAATACTGAAATTTGAACCAGTTCGATGCATAATATGCTGCCTAAAAACACGCTGTCAAATTAAGAACATTTTGTCAATGAAATCAGATTTAGGGGGGGCATTAACTATGTCACCATTTCAGAAAAATCTAATCTGTATTACAAGTCAATCCCTGGCAAATGAATCTACTCTTATTTCAAACGAGGAAAAAGAAGACAAGTATTACTTTTCCTATCTTTGTCCTTAACATAGAGCTACAGCGTTGAATCTGTTTATCCCATATAATTTAAATAATTCCATTCTCAAACAATTTTCCTTTAAAGTTTAGAATTCTGTTTCTACAGGCATATCGCACCCAGGCAAGAAAAGTGACACAAGTGGAAAAAAATGGCAATTTTGTGGTTGTCATTGAAAACTTTGAGTGACGTGCCCCATCCTGCACGAAAAGCGACAAATCTGCCTCGTAATAAGTCCACCTGAGGACAGTTGTATCAGTTTTATTGTAATGCTAGTTCAAGCTGTATAGTATTCTTAAAGTTGATTTTTCTCAAATGCTGCATTTTTGAGTTGTGTCACTTTTCTCGCCGGGGTGCGGTATGACAGCAAAGATCTTTGAAAATAATTGTTTGTTAACGTGAGGACTGAAGTTTGCGAAATTTGTTTTATATTTTCTCAGACTTTGTGAAGAAAAGTCATATGCTCCTGATGTACGGACATCTTTAATAGAATTTGCCGCGAAAATGTTACACTTTTTCGGCATTGGTTATTAGACTTTTACGGCAAGAGTTTCTTTATATATTTATCCATGTTTCTCTGTCTCCCACTCTCTCTCTCTCTCTCTCTCTATCCATATATATTTATATATATATATATCCATATATATATATATTGTATATACACTCATGGACAAAAAAATTAGCGCACCAAGAAATAATTGCGGGATCGTAACGAAACTTGCAATGCAGGTACATGTCGGGGAGATATGCAAATGATTAGAAATGCATCGTGATTGCGCATTACGTATAGCCGGTAGAGGGCGTTGAACATCGTACTCTGTGAAGTATAAAACAGGTAACCAAAGCTTGTTTGAGTGTGCTGAATCATTTACAAAGGAAGAGCTGAGATAGACATGCCATTACGCCGTGTTCGAAGACAATATAAGCAGTCGTCGCAGTTTGAGAGGGGGAGAATCGTCGGGATGATGGAAGCTGGGTGGTCAGCTAGGCGAGTAGCTCGTCAATTAGGCCGCTCTGATTGTGTTGTGAGGAGGTGTTGGGACCAGTGGACCCGAGAGATATCATGTACACGAAGACCAGGCTCAGGACGCCCTCGACAGACCAGTCGTCGAGAAGACCGCCACATCGTAAGAAATGCACGCGTACAGCCAACTGCTTCATCGACCACCATCCAGGCACAGGTAGCACCTTCACTAGGGGCCTCTGTCTTCTCGAACCATACGAAGGCGCCTGGCTGAAGGACAGTTGGTATCGCGGCGCCCATTACGTGTGCTGCTCTTGACGCCCACCCATCGACGCCTCCGTTTGGAGTTTTGCCGCCCACGAGGAAACTGGACTGCAGCGGAATGGAACCAGGTAGTTTTTAGCGACGAATCCAGATTCAATCTCGGCAGTGATGATAATCGTGTTCGTGTGTGGAGAGCCCGTGGTGAACGCTTCAATCCTGCCTTTGCTGTACAGCGACACATCGTTCCCACAGCTGGTGTGATGGTATGGGGTGCCATTGCCTACAATACACGGTCACCCCTAGTATTGTTCCGTGGCACCATGACAGCCCAGCGGTATGTTCATGAAATCCTGCAACCACATGTGTTGCCACTTATGCAACGGCTCCCAGGAGCCATTTTTCAACAAGACAATGCTCGGCCTCATACGGCAAGGGTGTCACAAGACTGTCTCCGCACTGTTACTACCCTTCCTTGGCCTGCCCGATCCCCAGATTTGTCTCCAATCGAGCATATCTGGGATCATTTGGGACGACGAGTTGGGCATCCCACGAGTTTGAACGAACTAGAGGCAAGGTTACAGCAAATATGGAACGAAATGTCTCAAGACATCATACAGAACTTGTATGACTCAATGCCCGATCGTATCGCATCGTGCATTCACGCTAGAGGGTGTCCAACGGAGTATTAACTCCTACGTTCTTTTGCTTTTTTCTCTGAAATAAATTATCCTTTTCCTTTGATTTTCTTATCATTTATTTATATCAAAGTAGTCATTACGTATGTAAAATTTCGTTTCATTTTGACAACTCCTTCTTGGTGCGCTAATTTTTTTGTCCATGAGTGTATATTGTATATATATTGTATATATATGTTACCCATTTCAAAAGGGATTTTTAAAAATATTGTGTAAGCAAAGTTGGTCAAAATTAGAGAAAATCGCAGAGTATTAGTATCAAATAGATGTGACGTTTTTACGCTGCATTTTTTTATCTGGTAGATATAACGGTCTCTTAGAAATGTATTAAATTCTCATGTTATGAAAGGGTTCTATATGGTAAGATTCAGATTATTCTGCTAACGGATCATTCTGCTATTTAGAAAATGTGTTGAGAGTAGGATCTTTACCCAGGTGATTGTAAAGCAACGTTTTATAACAAAATCATCTACATTCCATACATTAAGGGAACTCACGGCCCCTAAGTCGAGGAAATAAGGCATATTTTCACACATTTTGACTCTTTGTAACTATTTCAATTTACTCCCAATTTTTCCAAATTTTATGTATATGATAAATTGATATATTTAGTTTAATAAACAAATTTTCAACTCTCAAAATAATTTTAAATTTTTTAAAAATAATGCTTTAGATATACCTTGTTTTTTAAGTATTTTTATTGTGTACTGGCTTGCGCGCAGAACTATGAAATTAATTTTACACTTAAATGTGTAATTCCTGTTTTATATTTAAAATAAATAAGTCAAAATACAATTGAACATAAAACATTCAGCATTAAAATATTCTTTCAATTTTTTTAAAAACTGCTCAAAATATACTTAAAATTTCCTTAAATTTTTGAATTTATTTACCCCTGAAAAAATAACAAAATGTGCAGTGATTGCAATAACTCTAGTTCAGACGCAATAAAATAACATGATTATGCAGTGATAAAAAAATTCATAGAATTATGTTTCATAGTTTTTGAGATATCAGTTGCGGAATGATGCAAAATTACATTTTGAGAAAAACGAGTTTAAAATTTTTCTTACCATAAACTTGATCAGTAATTAAATATTTAGAATACCAATATCTCCGGAACTAAGCGGAATATTTTCATGCGGTTTGCTTTATTTTGTTCAGAAATGATCAGGCTTTAACATATATTTTTTTTTTTTAAATCGAATGTTTTAAAGATTTAAGAGTAGTGAGTTCCCAAGGGGACAAGAGGCCTTCAAACTCGAATTTTTGATTTTCAATTTTTAACTTTATATACAGAATGACAACAATTAATATTCTTTTGACTACGTTACAGACCCTTAGAATAAAAAAACTTTTGTTTTTGCAGAATAATACCTGTTTTTCAAAAATTTATCAAAAATGCTAGAATTTTTTAATATGCTCCATGCGCATTCCATACATTTAAAAATATTTAATTTTTTAATACAAGGTTCATCATGTAGCTATAAACGTAAGTGTGCACCGATTTTTTTTTTGTCGTATAAATCAAAAGTCAAAAATATATTTTTAAAAATCAGTGGTACTTTTTTTTTATTTTTTTGCATGTTTCTACTTTATTTCGTGGTCTATAAATTTGAAAAGTATTTGTAGTTTCAAAAAAAAAGGATACATAGTTTTGCGATAAATACTTTAATTAACAATCGTGAAAAAATTGGAAGAAACCAGACAAAAATTAAGGCGTATGGAGTATTTTGAAAAATTCTAGCAATTTTGAAGAATTTTTTGAAAATTAGTTTTTATTCTCCCTCAGAATACTTCTTTGAGAACAATAAATATTCTTTTGTACTACATTGAAGGCACTTATTATTCACATTTTGTATATACAGTAGAATGTTGGAAATTTTCAAAAAACGCGGTTGAAAGTCCCTTGTCCCCTTAAGATAGGGTTGCCATAATTCTCGGACTACAGACCGGGACAATCTCCCCTCCCTTCTCGTTACGCTTCACCCCCCCCCCAAAAAAAAAAACAAAAAACAACAACAACAAAACTTTTATCGACAGTCATACCTTTATTATGAAAAATTGCACAATCTTATAAAAATTAATTTAAAATATTTGAAAGACAAAAAACAATTAAAGAAGAGGTTGTTAATAAGTATACCAATAGCAAAAAGGTTCGATAAATGGTGAATCATTTTGGAAGACTCAGTTCGACTGGAAAAATTTGATGCTTTTTGTGGATGCGCCTGTACTAAATCTAAAATAATATAATATAAATTAATGGGCGATAAAATATAATAAAACCAAATAGAATCTTACATTCCATTCTTTTCTTACCTTCACTCTCCCTCTTCCCTGACTTCGGTGACTTCATTACAATCGCTCTTTTTTGCTTCGAATGTCGGTGTTGCCACGTGCGCGTATCAATACTAGATACTAGCTGACCCGTACCCAGTTTCGCTCGGGAACATTTCGTTATTTTTGACTTAGATGTTTAAAAATATATATAATCATTCGTAAATTTTTAATCGAACGGGACAAATGAATCTTGGACCGGGACACCGGGACACAGACCTCGAAACCGGGACATGTCCCGGTGTACCGGGACGTATGGCAACCCTACCTTAAGACCAAAAAGTCCCTCTATGAGGTAAGAGAGCGTGGGAGAGGGTACTGACCCTTGTGTTGCTATTATAAACCGGAGCCACACACCCCAGCCCGCTAGCCTATGTGGACCTGGTATGGAATAAGATTCCGGCCAGGGGGGTTATTAGAAACAACGACTGAGAAGATATTGTTAGGCTCATCTCTTTAAATGATCAAAATGAACCAAAAAGATTCAACGTGATAAAGACACTCCACATAAAAATAATCCAATTCAGAGTTAATTCTCTAGATTGAAAGAAAAGCAGTTGAGAGTGTGCTTAACACTTGATAAATGGGGTGTTTTAACATATTAACTTAAGCTCTGCGGGCTTTTTTTTTTGCCGACACACTAGAAACCACTAAAAGTCATAGTGCATTTGAATTTGTCAGTTTAAAATATTTATGAAATTTACATTGAGAATTATCAGCAATTTTAATTTATTGGCATCATCATATAGTTTCACTTCAACCTCAAAACATTGAAAAAAAAATATTAAACGCAGTAAATAACTGCTTAGGGATGCGTCGCACATAATCGAGCTAGTTTTAAGCGCTTGAAATCGTTCTAAAATCCCCAAAACACATAGACGTAAAATAAGAATTTTCCGTTGCCCCCACATAAACGCTGAAAAAATTATACACTGAATATTCCGTCGCCGCATATATAAGGTGTTAGGGCCTGTTCACATAGGAGTCCGTGGCGTTGCGTTAAGGAAAAGATGACGTTGAGACGAAAATAAACCAATCATATGCCTCCAAACGATTAGCAATGAAATTTTTAACGCATATGATTGGTTTATTTTCGTCTCAACGTCATCTTTTCCTTAACGCAACGGACTCCTATGTGAACAGGCCCTTAAGCCTAATCAGTCGTAGAGCGTTAGTACTGTCTTCATCAGAACATCTGGTGACATCGCAAAATTTCAATCCTAGTGTTTAACCACGGTGAATTTTATTCTAGAGTTTTTTTAAATCACAGATTATCTAATCTATATATATAAAACAGTTCCGTAACTGACTCATTCATTCATTCATTCACTGACTGACTGACATACAACGCACAGACCAAACCGCTGGACCTAAAGGGCTGAAATTTTGCATGGCGATTCTTCTAATAGTGTAGGGGCGCACTAAGAAAGATTTTTAAAAAATTCTTCTTAGATTTCTTTAAATTAAATATTTAAGCTGTTTTTTAAACTTTTTTTACGTTTGCATTTAAAATAATACATTGAGGGTTATAAAATTTATATCACGAGAAAGATAAAAATTTCTTCAAAATGAAGTTTTTTTCGAATTTTTACCTCCATTTCCTGATTTTTGGTGAATTTTTAAAGATTTATTTTTAGAATTTAATTTATTAAATGCTGATCACGTGATTTCTTTTTCTGGTACTTTCAATAAATTTATCGTCACGTGCGTAACAACTAAATAGACAAAAAAAACATTTTTTCTTTCTAATGCAGCAGACGATTGGATATTATCCAAAAAAATATATACTCCTTATGATTTTTTTATAAATATATATATATAAATATTTTTTTACATCAATTGTATATATTGATCGTCTCATTTATTATAAATATATATTTTTATTTTTTTTGGCATTAATTGCATACATTTACCGTTGTATTTAATTTGAATGTACTCCGTAGCGAAGCGCGGGTTTTCAGCTAGTGCATACATATGAACTCTGATTTTTGTATTTGAAAATAGATATTTCAATATATTGCGTGTTTTCCCAAAACCTTTTCATTTCAGGTTAATATTTTCAAAATAGAATTTTAGGCTTATCATGATCGACATGAATATATTCCCTCTGACTGCAGGTAAGGCTTTATGAATTCGGATAGCCTCCTAACTTGCCATTGGCTTGACAGTATCTCCCAGAGAAACTGAGACATCAGCAAATTGTATTGGGATGCTAGGACAAGTATGAAATCTCTTTGTGACTGAACTTTTTAATTGTGTATATTTTTCTAGTTTATTTTGTTTCTAGTGAATATTGTTGTCTTCAAGTTTATATTGTTTTGTTTCTTGATCCTTTGTAGTGTTGTGGGCTGTCTGATCTGTATGGATTAATTTCCAGAATAAAGCCATATATAACAACACTAGCTGAAAACCCGTACTTCGCTACGGAGTACATTCAAATTAAATACAACGGACAATGTACGCAATTCGTGCCAAATATATATATATATATATATATATATATATATATATATATATATATATATATATATATATATATATATATTATATGATAAATACGACGATCAATGTATACAATTGATGTAAAATATATATATATATATATATATATATATATATATATTTGCAAGAAAATCGTGAAGGATAATTTTATAGATAAAATAATGTAGAAGAAAATATTCAAATTAAATCTAATATAAAGAATACTAAAGAATATAGTACAGTTAATATAGTACAGTTTGTAGAACATTTCTTTTACTGTATTTTAATATTTTTTTGGATAATGTCCAATCGTCTGCCGCATTAGCAAGGAAAAATTTTTTGTTGTTGTTTATTTAGTTGTTATGCACGTGACGATAAATTTATTGAAAGTACCAGAAAGAGAAATCACGTGATCAGCATTTAATAAATTAAATTCTAAAAATGAATCTTTAAAAATTCCCCAAAAATCAGGAACTGTAGGTAAAAATTCGAAAAAAATTTCGAAAAAAAGGAATTTTTATGATCTTTCTCGTGATATAAATTTTATAACCCTCAATGTATTATTTTAAATGCAAACGTAAAAAAAGTTTAAAAAACAGCTTAAAAATTTAATTTAAAAAAATCTAAGAAGAATTTTTGAAAAATCTTTCTTAGTGCACCCCTACACTATTAGAAGAATCGCCATGCAAAATTTCAGCCCTTTAGGTCCAGCGGTTTGGTCTGTGCGTTGTATGTCAGTCAGTCAGTCAGTGAATAAATGAGTCAGTTACGGAACTGTTTTATATATATATTCCCTCTGAGGGATTTACGACAGAAAAATTTCACAAACTACGTCCCCTTTATTTAATTGTCTATCTTCACAAGAAAAAAGATCTATTTTGAATTTATAGACAGCTATAAATAAGAGCCAGCAGAGTATAATCTGCTTTAACTAAACCTCCGATCAAAAATTCTCTTTTTCAAAAAAGAAAAAAAAATCCCCGAAGGAAAAACTTATTTCTTCTTCCTCCCCAGGTTATGGACGCTTAACAACAAAAATAGAAGAATAAAAGTGACTTTTTTGTTTTCCAAAACTTAATAAGAATTTCAATGTTTTCTTCGGGTATACTTTTAAGTGGGCCTAAACGCATACTAAAAGGATGGCCAAGACATTTAGTTCGACAGAGGTTTCATACAGACCTATTATCAATTGCAGAAAAAACTTCCAGTCAATGTAATAGTAATGAAAAAAACATTCAATTTTTTTTTTGTAGAGAGATGCAAATCAAGTTAAGCGTCTGCACGTGGAGAGAAATTCGACAACGAATTGCTTAGCAACGTGACTAGCCTCCAAGGACAGATTTTCGACTGTCAGCGAAGTAAACAGGGTATGGAGAGCTATCATTAAGCAGCCCGTCAAATTTTTCTTCACCGTAAGGTAAGAATTAAAATTTAATGTTTATTCCGATGGACATCTGATCTCCTAGATTACTGTCAGCAATACCCCGGAGTCTGGGAAGTAATTACTAGAATGTAAAACTCGCCACTCTTTACCTCACAAATACTCAAAACCAAAACTTAAGGTGGCTGCCTACGTTGAAAATGCCATTTTTGGACTATTTTGGTCAACTTCATATTTTGCAAGAATATTGTAAATCAATGTTTTCTCTTTTCAAAACAGTTTTGATTTTTATTCTACGTCAATTAGAAGCAGAGTTATAGCTATTTTAATAAACATCGTCTAATACAAAATTGAAGTGACAAACAACTTTAAATGTGTCCATTTTTTGACTATTTTGGTCAATTTTATTTTTTGCAAGAATCTTGTAATTCAATCTTTTCTCTTTTCAAAACCGCTTAGAGTTTCATTCTACATCAATTAGAAGCAGAGTTATAGCTATTTTAATAAACATCGTCTAATACAAAATTGAAGTGACAAACAACTTTAAAGGCGTTTTTCTCACAATTGTGTTTTTTTAGCACAAATCTCTACCGTTATCATGATATTTCACATAATGCATATAATTTGATAAAATTTTCAGGAAATGTTTTAGATGCTATTGTTAATGAAATGATGTACAATAATTGATGTATAATAAATAGTTTTTGGTTTGGGGCTGTTTTTATAAGGAAAGGAATGACGAATTGGGGGAAATTTTCATATTGGAACATAAAATTGTCTGTATAATTTTTGCATTTTAAAATTTCTCTTAGATTGTAGGTCATTTTGAAGATAACTGTTATATGTATCATGTGTAAGAAGGAAATTAAAATAGTAGCATTAGAATTTTGTTCAGAGTGATAGGCGTTTCAGCTAAATTTCATTAAAAATTACTTCAAATTGACCAATTTATAAAAAAGTATGGTATTTACAGGAAAGTATTTTTATTTTTTATTTTTAAATGCTGTTTTACCATAAGAGACCAAAAAATCCTTAAAAGAACAATTTAAAAAAAATATTGGCTCCGAACTTAGGCAGTCACACAAAATATGTATTACATTATGTATTATATTAACACAAAATATGTATTACATTATGCCTTTGAACCTATTATTTTGTGTTAATTCTCAAAGTCTCACTAAAATGCATGTTTAGTAGTCATATTTCCAATTTAATTATGCTACAAAATTTATTATACATGTTGAAGACTACAACATGTTAGATCGAGTAAGAAAATGTGTACTTTGATGTGTGATAGTGTAAAATTGTATCCAGGTTTCATCTACACACGGTTTAAAGTTAATAAATTTCCTAAAATATGAAATATGTCAATATTATTTGTCTAACCTAATTATCATAGCCGACAGAAAGTGATTTCCGGCATTAGAGTTTGGAGATATTATAGTAAACCAAAATACTAGTGTTAATGCGTATGAAGTACAAACTCTACCCCACCGAGGAAAAATGTTTGCAACTGTCTAAAAAACTTTAAACTCATAACTATTTTAAAGCTCTAATTTGCGGCTGCTATCTTTTTGGGTTTTATTTAGCAAATTTAAAGAACTTTGTCCCCAGATTCTATTTACATAAATATCTTTTAAAGTAGCTACCTTTCAGACTGTTAAACTACGACTTTAGTTACAAACTGAATCCCTAAAACTGGCTTTTTTTTGCCTCACATTCTTTTATAATGTTTAAACCTTGTGACGCCCGCTCTGGAAGGGCAGTTTGCAATCGATGTTCTTTTCAAAGCTAGCTTTTGAACAATTAGATTCACCCGACGATGAAAGAGAAAATTTTCCTCTTCTGAATACTCCATGCAGTCTGTAGATCCATTCTGGAATACAATATTTCCGTAAATAGACTTCTTGGTGGTGTTTCTTGTTACTAACCCACTTTGATTATTTTTGACAATGCTGTACGTTCTCTTGTAGTGGGCATAAAAATCATTCTTTGAAGCACACATTTCATGATCAATGATGATTATTTCAAAACATTTTCCCCCCTTCATTCAGCAAGCTAAAATATTGTGATGTAAAGCGAGTGAATCTAGGTAGTAAAACATTAACGTGTCTACCCTTTGGCCATGAAGCCCAGGTTTGTGATTACAACCATAAGAACATACAAATCAGCTGAAAAATCATTTCAGAGATGAGACTAATGCATGAAATCTTGGAGACAAGCCGTGAAAACTTTCATAGCCGTGAAAACAAATCATTAAAACCGTTTTGGACTTTACTGCTGCGTAAATGATCAACTGATTTTCAAAGAGTATGGTATGAGGACCGATATATTTTACATATTAGTTTTTATTGAATAAAATAAATCAGCGTGAACAGCATGAAATAAATCAATATTTGTTGGGATTGTTGCCCGTGCGTTTCGATTGGCGGAGAGTAGTCAATACTAATTTAGAAAACATTGTAGGTGACACGTGTTTTGCCTTTTGAATACGTCTTGCAATCAAAAGTATGGTTAAGATATGCGAGCTAAATTCATTTAATTAAAAATTTCTTTACAACATTTTCCATTGCTGAAAGGCTCTTTCATATACTGGCATTTCGGGAAGGAAAAAAAAAAGTCTTGTCCTTCAAAATAACGTGCAATACACCCTAGTATTTCAAAACGGGAAACGACTGTCCTTACAAAAAGAAAAGGCGAAGCAACGATGTCTTTTATTCATAAATCGTTTACATTGAAAAGAAAATGTTTCGAAACATTCAAAACGAAAATTAGGTATTATTTAGCAGATCGATGGATAAATATTCATTCTAAGATAAGACGAGATGAGATAAAAGCATCTTTTGCATGATATTGGACAAGTACGAAACATAACATGACATGACATTTACAGAAACTGAAATTTGACCATATTATGAAAACAATGCCACTGAGAGGATAAGAATTTTTAATAAATTAATTACTTTAAAAGTAAAGGTTACTGCTCAAACCAAATTTCCTAATACTCCGAAAACCATTATCTATATATATAAAACAGTCCCGTAACTAACTGACTGACTGACTGACATAACGCACAGACCAAACCGCTGGACCTAAAGGGCTGAAATTTTGTATGGCGATTCTTCTTATAGTGTAGGGGTGCACTGAGAAAGATTTTTGAAAAATTTTACTTGGATTTTTTAAAATTAAATTTTTAAGCTGTTTTTGTAACATTCTTTAAAGTTTGCATTTAAAATAATCTGAGGGTTATAAAATTTATATCACGAGAAAGATCATAAAAATTCCTTTAAAATGAAATCTCTATGAACTCTCTTTCGAATCTTTACGTCCATTTTCTAATTTTTGGTGAATTTTTAAAGATTAATTTTTAGAATAATTTATTAAATGCTGATCACGGGGGTTTCTTTACTTTTTGTGATATTTTGAATTAATTTTGCGTTACGTGCACAATGTATGCAATTGAATAAATCGAGAAAAAATATTAAAATACGTAAAAGATAAAATTTAACCACTAGACTAATTGAAATGGAAGTTTTAAGAATTTAATTCAAAATAGTATGTTTCATGGATATTAAAGATACAAATTAATTGCATACATTGAACGTTGTATTTAATTTGAATATTTTCTTCTACATTATTTTGTCTATAAAAATATCCGTTGCGTTTTTTTAATAAATATTATACATAAATAATTTTTTTGGCATTAATTTCATACATTTACAGCTGTATTTAATTTGAATGTACTCCGTAGCGAAGTATGGGTATTCAGCTAGTTTGAAATAAAATACACACTTGTCATGTAAAAAAAAGGCTAAATAAACAGTTTTATAATGTTTCGTTTCACCTGGAATAAAATTTCTCAGTGATAATTTATTGTTAAAATATGCCTAGTAAATTTTTGTTTGATAATATTCTATAAAAACTCAAATGGTATTGAAGAGTACGCACTCACTTGTGAACAAAATCGTGAGCTTCCATGCAGTAGGCCAGGGTTCAAAGCCCGAGTAAGGTTTGGACGTTCCCGTGTTGTCCCCTCATAGGGAGCAATGCTGGCTCACCTAAATGGTGCTCCCATAATAATGTAGCCAACAAGATTTCGCGGTGTTGATGGGGCGAACGTCTTCAAGAGTCGAGTGCTTGCTGCATTGGAAAAAAAATTCTGAACAAAATTAAAGAGACTATATTTACTCTAACTTAAAAATGCTGCAAATGAAATTCAGTATATAAAGTATCAACACTTATTTTCATGGATATCGCATTGCCTATGGTCCATGATGAATTCCGTTTAAAGCATTGAGACCCTGGTTTATACACAACTTAGAGAATTAACCTTTTTTGCAGATGACGAATCCCTTATGTTGATATTTTGTGGACAATTCATAATCTTTGCGGTACCATTCTTTTCTATCTGTAATTTGGGGGTAAATTAAAGACGTTGGTTAATGTTTGATGTTTCGATTCATTCATTTTGATGACCTGATCTATCTGTCCTTAGTATTATTTTAACTGACGGAAAGATGACACCCAGAGTATGGCTTTAACTCTTGTATTGAATATTTTGAAAAATTTTCCCCTGAAAAATATTTTTACCGAATAAAATCTTCAAGAGGATTTTTCAATTTGAACAAAATTTTACGTGTGAGATTGTAATTGGAGAAAATTAACTAGAAATTCGAATCTTGACGAGTATTTAAGCGAGAAAAAAAGACTCTGCAAAAGCTTGTCGAGCGTTATTTCTAATGACACGTTGGATCAGACCCATGGGTTAGCGTCGGGGGGGGGGGGGAGAGCACGGGCCCCCCCAACTTAACTTTAAATAAATTAAAACGTTAATAGAAGCTCAGTTAAAAACGGAAAATAGTAGAAAACTTTAAAGAAATTTGGTCTTTTCCTGCTCTTTTAAACTGTGGAACTGAAGATTCCGATTATGTCTTTAGCCTTAACATAGTTTTTAACAATTATATGATCCATAACAAAAATTCGATGCTGTATTTTTCTTCTCAGTTTGTTTATATTTATTTTTCTCATTGTATAACTTTTGAATACTACTCAATCACCAATTCTATTTTTAATCAATTTTTAAAAAATCATAATATTTCATATTTTAAGGACCCCGCCATGCAGTCAAAGCGCGGAGGAGGGCCCTAACTGAATTCAATTCACTACCGACTGGGCAACCGACTGGTCTCGTCATCAGGAGGCCTAACCAAATCAGTTACCTCAAGGGGGAACATTTTGAATAGGATGCTGGTCTAACCGAAAGACATGCCAAAGCCCAGAGATCCCCAGTGAAACAGATATCCTGTATTTAGGGCTCAACGCACCATAAATGCACCCCCTTGAGATAACTGATTTGGTTAGGCCTCCTGAGGACGAGGCCAGATACCTCGATATATGGTTTAGTCCTTTTACTGCTACAGAATCTTGCATTATAGTACGTTGAGCCTTAAGTGCGCGATTTCTGTTTATTTTTTGTCTAGATTCTTCCTGCTAATAATTATCTTGCTTTGTTGAATTATTTACTTTTAGTTATATTTACAATATTTAGGCGTCACCGGTAACGGGTATTTCGATTAAATTTAGTCCTTTGTCTGGATCCGGCTAATACTGCATTGCTCTCTAATTGTGTTGTTTATCAGAATATGTATTCCCTGACAAAATGCATTAAATATTTAAAATATATTCAGTAAATTGAACAATCGTGCGTCAACAGCCTTTTTTCCTTTGATGCAAATATTCAACGATGTCATTCGTACTTGTAAAACATAGGGAAGTACTAAAAGAGAAAGGTGGGCAATTAAGTCATGAGTATTTATGTTCTACGTGACATAGATAATATCAAATGTGTTGCGCAGCTTCGATTACATTTTAGCGTGCTTTTGGACGACGTTAATGATAGTCTAAAAAGGATTACTAAAGGAAAAGCTAACAAATTTTATTATGTGGTTAGACAGGTTAGTAAATTCAAAGTACTACCAAAATAGAGGTTGCATTAGAGCAGAGTTGTTTGACTTTCAAGTTTGACTCAACGCTGCTATGTACTAACCCTATTGGATTCGTTCACCTTAATGTTAACCTATGGAGAAAATGTGTCCAAGAATTGCAGACTTGGATTTAAAGATTTTCTTTAAAAAATTGTACTCCGTAATAGAGAAATTTTACACCTTGGGGCGTTTTACGTGTTTTTTAAATGCAAACAATATTTTAAAATTTAAATTATTTGGAGAATAAAATCTGGTATGTGTTTTAAACGCGCATAAATTCCTTTGGTGGGCAGAATTTATAAAATGAATCCTGTTTCAAGGTTCATAAAAAGTTCACGCTGTCTGAAAATAGCATTTGTATTTGATTATCAGCAATTATGTAGCTGTAAAATAGTCGACAAATGTTCTCTATAGGTTGACATTGAAGTGAGCGAATCCAATAGGGTTAGTACACAGAAGCCTTAAGCAAGGGGAAAGTTTCAAGTCAAATACTGCCAAAAATTGTCATTTGAATATCATCATCAGGGCTTGTGGTGGCTCTGTGGTACAGCGCGCTGAGGGTGATCGGAACGAATCCCAGCTTCGCGCCACTAAAATACCTCCGTTTGTGTCGTCCCTTCATAGGGGGTAATGCTGGTCCGCTTATATAGTGCCCCCATAATAAAATGGCCAGCAAACTGCGGTGAATTATAGGCGAATGTATACACGACAAGTGCCTTCGCTTTAAACAAAACAAAACTCATGATAAAGTTTTTTTTACATCCCTGTTGGTATAACACCAAGAGATCGACCAAATCTACAGACTCGTTTTAATATTGGTAGAAATCCCTATATCTTAATTGCCGATAGATCTTTAATCCGTTAGCCTTTGAATTTGTAAAGAGGAAAAATTAAAATTTTAGGATTAAATTTTTGCATAGATTATCCAAGTATATGGATAATCTATATTTCTTGATTCTGATCATCAATGTACTCAAAATTTCCTTTGGATAAATGCGAGAAAAGATCCCGACGTTGAGCTCATACAGAGAAAATCAGCATGTATGGAAATAATACTGTATAACAAAGAAATAAGTTCAAAGAACATATAAAAACTGACCTTCAAAAGCCAAATTATCTGAACTGATTGGATATGAATGCAGAGAAAACGAAGCGATGATGATCAATATGGCGACCACAAAATGTCAATGCTAGGAATTTGGAGTTGGTGGCAGAGCATCTACGATTAAAAGCTTGCATTTTCGTCAGGTTCTAGGCATTAAGTTTAAAAATTTAGTGCTGATCCATGAAAGAGTTTAAGAATTTATAGAGATTCCGGATACGTTACATTGATATTTAAACTTAATTCTGTATCCGACAGAACTTCAGCTTCATTAGAGTAATGCCCCAGTTCAGTGAGAGATTACTCAGCTATTGTTGCGGAAATCTTTTTGATTGAACGTCCACACATACAGTGCATTAGTCCAACATCCCAGAATTTCACATTTTCAGAATAATGCAGAGTGCGAAGTATGCAAATGTGAAAAAGACAATAGTGTGTTGTTAGTGTTGTTGTTGCTAATGCCCCCTGGTTGGAGGTTCCATTCGGCTCTGCTTTGAATTAGCACCACAAGGTAACCCTCAGTTAATTCAGGTAACCCTCACGTTAGAACAGACGAAGGAATAAGGTAATATAAATTACTTTCATTTAATTTGATCATGGAGTCATGTTGAACTATAAAGAACTATTTTTATGAAAAAAATATGAGCACTAATAAAATTTTAAAATAGAACAGTAACTTGAACATTAATTAGAAAGATATGTAAATATATTTTAAATATTATAGGGGTAATATTATAAGTGTCGGGGTCCGACTTGGCTAAATGATCGATCCCGTAATTTTTAACCGAGTCAAGTGTCGAGACCGGAACACTTGACCCCGCACCTCCAGAGATAAATTTAAGAACTTGGAGAGCATTGCAACCACGACCTATTTTACGTGCCCCGGCCACCATTAGTGAACACGACGGTGGATTTGTAGCGACGAGCATCTAATCAGGGACGTGCAGATAACTGGACCGCTGCTCTTACCAACTCGGCCACCGCGTCCACCGTGTCTTGTGTTAGTAAATTTGTTGATTACTTTTTGCTAAGGACTGTACATTGTTCCGGCAGCGGTAAATTTTTTTATATTTGCTATAAATTAAAGAAAAGTCATACAAATTTCGGCTTGTTATTATAATGGTAACTGGAAGCATATATCGCATTTCTACCGTTTATTTCGGACTTTATATAGAAGATATAAGTTAGACACGGAATACATAACCTAAATTTGACGAGCTTTCAAAAGTTTTAAAACTTACCTTTAAGTTACATGCGGACTACTTGTATTTCACCTCTCTCCTCCATATACTGTATTTTTCTGTATAATGGATAAAACGTTTAAAATTATACCTATAAATTTCTTTCATGTCAGTTTGTTGAAAATCTTGCGAGAATTGTAGTTTCTATAGTTTTGTATTAGTCTTTAAAGAATGTTCTTAATTATAACAATATGAATTTTTGGTGGTTACTGGTGAAAAGACCTGGTACGAGGACAAAACCCGGGTCGGCAGCTCGAGCCTCTCAAAGTAGCCGAGGCTACAGGAACATAGGACCATAGGAAATGGTTCGCAACTGCAATGCCTGGGCCACGCCCTCAATTGATGACTTTCAGGTAATAAGCAGAGGGGTACCAATAGAAACAGAGTATAGGAAAGGAGTGAAATGATTGGATCGCTGCTAATCCGTGAGTTCATACTACAAGAAAAAGTGAGTAAGCATCTTGCAGGGCAGTAGAAAAGAGGGTCTACAGACGATATACAGGAACACGCCACGATTCCCGGCTATATATGGGCGCTGTGGCCCAGTTGGCAAAGGCGTCGAGCCAGTGATCTGAAGGTTGCGGGTTCAATGCCTGTCGCTGACAAAATCCACCGCCGCGTTCACTAATGGTGGCCTGTGCACGCTAAATCTGCCGGGGCTGCAATGTCCTCCAAGTTCTCAAATTTAACTCCGGAGGTGCGGGGTCAAGTGTTCCGGTCTCATCACTTGACTCGGTTCTAAATTACGGGACCGGCTTGTAAGGGGTTATGCTGGCCACCTATACGGTGCCCCCCTTAAATGAATGGCCAGCAGTCTCACCCTTTACTGAGAACAATGGCATCATAGCCAATATTCTGGGTATTTCTAATAATAAAAATTATAAGAATATTTAAAGGCACGGTTCAAATTGTTTTCATTTTGGCATTTCCCGTATCATCAGAGAAGTAGTATTGTTCTGAATATGGGTTTTGCAAAGAAAAATATGTTTAAGCGTTGAGTAATGAAATAATTTTTCATAAATCCTACAGTATCAAAGTTGTCATTAAAAACTGTACTTAAAACAGTTAAAAAGGCTGAAGTTATTTCGGATAGATAAAAATTATACAAAATCAAATCTAAAATTTAGAAACTATTGACAACGTAGCGTAATATGAAATCTACACGCAAAAAGGATCTTTTGATGTCAATCATCTTGTAAAACATCAAGTAACGGTATTCATCTGGTATTTTCCTTTTATATCTATTTGATCTCTTCTTTTAAAGAAAAACAGCATGATAGTTCAAACGACTTCCAAGTTTTTATCTTTGAAAAAAAAAATACCCTTTTTTTCGTCTGCCGCATTGAATTTCAAATTACAAACATGATGAAATGATGTCCCAAAACCCTGAAAGTAAAACCTCTAATTTACAGTTCGTAAGATGATGGTTACCACTTTGTATATCTTTTCCGGATTAAAGCAACAGCATAGAATCAATTTCCTTTATAAAAAAAACTGCCTAATTGAAACACCATTGCTTAACTCATAAGCAAAATCTTTATGTATGATCTAAAAAACGACTTGTTAGCAGTTGCTGCATGTTTTGTCAATGCCATTTGCCGAAGTTTCAGGTTACAAGTGAACCTTACATTGACCTATATACAAAAAGAAAAAAGATCGGGTTAAGGTACTTATAAATCAGTGTTCTCCAAGAAAGTTCAATGACGGTTAGTTACACGTCTATTAATGACATGTTCTTTTAATGAAGCCTAATTGGACAGAGCGACAGTTTTCGTTAGAAAGGACTTTGATATGTGATGCTGAATATAGTTAAGAGTGATGGAGGATAAAAAAAGTAAAAGGTCAGACTAGTCATGGATAAGTCACAATACCTATGTTTTGTGTAATTAGACATTTTTTCGCGTTTTAATATGTCTTCATGCTTATTTTCCTTGAGAAGAAATCTCAGTTTTTAAAAGGAGAGGTTATGACCTGAATAAAATTTGCATTCCTCATATATACAAATTAGCTGTCATGCATTACTCCCTTAAAAAGGAATGAATGAAGGCTTTGCATATAATCCCTTTTCAGAGTTTTCTTTAAGTCCCAAACCATGAAGAATGATGCAATGCTCAATTTCAACCTTCGATATATACAAATGATAAAAAGAAACGTATCTAATAGTAACTTCAGCTAGAGTTCTCAGGTAAAAAATTTTTCATAGACTAAGTTTCTTTTGAATATAATTCACTCTACGCTTTTCACCTCCATGAAATTTGTATATAAAAAAAACAAACACGTTTCTGAGGAAAGGGTTTCAAATGAGCAGCTTAAATTTTGATGCTTGCGCCAAACTCTTAGACAAAGATTTACCTACTTCTGTAAAGGTTTTAAACCTAGAGATATTTAAGAGAATTTATTTAGAAGTAAAGTTTTCTGGATCTCCCCCCCCCCCCTCTTCAATAAGTGCGACTTGAATTCCTCTGATAATTTAGCAAAAACAGCAGACTTATGAATAATACTTTTTCAAAGAAGAACATTAATATAAAAGGTCAACTTAGAAGTTTCAATCTATGTATTGAGAAGGAAAGTCATAATCAGCCTCTGTTATGCATATTATACAACAAAAGCACATTATTTTTACATGAAAAATTTGTTAACTGTCAGAAAGCAGCGAATTATTCTCGAAATTGTCGTATAAAGTATGTAAAAAACCTGTAACCATTTGTATAGTAATGAAGATCGAACACGATGCCTGTCCAGAGTAAAATGATCTATGCTAATGAAAATTTTAAGGTGAATATATATTAAATGTTAATGTCACTAGGCAAACAGATTGTATATCCTCAATTACCTGCTAGACACCCTGGGCGTTTTGTTAGTACGTACTCGAAGAAAATTAACAGTTGAAAGATTTGCAATTTTGAAATAGCCTTGAAAGAAACCTGCTTATTGCTACAATCAGTTTCCTCTATAAAGGGCAAGAGGCTATAAAGTGGATATTTATATTTAGCCGCAAGCAAGCATTTTACGAACAAAATATAATTCAAAGTAATAAGCAACTCCCACTCTACAATACTTTTGTATTGCCAAATAATTCAAGGCGTAAACAGCTTTTCTATCTGATCAAAAAAATCTTTTTAATAATAGGGCTGTTAAGAATCGAAATTTGATTATAAGTTTAAATAAAGTCTATACTTCAGTGAAACACTTAGTACAAAGTTAAATTTAGTAATAAAAAAAGGTCAGTAATTTAATTATGAAAATCAAAGTCTCAGAGAGGTGATCAATATAAACATTGCTGCTATAAAATGTATAATTTTATATACTAAACTTAAAAGATTATACTTAATTGTCTAGATCATAGTAGCCAAAATAAATTAGCATATAAGAATTACTATAAAAGTCTTGTATAGCTTTAAAACAAAACAAAAAACAAATATTTAGAGGATATGCAGTAGGTGGGTTTAATATAATAAATCATCCTATCCTTCTATATATATACTGGTGAAGGTCGTGGTAAGTAAAGACAACCCCCCCCCCCCCCCACACACACACACACATGCACACACGCCCATACATGAAAGCAGTGAAAAAATGTTAAATTTAATCATCTCAATAGAAGAATCAAGAATAACCGGTTAATTCCTTAAGCTACTGTTATCATTTTTAATGAAAACTGTTTACCTTTTTCGTTTAGCATCTCTTAACAAATTTTGATTTTTTTTCTTTTCAATATTTGTTACTCAAAATGTCTCATTTTTTGGCCATATTTTCTTTTGGCAGTACAAGATGGGAGTAGAATTTCTCACGATACTATTAACGTAGGATTACGTTCCTCCATAACGGTCCTGCGGAGAGGAAAATTTCAGAGGCGAAAACTGTCCGTCCATCCGCCCTCGCGAGTTATAATTTTGGCAGCGTGCCAAACCTAGTCAATTGCTTGGACAAGTTAAACAGAAAAAGGACCAAGATGAGTAAAAATTTTGACATACTTATATGTATACATACATACATACATACATATAGATACACACACACACACACACACACACACACACACATATATATACATATTTTTTATATATATACACACATATACAAAAGAGGTAAGCAACGATAAGTAATCCTACGTTAATAACCCGCGGTAATTTCGTTAGAAGAGACTATCTGAAATTTTTTCTTTTACAAAATACCTGAAATTTTTTTAAACCTTGCTAGTATTGAAACAAATGTGGAATGTAATTGAAGTCAATATTTTTCAAAAACGTTTATTAATATAAACAGGAAAATAAAAAAAAGGACTTTTTTTTACTCTTTCAAGTTACGTATTTTAACAGGATTTAAGTCTGTGATACGCAAAAAAAGTTTTCGCTGTTAGATAAAAAAAATTTGTTTTTCAGGTTAAAAAAATAGGAGGTGCATGCTTAGAAACTAATAATTTTTAGCAGTACAGACGATATATACAGAGGAATACGTTTCGCAGATTAAAATAGAACTCTAATATATATATATATATATATATATATATATTCCTATTAGAGAAGTTATAAATCTTATTGAAGTTCTATACTTTTTATATAAGTTATATATTCCAATAGGAATTTTATAACATAAGATGTTCTATCCTATAAATATTGATCACTAAAAGAAAGTATGGTATAGGTAGTCATTGAAACAAGCAAAATACATAGTTGTAATACGAGTCCAATTTACGATATATGTTTTGATAATTAGCATAATTTCACTTCACACAATTCTATAGATATTTAGATATTCATTTATAATTCATTACACTTTGGTACGAGTATTCGTTGAAGATTTTATCAAGTTCTATTATTCACCATAAACCTGTTAAGGCATTAAAAATATGAGGTGAGTATTAAAAGGGAAAAAAATTACTCAACTTTTTTAATTATTACACGTGAAACTCATATTAATGTGAACTTATTAACGTTATTATAATACTGAATGTGAAAGAAATTTACGCTTGAATATTAGAATCAACAGGTGAATATTTTTGTTATCAAGTGCTACTGCTGGAAACATTAGGATCATGGTTTCCAGCAGTGGCATTTAAAATCAATGAAAATTATTATCAATGTATGAATATTCATCAGTGTATGTTGTAAAGCTAATGTTGATGACAAAGTCAAAAGTTTGTCACTAAAATTTTCTGTAATTCAGCATTTCTGTGCACTACAATCACCTTAAACTCTTTGAAAACGCAACAAGAAATTGATGAAAATTTTCTAAGCAGTTTATGAGGTTTTTAGGCCTACGTTACTAGTATTCAATTTAATAAATTTATGAAATCGTTTAACTCAGTCTTATTATGCAATTTTTACACATGAATCTAGTTGCAAAATTTATTGCACATTTAAAATTGCTTTAAAAAGGATAGATACTTGGACAGAAGGTTAGAGAACTTAATAAAATAACCGTGTGGGTATAAAATCAGAAGACCAAATTAAAATCTATTACGGATTTATTCAAGACATCAATAAACAAAAATTTACTAAATGGATTCCATCTTTACTGTAAATTTCTGAAATATTTTTATGTATAATATCAATGAATCTATTAAATGTTATCTAAATTTAATAAGTTGAAATTTTTATATCTTATGAGCATTTTATATATTCAGATCATAAATTCAGCAGTTTTGATAATAAAAGTACTTCATAAAATAATAGGCATAATTATTCTAAAAATTGGTACGGGTACTCATCAAACGAATCACTTGTGCTATACATTAAATTATAAACCCATTAATAAAAATTATTACATTAACATTTGAGTTTGAAGACCAAATAATTTTAACTATTACGATATAAAAAGTTATTTGATGTCATACGTATAGCAGCAATGTTACTGGTCATGATTTGTTTTTCTCTGCCTTGTGTATGATATCAGTTTACCGTTTTATAAATTAAGACTTTAATTGTACTTTAATATAAAATAATCGTCTTAACACTGTCATAACTTATTCTCATTAATTTGGATTAAATCAAGATTGTTTAATAGAAATGTTAAAATTTTTAATAGCATACTGCAAAACATATCGATTTTAAGGGCATCTCTGAAAATGTATCCAAAAAGCCTCAGCGCTGGTCATTCACCCATTTGTGCTATTCAATTTTTTTATAAAATTTAACGTAATATACGCAAACAGACAATATTTTCACGTATATGAAAGTAAACATATCCTCAAGTCTTGCTCACTCATCTAGAGTAATTTTAATACGACTTCAGTTTGCTATTATATTGCTTCGAGACATGAATTGAGAGACAATTTTTTAAAATTCTTTTGAATGGATTATTTTCTCGAGAAAACTCGACAATTAAAAATATCAATTCAATGGTTACCGATATTCCTGTAAGTCTACATTATCAAATTTCCTGTTACATAATCCATCTTTTTTTTGTTTTTGACAACATGCCAAATTCATTGAATTTAATATTTGCCAATTTTTTTCATCTTAACTGCTAATATACTGTGTGCTGAAGAAAATCATATGCCCTTCATAAAGCAAGATGGATCAGTTACCTACTGTTATGCAACGTCATTCTTTCAACGAAGAATATTTTATCTTACTGTTTAGAGAAATGTACGACAGTTTTTTGGAAGTAATCGTAATTGTTCAGTTCAAATGTCTACAAGAGAAATATCTTTCTTTTGTCTAAAGATGTTATCAATCCTACATGTGTTTTCTGAAGAGGAAACCCTTTCCCCCCCTGTCATCGTTGTCTTAACGTCTACAGGAAGAAATTTTGGGTTAAATTAATAATTTCAAGAGTCAAGGCAATTCAGGTAGGTATTGATATTCTTTCATGTCATTTCTCTTTGACAGCGAATTATTGATAGCCTCGGTTGTAAAGGTGTCATACGCGCTTTGTTTATTAATTAGTAATTTGCTTCATTGAGTCGAATTTTTTCTTCTCTAAGAATTGATTTCCGAATATTTTAATTATGCCGAGCAAAAGAAAGAGTTGCAAATTAAGAAATAAATACTCTAAATTGGTAAGTGATTTTTCTCTATTGATAGTATCTTAAGTGTGATGAGTCAAAAGAAAAAAGAAAGATTGTATTTTTCATCTAAATTGTGACAGAATTTGAGCTAATAGAACTTTATCTTTTATATTCGTTCAGTTCGATAATACGCCAACATCCATCCATCCTCTGTGTTACCTTATTATCAAAGAATTGATGAATAAAGTCACTAAACTTTTTATGAATGAAAGGAGTAAATAGCCCCCAGTTATAAATTTTTGCATCTATAAGGATTTTTACAAAAGGCTTATCAACTGAAGAAATTTTGAAACTAAACATTA
>OU015495.1:198070376-198092876 GCA_907164885.2 Dolomedes plantarius
CAATCCTACTTGCACAATCTAACTAATATGCTATAAATGTGCTATGTATAAATATATTAAGCAAAAATAAAAATGTATAAACTAAAGAAAATCAGATTAAAAAATCATATAAATTACTCACGGGCAAAAAATGTTTGCAGTCTATTTAGGCAGCGCTGCAATCGCGTTTCAGAATTTTTTTATTTTCATGAATTTTAATGATGTATACACGTGCATTCAATAATTGGATCCGGTAGGCAGCGCTGCAATCGCGTTTCAGAATTTTTTTTTCATGAATTTTAAAGCTGTATACACGTGCATTGAATAACAATCAACTTAACCTACAAATTTGTTAAACAAACGATTTTGGTGTTTTTAATTTCTGTTTATTATTGTATTTTTGCACGTGAGATTAATATAAGCTGATATATTTGTGAAGCGGTCGCTCCGGAAGCGTTACTTGACAGAGGCATACACAGAACACGGCAACTATTAGGGGAATGTTTCAATTACGGAATAACGTTTGAATTTATGATTTTCATTTGCGTAATTATTGATCGGAAGAAACACGTTGTATAAAATCACATGCATTAATTATATGGAGGTATTGATATTCATAGGACAAAATCATTACACTACCAACATTTGAAATTAGGCTATCATTAATAAAAGTATATCAGTCATCACTTCATTAGGCTTGGTTTCGCCAACGATGCAAATAGATAATCATCAGAAGTGCAAACCTTTTTTTTAAATATAAAAACTTGTTTATTTCCATTCCTTTACAAACATCCGATAAATGATGCAAATGGATGAACGTATTCAGCTCTGTTTTGTTTGCAATATATCACTTCCAAATCGTTGTACAAGTACTATGCAGTTTCAATAATATATATTTTGAGTCACAGATAAATGATAGACAGGATGGATGTCTACGCATTTTGTATATATTAATAAAATGAATATTTGTATAAATTTAATGCGAACCTTCAAACTCTTACAACGTCATGTAAATAATTATAGCTTTTATACGAAAGGAATTAAATTCTCTGCATGCTATCTGGAATAATATCGTATTACGGGATTAGAAGAAAATTCTCGTATGACATTGAGATTTCACTGTCGTCGTCTTATGTGTTTGAAGCTGTTGACGGGGGCCAATTAATATTCATGCAATCGTTACATGGCTGTTTTTTTTTAAGCCATAACTTTTGGCACCAAACTGATTAGCATCAATGTACAGAAACTAACGAATTCAATTAAAAATAAATATATATATGTACGCATAAATTATGTTTAATGTTTATATTGCTTTTGCGAGAACTTTCCTCATTATCAGAATTGCAAGCACACAGTAACTAGTAAACTTTTCTCAGATGGAATTACCTATTGATGTAAACAAATTAGCGTTTTATTAATATTACCTGGCATAACAGATTACACCTATCCCTCGATTTACACGGTAGATGCGTTCCACAACAAATCGTGTAAATCGAAACCGTGTAAAACAAGACAACATTCATATTAAACAAGGGGATAGGTGCAAGCCGTAGTTATGTTTATAATATCAGTGTAAAAATGCAAAGAATTTATGTCGAAGTGATGACAACGCAGTTTAAGTAATATGCAATGATAATTTATTTACATATATATTTCAAAAATTAACGTCTTAACTAGTGTAGAGCTGAACCAGGAATGACAGTACGGAAATGAAAATCTACTCCAATGCTCAATGCAACGCAATGCACTTATGACGTCTATGTAGATAATTAACGAGTGCGTTCAATGTAAAACATTAAAATAATAAAATAATACATAGATTTTTCTTCAATTTATAAAATTTAGAAACCGTTAAAAGCGAAACCGTGTAAACCATGGATAGGTGTATATCTAATAGAGTGGTTCACGCAGTCTTCCTTAAGGGAAAAATTGGCTATGACGCCAAACTGCTACTGAGAAACACGTTTAAAACAGAGTAATCCAAAAGTCTCTATACCCCCGAAATGCTTAAGCACTCGACAACTAACGACACTACATTCATGCAATTTACGGTGCATGGAGTTCATTTAATTCACTATACATCCAGTTTACAATAAAAGCTCAAAGGGGCTCCCGTGCTTCTGTTTGCATAAACGTATGCGACGAAACATATTCGAGGAAATACACTGCTGGCCACTGTAAATGCAACACCCTGAAGGAAACATGCAAATAACATGAAATTTACAACATGCATTAGCGGAGGTGAGATATGCAAATGATTAGAATTTCAGCACTGACGCATATCACGCGCGCCTGTGGCGCCACTTCAAAGCGCTATTTAAGGCTTGGAGATTTCGACGATTTCAAGTTCGGCAATTGTGTTTTTCTTGTGGTTTTTTCAAAAAAAAAACGATCAATTCTGCCTTGTCGAAAACAGCGATCATCTTTTGATCAAGTATCCGAGTTCGACAGAGGAAGGATAGTGGCCTACCGAGATTGTGGATTATCTTTCAGGGAAATCGGTAGTCGTGTTGGACGAAACCAAACAACTGTAATGCGGATATGTGAGCACCACTTCACGCACCATATCAGCGCACCACTTCAAGTGATGACAGGCAAATTGTGCGCATAGCAGTGACGGATCGCTCAGTCACATCACGAACCATAGCACAGCACATGCAGTCTGTAACGCATCATCCAGTGTCTGCGCGTACCATTCGACGCCGTTTACAGCAGAGTGGTCTGTCCGCAAGACGTCCATTGCTTTGACTATGGTCTGAGGGTTGTTGAAATATATCCACTGTTTTAAATAACCTCAATGGTCTCAATGGAACTGGTGGAATCAACTTTGGAAGATAGGGGGATTTCAAAGGGACTTTGGAATCCACGATCCCCAGATTTGACGTCAACCGTCTTCCTGTGGGGTTATTTACAAAAGTCTGTATATGTCAACAACCTTCACACAATTTAAGTACAATGTAAATTACATGACTGTAGTGTCGTTAGTTGTCGAGTTGTTAAGCATTTCGTGGGTATAGCGACTTTTGAATTACTCTGTATAAACAAAGTAATGATGAAGAAATTTAAAACTGGTTACGCCCCAAGAACATCTGAAAATTTACATTTATAAAAGCATAAAATAAATATTTTATACACCGACTTTAATATTTAAAGCATGCAAAAATTCAAAAAATCCTTTATCCCTTTGTAGCATGAGAGTTGCATACAGTAAAGCAAATAATTAGTTTTCCCATACTCAGAATAAGAAATTCGATTATAAAGAAACTCTTTGTATAGAGAATATTAACTTCACAAATGGTACGTTTCCATGCACATGGAGCATTGCAGATTAAGACAACATTTAAGAACTTATTTTAGATATAATAGTGACTGGATAGTTTAATGATTATTATTTTCGCTTCAAATTATCAATTTGTTTTCTCTATACACTACAAATACCGACTTTTAATTTTCTCTCATTTTGTGCTACCAGGTTTGAGCACCATTAATTTCAATATTACGTTTCTGTTTTGAGAGATTGAGGGACAATCTAATATTTGAGTATTCACTTTAATTTTCATTTGCTTGCATGCAATTCAAAATAACACCAGAGGAGAATTTTCTTGAAATTCATTATGTGTGCGATTAAAAGAATGCAAATCAGTTATCACTACAGATTTTTTCCATTGTTTCTTCCTATTTTTAGTTTTCTTTGGTACAGGTAATTCCCAGTAGATTTAGCCTATTATAATCTAATTTCATTCTTATGGATAGTCTCTTAATTATTCTGCTGTAGGAAAAGGATTTAGAATATTAAGTCGTCATCATTTTAAACTTTCCTGTTTCCTAAGGGGCTTTAAATGATACTAAAGGGAAACAAATCAATAATCAAACATTTTAAGTATGTGCATTAAGTATGTGCATTAAGTATGTGCATTAAGTATGTGCATTAAGTATGTGCATTAAGTATGTGCATTAAGTATGTGCATTAAGTATGTGCATTAAGTATGTGCATTAAGTATGTGCATTAAGTATGTGCATTAAGTATGTGCATTAAGTATGTGCATTAAGTATGTGCATTAAGTATGTGCATTAAGTATGTGCATTAAGTATGTGCATTAAGTATGTGCATTAAGTATGTGCATTAAGTATGTGCATTAAGTATGTGCATTAAGTATGTGCATTAAGTATGTGCATTAAGTATGTGCATTAAGTATGTGCATTAAGTATGTGCATTAAGTATGTGCATTAAGTATGTGCATTAAGTATGTGCATTAAGTATGTGCATTAAGTATGTGCATTAAGTATGTGCATTAAGTATGTGCATTAAGTATGTGCATTAAGTATGTGCATTAAGTATGTGCATTAAGTATGTGCATTAAGTATGTGCATTAAGTATGTGCATTAAGTATGTGCATTAAGTATGTGCATTAAGTATGTGCATTAAGTATGTGCATTAAGTATGTGCATTAAGTATGTGCATTAAGTATGTGCATTAAGTATGTGCATTAAGTATGTGCATTAAGTATGTGCATTAAGTATGTGCATTAAGTATGTGCATTAAGTATGTGCATTAAGTATGTGCATTAAGTATGTGCATTAAGTATGTGCATTAAGTATGTGCATTAAGTATGTGCATTAAGTATGTGCATTAAGTATGTGCATTAAGTATGTGCATTAAGTATGTGCATTAAGTATGTGCATTAAGTATGTGCATATGTTGATTTACTAATATTTCGAGTGTGATCAGGAGGAAAAGAATAAGATTTTATACGAATTTGTTGCATATTGAGGGAATTTTAAATACAAATTAAAATTCTCAGTTTCTTCTGTGCTAATGTATTTTGAAACAGACCTGTACAAAATTGTGATGTAAAATATTAGATTAAAAAACTAAGGAAATGCTTTGCTAACAGAAAAACCAAAATCTTTACAAAACCATAATACGCCAGATTTGACTTATGCGGGAGAAACTTAGCCTTAAATCAAGAATGAAATATTAGATGTATTTCAAAGACGTATTAGAAAATTTTCTGGCTGTGTTATAATAGGCGAAACTTGGACGAAAAGATTTAATAATGAATTATACAGGGTTTATGAAAATCATGGTATAATCTATATATATATATAACAGTTCCCTAACTGACTCACTGACATACAACGCACAGACCAAAACGTTGGACCTAAAGAGCTGAAATTTTGCATGGCGATTCTTCTTATGGTGTAGGGGTGCACTAAGATTTAAAAAAATTCTTCTTAGATTTTTTAAAATTAAATTTTTAAGCTGTTTTAGCAACTTTACATTAAAAATAATAATTTGAGGGTTATAAAATTTATATCACGAGAAATATAAAAATTCCTTTAAAATGAAATCTTTTTGGAATCTTTACCTCGATTTTCTGATTTTTGGTGAATTTTTAAAGATTAATTTTTAGAATTTAATTTATTAAATGCTGATCACGTGAGTTCTTTTTCTGGTACTTTAAATAAATTTATCGTCACGTGCATAACAACTAAATAGACAAAATAAATATTTTTTTTTTCTTTCTAATGTAGCAGACGATTGGATATTATCCAAAAAAATAAATATCCCTTACGATTTTTTTATATATATGAGGCGGTGAAAGGCAAAGTGGTGCAAGTCACATTTTCAACTTTTTGTATTTGAGGGCAAAAATATAATCTCCATGTTCAATTTATAATGGAATTGAAAATAATTATTATTTGAAATATTATAATTATTATGAATTATAATTTGTTCAATTTATTGAGGAACTTTTTGTAGTTTTTGCAGTAAAACGCTTTTGACTTACACCACTTTATTTACTGACTTACACCATTTTGCCTTTCAACGCCTCATATATATATATATATATATATATATTTTTTTTTTTCACATCAATTGTATACACTGATCGTCGTATTTATTATATATATGCATACATATATATATATATATATATTGCATTAATTGCATACATTGACCATTGTATTTAATTTGAATGTACTCCGTAGCGAAGTGCGGGTTTTCAGCTAGTAAATTATATAAAATTCAACCGCATTAACTTTGCTGACCATACCTGCAGGATGGATAGTAATTTAGTAATGTTTAAAGTTTTTTTTAAAGCACAAATCCATTAGGTACTTGAACCTGATGTAAGTCCTAGATTGAGATGGGTAGTTATCATTGAAGATCATTATAATTTAAAATTTTTAAGATCATTAGAATAGAGATTTGGGTAAGCCTGCCAAAGAAAAGGACGGAAAGGGGAAAAAGCTGTAAAGGCCATGGCATATCCCCAGCTGTCGTGCCAACATGATGATGGTTGTGGTAAGTCAGTTTCATCGTGCTTGAATATATTAGTAATTCTACAGCAATCCAAAATATTTTTGTTACACAACTCTGCTAAACCGAAAATTAAATGAAAATTTCAGTCTTATGAGTAAGTTAGTTAATACGTGTAAATTATTCAAATTTACAAGATTTCTAAATAAAATAAAATGAGGATTTATAGTTGAAGAAAACAGTTTATATCAAATATGCATAGCTTTGTGAAAATTCTTTTATTACCATACTAGAAAGTAACCCGTCATTTTGACGTCATAATACTAATAATGACGTCATAATGGAAAAAGTATATGAAAGTTAAAAAAATATCCCGAATTATCTAACAATATTGCATTTAATCCACACCTTGTAAAAGCAAACCCTTTCATTATTTATTTATTTATTTAGTTTTTCATGCGATTGGAGTAGTAGACTGCCATCCAGTTTTTTACAGCTATGAATATTTGAGCTACTTGATTCATTCACATTCAAGTTTGTTTACTTTCAGAATTCATTGCAAAAGTAAACAGATTTTTAAAAACTGTTAAATATACAGCTAAAAGCATCCAATTTTTTTTAGTTCTGAATGTTTTATAGAAAAATAGGCTGAACAAACGTGATTTGATGGAGAAGATATTAGTCTTTATGTCAGAAAAAATTCTGATCCACATCTGAAATTGAAATTAAGCCTAACCGTCTGTTTGTTTACTGAGGGCTTCAATTGAAAGATGAGTACAGCCCGGAAGTGTTATACAGAGACAACGGCTATTATATATATAATTTCTCGCATAATTAGTTTCTGCTCTAACATATTTGATATAAAGTAACTATAAAAAGTAACACCTTGTTGATTTCTGAGCACAGTTATCCAAGAGAGTAACAATTTATATTTAAAACCATAAATGATATAATACCTGCTGTGATTGTCTAAAAACGACGTGACCAAAATAAACCGACTTTAGGATTTACATACAACAGTAATTTTATCTAATAGAAATACTCTCGATAATCCTTTTGGTTTGACGGCGCTCGGACAGAATGGAGTAGTTAGGACTACTTGTATTTATGTAGTAATATACAACAATACATTCTTCTGCGGGCGTAGCAGTTAACATTTATAATTTTTCGCATGTATTTAAATAAAATTTTAAAGTAAAAAGCACATTCTTCATTTTTTCCCGATACTATTAATTTTTAAAAAATGTTGTCAACAATTAATTTAGAAAAAAGCAAGAAATTTAAAATTTTAGTCACTAATATAAAATTGCAAATAAGATCTATAAAGGATTTAATAACTGAATACCTTCTGGAAGAATGACTATAATATTTTCTCCCATATTCTAGAAATTTTTTTCATCACGACGCAGAAGGAAGCAAATTGTATCAACAACAAAGCAATTTTCTTTTCAAGAAGAGGGCTAATTTTCTAGTCAGATTTTGCTTTGTTTCCTACATTTTACAACTCCCCATAGCAATTTAAAACGTACGGTCTTTGTACATCCGTTTAACACATCATAACTTTCCCCTTAAATCCTTTTGTGCTCGAGTGGCTATTATTCTGGAACTATTATTCTCACCAAATATTACTCATAAAAAAAAATCGCTAATTTCGGTGTTTATTCACGGTTGCATACAAGCACTTGCAAAAAGACTTCTCCGCTTTTAGTTCCCTTCGTAGATTGTGTTAGTGAAAAAATAACATTAATTTAAATATTACTAGTTCCAGTAACCAAATATTACATACCCAAAATTTTCTACGACTGTGTAGCATTTACAAATAATTTAAACTCCTTTGAAGAATTTAAGCGACAATGCATGTAATTAAGGGAATGACAAGTTGAACTTGAACGAGTTTCTGCGAGATCTGTGGTCAGCTAGTTACATCCTGGTACCGGATATCACAGGATACTTTTAGAGGTTATACTGAATCAAGGTCTCTAGATTTCAGCACTTTAGTCTCTGAAGTCTGTTTTGGTGCCGCGACGAGAGGAAAAAGTGAATTTTCAGCGTGTTTCTTTGTGGTTTATCAATTTTTTTCAAAGTATTGAATTCTGATAAATACTTTGATAATACCTTGACCTTTGTTCAAATATTCTTCCGCGATATTCAAGTATTTTTCATAAAATCTTTGGAATGGAGAAACTGAGCATGTCTCCTATATTCAGTTATTTCTTCTAATAAGATGCTATGGCAACACACGCAAAATTACCCGATGGGGGGCCTACTGTATACATTTAAATTAAAAATCTCAGTTTAATATTTACACTTTTACCTTCCTCGAATTCTTTTATACAAATTGTGCTTTTGAAAAAAAAATATTAATACTTGTTGATATTTCTCAAATTTTGGGAGTTTCCTCAATAAGTAATAATTACAAGATAAAAAGAACTTTTTATATAAAATGTTTTTAAATTTTCTGTTGAATCATATAAACTTGACAATTCTATGTATTAATAAATACTTTTTTTAAAATTTTTTTGATGAATTATCCCATCAACTTGAAAGAAAATGAAGTTAATCGGGAGTTAACTTGCGTTTAACTTTTCGTTCCCGTCCCGGCCGACAGATGGCTGCACCAGTCTACAAAACAAAATTAACTGAAAATAATTAAAATATGGTAAAAATCTGCTTAAAGATGGCTAAAAGTATTAAAAAAAATACATTATCACTGTGTTCTGAGCTATTCTAAAAGTTTCAAATGCCTAGCTAGTAGGGAAGTTAGTTAAAAATCGATTGCAAGATTTGTACTGGACAAACACACACACAAACAAGAAAGCAAGTTAATTAAAACACGGTAAAAAAAATAAACTTCAAAGTAGCTTTTATGCAGTGGAGAGACCCACAGGGGGGTTGCTAAAAAAGGGGAAGAATTGTAGATAGTCTGAAGTAAATTAAATCATTTTGAATTATTTTATTAAAATTATACTTTGAATGACGCCCGGTGGCGTAGTGGTTAAAAGCTTCAAGCTGCCACAACACAAGCCAGGGTTCGACCCAGCGACTAGACAAGGTCGACTCAGCCTTTCATCCTTTTTGTGGGCCGATAAAATGAGGACCAAGCATGCTTTGGAACTAACTCTGGGGTCACGTGGCAGGCTGACCACCTGACCGAGACATAAGTGCTCCAACTTTTTTATCGCCGCGGACCGGTCAACGTTTGGTAATTTCACCGCGGCCCGGTGAGGGGGGGGGCGGTTGATTGTTTATATTTTAGATTGTTTTGATTTAATAATTTTAATTTAATTGTACTTAAACATGCCTTCAAAATAAAATATAGTTACATCAAAAAATGAATATAAAGTGATTTAACATCTTAACTCACTTGAACGCTAAATCAACGAGAACCCCGAGATTGTGGCCCTAAGCTGGCGGCCCGGTACCATTTGATCGACGGACTGGTACCGGTCCGCGGCCCAGGGGTTGGGGACCACTGCTGTATGGCACCTCAAGCCCACGGTCAAGAAAGCGGAGATGGACACCACAGGCCTTGGCCCACAATGGACCGTTGTGACATTGGTTAGTTATACTTTAAATTTTGTATAACACATATTTAATATTTCTGTTGTCCTTATTTAAACATACTAAAATTTTTTTCCCAATTTTTAATCCGTATTACTTTGAAACCAGTGATTGAATGACGTCAGACAGTCACTGGTTTGTATGACGTCATAACTACATGACTGGTTTGTATGAATCAAATATAAGAAAAAAAAAAACCTTTGCAAATCTTTGAATGGAGAGATGTGGCAGTATATAACATACTAGCTGAAAACCCGCACTTCGCTACGAAGTACATTCAATTTAAATACAACGGTCAATGTATGCAATTAATGCCTATATATATATACACACACACTATATATATGTATATATATATTTATAATAAATACGACGATCAATGTATACAATTGATGTAAAAAATACATTTATAAAAACATCGTAAGGGATATTTTATAGACAAAATAATGTAGAAGAAAATATTCAAATTAAATCTAATAGGACATACTAAAGAATATAGTACAGTTTGAGGAACATATCTTTTACTGTATTTTAATATTTTTTAGATAATGTCCAATCGTCTGCCACATTAGCAAGAAAAGAAATTTTTTTTGTCTATTTTATTGTTATGGACGTGAAGATAAATTTGTTTAAAGTACCAGAAAAAAAATCATGTGATCAACATTTAATAAATTAAATTCTAAAAATTAATCTTTAAAAATTCACCAAAATCAGAAATTACAGGTAAAGATTCGAAAAAGATTTAATTTTAAAGGAATTTTTAGGATCTTTCTCGTGATATAAATTTTATAACCCTCAAATTATTATTTTAAATGCAAACTTAAAAAAAGTTACTAAAACAGCTTAAAAATTTAATTTAAAAAAATCTAAGAATTTTTCAAAAATCTTACTTAGTGCATCCCTAAACTATAAGAAGAATCGCCATGCAAAATTTCAGCTCTTTAGGTCCAGCGGTTTGGTCTGTGCGTTGTATGTCATCAGTAAGTGAGTCAATTACGGAACTGACTGTTTGTTTGTATATATTATATATACAAACAATAAATATATTAAGAATTATATATATATATATATATATATATATATATATATATATATATATATATATATATATATATATATATATATATATATATATATATATATATATATATATATGGCTGAGCAGGGACTGTACCTTTTTCTTTGAATGTCCTTCACAATGATTTGCAAGTTACAAAATGATTTTAACTTTGGGTAAAAAAAAAATTATTCATAACGAACATAATGTATTATAATTTCCAGAAACTTCATGCTTTATTAGGTCTACTGAATTTAAAGTTTTGTTAACCTGGAACTTTTTAGAAATCATAACAATTTTGAATTATAATTTTTATATATTAAATAATATGTTTTATGATATTGTTAAAATAAGGTGTCAAACAGTCTTACGATAAAAGCTTCTTCAGCAAATGACTATACTTGCATTACTTCTATTTTCTTCAACCTGTATCTCTGTGAGACTGGGTTTTCAAATCTGAATTTTTGAAATAGTTTGTCAAAATTTGCCAGTATATTTCTCTATTTTTAATAAGATTTTCCAAGTTTTTATAAATTTTGCTTCTACCAAAAATTTTTAAGTTGGGGCTCGATTGATCGTTTTTCTTTCAAGAAAGTGGGTCGCGGTCGAAAAAAGTTTGCGCACCACTGCTTTAAGGCACTCTTTTCAGCGCACAAATTACTCCCATTCATTGAGATTAGTGTCCCACTGATGAATAGCAATGGATTGCGTATTAGAGGGGGAAGTAACTGAGTAGGAACTATTTTTAGGGGAACGAGATTTATTTAAGAGTTGGGATATATTTAACTTCAATATAACTAATTGTTAACCTTTATGGTCGTGATCCGACAAATCATTATTTTGTAGAAGCAATCATAACTGTAGAACCAACTCTTATTTACATCTGGTTTATTGACACATTAAAATCTTGGTTAAATAAATCATTTACAAAGATTCGTATCGACGAACGTAAATACACTCCTGAGAGCAGGGCTCATTATTCAAAGTCCGTACGAGACCCTCTCTCTCCGTACGCGTGTCGACCCTTCAACAGTCCAAGTCTATTCTCTCCTCCATTCGCAACACCGTCTTTATTTATGCATTCTTCTCAGCCTTTCTCGAACCATCTTGGACCATCTCGTATCCCCGACCTTTTTCCGGTTCCGCCCTCTGCAGACCACCTATGATTAATTTTCTTTCCTGCAGACCTTTCCAAGGGAAAAGCGCGCCGCTAATGGGTTTCACAAATCATTCTAAATGATTCGCGTACTTTTACCTATTGTCGCACCTCTCCAAAGGTGTATATCGTTCGGCACCTGTTTGCGTTTCTTTTGGGCTCACTGAAGACGCTATTACTCACGTTCATCAATTCCACTTAAGAATGGGAGACGAGACACTAATAATCTTCCAATCTCTATATTTAAATTGCTAAGATTATTCTTTGGGCAGTCCGTGACAGAAAACTACTGCATCAATTTACTTCATTTTTGTCTTAAACGAAATATTTTTATCGACAGATGTGTCAAATTTGGATTTTGTAACCCCAATTTCTAATAATTAGCAATAATTTTCAATTTAAAATTGCTTTCTGTGCATGCTCAGTGGCAAGTTTAGATCCGGCTTTAGATACTATGTACGAGGCCGCATAAACACGTTGATTTGTGTATTCCCAGGAATCTCTCTAAGCTCTCTCCCTGCCATGTTTATTTTCAATTAGAATTAAATCTGACGGAAATTGCATTCTCGCGCTGTTGAGTAACCATATTCCTTTTTCATCGGGTTCAATAATATTGTTTAAAGTGTATTTCTCTATTCTTAAAATTATGATTTTCAACATTTGGCAATGATGGGTTGAGTATAAATTGTGTATTTGCACATTTATTTACTATCAAGCCGTCATGTTTTGACGGGTACCAACTAGTTTCTTTTTATATTCATTAACGCAATCTAGTTTTAGTCCCTTTGTCTTTGACAATTCGCGTACTGGCCATTGATTGTCGGGCGGGTCTCGAATTGGTCTGCCAAAGCCTTAAAGTAGTCGTGATTTCTTCTACATATCGGGCTTTGGCACATGAACAGGCCAAAGCTAGAAGTGGCTAGACATTTCGCGAATCGGCCAAACTTCGGTCATTGGTCGTAACATATCCATTCCTTTTGATCTAAGAACTCAAGTTTTTTTTCTCAATATTCTTTGAATGTTTAATAATTACAAAAAGTTTCAAAATATTTTTCAATTAAAAATTATTCCATTTTAATTGGAAAATATTTCGTAAATTATACAAATACTTTAAATATTTCGTAAATTATATTTGTACCATTATACAAATTTCAGTTTAGAATAAAACTAAACTAAAATTTGTTTCACTGAAGCAAATTATTACAAAATGTACAGAAATCAAAGCCCATTATTTCATTGTGAAGAAATTAAAATTTGGACGAAAATGGCCAGATTTAGGCTGATTTCAACAAAATCTAATCGCTTAAAAATGATTTAGATTCTTATTTATGCCATGATGAGCAATTTTTAATACATTACACATCTTCATATCGATCTTTTAAAAGAGTAGCTGATAAAACTGACAAAATAACTATATTATTTAGCTGTATTAACTGACAATGTTTAATAATTACAAAAATGTTACGAAATACTTTTCAATTAAAAATTATTCCATTTTAATTGGAAAATATTTCGTAAATTATACAAATACTTTAAATATTTCGTAAATTATATTTGTACCATTATACAAATTTCAGTTTAGAATAAAACTAAACTAAAATTTGTTTCACTGAAGCAAATTATTACAAAATGTACAGAAATCAAAGCCCATTATTTTTATTGTGAAGAAATTAAAATTTGGACGAAAATGGCCAGATTTTGGCTGATTTCAACAAAATCTAATCGCTTAAAAAGAATTTCGATTCTTACTTATGCCATGATGAGCAATTTTTAAATACATTACACATCTTCATATAGATCTTTTAAAAGACTAGCTGATAAAAATTGTAAGGTATACACAAGATTCGATTCACAAGAATCGAACTTTGAATGAATGAATTAAAGAAGCTGCTTGAGATATGCTAATTTCGGCATACGCGCTTAGTATAAATACCATGCAGCGTCATTAATAAAAAAGGTGGTTAGGGTTAAAGAAGGTTGTTAAGGTTGATAGATAAGCGAGAGGGAGCTACGGGGTAAGTAGCTCCAGGTGTTATCCTGCGCTAGTGCTTAGGGGGCCCAAAGTTTACGCGGCAGAATTGCTGGTTGACTTACTGTTCGTGAGTATTGAAAAATATATTGTTCTTGAAAGCTGTATTTATATATCTGTACAAGTAGTACGTATGAATCTTGTTGTTAAAAGCAAAGCCTACAAGTGCAAGAATATTCAATAAACATTGTTTCATGTATAAACTGTGTTTGTATCAAATTCATTTAGAGTGCCACTTCAAATTATATACACCCAAGTGCGGGTAGAAGTGAGCTATTTACTCTATAAACTGACTTCACCGACTGCACAATGCAAAGAGAAAGAAAGAAAAGCCGCGTCTCTCTACCGCACGCAAGTTAAAAAGAAGTATAACAACATTTCGCTAGCTTTAACCAAATCTTGCCTAATTTATACGAAACGAAAATTAATCGTATCACCAACAGGCGTTCGAGTTACTGCAAAGTGCAGCCAATTGAAATGTTCAACCATAAAAACAGTCTCCAGGGGGTATTTCGAAATTGAAAACATCCAGTTCTCCAGCGGCGCTTGACCTCGAAGAATGAATTCATCGCTGCAGATTTTTTTTTCTGCCTACCTTTTCATTCATGCTGAAGCTTCTCATTACGCGCTTTTGACATCACTCTTTAATATGCACCCTGAAGTGAAATGAAGTGACCCTGAAGTTCAGTTTAGGGTACTCACACCGGATATCTCAAATCAGATGTTTTCCAAATTTTAAATGCAATTAGAAACCAGGAACTGGAGGTTAGTAATTATTTTATTTTATTTTATTTATTTATTTATTTCTGAGGGGGGAGGGGGTTTGTATTATGCCAAGTCAGATTTCCTTAATTATTACCTCCCAAATAATTTTTGTATTCATGAAAAATCAGATTCATGGCTTAGAGAATTAGATTCTTTTTAATCATGTGAAAAATACTTGGAGATTTTCAAAGTCCGCAAATAATAAAAATTGCATTTATTATGTAGATGTATACAGATAAATGTTTATCGCTCAGAATTTTCATTCATTTTTCTATCCTACCGCCAGTAAAAAAAATAGTGTCTATATTTAAAATTCTGTATTTTATTGTATAATAATTAATGCTTTTATAATGTTTAATTTTCAGGATTTTACATTATAGTGAAAACGTTAAACATGAAATGAAACCCATGCTTTCTAGAAAACAGGTTCTGTCATAACACATGCGCATTTATATTCACAACTATGCCTATAAATATATGCTTTAGTCAATAAGAGAAATATAGGTTAACTCATATTGTGTTATACTTTTAATAATTAAATTTTGGCAGATGTAAGGAAACAATTTTTAGCGATTTTTACAATAACCATCATTATCTTTCAAAGTGAAATTAAAATGCAACGATCAAGAAAGTAATCAAATCTGTTTTTATTTTACAAAAATAAAATGTTAGATTATCGATTTTGATTACTTAAAACTGTACATGATTAGTGCAACGAGTTTTATGTTAAAATATTTTGAAAACCATTTAAAAATTTTTTAGAAGTTATTTTGGGAGGAGAAAGGTAAATTTTTTAACGATTATTGCGATGAATTATTTAACAATTTTTACTTTTCAAAGTGGATAGGTATTTTTAAGGCTATTTAAATTCCAATACAGATTAAGAATATCTTCAAACCTGATCATTTTCCCTTAATATTTTTGACGCATTTATGAAAGTCGACTTCAAACCTGTGTTGAAATGTGCGCAAACTGATAGGTTAGAAATGAGGTGTGAATTAAACACTAAATTTTAAACATATGTACAGGAAGGTAAAATGGTTGCAATATCCGCAATATATATTTGTAGCGTACAAAGGTGCAGTGGTTGATGAATCAAACAGGCCTGCCTTAAATGTATGAGTATATATATGCAATGGATAAGAAATTTCTCTTTCTTTTAATATCAAACCAACAACCCAGCAATAGCAGTGGAAGATTTACAAGCTAATAATTAGTTCCTAGATGTAGGAAAATACAAATTTCTTTATACAGAGGCTGTTTCACACATTTTTTAGACGATGTACACAGTGCGTCAAATAAGTTTTAAGACTCGTCCCAGAGCGCAGGTTGTAAAGGCGCTGTGAGTGTAAATCCGCATGCGTCATAACATCCATTGTCTGCTGGCACACTGCTAACAAGTTGTGCGCATTTCGTTAAGTAGTTGAGAGAAGGCGAGCGTTTATTGCAGAAGTGAATATTTTTCATGTTGATTTTTTAAGATGGAGCAAAGAGCTGTAATTAAATTTAACGCAAAACCAGGTAAAAGTACTTCGGAAACATACCAACTCATGAAACAAGTTTACGGTGACTGTTGTTTAAGTAGATGAAATGTTTTTGTGTGGAACAAACGTTTTTTGGACGGAAGAGATACGGTAGAAGATGATCAGCGTAGTGGAAGACCAATTTCATCTAGGAGACCTGAAGTTATTGAGAAAGTACGAAATTTTGTAACAAACGATCGCTGTGCATCACTGAGAATGATGGAAGACTCTTTAAACATCAACAAAGATACAATTCGAACCATCCTGCATGAAGATTTTGCAAAACAGAAGTGTGTGCTAAATTTGTTCTACACACTTTAACCCCTGAACAAAAAGCAATGAGAAGTGCATATTGCGGAGACATTATTTCAGCCACTGAAAACGATCCAAACTTCTTGAAGTCCTTTGTTACAGGTGATGAAACCTGGTGTTTCCAATATGATCCTGAAACAAAACGAAAAAGTGCAGAATGGAAGTCGCCAAATTCACCACAAGCCAAAAAAAACAAGAAAAGTTCCATCCAAAATCAAAACAATGCTCATTACATTCTTCGATAGTAAAAGTATTATCCACAAAGAATTTGTTCCAACTGGACAAACAATTACAGGTCAATAGAACTTAGATGTTTTAAAGCGTTTGATGGTCAGAAATCGTCGCATTCGTCCAGACTATAGGACTGAAAGCAGTTGGTGTCTGTTACACGACAATGCACCCAGTCACACCTGCCTTATTATTAGTCGATTTTTGGCAAAAATTATTGTCTGTGTGTTGAACCATCCACCGTATTCACCTGATTTAGCAACCTGTGACTACTCCTTATTCCCAAAACTTAAAATGAAGTTAAAAGGGTGGTATTTTGAGGATATTTCGACCGTACAAGAAGCTTCGACGTGTGCTTTGCAGGCCATTCCACAAAGTGATTTACAACAGGCTTTCGATTCATTATTAAATCGCTGAAAAAAGTGCATTGAAGCCGGAGGGTCCTATTTTGAATAAAAAACCAAAACAGGTATTAATTTCTTGTTTTCATTTCTTTTTACAGACTCAGTCTTAAAACTTATTTGACGCACTGTGTATATTGTATTCACAAAACTAAATTACATAAAATTCTTGTGTTTTAAATGTTCTATTTGACATCCCTTATTCTGAACTATCTTTCGACACCGCAATTTCCAGGATAATAATGCCTTTTGAAGTGTCAGAAGAGGTATTCTATCCCATTCCTCCTGAACAGCTTTACAGAGTCCTGTAAGGGTTTTGGGACGACGTTTGGATAATGCAGATTTTAAAAGTCCGAAAGCACAAAAATCCATAGGTGATACATCGGGAGATTTAGTAGGGATATTACTGAAGGGTATGGCCTTGATACCAGTTTTTTGTTCCAATTTTTTTAGGAAATTTACAGTGGATTTTGATGCGTGACTGCTAGCTTTGTCCTGATGGAGTCTCACAGATTGATGGCACTGTGGGTAGAAAAACTTTCTTTCAATTCTTTGAACCATGTACTTAAATTTTTTTCTCCCCTTTTATGAAAGTAAATGGCTATTTTTTTTGTTGCGATCATTTAAATACACCCATGATTCATCTAATGTGACAATTGTTTTCCATTTTTCTTTGGATAAGTGTTTCTCATATAGAATTCTGCAGCGTGTCCTGCGTTCAGCGATATGATTTGGAAGACGATGCACATTGCGTTTTTTCGCTTTCTTAAGATTTAAATCAACGTTTATCATTTTGTTTACAGTGGACACCGAGCATTTTAATGATTTTGCAACTGTTCTTTGACTAGGGGGATTTTCTTTTAATGTTAAACGTACCTTTGCAATAGTTGAAGATGTCTGTTTTTTCCTTGGATACTTGTTTGGAATTTTTGTCCCACTTGAGGCTCCAATTTGACGTTTTTTTCCTTTCTTGTTGACGATATTACCTATCGACGCTTTAGATATCACAAAACCATGACTCTCACATCGTTTTTGGATAACGGAGTGTGCATATTTCTCTTCGGAAAGAGCATAAATGTAGCCTTCGAACCACTGCTTTGTTAAAAACGCCATTTTGAATAAAAACAAAACTTTCAAGCCGCAGACGATAATTTTGACTTTTAAAAACATAGTACAATTGCAATTATTTCTTTTGTAGCAAACGATTTTTTATTGCCGCTTACCAAAATAGTCTAAAAAATGTGCGAACAGCACTCTGTATTTGAAAAAGTAAGCTACACGATGTATTTTACAATTGCCTGTTTTAAAAATTTTCCATGTTAATTTTGATTCTATTATATTCTCCCTTAGAAAGAATGAGGAAGCTACTGTGGAAAACTTGAAAAGGATGGCGAGTGAAAGACGGGTCATTAGTGGAGATAATGGCCTACTTTTGTGATTACTGACGATGCATTTATACTGGGCAGACAAAGAAGTGTAACAAAAGCTTTGAAGAGGAAAAAATTACAAAACTTTCGCTTTAATTTTTAGATTAAACCTTGTCTAATCAGAACATGTAATTAAAACTTTCTGATAGTTAATATTTTTTTGCGGCATGAAACACATTTTGGGGGTTATCCATGTTTTCCGATTTTCCGTGTCCAACCGTGGTAGAATGTTGGGAATTCAGTGAATATCACCATTTTCCATCTATTTTCTGTTGTTCTTTGAATTACGCTAGATTATCGATATTTATTGAATCATTTCTTTTAACCCTTCAGGGCCGTGTAAAAAGTGCAACATTTTCGTAATTTTGAATGGTTTGTTTGTTTTTACATGTAAGGTTTGAATGTTCTAAGCAGTTTCTGTTTATAGCTACACCCTTTTTAATGCAAGCCTTATTTTCTGACCCTTGTATTCCTTTCCATTTATTGTTAGTCGTTATTTAATCGTGGTAAACAAGCGATTATACTGGATTACTATACGACAAAATCAGGAGTTTATGTAGTCGATCAAATGTTCAGCTATTACACGGTATCCCGCATATCACGAAGATGGACAATCTCATTGTTTTTTTAGGTTTTTGGACATAAGAGTCGATCCGCAAGTTGTCCTTAGATCCATTAAACCGGACCATTTTGAAATACGGTGATTGGACCTGCATTCTTTGGCCTTTAATTATTGATAAATCTCAATATTATCAATATTTTATATATTGTCATAAAATGCAGAATTATTTTCAACTAGAGGGTAACCCGTCATTTTGACGTCATAATACTAATAATGACGTCATAATGGAAAAAGTATATGAAAGTTAAAAAATATCCCGAATTATCTAACAATATTGCATTTAATCCACACCTTGTAAAAGCAAACCCTTTGATTATTTTTTTATTTATTTAGTTTTTCATGCGATTGGAGTAATAGACTGCCATCCAGTTTTTTACAGCTCACTACGCGATATGAATACTTGAGCTACTCGATTCATTCACATTCAAGTTTGTTTACTTTCAGAATTCATCGCAAAAGTAAACAGATTTTTAAAAACTGTTAAATATACAGCTAAAAACATCCATTTTTTTTAGTTCTGAATGTTTTATAGAAAAATAGGCTGAACAAACGTGATTTGATGGAGAAGATATTAGTTTTTATGTAAGAAAAAATTCTGATCCACATCTGAAATTGAAATTAAGCCTAACCGGTTGTTTGTTTACTGAGGGCTTCAATTGAAAGAGGAGTACAGCCCGGAAGTGTTATACAGAGACAACGGCTATTATATATATAATTCGGCAATCTGAAATGTTTGCTTGATTTCAGAAATAGTATCCAAGAGGGGAAGGTTTATGGTTCCTTATTTCGCTCGTACTGACATTAAGATTAACTAATTAATATCCGTACCGCAACACGAAGCACGTGTTTAGCCTGCGCAATGCAGATCACTTTCCTAAATAGAGATTAAACCGGTTGCAACGATCATGTGCCAAAACCGTCTGGCTACGATCTTCATCAATCTCCTCCTTTCTGTATTTCCTGATGTGAGAAACTCCTCTTTTGAATACAATTGCCCCCGAAGCTATCAATTCTTTTGAAAAATTTTGTGCATCGAGTTATTAAATATAGTTATAAGTTCTAACCTTTTTTTCCCTTATTTCATATTTTTTAAGGTCATTTCCTCGCTTTACGATGACGTAACTTTATTTTATAAAAACTCACGAAAATAGATTGAAAATTGATAGATTTGAAAAAGGGATTAAGAAATAAATAGGAAGTTGATAAAGAGTACAGGTCACCAAATTCGACTACTCTGCCCCCCCCCCCCCCAAAAAAAAATTTCGTCTTACCTATAATACAATAGTTTAAATACGATTAATGTACACTGCTGGCCACTGTAAATGCAACACCCTGAGGGAAACATGCAAATAACATGAAATTTACAACATGCATTAGCGGAGGGGAGATATGCAAATGATTTGATTTTCAGCGCAGACGCACATCACGCGCGCTTGTGGCGCCACTTCAAAGCGCTATGTAAGGCTTGGAGATTTCGACGATTTCAAGTTCGGCAATTGTGTTTTTCTTGTGGTTTTTTCAAAAAAAACGATCAATTCTGCCTCGTCGAAAATAGCGATCATCTTTTGATCAAGTATCCGAGATCGACAGAGGAAGGATAGTGGCCTACCGAGATTGTGGATTATCTTTCAGGGAAATCGGTAGTCGTGTTGGACGAAACCAAACAACTGTAATGCGGATATGTGATCGTTGGATGCAAGGGGGTACGACGGACCGGCGTGGTCGATCGCATCCACCTCAGCGCACCACTTCACGTGATGACAGGCCAATTGTGTGCATGGCAGTGACGGATCGCTCAGTCACATCACGAACCATAGCACAGCACATGCAGTCTGTAACGCATCATCCAGTGTCTGCGCGTACCATTCGACGCCGTTTACAGCAGAGTGGTCTGTCCGCAAGACGTCCATTGCTTTGTCTACCCTTGACGCAGAACCACAGACGTCTCCGCCGCCAATGGTGCGATGACAGAAGGATGTGGACGGCAGAATGGAATGAAATTGTCTTTACTGACGAGTCAAGCTTCTGTCTGCAACACCATGATGGTCACATTCGAGTCTGGAGACACCGTGAAGAGAGGATGCTGAACAGCTGCGTTATGCACCGCCACACTGGTCCTGCACCGGGTATTATGGTATGGGGTGGTATTGGATATCACTCTCGCACACCTCTAGTACGCATTGCTGGTACTTTAAATAGCCAGCGCTACATCTCCGAGGTGTTGGAGCCAGTTGTCCTTCCTTACCTTCAGGACTTGCCCACAGCCATATTTCAACAGGATAATGCGCGACCACACGTGGCACGCACTGTCCAACGGTTCTTCGTCAATCGCCAGATTGAATTGCTTCCATGGCCGCCTCGCTCTCCGGATCTTTCGCCGATAGAAAACATGTGGTCCATGGTGGCTCTACGATTGACCCAGATTCCATCCCCAGCTGCCACAGCAGATCAACTTTGGCAACGTGTGGAAGCTGCTTGGTCTGCTGTACCCCAAGAACTCATCCAAAGTCTCTTTGAATCAATGCCGAGGCGTGTGGCAGCGGTGATCTCCAACAATGGCGGCTACTCTGGATACTGATTTTGGCAGGAACCACACTTCACAGAAGTCTATAAATTTAATCATTTCATACTTGGTCAACATGTTATCTACAAAATTAATTTTGTTGTGATATCTCGTCTTTTTTGGTGTTGCAATTTGGGTGGCCAGCAGTGTAACTTTCAGACTATTTTTGACTATTTCTGTTCTAAAGTTCAAAAGACTTCATAGCTTTACATATACTTACTAAACCAATACAAATTTCTATATTCCCATTTTTACCCTCTAAGATAGTTCTTAGTATTTCATCAGCAATGCGAAAAATCTCCAAGCACCATAAAACGAGAATTTGCTAGGCTGCAGATTCTCAAAAAATAAAGGTTAATTTTTTCATTTACATTATGCTAATTGAACTATTTACAAGTCATAAATGCATATAAAAAAAGTACCGAACCGCAAATAGTTCAAGATCGTGAATTTATTTTACCCTTGTTTTTCAGTTAGGTATTTTCTAGAGTCATTACTCAAATTTCCGAGAAAAAAGGATTTTCCTTGCAGTCAATCAACATCAAGGCTAGTAGTCTTTGTTTTAGCTTCTTCCTGAAAAGTTTTTGCTTAATTGTTTTCCATATTGTACTC
>OU015495.1:198100376-198200376 GCA_907164885.2 Dolomedes plantarius
ATTCTTTTAAACCGGTTTTCTTAATTTAAAAACCGGTTTTCAAATGTGACAAATTTATTTTAAAAACCGGTTTTTTAAAACCGGGTTTGAAAAACCGTCAAACCCTAGAGTGTGTGTGTAAGTAAATAAGATAGATGGAAATAAAATATCTCGTAGCAGATGTTAATCTGTCTAGATAACTAATTATAAATTCTATGAATTCCTTTCATTTTATATGAATAGTTACAAGTTTATAAATTAATTTATTCTTTTAAAGATTTTATTTATTTCAGCTTTATATGAACACCTAAAAGACAGAATGAAACCTGTAATGATACAGTTACTGACAAAATGAAAATGAATTGAAATTTATGCCGATTGGGGGAGGGAGTTTAATGTTTTTGAGAATTTTCATAGCATGTTTATAGTGAGTGGAAATATATCTTATCTAAAATTGCAAATCTGTGTTTTCTGGGCAAAGGGTGTTAAATCCAAAATGGGCTGAAATGAGTTATTAAACCTGGCATAATGGAAAAATCAAGGGCTACTGCGGGGTACAGAAAGTTAAGTCCAATTCCACTCCTAAATATTTTTATTCGTCAGGGAAAATTTGGGATATGTGAAACACAAACACAAACATGTTAGTGTTAAAGGGGTTATGTACCAATCAAGGACTTAGCACTCTTTATTCAACAAAAATAAAATTCGAAAAATTTACTTTAAAATAAAAAAATTAAAATTTCCGGAAAATTAATGTTTCCGAAAAAAAAATTAAAATAAGAAAAAACTAACTTAAAACAATTAATATCTTTTATATTTGAAATTCTGAAAAATTAAATGCTTCTAATAAACTATTTATTATTTTAGTTCTTTGCTATTGACCTAAAAAGTTTAGCGTTTCAGGTCGGCTTTTTGTTGCCCGAAACAACTCAATTTCTTTTCTTATGATACATGAACCAGATTTTGATTTTTTGTGATTTTCCTTATTATCATTCTCCTGCAGAAACATACTAAGCTCATCAGATAGGGACATTTGTTTAGTACAAGCACCAATACTCGCAGCATCATATTCAATTCCATCTTTAACTCCCACCTCAAGTGCTACTTCTGGTTCAGACTCAACCATTATCATTTACATTGAATAGTCGTTTTATTGAGGTTGTTGCCAGATCAAATATTTTGCTTTTAAAAATTTTACCACCAAACTCACGATTCATTGACGAAATCGGGATTTTTCAAAAATTTAATGAGATGAGCCAGCTCTGGGTTTCGACGCTCTTTGAATCGAATTTCAAATTTTTGAAGTAGAACATTCGCGATAGGAGTGTTTAGGTTTCTTAGCTTATTCACTATAAATGCTAATACTTTTTCAGAGAGAGTAAGATCGGCATTTTCTTTAGATAAATATTGCACTGCGACTTCAAGGAGACTGCAATACAGTGGCTTCAATGAAGTAGGGGTCTGTTCATTAATTAAAATGAATATTTCAGAATGGGTATTTAATAAGATCTATAATCTATTCTTAAGAAAACTACATGAAATATTTTGAAAACATAGTAAAACTTTGTTAGTTAATTTTTGATTTGGTTTCTTAAAAATAATCTCACAAAAGACATCGTACACTTGTAAAATATCTCTACATATTAATAAATATTCTAATTTTTCATTATATTAATATTTAGTAGGATATCCTTTAGCCTCCACAACAGCTTTTAAACGTCTGAGAATAGATTACACTGGTTCTTTTAATTAAGCGCATCACATAATTCTTTAATCTTGTCTAACTCCTGATTATTGAGATCAAAGTGATAATCCAGTTGAATCATTGCAATTTTAACTCCTTCCTCATCTCATAAAAACGTTGCAGCATTTTTAAAAGAAAATTCCATCGGATTTTACAGTCCAGCAAAAGGATCTTCTCTTTACCAAATGTTTCTAAAGTCGGTGGTTGCAGATTTGTATCATTACGAACAGGCAACTTTCAGAACATTTTGACCATTTCCCTGACTTTTACAACAATCTTCTGAAGTTCAGCAATAAATATTGTTTGGTTGTCCTTGTAATCGTTGGGTTCTTCAACAGAATCCTCATTTTCATCTTCATAGTCAGAGTCACAATCGTCAATTTGCTCATTTTCTTGGTCAGTCTGTTCTTCTGATCTAATTTCTGAACTTTTATACAGAACATCACAGACTACCAAATGAATAGTACGTACCATGCAAGCAATATGGAATGGGCTAGTATAACGGCCATACTTCAACATTATGCTTGCACCATCAGTGATTGAAGCTACCACACCATTATCAAATGAAATATTATACTCACTGAGCCTTCCTTTTACAATCTGAATTACTCTTTCTGCATTTACGTCTCCCATAACTCTAAGCCAAAATATTTGAAGCCGGTGGAACAATGTTTATTCAGGTTGATAAATCTACGGTTTCGTATTGATGTGGTTTCATAGAAATTAATTGAAAACTGACCATTGTCCTATTTGATTTCTCTGATTATTTTAATGATTTTGCTCTGCACAGTTTGAAAATATTTCATAAATAAATTTTTTGTTTGGATAGGACTACTAGATAGAAACACACTAGAAGCTTTAAAAGCTCGTCTTATCAATGAACTATTGGCAAGCTGAGAAAATGTCATACCAACTACAATGGGTAGTTTTCTGGGGCCTTGTCCGGATATCGGTGGTTTGTCAAAAACATTACAAGTGGATAAAATTTTAATAAAACCCTATCTTGCTATATTTAGAAGTTGTATTCTTTAAATAAGAGTCTACCGTTCTATGTAGTTGTTGGGTTTAGCAAACTTTTCACAAAATTAACTGTTAAGCTCCTGTATAACCAACCAATAATATAAAGTACCATAAATTTATATCTAGTTTCGTGAAACATTACAAACTTTTATAACAATTAAAAAATAGCTTGTTTATTAAGTCTTCATTTTAATAGAGCGCAATTCGGAGTAATCACAGAGGAGTTCCGTGGAAAGAAACACAGAAGTTATAAGGTTGAAGAAATTATAGTGGCTGAAAATGTTCAATAAATTTGCAATGTCTAACTACGGGCTTCTAGATTTGTTTCCCCTTCGAGCACAAAAAATTCTATTTTACGAATATATCACAGATAACTTACAACGGTTCTTACATTCATATTCAATACTCTTGTGACTAGTTCAACTTTACATGAACTAGTAGTATTTTCTAATATATGACTGCTTGTTTGTTACATATTGTTTTAATAGATTCTATCACTAGTTGATTGCCACTATCACTCAAAAGTGGTCGTTTCACTGCTTGTACTCGTAAACACTCCAACTTCAAGAACTGAAATAATCTCTATATATAAAACAGTACCGTAACTGACTCATTCATTCACTGACTGACATACAACGCACAGACCAAACCGCTGGACCTAAAGGGCTGAAATTTTGCATGGCGATTCTTCTTATAGTGTAGAGGTGCACTAAGAAAGATTTTTGAAAAATTCTTAGATTTTTTTAAATTAAATTTTTAAGCTGTTTTAGTAACTTTTAAGTTTGCATTTAAAATAATAATTTGATGGTTATAAAATTTATATCAAAAGAAAGATCATAAAAATTACTTTAAAATGACATCTTTTTTGAATCTTTACCTTCATTTCCTGATTTTTGGTGAATTTTTAAAGATTCATTTTTAGAATTTAATTTATTAAATGACGATCACGTGATTTCTTTTTCTGGTACTTTGAATAAATTTATCGTCACGTGCATAACTAAATAGACAAAAAAATATTTTTTTTTCTTGCTAATGCGGCAGACGATTGGGCATTATTTTGTCTATAAAAATATTTGAATGTACTCCGTAGCGAAGCGTGGGTTTTCAGCTAGTGTTTTATAAATCGCTGTACATAAGTCTATTCGGTACAATTAGGACTGCTTTGCTCTATTTCAGTCTTTCACAAATAGCAAGTATAGTGTCCTTGAAAGGAAATGGGGAACTAAGAAGTTGTATCCAGCTGGTAATTCCATTAATTACTCTGCATGTTTATTAAATTGAATTTCCATACTAAGTCCCCTAAGTCATAATTTGGTTTTGGTTTGGAGCACTGTGGTCATTTTTGCTGCACGGGGGCCAATTAGAACGACCCCTAAAATATAGACGGCGAACATACGACATGCGTGACAGAGGTAGCATGCAAAATAATTTTGCTGTTACTCGGACGATCTGATTTTTGACAAAACTGAATTTGGAAGACCTTGAAATAACAATTTTTTTTTCTAATTCAGTTTTATACAGTAACAAAACCTTGTTTTTGGGATCAACCTAAAAACTATTGAAATCTAAAGATTGTCGGGCATAAGTAGCAATAATACTGAAAATTAAATAATGAATACACAGGAATTAAAAACCTCAAAATTTCATTCGCTTCTAAGGACAATTTATGGCTGTATCGAAAGCTTTCTTTCCCTATTTGCATGTGAATCTTAAGCCTTCAGATATTAGCTTCATAAAGCAGAATTTCAGAAATAAATGGACTGATGTATCTAGTTCGGCAAGTGTTTTTCCTCCAAGTGACCACATACCGCTATTCCGGAAAAACAATGACGCAAGTCAAATTCATCAACTTATCCGGGAAAGGAGAAATGGGAAAACCATTCTTAATTTATGTTAATTACAACACAGTAGAAAATTTAATGGTAATGAAAGTCAGGTCAATAATTATGTTACTTTTAAATACTACACATTCGCGAATGTTTTGAAAAATACCCAACAAATTTGTAATTGCGTTGTTGTTATCCTAAATTTTGACAAAATCTTTCTGCAGAACTGAGGGGTACCACAGTTATGTCCCTGGTACAAGGGATAGATTAATCATTGAAGCGACAAGTGACATACTTAACTCGGAATGTTAGCAACATGTACTTCTCTGTTCTCTCGTAACAGTGATGTGAGCCTGATATTAAAAATGACATCCATTATTTATAAACAAAAAACACGTTAATAACATTAATTTTCGATTGTTTATTTAATACAATTTCTGTTATTGCATCTGTAAATTGTTTGATTAACAACTCGGAAGAAATTTCTTGTGCCCAATAATCTTTTAGTGAAATTTTGGTTATGCTATTAGCATTCTAGCATGCAAGTCAACACCTAATGGAATATTGTTTTAGAATTTTTTAGCCAAATAAACATAGAAATTATAACGATTTTTGTTTATTTTTAAGAACTGATATCAGCACGTTTCAAACCCATATAGCGACTGATGCGTTATCGCTTTGTGGGCTAAACAAGGGGAATACTAGAAAAACCTGTTTTCTATTGGAAAGCGTTATGCAATATTTTTCTCTTTAGCGTAATGTAACTTATTGGGACTGAATCCTCATTAATTTTAAAGATTTACTTCAATTTTCTGGTTTGCATCTTTGGGGGCACAAAAGTTATCGGTTGGCTTCTACATTTTTAAAGTCTAATATTTGTTTTCTTATATAAAGCTTAAGCAAAACTTGCATGATTATGTTAATAATTTTTATTGCTTAATACTGATATTAAAAACTTAAAATTTCTAGTCTTTTTTAAATCAGCGAGTTTGTTTTATACCTAACACCTCTGGTAAAATTTTTCCGCACCTGCGATCTTGACTGGAGCTTTGTGACCTGGTGCTCTTTTGACAAGACCATTCATTGCTTTGGAACAGTGTTTTAATTTCGAGGATTTCGAAAGGTTCAACTCCCTAATTCTGGAGTTTCTTTTTAACTTAAGGTCTTTCTTGGAAGCCTTTTTTTCCTCGATGCCCTACTCTTATAAAGTCTGACCATGGCCTCTTTACCACATATTTCTCCCATTTCACCAGTTATAACACTTTCTGCAGAGATTCCGCTCATCTTTACTGAATGTTACACCCTGGATAATTATTTACACCGTGCAACTTTGACCGTGAACGTAAGATCCAAGGAACGGTGGATATGAATAAAAAACATATCCGTGACTCAATGCGGAGTGACTACTTTTTTTTGATAGGGAGATAATAGTTCGTGAACCTAAAGGGAGGAGAAGGGTTACCCGAGTGTACTGAGGTCCCTGCCGATGCAGACCAATCTTCAACACGAGTTCATAGGATCAAGCCTTACTGCAGATTTTCTTGTGGGTTGCCTTAGTTTGTTGATTCAAATCTAACAATAGGAAGATCGGATGGCAAAGACTGCAGACCAAACACCATGCGTCATGTCGACTTCACAAAACGAAGCACGACAAAGAACTTGCAACAATATAATAAGATACAAGCATTTAGGAAAACAACCATTAGGAACAACCATTTAGGAAAGCATGGTAAAACAACCATTTAGGATTTTACCATCTATTTTAAAAGTAAGTTCTCTAGTAAACCGAGAAATTTTCCTTTTGCGATCATTTTTTTTTCTTTCGACATTGATTTTTTCCCCTCAATGCAAGATAATTTGCTATAAATAATCCTAAAATAAGATTATTGGTCACACTTCTGGCATTCGCAAATGTTCGGGAATCATAAGTATTCCTTTATATCCCCGTATGAAGGATAACTGAATATAAAGCCTAAATGTAAATGAAACTAGTATATTAAAAAAAAAATTTTAAGTCGATTCCTACTTAGGTCAACAAAGAAAAATTTGAGTGTGAACTAATAGTAGGAATTTAAAAAAAGGATTGCCTGCCAGAACCTTGCCTACTGTGCGAGATTAGGAGTGGGGGAAAGAGAGAGAAAAACTTTGTCAGGTTAGGGATTCGATCCCCCAACCTACAGGACGGGAGGAGCCCGCGCTACCGCAGTGCTACCGTTTACACAGCAAGAAGCGGGAAATTACTATTCAAGAGCAAGAGACGCTCTAGGTCTAAAACTAAAATTGATTAAATTTAATTAATGAATTAATATTTGAAAAAACTGTATTAACATCAAGTGTCATCCACTACAAGTTTTAAAAAATGTATTTGAACTTGAGTGGATGAATAAAAAGTATTTTATTAACGATTGAAAATTTGAACAAGATATATATATATAGGGAGAGTGTTAACTAATAGTAGGAATTGAAAAAATAAACGTGACGCACAAAGATTCTAAATGGAGGTGCCGCAGATAAGATTCTTAAAAACGGACAAATCTACGTGATAGTCACGACAGATATTCCTCAGATGGAACGAATGGATGATTTAAATTTAGTTAATTTTGGTTTGTTTGATAAAGTATTGCTCAATGTCTATATATATCGAAATTTTGCAGTGTTAACAGATGGACGTTTTTGTCATTACCACGATTAAGACTAATAGCCTTCTCAGAAGTGCATGCATATGAGTTGATCTATTCTAGTCACCCTCGTTACATCATTTAATGAGTTTTTTTTTGTAGGTGAGAAACTTTTCTATTACCGGAAATATTCGTGTAGGACTAGAGGTAGATATGGTATATGATGATGTAGAATTTACACTGCTGGATATTATTTTCAACAGTTTACCTTCATACATATTTACTTTAACTTTCTGAAGTATTTCGTTATGTCCGAAGAGTAAAAATGTTATCAAAAACACCTGAACGCAGTAAAATGAAAGTTTGGATCATTGTATTCCTAACTCAAAAAAGAAAATTTTGAGAAACTAAACACTTCTTATGATTTTAGAAGGGAGGAACAAGTATGTTATTACAGCCTTTTGTTGCAAAAATATCACTTTGAATTATCTTGGAAATCTATATTTAAGTACAACTAAAAACAAATAATCTAACAGAGTTAGATAAATACAAGAAGAATATAGACAAAAAACAAACAGAAAAACACTCAGGGCATCCACGCACCAGAGGCAAGATTCTGTATTAGTGCCAGAACTGAACAATAAAAAGACAGAGGTAATCGACAGGTCTCGTCATCAGGGAGCCTCACCAAATCAGTTACCTCAAGGGGAACTTTCTGAATAGGATGCAAGTAAGACTAAAAGACATCCCAAGGCCCCGAGTTCCCCATGGAGACATTTAGTCGAAAGAAAATGAAAAGACAAGCTCAACACACCGTACCTGCAAGCACACAAATAAAAAATAAACAACTCAAATAAACAAAAAATAAAAAGCGAGCATAGACTGCTAAAACAATTTAACTTAAAACCTACCCTAGCAAAGAAAACAAACCTTTTCAATAAAGGATAGCTTCATATCCTCATAATGAAAATATACAAATATAACTAAAAATAAATAATCCAACAGAGTTAGATAAATACAAGAAGAATATAGACAAAAAACAAACAGAAATCAAGCACTCAGGGCATTAAGTTGGTAAGCCGATTCTTTGGGCAGTCCGGGAGAGAAAACTACTGCATCAATTTACTTCATTTTGGTCTTAAACGAAAGATTGTAGAGAAATATTATGTTAAGAGATGGCGCTACAAGCCCATCGTGTTTGATTTTATTCTCAGAAATGTTTGGAATTTAGAATTCGCTATCTTCTTGTTGCTAGAGTGTTTAATCAGTTTTAAAATGTAGTTTTCTTTGAAGCGGTTTAAGATCCCATAATATGTCTATTCTTTTGAATTTAGTTAATTTTAGAGGCTTTCCAGCCTATTATCTTGTAAATATGTAAATATTAAATTCATTAAAATCATGCAAAAATGATTTAAACTTTGCATCACTTTCGTTTTGAAGTTTATCTCACTCCTTAGTTTAGTTTCTAGTAGAACATAGTAGTTCAATTTCTTCAAGATATTAATCTATAGATGAGTTGTCACACAGAGTGGCAATATAACAGAGTCTGCAATTGTCTGGCAGGGGGTGTGATCATAAATAAACCAGACTTTAGGTAAAAACACAAAGTTTATTTAGAACCTTAATAAACTTTAAAATATTAAAAGCAATAAAATAATATTTCAGGTAGTCTCTTCTAACGAAACTACCGGGGGTTATTAACGTAGGATTACTTATCGTTGCTTACCCTTCTTATTGGACGAATTTTGGTACTTTTTCGTTTAACTGTTTACTGCTACTGGGTTTGGAGCGCTGCCAAAATTATAACTCGTGTCGGACTTTTTTTTCTTTCCGGAGGACCATTATTGAGGAACGTAATCATACGTTAAAACTAACTTTAAACAAACTTGCTCCATGAGCGTTAAGGCTGCTCTCTACTAACCCCATTGGATTCGCTCACCTCAATGTTAACCTATGGAGAAAATTTGTCCACGGATTGCCGACTTGGATTCAAAGATTTTTTTTAAAAAATTGTACTCCGTCATAGAAAGAAATTTGACATTTGTGTACATTCTTAATTTTTTTAAAAATGCAATTAATATTTAAAAATTTAAATTATTCGGGGAAAAATTTGGTATAGTGTGTTTTAAACGCTCATAAATTCCTTCGGTGGACGAAATTTATAAAATGAATCCTGCAGCGCTTTGCAGAAAAGTTCAGGCTATCTGACAATACCAATTTTATTTGATTATCAGCATTTATGTACCTGCAAATAGTTGACAAAAATATATTTTAAATAAAAAATTTGGGGGCAGTGCTTAACCCCCTATAGTGAGAGAGCCATTACAATCCCTCAAAATGTCAATCCTAAGGGGGGTGGAATTTTCGAACTCTCAACTGGACTCCTCCCACCACAAGAGTCTGCAAGAAGAGGAAAATGCAATAAAGGTAAAGGGAAATGCAATTTTTTTTATTTACATAGCAGCCTTAAACCTATAAACTAAGGACTTTGGTATAAACAAAATCTCATAGAGGCTTCTAACAAACGAATCTTACTATCTCATGAGTCCGACTGTGTGTGCTGCCGGGGTACTTTTGTCTTACCCTTACAGGGTAAAGGAAAAACAAACCATGGGGGAAAACAAATGAAAAACTCCCATTACTCATATGTATGACGTCAAAAGTTGCCGTGACGTCAGGTAACAAGTACTATGTAAGTCTGTCTAAAACGATAGCATCAATGTCGGAAAGTAATACACGTAAAAGTGTTATAAACGGAAGTTTAGGAAGACCTTTTAGGGTTTATTTTCCTAACATGCATCACTGGTTTTTGTAACCGCGTTATTCATACAAGAAAGATCAAATGAACATACATTTGCATAAAATCCACTGTAAAGGAAAAACAACAAACCATGGGGAAAACAAATGAAAACCCCCCATTACTCAGATGTATGACGTCAAAAGTTGCCGTGACGTCATTAACTGTTAGGTAACAAGTGCTATATAAGTCTGTCTAAAACGATAGCATAAGGGCCTGTTCACATAGGAGTCCGTTGCGTAGCGTTAACGGAAAGATGACGTTGAGACGAAAATAAACCAATCATAGGCGTTAAAAATTACATTGCTAATCGTTTGGAGGTTTGTCATTGGTTAAATATATTTCAATACTTTAACGCTCCGCAACGGACTCCTATGTGAACAGGCCCTAAATGTCGGAAAGTAATACATGTAAATTCAGTGTTATAAACTGATGTTTAGGAAGCCCTTTTAGGGTTTATTTTCCTAACATGCATCATTGGTTTTTGTAACCGCAATTTCTATTAATTAGCGATAATTTACAATTAAAAATTGCTGTCTGCGCATGCTCAGTGACATGTTTCAATCTGGCTTTAGATACTAGCTAATCACGAGGCCGCATAAATACGTTAATTTGTTTATTCCGAGGAATCTGTCTAGCTCCCACCCCCTCTCTCTCGCTGCCATTTTTATTTTTAATTATGTTTGTGGAATATAGAATTAAATCTAACGGAAGTTGTTTATTTCGTGCTGTTTCGCGGAAGAGCCATATTTCTTTTTATTGTGTACAATAGTAAATTTTAATATGTATTTCTCTATCCTCAGTATTATGAATTTCAACATCGTACCGAGTTACAGAATTTCTGAGCACACATACCAAGTTTTTAGTCATTGAGTAACCATATTTCTTTTTATTGGGATCAATAGTAGTTTTCTAAAGTGTATTTCTCAATTCTTAAGGGGACAGTGGACTTTTAAAATTGTGAAATTTGTCCAAAAATTCGATTTATTTTTATTTTATTGAATTGTGAAATTACGGACGAGTAGGAATGTGTTGCAAAAAAAATTTTAATTTCTGTGATTACTTTCCTAGTTATAGGCATTTGTATTTAATTTAGATATGTGGTTGCTAATATCAATAGCTTTAAATGTGTTTTTCTCGAAATAAAAATTTTCATGTCATACGAATATTCAAACTGCTCCAGGCGCATTTCTAATTATTGTATTCCTTTGAAATTTAAATTTTATATACTTAACTGTATATCAAATAAGTCTTATTGAAAAAATTACGCTTCGTAGTTCAGAATTTCTAAATTTTGTACTTGAAAAGATGATTTATAGGTATTTTGCGTAATAAAAAGGGTGTTTTCACTATTATTATTTTCTCTTTATATTTTTAATGAATGCTTAAAATAAGTAATAAGTTTCATTGTAAGTTCTATAAGGTATCCTGCAAATAAAAATTACCATATTATATGCAAAAGAAATGCGCATGGAACATTTTTAATTTGGCCAATTTTTGATATAATTAATAATTAATAAATTATTAATATTTCATCTTTAAATTTTAATCACTTTTACATATCTATGGTACTAATCACATATTCAAATTTGAAGCAAATCCATTCAAAACAAAAAAAAGTTAGGTTTGAAGGTCCACTGTCCCCTTAATGTTATGATTTTCAATATTTGGTAATGACGTGTTGAGTATAATTTGTGTATCAGTACATTTATTTACTATCAAGCAGTCATGTTTTGACGGATACCAACTAGTTATTTTAAAAACCATTAGCCTCACTCTTAAAAATTTTATTTTCTGTAAAAAAAGAAGTATCCTTAAGGTACTGCCTATCTAGAACAATGTTTCTCTCTCCTTTCGAAGAGGCATCTTCTACAATTTGAGCTGCTTCTGCAGACCACCATAGTTTTACAGAAAGGCTTTTAGATATACGAATTCAATACATCCTGGGTACGCGACGGCGAGCACTTAGATGAATCAAACACGACAACTCGTTAGGTAAAGTTGGGTACTTTATTCACTGCCCTTAAATGATTGGGCTGACTTGAGGAAAATAAGGTTGTTATTTTCAGAAGGTACTACTTTAATACACTTTTTCACTTTTTCAAGGGAAAGGAAAGCTTTTAGCATTATGTTCAATAAATTTCGGATTTTCGAATAATAACTGCTTTTCGACAGGGTCATCCTTTATCTCTTTAAACTTCAATTGTCAGTGAAACAATATGACACCTGCTTTTCTAGAAATGCCAAAATTAGTGTAATTAAGAGAAGTAGTAAGCATTAACTTTTAAAGAGACATTTTGTTTTGTCAAATTTTTAGACGAATATTCACATGGGCCATGAAAGTACTTACAATCCTTCTACTTACACTAAATGGCTGAAATGAAAATGGTGCATCATTAAAAAGATGAGTTTTTTTTCAATGAACGGGATAATCATTTTTTTTTTATGAAGAGAGTTTTCCTTTGTTAGCGGTAATCTTTTTACGTCTAAAACCACATTCAAGGTCTTTTTTTGCACATTAGATTTTTTTTCGATTGGGAATTTTTACGTTTACAAACAGATATTCCAGAACATAAATTCATTTGGAAAAGTCGTCGTGTAAAACTGGTTTCGAATCTCAGAGATAACACTGAAGGTGAAAGAGTAAATGTCGTGTTGCCTGTCTTCAAATTATTTATTTTTTTGGGCGAGATTCGTATATTATTTGGGTTAGTACAAATTATTTATAATTAATAGGTATTTGGGTGCGTTGTGTTTTTTTTATTTATTTTCTTGAATACAACCCAAAATTCTAGACAGGTTTGCAACCGAACAGGCCAAATAAACTTTGCTTCTAAAACCTTCCTTTAGGTCAACTACACAAAACAAAGATGACTGACTCCAATGTAACAAAATAAAATTGATTTATTTACAACCTTATCTATTTACAAAAAAACTGAATTACCAAATCTTCGCACACAGTTTACACATTTTACTAATCTTTTAGCATTTTCTCCTCGATTCATATCGAATGACATGTATTTAATTAAATCTACACCTTTTGGATTCAGGGAGCATATAATTATTAAACTAACTCATAGCCAAGAACTCCTATTCATCAAAATTATCTTTACAAAAAACACTGTTCCCGCACTAATCTTTCATTTAGCTCGGTGGGGTCTGAACAAAACAAAATGATTTTCACTCACTCAGTTTGATGATGTCGCACTGGGACTCGGCTGTCGAAGCTCTGCTTATGCTTGGGGTATCGCTCCTTCCTTCTAAGTAGTGGGTGCGCTGCGTCTCTAGGCTGTCGTGGGTATTCTTCTACTCTTTTCAAAATGATGGGGCACTCATCAGGAAAATGATGACATCGACTTCTCTTGATCCAAAGTCACGCTCAATTCCGGGAAGACTCGACCAGATCTCCAACATTAAGGCGCATCCTCTCTATAACCCCGTCTCTATTCTCTTGCTCCAAATCACTTTCAGCTCCGGGAAGACTCGTCCGGATCTCCAATATTTAAAACTGCCAATCTTTTCATCACTTTCGATGCTAAGGCACTAGGAAAGATCAACCGGTCTCCGGAAAACGAAACCTCTTTCTCGTACTGTCGGACAACTCCCAGGAATGCTCAACCGGTCTCCGACGTTTTGAAATTCCAATCTCTTCATCCCCCTGCAATGCTAAAGCACCGGGAAAAGTCAACCGGGCGCGCACGCAGAAGAGAATTCTCGAAAAAAAACTCTAAGTCTTCTATTTATTTATTTTTTTTATAACAAAGTCCACGCCTTCTCGTGACTCCTAATCCATTCAGGAAAGCTTTCAAAAATCCACCACTTAGCATCAATTTTCATTTCTTGAATTGGATAATCCCATACTTCATGCCCGCCTTAATTACGTCATACAACAGACCACCCAAAGTCCAGTCCACGTGTTTTGCGGTCTACCGGTCCAATAAATTCTTTACAATAGGGTATTTTACTTTAATGTCAAACCCTGGTGCCATCTCCTTATCTGCGTCTGGAATGACCTACCCCCTATCGCGCACCGCCGCTTTTAAATTGGCTGATGCGTACAGACTACTGTTCCGTCCCCTAATCAAAGGCGGCTTCCTAGCATTCTAACCGAAATGTGATGAAAACAGACTTCGATCACTTTATCTCTCTAAAAATTTTAATTTTTCTTTCAAATCGAAAGCGCTTCATCACAGTAAAGTTTTAGGCATTAGTGATGTTTTTGGAGGAGATAATTACGTTTTAAAGTTTTGTACAGCTTACCTGATTCCTTTACATACCAACAGAGTTTAAATACTGCTAAATACCATTCTGTAAAATACGCCATAATTATACGAAACAAGTTATATCACTTGCTTATGATAATTAGCAGAAATTTGTTTTTTTTTTTAACATTGTTACAAATTTCTACTTTCAGTAAATATTAAATCAATTTCAGGTTTCATTTGTACTTTCAAACCAAAAGTTTTGGCATCTCTTATAGTTAGAAACTGTATAATATTTGACCAAAGACGGCTAAAATCAGGTTTTTTTTCCATTGTCGAGTATTCAATAAGAATTTCCTTGTTTTTAACTGTTTACAATTTTTGAGAGATACCAAAAGCATGAATGTATACCTATTTAAGAAAAACGTTTAAGGGGGTCCGGGACACATTTAAAAAATTTTTTATTTATTGAGTTAAAATTTTGAAATTTTTTGTGATGGTTAAACATATAATTTGTAAACAAAATCACTTCATGAAACTTCTCAAAATGTTTTTAAAAATTTTTTAAATTTAAAAATTTTAATAAAAAAAGTGGGGTCATTTAAAATTGTTATAACTCGAAATATTATTTGTCGAATTTAAATTCTTTTTCATTAAATTAAACAGAAATATATAAATTTTAATTTTGATTCAGCTTTTTTTAAATATTAATTAAAAAAAATTTTTAAATATTTATATTGAAAATTACAAAAAAAATTATGTAACATTTTTAAAAAATCATATTTTCAAAAGGAAATATATTTTTCAAATTTGCTGAATCACAATTAAAGTAAAATAGTTGAAAAAGACATGTTCCAAGTTTCAACCATTTATATTTAACAATAAAATTTTTTTGAAAATTCGAACAATTTTGTGTCCTGGACCCCCTTAAGAAATCCTACGCTAGGGGAATATTTTATACTTCAGTAAAACTAATTGTGTATATGGAAAAATGAAAATTTCTTTCAATAACTGATGTTTGCAAAAAAAAGCATAAAACGTGTCATATTGAACTGCGAGAGCGGGGTTTATATTTTAACCAACCGCGTATAACAGCACACAAAATTTTTTTTTTTATGTCATGCCTAGATTCTATATTCTACATAAGTAAAATCTCCGGGGTACATGAAAATGTTCAAGAAAAAAAATGCAGTAGTGCTAAATTTTCTGATTTTTCAAAATTTTGTGCAGTCAAGTCTAAATTTATTTGATGAATCTTAAAGCACAAAATTAAAAAATATATTTCTAAACATATCATTATAATTAGATATACCAAAAACTCTATATCTTCTATATTTGATGTTATGGATAAATATTTCTGATAACCAACTGTTTGGTAGAGTTATTCGAAGGAAAATTAAGAGTCTAATAATTGCTGTGAATTCATCTTACCCAACAATGGTCAAATTTGATTTAATCAATATTTTATCTCAACTTTATTAGGTTTGTAACCCAACTTTTAAATGATTATGATTCAGAAAACTCCTTATTAATTGCATACTTTGGATTATTTAACACACCTCCTTGGGTCGTGGTACACGATTTCGGAGCCACCGACTAAGAATGGGGCCTTGATTAACTTCGGAGCCAGGACTAACGAGGCACAACGGCGATAACCAATAGAAGACAACTTCGAAGACTGTTTAAAAATATTTACAAACACTATGCCGAAAGCCTTGCTTTGTAATTCTAGTTTGGGCAATGTTATCTCTCTTTTACAATAATGATATTTATTATGATGTGATCACAGCATGTGTGTGATACATACTGAGGAAATGCACTCATTCAATCGTCAACGAGCAAATAAAGCACGTTTTGGTCAATAAGAAACGATCAAATTTTTGTCTGCATTTCGATAAATATGTTGTTTATACTTTAGAAAAACAAAGTTTTCAGGGAGAATGCGATTTATTGGTCATCTCAGTTTAAGCAATGTGTTACAAAAGTAGTTGAAAATGATGTTCAGCGGCCAACATTTTGATATGAAGTTTATGCAAAATAATGCGAAGAATTAGGGGAAAGAGATTGGCATCAAGAAGTTGATCGAACAGCTGAAAAATTAGGCAGAATGAGAATTTGTGATACAGTCCTAAAAATGATCTGAAATACCACATATTGGGCAAGGACTTGGTTTCGTGATATAAGGCACACCGGCAAAGAGTTTTGAAGTTTGTAATAATACGGATCGTCAATGGTTGGAGGATTGTTTCCAAAATTTCAATGAGTATTGGCAGAAGTCCGATCGCGAAAAAAAATTGAAGGTCGTTGATTTTAATGTGTTTTCATATCAAATCCGTCAACACTGTGACACTGTCTCAATTACTACACGAAATTTGTAATTATATAAATATGTGATGCCCCCTTTCTACCCCTCAACATGTCATCTATCGGCGAACTGTTGATCTGGGCGGTCTCATCAACTCTAAGATAAGAGGCCATAAAGTTCTTGTAATGTGCTGTTCTGACGTTATAGAACGCATAAATCCCAGAGTGGTTCGAGGGCTTTTGAGATTTTTGACACTATAGTGACATTTAGAATCCCATAAACTTCGAACACTTACCAGGACTTCAAACGCTGGAGAAAGCCCTTTGAATTCGTCGACAGTATAAAAGAAGACCCCAATAGTCCAGGAAAGAGATCTGTTTTGAGTGCCAGAGAGACGGATCTCTCTGGTCAGAGAGGCCGATAGGCCGCTCTGTCGTTGAACCCGAAGCCATCCTGACTTACTGTATATATTCTAACTCGCTGTACATACTTGCTTTAAGGGGACAAGGGGACTACATACTTGCTTTAAGGGGACTTTTAAACTCTAATTTTTTAATATTAATTTTTTTACTCTATATACAAAATGTGAATAATTGATTTTCTTTTTTACCACACTGAAAACTCCTAGAATTCAAAATAAGGAATTTTTTGTGGAATAATGACTATTTTTCAATTTTTTTTCAAAAATGCTAACGTTTTTCAAAAGGCTCTATGCGCACTCTATATTAAGGTTTTTAAATTTTTTACTATAAGTTTACCATATGTATATAAATATAAATGCATTTAATTTTTTTTTCAGGAATCTAAAATCTCAAATATTTTTTTTCTATTCTGCCTGTTTTTTTTTAATGTTTACTTTATTTTATGGTCTATAAATTTTAAAATTGTATGTTTTCAAAGAATTATGCACAGTTTTATGACAAACACTTCAATTAACAATTCTGAGAAGTTTGGAAGATATCAGAAGAAAATGAATACGCATGGAGATTTTTGAAAAATTCTAGCATTTTTGAACAATTTTTTGATAAACAGGTCTGACTTCTCCACAAAATACTTATTTGGGAATTCTAAGTATCTTCAATGTAGTAGAAAAGAATATTAATTATACTGTTATGGTATATAGTGTAAATTATTGAAAAGAAGAACGAGATTGAAGGTCCCTTGTTCCCTTAACTGTTGTAGTTGTAGTATGTTTAACGTATCGTAGTAATACGTTAAACATACAAAGTAATTGAAGCGAAAGGCTTGTGTTATTGACTACGGTACAACACCGTAACAATTTCGGAATTTTTATACTACTTTGTATATCATTTACTGATATGTGTTCTTTTCTCTTTTCTAACACAGAAAGACTGTTTCTGACTTCAGAGGACTTAATTTTGAGTTTTTCCTCATGGATCGGAAAAAAATACACAGTAAACTTTGACATTTATTGCCCAAAATGTTCCTTTTTAACAGAAATATCATAGAATAGCAGTATTTAAATTTCACCAAGCTTGCATTTTTTCCCAGTCCAATTGACCACAAAGTTTTTGGTACGAGTTAAAAAAAAGGTTACATTTAAGAATGGTATTTAAAATATGCGAGGACCCCGAATATTATGCAGTTCAAGAGTTGGAAATCAGGCAGCAGTTTAGATTGATTTGGTAAACATGAAAATTAGCAAACTGGAAATTATAATCCCATCTTAAAAGAAGTGAATTTATGTATCGTTAAAGGTAATAACTGAAGAGAAATGTAAAGCGATCAGCTACACTTTCTTTAAAGTTTAGCGAGAATGAAGTGATTAGTTTGCTTGACGGAGAAACCATTCCATAGAGGATTACATAGCAAAACTTGGCATTTCATCCGAAAATATTTTGTGTCAGAATTTATAAATAAGAGGAACTGTTACAAAATGGCAGAAACTTTAAAATAACGTAACTCCAGAATTTTCTCGGATATGTAACTCATTGTAAACAATGGGCCCGATTTGGAATGCACAGTAATTTCAATATATTACGAACAACCGGATCTCAAATCAAGGTTGACCACATTATAGTTCGAACTTAATCGTACAGGATCGCACGAACAAACGCACTATCTTTTTTTACATACTATCATATCTGGACATGACCAAATTGAGGAATATTTGATCATAATTAGAAACATTTCGAAGTTGTCATCAAAACTGTTTACAGGAGAGTTATAATTCCTCAAATTGGCGTATTCATTACCAGCTACGGATGTGTGACTGATGACCGGTAGTCACACTAAAAAACATCCTTGTCACGACTTAAGTATGCCTAAATCCTTTGAGATTGCTCTGAGCTTTAAATAGTCGGACTCAGAAAATGCCGCTAAAGGAAAATATAAGATTTAATCAATAATTAAAGTTTTCCTTTAAAAATAAATAAGGATTTGTGTTTAAATTATGCTGAAATGAATCTCTCTTAGGACATTAAATATTTTCCATAAAATTCATGTTTTTAATAAATTCTTATTTTGCAGTTAGACATTAGAATTTATGTGAGCGTTATGCTAACTTCTAACCGTACTATATTTGGAAAGCACAGTAAAATGCATGCTCTTTTACATCGTAGGCACTGCGTTAGCGCAGTTGCGCAGTGCGTTAGTGCAGTGCGTTAGCGCAAAGCAAGACAATCGGGGATGGGTATAAAGTGTCACATGCTTATTTCTCATTCTGACATGCATGTCAGAACCATTTTCAATGATCCTCCTACTTAGTTGAAATTGTTTCAACACTTTTTGTGGTAAGCACATTTGATATTGTTGTTTAATAGTATTTTCAGTTCTTTCTTCTGAATTTTTAAGTGTTTAGACCTGGTCTACACGTTCCCCACAAAAGCTACGAGTTGGTAATTGCACACTTACCCCTTAATTTAAAATGTCCTTTATTTCTTCCCAAAATACTTCCTTTTACTTTCGGCAATACACATTTGGTCACTATTAAGGCATGTTCACATAGGAGTCCGTTGCGTAGCGTTAAGGGAAAGATGACGTTGAGACGAAAATAAACCAATCATAGGCGTTAAAAATTTCATTGCTAATCGTTTGGAGGCCTATGATTGGTTTATTTTCGTCTCAACGTCATCTTTTCCTTAACGCAACGCAACGGACTCCTATGTGAACAGGCCCTTATCGCATAGAAAACAAAGAAACACGAATGTAGACAAAATATAATCTATCTTTGAAGAAAAAATAAAACAGGAGAGTGAAAAGTACTTATAATCTGATGCCGAATTTTTCAGTCTCAGATTCTGAGAAGCAAACTGAAAATTGAGATTCGTTCACGAAAACGATGGCATTCAACCATAGCGAGAACGCATTTCAATTTAAAACAACTGAAAACCTGGCTGTCGGCGAATAGGCCCTAGTCTGATTTTTGGAGGAAAAATAAACTGAAGCACATCGTTGGTAAGGTCCCATCTCATTTCAAATCTTAATACCCCACACAAAGATGGCAATAATATGAATAATTAGTTAGCAGAAGTGATATTGTTCGTGGTCTCTCTCTTCTACAAGAATAGGAAGAGGAGGTTAAGCTGTGTATCAGGTAGTTTTCTCGAGCTGCAATAATATTAAAATGCAATTTTTGTTTCTTTAATTTTTACGAAAAAAATTCCTTTTTTTTCTTAATGTTGTGACGTCACGCCTTTACGGGGTTGCGTTCTCGCACCCCACGGACCAGCTGCATATTTTTGGGGAATACCATTTTCCAATTCCCACCATTTTTGAACACGTGGGTATTAAAAAACGATACTAGCGAATGCCGCCAGAATTTTTAGCCCGAAATTTAAGCCCATGCATATCGGGTTCTCAAGTAGGGATGGCGACATCGATGTCGATGTTTTCAAAACATCGATGTTTTAAATATCGATTTATTGAAGCCGATTTTTTTTTGACATCGATGTTTTGTGCTCGATGTTTGTTTTTAAATGAAAATGTACCATAATAATAAAAAAAATTACCACGTAACATAATTTTCCTACTCAGTAAATGTAAGTCTGAATTCTGAAAAGGACGAATACAAAAGGGGGAACGATTAGAGACAAATGGCAATGAGCAACCAATGAATAATAATTATATACCCATTAGCCCCCGTAATTGTTATTTAAAGTAAAAAAAAAATAAGCTTGTTCAGCTTTCCCCCATACATTGGTTTTGCATCAGTACTTCGAATTGGTGTAAATATATGTAATTTTCTTTTGTATTATTTAATTTGAAAATAAAAGATTTGTTAATAAATTGCAATAATTTCTTCCTCAATTTTCTGGTAAAAGTAATAAAATGTGTAATAGAAATTCTGCGATATGCGCCGACTCTAGCAACCAAGTTTTATCATTTGTGACAGCCCAACCTGAGAGCAAAATTACCCCCCCCCCTCCATGACTAACTGAAGTAACATATCTTAGAGGTTACTAAACCAGTTTTAAAAAAGGAAAGTTCATAAACATCGATGTTTAAAAACATCGATGGTTTGGGGGCGATTTTTTATTAGCATCGATGTTTTAATATTGAATATCGATGTTTCAAAACATCGATGTTTTGTTGTCGATGTCGCATCCCTATTCTCAAGAAAGCGTCTCCCACCATAGTCGTAAAGCTGCCTTTCTTAGCGCTAGCTCTATGCGACTTTGTCCCTGGAATGTAATATAGTTTCGGCGTTAAGAAGAGCTGTCAGCCGGTAATCTGCCGACCTGTTTTGGGAAAGCAATTTCTAAGAAAACGGCTGCCACCGAAGTTTTCAAGCCGAAAGAGTCAGAGACTTTGTGTTTTTTTGAGGGAGATTGTCACGCAACATCGATTTGAGCAGACGTTTTTTAGTAGCTGCTTTTTAGACCATGGGTCTGGGAGCGTACGCTGTGAATCTGCACTTAAATTAATTGAATATGTTGTAATTGCTTAATGTTTAATTTTTTGTAAATAAATTCCCATATTAAGTTTGTTTTAAAATTGGCCTTATTATAATTAGGACTGTCTTTCTTGGTCATGAATTCAGTAATAGTAATTTTAATAAAGCCTCAGAGATTAGACTTAACCACCTATCGTGATGCCACAATGTCTAGACTGACAGAGTAAACTGTTCTTTGGTACTTTTATAATTAAAAAAAATTTAAAATAAAAAGAGCTTCTCCCCTGTAATGAATTTTCTGATCCTTTCCCATCTTTTCACTTTTCTGGACCCGAAACTTTGAAAAAATGCTCGATTCAACTAATCTTCGTCCTATTCAAGAATTTCAGAAGCAAAAGAATCATCAAGAAACAGGTTACTTACACTTCTCATGTCGCTGCAAAGAAAGCAGGCAATAAATAAAGGACAGATACGTTCTTACCTCATTTTTGTGGAGCAAGTGAGTACCTTGGATTTTATAAATATTTCCGATTCTAAAATTTTGAAATTGTTGAAATAAATGCTTTTAAATGAAAGTTGTTTCCGTGCCTAATATGCAAAATTTCTCATTTATACTTGCTAAAACCAATTTTTAATAGTCATTCAAACTTTTTAAAGTTTGGTCTGCATTTACCCCGACTCCCTTCCTATATTAACAAAACATGAGCGTTATGTGTATACAAGGGAAATATTCCCAAACGGTACATCCGTGCAAGAATCTTATTTTACCATTTCCAAATATAGACTACCATCACTAGTCACCGATGCTACTGTTAGAATTACTTTAAGAAAAAAATCTTTTAATTAAAATACATCCAGCTTATAAAGGACATTAACTCACTTTCTTTGACGTGCATTTTTTAGATTTAAGATATTTTTTGCGACTGGCCTCAGCTTAAAACAAATGAATGTATTGAAATAAGCTTTTTTATTAATAGTACACCTTTCAGTTACATTCTATAAATTTTTTTATAGAATGTTTTACGTTAAAGAATTATAGAATGTTTTACGTTAAAGTTCTTAATGGGTTAGTTTAACAGATCATTTTAAAATTTCTTTTTTTCCCTGCAATTTAAAGGCTTTAATTAACCTATCATAATAAATACTTCTGTTTCCTACTGAAATTTAATTTGTACATTCATGAAGTAAATAAAAAGCCTTTCATCCGCATGGTTAATCTAGATAAAATTCAAATATTCAAAACACTTAGCAAATTGATAGGTTTGCCTGATAATTTTTCTAAGAATTGTTTTCTTTCCATTTTGAAGGCATTTAATTTATCAGATCTGTTTGTATTTTGTGTCTCCTCTTGCTTAGAATTTAGTAATTGAGAAATTAAAATAGGCAAGGTCGCCACAACGGAAAACTGACAGTATGCATCTACTTGTAGAAACATGATTATCTCAAATTATAGGTTATGTTAAGTAAATATTTTGAATAGTGAACTTCATATACGTTTTCAGTTCCTTAACTCTGATTCAATATTACAGTAAGTCATTCTTTGTCACAAGAAAACCTTTACACATTTTCTTTTTCAAAAAAATTAAAGATTAAACTGCTGTTTTATATAATTAAATACGTATATAATTTCCAATAAACTACAATTAATATACATAGTATTTAATCTATAATAAACTTAACGTTAAAATTCGGTTCACTCAATTTGTGACACTATTTTTGTGTTAAACTCTTAAAACCAGCAGTTTTCAGGACTTAAAACGGATCAAATCAAACTTGGAAGACTTTGAAGTTTCTCGATTTTCAAAAGAAAAAAGTGAAAGAAGACATGGAAACTTAAAATTTATTGAAAATGTCAGAAAAGTTTAAAAAGAGTTAAGGAACTGAAAACGTATATGAAGTTCACTATTCAAAATCTTTACCCAACATAACCTATAATTTCAGATAATCACGTTTCTACAAGTAGATGCATACTGTCAGTTTTCCGTTGTGGCGACCTTGCCTATTTTCGCGATATAAGTTTTACGACGGCTATTTGTCTACTGTCTTTTTTTTATGGCATGTTACTGGCATTGTCTTTATGAGGCATTGATAGGCAACAGCATCAGAAAGCCCTTGTTGGTATGTCGTTTGAACTTTTGATTACAATAACATTTTTTCCAAAGCAGAAAAGTCAATTGTTAAGTTTCAAAATTTCTGGATGGGAAAAAAATTGAATTATTTCCTGTATTTAAGAAAAATCAAAATCCCCTTTGAATCATAAGTTGAATGATTGGTCAGGAAATTTACTTTAAAAGCTCAAAAAATAATAAGGTAAAAAACACCCTTCTTTGTATTGCGAAGGGCAAATTCCATTACCAAATAACCCTTAATATTACCAAATTTGATTTTACTTCAACATGCCAGTCGATTTTTCTATAATATTACTTATATAGGCTTACTATGGGATAAATTATTCTTCCATATAATAGGTTATGGACTACTAACCAAATTCTCTCACATTTTTTCTTATATAAATAAATGTTTTCAGTGAATTCTAAAATGCACCTGACCAACATATCCTGTTAATTTATTGAATTATTTACTGAAAGGAATGTTTTGCATAAAATATTTTAAAATATGTTCAAGCATTTTCTTATATTTTCGTATGACAAGACTGTAACGAAGAATTGACCAATTATCATACGTAAAATACAGCTGTGACATTTCTGAACATTATATCGGGCATGGAATTCAAATTATTTTCCTATGGTTGAGGAAGCATTTTATTCTAGAATTTTTAACGTACGAGTTATTTTCAAAAATATTTTTGAAATTTACTCAGTTATTATAACAATGATCAAGAATTCACCTTTTCAAAGTTTTGCACTGGTTCACCTCTATCATAAATTTACCCATGTACACAATGTGGAGAGCATTTTTAAAAGGAATAACGTGTTCCCACATCCGAAAATTTAGTGTAAGCATACAAGAGATTAATGTGATGTATGCGATAGTACTCGCATAGTTCAGAGAAGAGGTCCTCGATTGTATAGCTGGAGTTGACTTCACTGACGTGACTAGGGGGTCCTGCCCAATGGAGTTCACTCTCAGATGGCTAGATGTCTGGAAGGAAACTATGCAAAATTACCTAGCTCATAACAGAGAATTTGAATTTTCCAATAATAATTTATAACAAGTATTGATAATTATGAATATAGTTAAAATTATTAAACGTTGGAGTTCGTAACATGTTGTATAATGTATGATTGTTAGTTACAATCATTAATATCATTAATTATAATTGGTATATTTTAAACACTATTATATTCTGTTATACTGAGTTAGTATCGGTAATTTTTTTTAAAATGGCATTATCGTGCGTAGAAGGCAAGATAAGACCAGGCCGAATATCTCGCCTCTGAGGCAATGAATCCTTTTATCTTACCTTAATTAGTACATATACTCCTAGAACATTTATCCGTTGTTGAATCATTCTGTGTCAAACACACTATAGTTTGTTTTAAAAATTTCAGGAAAGTATGTTTTCAGAAAAACAATTAACCCTTAAAATCAATGTTTTTTAAAATCACTCAACATTTAAGATGTTTAATTTCCTTTTTGAAGCTGCTTACTTATCACATATCTTTCAGGTTATGCACCTAGGCAATTTTTCTATTCATTCAATATTTTATAGATACTATTCTTTCATAAACTCCTTGATGCTATTTATATAATTGTAATTCCCCTTGATACTGATATATTTAAATTATTATTTCATGCCTTAGTGTACTGAAAGCTAGAAAATGCAAAACACTCTTTCAACTATCGAAACCTCAAAAAGGGCAGTCTTAAGGAAATACAAATTCAGTATTATACTACTTTTAATATTATGCGAATGACAAACAAACATTGCAGACTGATGCAATTTATTCTTTGAAACTTAACTAAATGTTGCTGCTAAAAAAATACATCCACTTTTTCTAACATTAGCAAGGTTTTAACTATATTCGATGATACCAAAATCAGAAAAAGAATTTTATTCATAAATTAACTTTAATGAACTTGATGCTATCAAAGCATAGTGCGAAACTAAATTTTGTAAAACAACTGAGTTTTTGAAATTTTCTATAATAATAAACTTTAAAGTGCCTGTGTTAAACTAAGACATCAAGGTTTCATATTATGATGACTGTTTTAGAATATACCTAACAAATGTTATTAAAAAGGATTAATAGAGTAACTAAATAACTTTGATCTTAAATTCATCCTGCGACAAACAGTGTCATATCTAGATGAAATGGAGAAGAAAATTTGAGTTAAAATTAAACATTTAGGTGATATGGTAATATTAATGGTTATTTTATCATTTTTCTTAATTATATTGTTTATTAGAAACACCATATAGTATTTACAGATCCATTCTACGAAATCTACCGTCAAGAAATAAATATATCCAACGAAAATAGAAAAAAATATATTTTTACCTATGATATTTAATAAGCAAGATCATGCATCTAGAGTACTTGAATTATTATTGGACCAATTTTTTTAAGAGTGTATAGATCAATAATCAAGGAGCAACATATTTAGTTGACACGTTGAAAGTACAGGCTTTGATGTATGCAGGCTTGAATATCTCTACTATTTAGTTATCACAAAAGCTTACACTGAGAGTACTTTATGATTTTGGGTGAGTAGATGCTGTAAACTTTTTAAGCATTTATAATCAAGTTTAAAGCTTTATAACAACCAATTCTAAAAAAAGGTAAGTTTGAATATACGATTATTGTACGGCATTCCGTAAATACAATTCTGTAGGATAGTAAAAATTTAGCGAAAAGGAACATATGAGCAAATTTTGGCAGACGCATTTAATGTTTAAAAGAGATTAGGTAAAAGGCTCCTTTTAAAGAGTAAAATGAATAAAAGATAAATGTTTAAAAGATTGTTGAAAATATTCAAAAAATCAGAATATATCTTGACGGACGATTAAAATGTTTAAAAGAGAATAGCAAATTTATTCTCAATATATCACTGTTAAATACACGTGTAGCTACAAAATCCTTTACGACGTTTCTTGAAAATTGAAACCCTGTGATGTTATGATTCTCAGCCGATCTTACAAAGAGGAAATGTCACTCTGGCAGGTTGAAAAGCTTCACTCTTCGAAATGCATTAAATTTCCTTTCATAAAAGAAAATGATTGCTCTCTCATGCTACTTATTACCAAATACTCTACTTTTTTCCTTTGTTTGCATAAAGCGACGCGGAAAGATCACTCTGAATAAAGCTCAGACTATTTCGAAAGAGCCGAGTAACACCTAGAATATGAATTATTGTTTACCAATTTAAGCCAGGAAGCATTTTTTTTTCCCTTTTTTTTCTTCTTTTTTTTTCCTTCTTTTTTTTCTTTTTTTTTTTCTTCTTTTTTTTTTTTCTTCTTTTTTTTTTCTTCTTTTTTTTTCTTCTTCTCGCTATCGAATATTCACTCGACATCGCGAATTGCACTTCTTCGTTTATGCAAAACAAAAAGGATCATATCGGCTCACGTGTCTTCCTTATGGACTGCACGCTCTGCTGGAACTTTCCATCCGTATTCGACATCTCGCCCGTAAATACGAATATCAGTTTTCGGGGTACCCTGACAAGTTCTCTCTGAGAGAGAGAGAGAGAGAGAGACCCGAATGCTAACCGGACGGGTTAGAGGCCGAGATTTCTCAGGGTGAAAAAATCCTCAGGTATCTGCCGACCTTCTTGCGAGAGCATCCAAGGTCGGTATCACTCTTAAACATAGGCGTGAGAGGTTGAGAGCGGATAGTTCAGATGCTGTGCTTGCCTCTGTCGTACCGCAGGCATGAAGGGGCTATCCGCGCTTGGAGTTCTGGTGCTGGTGTTTGTGTTATGCTCAAATGCGGCTGCCGAGGGTGGGAACGCGACCGCTGAAGAAGAGGATGAAGTGGAGACTTTTGAACAGGTGGAGAAAAACTTTAAAAGTGCCGTGGGGAATTTGGTGAAGAAGATGTTGCCCTATCTTATGGAAGGTGGGGGCAATGCCGATGTGTCGGGACCCTGTAAATCGAGCATCATGAAGATTATAGGTGGTGTCCGGCAACTAAGAGAGTGGGCAATGAGATGTAAGTGACAATATTTTTATACTGATAGCATTGGTGAAAATATTTTTAAATTGTTTAACCTTTTCCTTACGGGATGGGATAGCATGTATCCCAAGAATACGGGCCCAAGAATGAATATATATATATATATATATATATATATATATATATATATATATATATATATATATATTAGCTGAAGTACCAGGCGTTGCCCGGAATTTTAAGAAGGTTTGTTAACAAAAATCAATTTAAAAACTTAACACAATATAAATTACATAGCAAAAAAAGCATGTGAAATGTTATACATATCCCAGTATTTAGGTAGATGCAGTCTTTCATCATTGTACCACTAAAATCTGTAAAGTAAAAATGTCAAATTGCGGAATGCTTGTTAACCAAAATCAATTTAAAAACTAAACATAGTATAAATAACATAAAAAAGTATGTGGAATATTATACATAAATAAAAAGAAATCCCAATATAAAAATATATAAATATATCATAAAGTCCTCAAAATTTAGCAAGATTTAACCTTCTATCTTTGGAGCAAAAGAAGCTGAAAAGTAAAACGTAAAATATATATACATTTAAAATAAACCACTAAAAGCTGAACTGTATTTATTTATAATTATTTTAAAGCTTCCAAACTAATCTTAGAATTATCTCAAGGCTTCAAAACATAAATATACGAAGTTTCAACCTGATTCGTCAAGAAATGTAGATTTGTATACGTTACATACATACATACATAGAGACACTCTGCTTTATTTATATAGATATATATAATCCCCTTAATGACCGTTCTAAAGAGGGAATCAGAAAAATGTGCCCCTTATGCTAAAGGTTAACTAGTACATTTGCAAAATAATTTGTTCATTAATATAATAGAATAATATCTTTAAAAAGAAAAATTCATTTTTCGACTAATTAAAAGATTGATTAAAGCTATTTTTAGAGGAAAGGAATAACGAAGGAAATATTTTCTGTGAAATACTAAAAGAATAATACTTGGCAGATAGATCGATTAAGGGTCAATATAACATCCTCCCAATTTTAAATGCAACTTTATGATATAAATTTATAATGTTTGAAAATAATTAGTTTTAATGCTTTATTAATTTATCAAAGTAGATTATATCAGCTCATTTTGTTAAACATTTGGATTTCCAGTGTTTCATTTATAAAAAATCAAACAGGAATTTAATGCTTTTTGCAGATACTTAAGGTTTAAGTTGATTCTCTATGTTTAGAGAAACAACGGAATTAGGATTTTAGGCACTAGAATTTGCCGAGGAACAAAAAAGTAGAAAGTTTAAATCTAAAATTTTAATGGGAAAATATTGAATTGAAAGAAGTGTAGTCAAATTATCGGAAATTCTTCAATTTCATAACGGGATAAAGAAAAAATAGGAATGTCCCTATTTTGTTTAAGGCTTTTCTTTTCTTTGTTTATCCTAAAATTTTATTCTACTGCCGATAGTTCAATATTATCGTTACAGGATAACAATAATCTTTATACAAACATTTCTGGTATGCGTGACGTAAAAGAAAACTGCTAAACATTACCACTTTCTTCTTTCTTGGATGTGGAAATTAAATATCAGTATAAGAGGATTGCCTGTTTTCATTTTATGGAAATATAATGGCTATGCACAGCTGCTAAATGTTTAATACAATATCATCTTGTGAAATATTAATCAATAATATCTTTCGTTTAATAATGACAGTAGCCCTCATATAGGAGGGTTTGATTACAATTTATCAAATGACTCACTTCCAACATACTTTTCTAAATACTTTAAAAATGTAAAAAAATGCACAGTTGAAACAAAACCATTTGCTAATGTATTAGACATTCTAAAATATATCTTTGATGTGAAACTACACTATATCCCTTGTAAATTTCCATTACTGAAAGGAAAAAAATGAGTTACATTTAATTTTTAAGTTATGGTGTCACAATTAATTAGGTTCCTTATTAAGCTTGAAACCAAAATCTATATATATAAAACAGTTCCGTAATTGACTCACTGACTGACATACAACGCACAGACCAAATCGCTGGACCTAAAGGGCTGAAATTTTGCATGGCGATTATTCTTATAGTGTAGGGGTGCACTAAGAGAGATTTTTGAAAGATTCTTCTTAGATTTTTTAAAATTAAATTTTTAAGCTGTTTTAGTAACTTTAAAATTTGCATTTAAAAGAATAATTTGAGGGTTATAAAATTTATATCACGAGAAAGATCATAAAAATTCGATTAAAATGAAATCTTTTTCGAATCTTTACCTCTAATTTCTGATTTTTGGTGAATTGTTAAAGATTAAATTTTAGAATTTATTAAATGCTGATCACGTGATTTCTTTTTTTGGTACTTTAAATAAATTGATCGTCACGTGCGTAACAACTAAATAGACAAAAAAAAAATTTTCTTGCTAAAGCGGCAGACGATTGGACATTATTTTGTCTATAAAAATATCCCTTACGATTTTTTTTATAAATATATATATATATATATATATTTTTCTACATCAGTTTTATATATTGATCATCGTATTTATTTATATATATATATATTTCGTCGTATAAATAAATAAATATATATTTTTTTTGCCATTAATTACATACATTGACCGTTGTATTGAATTTGAATGTACTCCGTAGCGAAGCGCGGGTTTTCAGCTAGTCATACTATATGTAATAATTCACTACTTCCGACACTTCATAATCTGAATAAGTAATTACTCTAATTAAAAAAAGGCAATGTCATATCAGAATTTTTTCAACGCAAAATATCAATTTCATAATAAATAAAACAAATATTATCGAAGGATAGAACATTTAAAAGATTGAAAGATAACGCTCCAAAGGGAAACCTTGGAAAACATTTCGACATACACGAGTCAATGCTTGCAGCTGCTTATTAATAATGCATCACTGCATTTTACAGCTCATTGATATTAGCAGTTCACCTTCTCTCTGGCTAGCTGTAGCAAAAACGTTTCTAGCTGAAGAAAAACAAAAGCTATGAATCACTCAGAAGACCTCAAAAAATAAAAATTGAATAACTCCAGTTTTTTAAACGCGTGTTGACATAATCAGGTCAAGTGCGCGCTATCTTTTAAGCTAGATACTTTTTCGAAAGCTGTAAATTCCCCATTTTTAGATCTAATCTTTTGGCGATAAAAGACATTTTAAAAAAATGTATGAGAGTAAAATTTAAATGTACGTTGGTGATAAGTATTAGAATATTAAGGAAATTAAAAAAATGCTTTGAAATTAAACTCAGCTGAATATCAAATATAGAATTCAAAGGGTTAAAATGATTTTATAATTCCAAAATTTTTCCTTTTTAAGAACATGAAAATGACAAAAATTAAGATTAAAGATGGAACCTCTTAGTATTTCAGAAGATTTATTCCACGCGAACTCTGACGTAGAAGATATGAACTTTTTTAAAAAGAATTACACCATATTTTGGCAAGAATGTTTCTTTGAGAAGTTCCGGATATATTGCATTGTTTCCTCTATAAATATTTACGTCCCATTCAGCGTATTTGCCACTTCAAGAAAAACAGATCGAGCGAGTCAAATGTTATTCTTCACGAAATCTTTTGGCCAAGTGACACGCAAAAGATATATGGATTTAAAAATAGACTTTATACTTGTTGCCACAAATGTTTACCACCTATTATTTAAATAGTGTACCCAAATAAAGTAACACATTATGGAACGGAATATTAAGCAAATTATCCAAAAAGTGTTACTTTAAGGAAAAAAAAAAGCAAATGCATTAAAATTTCGATTTGAGTGTTTTCCTAGAAAAAATACCCATTTTCTTTTGTAGACAATTAATAGCAGAATATCTTTTTCAATAACACTGTTAAATTTGAGGACAGGATAACTTCAACGTATACATAATTTCATGTATAAACCTTTATGCAAGAAAAATGCTAAGATTTAAAACTTAACGAGAATTACGACAGGTATCTGAAAAATTCCAAAATCAAAGGGAAAGTCAGTGCTTTCTATATCAGTAATGCGATAATTAAAATACCTGCTATGGATTTGTACTTTATTTACTAGCAAACATTTCAGAAAAACATTTTAAAACTCTTCACTGTGCAAAAAGTACGTCAGATAAAGCACAAATTTTACGTTACCATACAAATGCTAATCAAATTGACATATTTCAGTTCATGTTCTAAATTTGACGTCAACTGACGTAACAGAAACGAATGGTGAATTTAAACCTATATTGCAAAATCTCGACTTATAATTTGTGCAAATTTAGTTTTTATGTAAATCGAAGAATTTTCTTAAAACATTGATGTATGGTAGATTAAACAAATAATTCTGCAATTCATTTTTATTAGATTTAGTTAAGTATATCAATAAACTTACCTAAATATAATTATTGGTTGGTGATTTGATAAATTTATTGTTTGAGTTTTGATTATAATAGCAAGTTCTGAAAAATATGCATCTACATTTTCTTTTAGAAATATAGAAACGAGAAAATATAGGAACGAGCAAATATAGTTTTGCAGTCGATTGTTTACATATCGTTTTGTTAAGAAATATATTTATCCTAACATTTACTTAAATTTTTGTACTCAAATATTTACACTCCACGTTTTTTTCAATTCGAGCAAGTAATTTTGACATACATCGCTTTAATTTCCTGTTATTACTGTTTCTTGTCTTCCGAAATTGGAACAGTTTTTTTACCCTTAAGTAAAAGAAACACGCAATACAAAAATTAGGTCTTACTTAACAGGTTTAAATATAAGATGTTACACACTTTAGATATGGAGTTATATTAAATACGAATAAACCTTCACTCTCCATATTTATTAACTAGAAGGTAACCCGTCATTTTGACGTCATAATACTAATAATGACGTCATAATGGAAAAAGTATATGAAAGTTAAAAAATATCCCGAATTATCTAACAATATTGCATTTAATCCACACCTTGTAAAAGCAAACCCTTTCATTATTTTTTATTTTTTTAGTTTTTCATGCGATTGGAGTAGTAGACAGCCATCCACTTTTTTACAGCTCACTACGCGATATGAATACTTGAGCTACTTGATTCATTCACATTAAAGTTTGTTTACTTTCAGAATTCATCGCAAAAGTAAACAGATTTTTAAAAACTATTGAATATACAGCTAAAAGCATCCAATTTTTTTAGCTCTGAATGTTTTATAGAAAAATAGGCTGAACAAACGTGATTTGATGGAGAAGATATTAGTTTTTAGGTAAGAAAAAATTCTGATCCACATCTGAAATTGAAATTAAGCCTAACCGGCTGTTTGTTTACTGAGGGTTTCAATTGAAAGATGAGTACAGACCGGAAGTGTTATACAGAGACAACGGCTATTTTATATATATATATATATATATATATATATATATATATATATATATATATATATATATATATATATATATATATATATATATGAGTAGTTTAAAAATAAAATGTGGTTAGTTTTGCTCTAATTTTCATGAATACTAGCTGGGAACTTTGTTTTAACAGGGAAGTCCCACGGCAAGATACACACAACTAATAATTTAATTTGTTCCCTGCATTTAAACTTTCGCGGGTTATGACCGAAACTGAATCTTATCTTAATTGAATTGAAGGTGCATTGACACAGATAAAGAGTTTAAAAAAAATGTTGGAAAAATAAAGCAGTCATGACCTTGCCATGTCAACATTTCTAAGTCAACCGTCACGAAGCTTAAATCAACAAAGCAAGTGTTTTTTTTTGTGTGTTATTTTGCTTCGCTTTATACCTGTAAAATGGAATTATTCTGTCTACTAAAGTAAGAGTGTTTATAAACAAAAGAAACTGAATAATTACAACCCGGCAAAAAATATTAAAAGTCGAAGAAAAAGAGGTAACTTAACATAAGAGGAAATAAAACTTTCCTAGAACGATAAGAATATAAAATGTAAGCTGCGAAAGATTTAGACAGGAATTTTATTTTCTCGTGAAACTATTTTTGTAATTATTGACGAATTAGGAAAGGTATGCTTAGAAATTTCGAGATATCATCATTTAATTCTGTCTGTATGACAGATAGGCATGTTAAGTGCGTCTTTAGCGTTTCAACACAGACCCAAATTGCTCGACCATATGCTGTGGCGGCAAAACATTTATGGTAAATTAAGTACATGTATATTTTCGATGCAATTTCCTGAACAGAACAGTAAAACGAAATAGCCCCGAAAATTGTCCCATTAGGGTTTATTAGAGTTTTATTAGGGTTTTTCGAACAAGAACTTAATGTTTAAAGGATATTTCTTCATTTATGTATAATTTTTATATTCTGTCAAATTCCTAGCTTCTTTGATGAATCTCAAACGAACGCATTTCATTTAAACCAGTGAAAGTATTTAAGTTTTATGATTCCTTTACATTTTCTTATAACTGATATTTTGGGCTATAAAACTATAAGAGTAAAGCTTTCTTTTATTTTGTATAGAAAAAATATTTTTCCCTAAATTAAGGGATAAAAACCATACGTAAACTATACATTGCATCAGAAAATAATTTAAACTTATGACATTAATACGAAACACGTTTATAGCCACGATCAATATCACTTTGTACACAATGAATAATTTAATCCGATATACCTCTTTTGTTCTGTTTCCTTGTTTTGTAATAAAAAACAGCTTCAAATAGTTTACAGAAATTTTGAGTGCTAGGGTGGAAACAAGCACAAAATATTTTATTAGTTGCAAATTTTTTATTTCTTAGACGCATACACTCTCGAATTTTGCCGGCAACTTTTGACCATGATATTCAGCTGAGATAAAAATTAATATTTGTACATTTGTAACAGGTTTTACCTGAGCGATTAAAAAGACAAGATAAAAAATACCCTAAAGTTCTAAATTTATACCAGTTTCTTCTTACTTTAAACGTTTAAGAATTATATTTTTAATAATAACTGATGACATTTTGTCTTATATCTTTAATGAACATGTCAGTACCCACTTTTAAACTTATCTTCTAAACTTTTGTCTTTGGAAAACCGTTTATAGGCAAGAAAAATTGATGACAGGTTTGATTATTATTTTAATATCAAATTGCATACAACTACGTTCTTTAAGTAAGGTATTCATTTATTCACTTTATCGAATAACATCATTTTGAAGGAAATATAAATAAAAATATAAATCATATCTATGAAACAGTTATTTAATAGGATAATTACCTTATTTTTAGAACCATAAGACCCACCTTTGTACATAAAAAAAGTAGACTTAAAATTGGGTGCAACTTTTGGTTCCAAGGTAACTTTAAAAGGAATATTTTATTATATATATATATATATATTTATTATATGTATTATATATTTATATATGTATTACATATATTTATTACATTATGTATTTTTTATCTTCATTAAGTAAGAAATTGAAAATATCTTTATATACCTAACAAAATACAAAATATTCTTTTCTGAAAATCCTCAAATTTCAGGGACGTCTAATGGTCCAAAAATGCATTTTTTAAAAATAAATTAGGAAAATAGCATTAGGTATAACAAAGAGAGTGTATCCGAGTTTTATTTCTATCCGTTTGGATTCAGGTTTAAATAGAATGTTCTGGTGTTTTTTTTGTTCTCGAGAAGCAATATATGTCCATAACGCTAGAAACCAAATTCCGTAAACTGGGATGCTTATCACTGATTCACGTCTATTTTTTTATATAAACTAAAGCTTAAGCTTTCAAAATATAAGTATAAATTACAAACTTTAAATCTCCAGTTAAAAAGAAAGATTTGAGTACTTCTATGCGTTAGTTCATGGTTTCTTTTTTAACCGTCACAGGCTAATGCGTTAGACGGTCAAGTATCTTTCTCGGGCATCAAATTTCAAGTACACCTTAACATTGCGGACATTATCTAACTTGTATTTAAATAAATTTTGAAACTTAGGTTTATCTGACCTTCATCTTATAAAAGACTTCAGACGCAAGTTATGTAAAAATTTTCCAATTATTTAAAGTGATTTGCCATTTTGAAATTCCTTTTGTACTTCAAATTATTTTTAGTTTCTTATTATGATGATATTATTTTTAATTTAGTTACTAGGCTCATTAGATCCCACAGGTTTAAGGCCATAAATTATTTAGGAAAAACCTTTGTATATGGATTGCATATGTTTATAAAAAACACAGCTTCGCGAAAATTTCACCCATGAAAGTGTTTAGACGGAAGTTTCTGTTACTTTTAGTCTCATCTCGGGTTTCAGTTTTTCATCTTTCGTAAATTAAAGGTGTAAAAACATTCACTACTAATATTACATGTTAAAAAACGTCATATTGGAAATACGTTTTAAGTGACAAATACATGTAAACTGTCATAATAGACATTGCATTTAACGACTATGTACGGAGTATGAAACATAGCTCAGTATTGCCGAAACCGGTAAAAAATTCCGCATCAACAACTTTAAATGACAAATGCCGTCTGAGATAAAACTTTTGACATGTAATCTACTAAGACAACGAATATGTCACAAAATTGCATTAATTTATCCGGCACATTCTCATACCTTCAAACATTTACTAGTGAAAATAAGTCTGTGTAAAACCTGTGGTCTTTTCGTGACAAATACAGTTAACATCGCATTCATGTTTACCATTCATAAATTTCTCCAAACAATATTTTCCTTGTAGGAAATTATGACAACTCCTTTCATAAGAATTGCTCCAATGTTCTTCAGCATTGCATTCATGAAGTGGGAATACCAAATACTGAATGAAAAGATGACAAGGAAATATTAAGATTTTTTGTATACTTGTACTATTCACAAACTATCTAGAAATTCTAGATAATGGTAAGCCTACAAGAGGAATTGAACCGATCATATTTGTGGTGGTCAAATTGCAAAAATGACGGGAAACTACGTTTGAAACGACCTACTCATGCTTTTGTATTGCCCGTTTTGAGATGTATCTCACGAAATTTCATGAGACTTTATAGGTTGTTCAATATTTTTTAAATTCTAGATATCACTTAAATTTTAAAAATTACAATTTCTTTGAAACAACGCTAAGAAATATTAGTTTTGTAAAATTTTAATCGAAAATTAAGACTCAAAACATGAAAATGATTTTGTTTGGATTGTCTCATCTATTCTGCATTTATATCAATTTTTTAACCTGAGCTATTTGAGAGTCGTTTGCTTCTCAAATGAGTATTATCGGAAACTTTTTAAAAGATGGGCAATAATTAAATATTTTATTGCTAATTTTTTATTTTAAGGGGACAGTGGATTTTCAAACCTAACTTTTTTTTGTTTTGAATGGATTTGCTTGAAATTTGAATATGTGATTAGTACCATAGATATGAAAAAGTGGTTAAAATTTAATGATGAAATATTTATAATTTATGAATTATGAATTATACCAAAAATTGGCCTCATTAAAAATGTTCCATGCGCATTTCTAATACATAAAATACGGTAATTTTTATTTGCAGGATACCTTATAGAACTCACAATGAAACTTATTGCTTATTTTAAGCATTCATTAAAAATATAAAGAGAAAAAAATAATAGTGAACACACACTTTTTATGACGTAAAATACCTATAAATCATCTTTTCGAGTGCAAAATTTAGAAATTCCGAGCTACGAAGCATAATTATTTTCAATAGGATTTATTTGATATACAGTTAAGTATATAAAACTTAAATTTCAAAGCAATACAATAATTAGAAATGCGCCTGGACCAGTTTGAATATTCGTATGACATGAAAATTTTCATTTTGAGAAAAACACTTTACAGTTATTGCTTTTAGTAACCACATATCTAAATTAAATACAAATGCCTATAACTAGGAGAGTAATCACAGAAATTCAAAATTCTTTTTGCAACACATTCCTACTCGTCCGTAGTTTCACAATTCAATAAAATTTTTAAAAAATCGAATTTTTAGACAAATTTCACAATTTTGAAAGTCCACTCTCCCCTTAATCTTAGGACACGTTGAAATTTAATTTTAGTGACAAATCTACTTAAACACTTTGGGAGTCACATATCTACACACAACGTAGTGTGGCATCACGACAAGGCTGATTACTCTGAGGCATTTTTATCAATTTTCAAAACTATTGATCCATACCAAGAAAGACAGTTCTAATTAACAACCGAAGGCCACATTTTTAAAACAAAACATAACAAGTAGATTTATTTACAAAAAGAATTAAACATTAAACACTTTCGACACAATTCACTCAATTTTACGTGCAGATTCACAAATACACGCTCCAGGGCCCATTTCGGCCCGAAAACACAGGAGCCTATCAAAAACACGTCTATTCCGCTCGGATTTTATACAGCGTCTCCTCTAAAATGTCTGGAATTTCAGAAGGGGTGGAGGAGGCGGCAGATTATCGGCTGACAGTTTCTTCAAGACGCCGAACTTTATTACATTCCGAAACGTTAAGTTAACAGCTTTAGTGGCTACGTCTGTAAGGGAACGGCTTTTAATCCCCCCACGTGTTCCGAACTGGTGGAACCGAACAACACATTCTTTGGAAAACACGCAGCTGTGTCTCAGCAGTTGTGGGGTCTCGGGAAAAAAATAAGACCATTTCCAGTAAGCTACAGTAGCCACCTATCTGAGACTGTGGCGGCCTTTGAGAGAATGACTAAGAGAAATTATGAAAAGGGGGGGGGGGTTGCAGGTTGATAGAAAGAGGATAAACAGGCTCAATCCTGAAATTTAGACTACATAGGAAACCAAATATTTTCAGTTTCATGAATGTAAACAAAATGAAATGGGCAGGTCACATTTGCAAATAATGGATCTTTAGAATAACAAATGTATATAGACAATGCTACTCTAATGACGAAAAGGTCAAGGGTAAGACCACTCCATCACACGGGTGATGGAGTCCAAAGTAGAAGAAATGAAGGCCAGGGCACACAACAGGCTGTAGTGTCAATAAAGAGGGATAAACTAGTTGTTGGAACCTATTCAGCCTCCAATAGAAAATTCATAAATTCCAAAAAGATATCATTAGTCGCACTTGTTGCGATTGTAAAAATCCTAAAAATTGCCATTGAAAGCAGTCCGCAAAAAAGGTAACACATCTTTCTCCGTGTTTGAAATGTGATATATCTATATATATATATATATATATATATATATATATATATATATATATAAAACAGTTCCCTGACTGACGGACTGACAACGCACAGACCAAACCACTGGACCTAGAGGGCTGAAATTTTGCATGGCGATTCTTCTTATAGTGTAGGGGTGCACTAAGAAAGATATTTCAAAAATTCTTAGATTTTTTAAAATTAAGCTTTTAAGCTGTTTTAGTAACTTTTTTAAAGTTTGCATTTAAAATAATAATTTGAGGGCTATGAAATTCATATCACGAGAAAGATCATAAAAATTCCTTTAAAATGAAATCTTTTTCGAATCTCTACCTCCATTTTCTGAATTTTGGTGAATTTTTAAAGATTAAATTTTATAATTTAATTTATTAAAATGCTGATCACGTGATTTCTTTTTCTGGTACTTTAAATAAATTTATCGTCACGTCCATGACAATGAAATAGACAAAAAATATTTTTTCCCTTGCTAACGCGACAGACGATTGGACATTATCCAAAAAAAATATTAAAATACAGTAAAAGATGTGTTCCTCAAACTGTACTTATTAACTGTACTATATTCTTTAGTATATCCTATTAGATTTAATTTGAATATATTCTTCTACATTATTTTGTCTATAAAAATATCTCTTACGATTTTTTAAAATATATTTTGTTTTTTCTACATCAATTGCATACATTGATCGTCGTATCTATTATACATATATATATGTATTTATTTATTTTTTGGCATTAATTGCATACATTGACCGTTGTATTTAATTTGAATGTACTCCGTAGCGAAGTTCGGGTTTTTAAGCTAGTATAATATATATATATATATATATATATATATATATATATATATATATATATATATATATATATATATATATATATATATATATATATATATATATATTAATAGCGCGGTATTTAGTGCAAATATCAGAACCATACTTGAAGCTGTAATTTAAATGCTTTTTTTGACTATTTAAAATACTTCTAATGGTTTTAATGAAGCTACCCACTCCTCATAAAAGATTAGGATTTGTTACTGTCTTCCATGTGAAATGACACCATTGTTTAAATAGTGTACTAAATTGTCCAGCGATCGAGTAGCCTTGATCTCAAAGTGACCCCGGAGATGTTTAATTAAAGACCGCTCATCAAGGTGGTCCATTTTGGCTGGGGAAGTTTTGTCATCAGCTCTAATTTGAAAGCTGCACTTGCAGAAAAGTATACGCTTTAGGTTAGCTATTTCACCGTCCACATCACTACAGGGCTAACAGCGCGAACTTCCACTGTGAGCTCGGGCTCGGACTGCGAATAGGTCTAGGCAGAGATTCTTAAACGGTAGGGTCTCGACCCCACATGAGGTCGTGTAACAGAATTTCATGGTCACAAAAACTTGTTTGCGGGCAATTGTTTGCGGGATGAAGGGGCACCCTTCATCCTGAAACGTCTCTTAGCCAGATTCTTCAATGCTGGTTAAATAATTACGAAAAGCATTTTGATTTCAAGTATTTAATTAAAATCAAGTCATCTCTATACATAAAACAGTTCCGTAACTGACTCGCTAACTGACATACAACGCACAGACCAAACTGCTGGACCTAAAGAGCTGAAATTTTGCATGGCGATTCTTCTTATGGTGTAGGGGTGCACTAAGAAAGATTTTTGAAAAATTCTTAGATTTTTTTAAAATTAAATTCTTAAGCTGTTTTAGTAACTTTATTTAAGCTTGCATTTAAAATAATCATTTGAGGGTTATAAAATTTATATCACGAGAAAGATCTTAAAAATTCCTTTAAAATGAAATCTTTACCTCCATTTTCTGATCTTTGGGGAGTTTTTAAAGATTTATTTTTAGAATTTAATGTATTAAATGCTGATATCGTGATTTTTTTCTGGTACTTTAAATAAATTTATCGTTACGTCCATTACTAAATAGTCAAAGAAATTTTTTTTCTTCCTAATGCGGCAGACGATTGGACATTATCCAAAAAATATTAAAATACAGTAAAAGATATGTTCCTCAAACTGTACTATATTAACTGTACTATATTCTTTAGTATGTCCTATTACATTTAATTTGAAAAATTTCTTCTACATTATTTCGTCTATAAAAATAGACCTTACGACTTGTATATATATATTATCAATTGTCTACATTGATCGTCGTATTTATTATATTATATATATATATTTGGCATTAATTGCAAACATTGACCGTTGTATTTAATTTGAATGTACTCCGTAGCGAAGTGCGGGTTTTCAGCTAGTGGATACATAACAGATAAACTGACCTTATATCGCTTTAATTTCTTTAATTTATCATCAATTAATGTTACATTTACATATTTATTTTATGTACCCACGTTTTATTTGTATATTTATTTTATGTACAGGCGGTTATCAAAATAATGGAAACACTAAGAAACATCATGAAAACCTTTATTAATAGGGCGCAGGATCACCTTTTTTTCATGTAACACCACCTGATTCACCTTGGAATTGGATTATACAAGTCATGAATAGTGGTAAAGAATATATAATACAATTTCTTCAGGGAAAAATCATGAAAGTTCGTGTAGAGGTGCTGTGGTGGATATCGATACCTGGCTCTATCCGCTTATACAGATCACAGTGGTTGGATGATATATAGTTGGGGGGGGGGGGGTTGTACAGGACAATATAAGATATTTAGATATTTGACTTAGTTTTTTTCATGCTCTTCAAAACAATATAATCGAACCCCGATATAGCGAACCCGGTATATAACGAACTCACGGATATAACGAACGAAAATTTTGATCCCGCTTTTTTTCTATTGTACGTAATTTAATTTGTACTGTGCCAGTTTAATGCGATCGATTTTAGTCGATTTAATTCATTATTGATCATTTTTAATAGATTTTATCTTTTTATTAATACAACATTATTGAACACACATTGCAAATAATGAGTTATACATTTTATGAAGTCTAGCATTTTTCTTAACGGTTCGGATATAGCGAACCACTGTATAAAGCGAACAAAACTTTTGGTCTCCTGAAGTTCGCTATAACGGGGTTCAACTGTACTTTATAGATTTAGCTGTATGTATAGGGGGATTATCATCCTGGAGACTGCCATCTCCTGCAAGAAACAATGTTTGCACTATAGAATGGACTAGTGAGCTAAAATTTCGACCATAGTCCTTCCCATTCAATCTCCCTTTTAGGGTTATAAAAAGGGCATGAAGAAAACCATGAGATGCCATCCCAAACCCTCATAGATCTACCTCCATGATTGACAGTTGAGATGAGACAGCCAGAATCTTAGTAGCTTGTGTAGGTGTTCTCCAGACATACGCACGTCCTGTTGCGAGGAACAATGTGAACAATGATTCGTAGGACCAAATGCAGTTTTTAGACATATTACTCAACCAGTATTTGTGCTCGTGGCACCATTGTGGAAGATATTTTGTATTGGCATCTATTTCAAATGGCCTGGGAATAGCTAGTTTTCCGTAAATGCTTTGTTTGTGAAGTTCCTTTGTACCTCTAATGGTGAATACTGGAGCATGCAGGTGCAGATTGAGCTCTTCGGTCATTTTGGTTGCAGTTGTTTTCTTTCTTCGTGTCACAATCCGCTTCAATACCTCGTTCGTCTCTTTCACTCAGCTCTCCCTTTCGTCCCCTATTCTGTTTGGCAAAGGATGTTTTACCGTGCACTCTGTATGCTATTATGACTTTCGATACCATAGCTAAAAAAACACCCATTAGCCTGGGGGTTACAGTAACAGAGACAGTCGAACCCCCTTATAACGAACTTCAAGGGACCAAAGGTTTTGTTCGCTATATCCGAACCGTTAAGAAATAAGTTATAGTTCACAAAATGTATAACTCATTAGTTGCTATGTGTATTCAATAATGATGTATTAAAAAAAAATGATAAATCTGTTAAAAATGATCAATAAATTAAATTGACTAAAATCGATTACATTAAACTGACACAATGCTAATTAAATTAACTAAAAATGAAGACAAATGGAAATGAATTAATTTTACCTTTAATTGTTGCTCACTGTTTTGATACAGTAATTATCGGTAATCTTCTGCTGACGTGATGCAGATTTTTAAAACCTTTTATGAATTTCTTTGTCCAATTCATCAAATGACTCCATTACTTTTTCTTCCACTGTTTGTGTAAACAAAATCTTATTAATTACAAGCATCGCTGCTGTAGCATCTGAAATGGTGGGGATTTCTTCATTCATATGTGCTCCTCTTTATCAGCATTAGATGCAGAATCTTCGATTTCAAAATGATTCATTTTAATTTCGTCCACGATATCTTCATCTGTCGAATTTTCACATGTACTGACTTCATCATCACATGTTTCGAACAACTGCATGTCACAATCTGAGAATGGTGAAATTTTGTGCTTTTCTATCCACATCGCGATAGGTAAATCATCTTCAACATTCTTTGCTTCTTCAACATTAGTTGTATCTTAAACATTCTTAAAAAGTTTTTAAAAAAATCTGTAGTCCGCTGAAAAAAAGGTTCGTTATAGCCGATTTTTAAGATTTCAGAGGTTCGCTATAAAAGGATAAATTAGCATAAAATACAATAGGAAAACGGCGGGACCAAAATTTTCATTCGTTATACACCGGGTTTGCTATAACGGGGTTCGACTGTACTCCAATTTAAACGCGCTCCAACAATTTGCTGTTTTCGCAAGGCCTGCAAGGTTTGACATTTCCCTCAAAAGCACGATGCCCTTAGCTTCATTACTGCTACCTGACATTAGAATAATACACATACAGAGGCTGTTCACACATTTTTTAGACGATGTATATTGTATTCACAAAACTACACTGAAGTGCCACTGAATCATTTTGTTTACAGTGGACACCAAGCATTTTAATAATTTTGCAACTGTCCTTTGACTAGGGGGATTTTCTTTTAACATTAAACAACGTACCTTTGCAATAGTCGAAGATGTCCGTTTTTTCCTTGGATACTTGTTTGGAATTTTTGTCCCACTTGAGGCTCCAATTTGACGTTTTTTCCTTTCTTGTTGACGATATTACCTATCGACGCTTTAGATATCACAAAACCATGACTCTCACATCGTTTTTGGATAACGGAGTATGCATATTTCTCTTCGGAAAGAGCATAAATGTAGCCTTCGAACCACTGCTTTGTTAAAAACGCCATTTTGAATAAAAACAAAACTTTCAAGCCGCAGACGATAATTTTGACTTTTAAAAACATAGTACAATTGCAATTATTTCTTTTGCAGCAAACGATTTTTTTTATTACCGCTTACCAAAATCGTCTAAAAAATGTGCGAACAGCCTCTGTACTGTATTATATAGAAAAAATACCGGTGGCCAGACTTGTTTTTTTAAAGGAATACGAAGCACATTCATAAAAACCACTAATATTGATAGGTGTTTCCATTATTTTGATAACCACCTGTATATATCCGGTGCCATGTAAAATTTTCTCGGTCGAAATTGGGTCGCGGGTGGAAAAGTTTAAGATGTCGTGGTCTAAGTAGTTGCGCTGATCCTCCCAGGACAGGTGCTTTATTATTTGTTGCATTAGCACTCAAAACAAATACTCTATTCACTACCATCTGCCATGCGTTGATCACAACAGTATAAGAAAGAGCATTTTTTTATTTTTGAATGTCGGAGCAATAGTTTTTTTTAAAAATTAGGCACTCGAATAATGTATCCTGATTATGTTTGCTTCCTGTCAACATATTTGCAAAACTCCCGAAGAATATGAGGAGAGAATTCACAAAGATGGAAATCAATCGTGTATAGCGATGCGTTGATGTTGATATTTATGATTATTTTGTATGGAATGACTTGTCATGAGAGCGGTTAATTTCTTCCCATGTCTTGAATAAAGCCCCACATATTTTCAATATTAGAGGGAAATTTAAGCATCCATAAAGATTAGAGAAAAGTTTAGGAATTTCAGTAAAAATTGTCAAAAATCAGAAGAATTCTTTTTACGATCGTAAAGTTGGAAATTTTTCGATGTAAATTGCACGATATGGCATGCATGCTAAATTCTATATTAACCCTTCCCACAAAAAAATACCCTGATATGCTTAATTTCACCTTATTCCAGGATATATTAAGATTAAATTGGGGGCTTTTAGTTTTACAGAAGGTCATTTTCTCAGCTGCAATATTCGCTAAATTCTTCAACATCCGAAAGGTGTTAAGTGCTCGTTAAATTTATTAAGACACATTCTCTCCCTCGGAAATGCCACTTTGTAATGTTATTGCACTTTGTGATTCTATAAGTCTTCGCTTCACATGAGTTTAAAAAGGTAACTTTCCCGTAGAACTTTACTAAAATTATTTTGTGTAATTACGCGACATGTCACAAAATAACAGAAAAGGTATTCATATTTTGACACAGCCGTGGAAGTTTAGTCATGCATTGAATGTTATAAGTTTGTCTTTATTTAGCATTTTTTTTAGACTGAAGATCATCCTTTCTTAGAAAGGCATTAGGTCTCGTGTGGGAAATTTAACTGGAGTTCAATCTAGATGTTCAATCCGTCTCTGACACCCGATAGTTAATAAAAAGTATGAATTTTCAAAGGATTGTATAATTTTTATTGTGAGTAGGGTAACCAATTTTCATTATGACTAAGGAGACATTTTTATATATTAAAAAAAGAAGCATCATAAATGAATAATAGGATGATTGCCTTCTATATTTTTTCAAAACATCAAAAAAATACTTAGGAAAAAAAAAAGATTTCGATCTGTCAAAAATAGTTTAACTTTTTTTACAACATTTCAGGCAAGTTTGAATTACAGTTGTTTCCATCATACGTTAATCTAGAGGGTTAACTGTAACAGTAATCAAAGGGTGTTAAACGCTAAAAATACATGAAACGGAAAACATACGAACTTCAGTTTACGCTCCGCAATAAACCCATATAAGCACGTAAATAAAAACCACACAAATCTCTCTGAATGCAGGGATAAATTTGACAAGGAATACCCCCTTTCAATGGCCTCTTGCAAGAATAAGGTTCTTCAGTCCCTGACCTTGAACTTTCCTGCTGATCCTCCCAAAGCAACTGCGTTTCTTTTCAACATTGAAATTAACGTTCTGCGGTGTAATTCGCCCCTAGCAAGGTTTGTTTTACACTCTTTCGCAACTTTGACCGTTACTAATTGTCATGTGAGTTATCCTTAGATTATGGTCATAGATATGACTAACAGGAACTTCTGTGTAAAACTCATACAAATGAGATAAATCTTTGGGGGGGAAAATGGCTCAATTTCGAAGAAAGATGTTCAACAATTGGATATCTGTGGTGATGCGGCCTTGGATTTTGTTATCCACTTGTTCTCATATTCATAACGCGTGGCAAATCGTTAACTTTTCGCCACAACTTTTAGACGTTTGCGTTGTTGTACACTTGAATTGATTACTTTGGTTATTCCCATTTCACTGGCAGACTTTTTTAAAACCTCGGGACCACAAGAGGTGAGGACATTAAAAAAAATCGGATTCTTGACCGAATGAACATTAATCTAGAGTTCAAGAAAAGTATTTAATGCAAGTTAAAAAGAAAATAAAGTTAAGCAATTGTTAGTCATTTCAGTCTTGCTGCAAAATAAATGTCCGCTGTACTTTTCTTTTGAATACGAAACTAAACCATTCAGTATTTGTACATTTATTATTAACTGGAGTACATATATCAATAAAGAATATAAAAGATAATTTTAAAATTAAGTACTGAACTTCTTATAAAGGGAAGGATTTAAAGCAAATATCGGGTAGTCTCTTCTAACGAAACTACCACTGGTTATTAACGTAGGGTTACTTATCGTGGCTTACCTATTTTGTAAGTACATGTGTTATGTATATATGTACACTAGCTGAAAACCCGCGCTTCGCTACGGAGTACATTCAAATTAAATACAACGGTCAATGTATGCAATTAATGCCAAAAAAATAAATATATATATATGTATTTATAATAAATGCGACGATCAATGTAAACAATTGATGTAAAATATATATATATATATAAATCGTAAGGGATATTTATTTTTTTGGATAATATCCAATGTCTGCTGCATTAGAAAGAAAAGGAATATTTTTTTTTGTCTGTTTAGTTGTTATGCACGTGACGATAAATTTATTTAAAGTACCAGAAAAAGAAATCACGTGATCGGCATTTAATAAATTAAATTCTAAAGATAAATCTTTAAAAATTCACCAAAATTCAGAAAAATCGAGGTAAAGGTTCGTAAAAGATTTCATTTTAAAGGAATTTTTATGATCTTTCTCGTGATATAAATTTTATAACCCTCAAATTATTATTTTAAATGCAAAATTAAAAAAAGTTACAAAAACAGCTTAAAAATTTAATTTGAAAAATCTAAGGAGAATTAAAAAAAAAAACCTTTCTTAGTGCACCCCTACACCATAAGAAGAATCGCCATGCAAAATTTAATCTCTTTAGGTCCAGCGGTTTGGTCTGTGCGTTGTATGTCAGTGAGTCAGTTACGGAACTGTTTTATATATATAGATATGTATATTATATATATATGTCAAAATTTTGACGCATTTTGGTACTTTTCTGTTTAACTGTTTACTGCTTGTCCAAGCGATACAGACTGGGTTTGGCACGCTGCCAAAATTATAATTCGCGACGCAGGACATCTAAAATTTTGCTTTCAGGAGGACCGTTATGGAGGAACGTAATCCTACGTTAAAAAACACTGTTGACAGTCATATTAACAGGTTATAATTCCACGATAAAAGAATTAGGATGATTTTCTGCATCGGTTCCCAGAGAAACAGACTCTAAATGTATATCAACTTCTATTTTCCTTCTATTAGAGTAAAAACCGTATTATTTCTTCAGTAGCTCATTCAAAAATGACATAAAACGTATAGCGAAGTTTAGAAAATCAAAAATTGCTCCTATTTGAAGCTAATCAAAAGAGCCGAGCATATTCTTGGACTCCCAAACCTTAAGTTCAGGAAAAAAAGTATAGAACTCCAAATATATCAAAAAACTTTGAATTTTGATATTTCACCGAGTTTTGACTGCTGAACAACGTTTAACAGAAATTCGTAAAATTATGTGGAATATGTCCTATTTCGTATGAGAAGTAAAATTATCAACAAAAGCATGCGTTGAAGAAAAAACAGTTTGGGAGGTTCGTCTACAGCCTTCATTTTTTGTTCATCACATTTCATTGAAAAGTCACTCAGATCTGAAGCAGTCACACAGATATCAATACAATAAAAATTTAAATATTGAAACAAATTTAAAGACCCGCGTATATATCTTTTAAATAAGTATTTCTGAAAATATTTATCATAATTAAGGACAATAAAAGTTTTATTTTAAATCTTGGAAATTCGAGACCCTTAGTGCTTTCTTTTCAGTATAAGTTTCGTGAAACTTGTTGGAAATGGAAACTGTATAGAGATTACTTCCCCTTAACTCAGACATGCTTTCATTTATTTGATTACTTAGTGAAGTACTGATCAGCAATTTAAACAAGAAAAATAAGAGAGCAACTCAGCTATTTCTGTAAATCGCCAGATCATCCGTTGTTAGTTCGGTCAAAGTTTCAAGTAATTTCGATACTGCTCCAAAATGCAGATTTCTTCTAATTTAATATTTAAACCAATTTTTATTTTTTTATAATTGCAGAATCGGATTTAATTATTCTACGTTATTTTTAACATCTTACTTCTGGAATCTAAAATGTGTGCTTTTGATGCCAGCTTTGGTTGATTTGCCATCTTTTAAAATAATAGAACAATTTCTTTTCTTGCCCTATTACCAAACTGCGGAATTTTTCTGAAAATAAAATTTTGCGTAAGCAAAATTTCTATTAACCGACAGACTGCCGCAATGTAATTTGAAATGGATCGCCAATTTAATTTAAACGAAATTATAATCTCACTAATATAATTAAAAGTATTTTACTGAATAACCAGTGGAGGTTTCAAATAAACATTTTTTGCATCTATTGATTCTATGGGGTATCGCATTCTTAAATACATATGGTGCACAATTTACAATGAATTTCAAGTTTATGCCTTCAAATTAAAATAAAGTATTACTTCATAATTTTTTCTGATTATACATTTTATAAACTTAATATTAAGCAAGTGTTTAATAATAGCATGCTTTAAGTGAAAGTCTTATTTCAAGAGGAAAAAAGTATTTCAGAAAACGGTAATAAAATGTCGCCAAGTAAAAAAAAAAATAAGTGCTGGAAAAACACGTGCATCTAATTTCTCAGTCATACCTATTTTGAGGAAAACTCTTGACTGCTTTAATTCCTAAAGAAATTTACAACCAATTGTTTCAACGAAATGTTTCATTAACGACTTCAAAATGTGTAACCGGCAAAGGATTGTTTTCCTGAAAAATTTACTATTTACCAAGGTTTCCCCAAACCACAGTGTCCTAAAACTCATTTGATTACCACATAATTTCTGATATAATTTGTTTCCCTAATCATTAAATTACACAACAGATTCAACGTTTGAGTTAATCATGTCACGGAGTTAAAAAGTTTGTTCTTTATCAAATGTATTATACTTTAGTTAATTTTCCTAAATGAGACGCATGAAAGCTGCACTATAAAATATTGTTGACAATGTGTTTGTTATATAACACCCCCAAATGGTCAGAGATTATAAAATAATTAAAATTCGCTGACAAAGACACGCAATGCCTTACCCATAAAATAAATAATGCAATCTCAGTGGTTTATTTTTCTGGCATTTGATTGCGTTATATTGCAATATTGTGAAAAGGAAGTATCTACGGATAAATTTATTTACGGTATTTGTCAATCATAAAAACATAGATAAAATGAAAACATATTGCATTTAACTTATGTACTTTATGTAGGACTAGCGGCCCGTCCTGACTTTGTTCGGGTTGAACTAATTATACCAATAAATTTCCAGTTGATAGCCAATAAATTGTAAATCTTTATTTACCTTAATAATAGCCTAAATAATACCTTAAGTTAATATTACGTTAGTTAATAATTAAAGTTAATTTTTTAAAAGAAAAAGGCGTGCCGGAGAACGGCTAGGTTCGAACCGCTACCGTCAGAACAGAAGCCCACCGCGATAGCACCACGTTAAGGATCATTGAAATCTTCGGCACAAAAAGCGGTAGAGTATAGTAGCGGTAACAATGGAGATTGTTAGGATTAAGCCCCTAACTTTCTTTCTACTGATCACATATACATAATATATAGCCTATGTCCATCTGGAATAATGTACCTTTCAAACAGTGAAAGAATTTTTCAAATAGGTGCAGTGGTTCTGGAGATTACCCTCCACGTACAAAATCGCTCTCTTTATATATAAGTATAGATATTTAACCACGTATCTCCCTAATTTATTTACTGAAATCTGACTGTGAAAGCTTCACAAGTAAAGGATAAGTACCATAATTGTCTCCATAGTCATGAGTATACATAAACTTATAGCTTCTGAAGTTTGTTTTAAAAACTTATGAATAATTACGATATATTTGTCGCTGTAACTAATAAGTCTATTATTTCTGTAACATGCAAAATTAAACCAACCCGAATTAAACAATTCAAAAACAATTTTAGCGTTCTCTTTGTTAACTTGTTCCTGGCATATCAGGATCGGTTAGCATTTTCCTATTGCTGCCTAGGAGCTGCTTACCTAAGCAAGGGGGATGTAATTTCAAGTTACTCTGATGCCATATACACGTTCGAAAAAGAGCCTTAAAATTTAAATTATGCGCATATTAGTGTCAATTGCCTTAAGAATCTCCGAATCTTGCCACTTCGAAATGCTTATTTTCATAATTCTTGACATGTCAAGCCTCTCATATTCCAAGAATACTGACTATAGTAAGGCTATAGTAGACTATAGTAAGGCTGACTATAGTTTGAAAGATTTGTTTCCACCTATTAAGACACATCTGCACACTATATCAGTACTATCAACTTCATCGAAAAATACTAACAGTTTGGATGTATGAAACGTAAGCAACAAAGGATATGTTTTGGCGGTGACTGAAAGATGTTCGAAAGAAATCAAGCGTTTGTTCTTTGTGAATGATCGGATTTTCATGTGATACATGCGTTTGGATGCTGCTATGCAATAGTTTTATTCCCAGCAGGAACATGATATTTAAACAAGAGGAGATCTAGTTGGGTACATCCCACTTTGACAAGGGTTAGGAGCTGAAAACGCTTCTAAAAGCAGTTCACATATAAGGGATTTTTTTTTAAATTAAGAGATCAAGAGCTCGTTCCACGACCAAATGCTTCCGTTGAATAAAAAATAATGAGAATCAGACTATGTAAGTAAGCATATTTTACATGAAACAACTTTTACATAAATAGGACTTATTAATTCACTATTTGAACAGATAAAGTATCATGGATAGTGAAATTGTGTCCCGCAATAAAAAAAAAAACATATTTCAAAATTTTATATATTGGTAACAAAAATCAATTCTCATTCTATCCATGAGCGAAACAAAATAGAACCTTTTAACTTTAAATAGTTGATCATCTTCTGGGGCACTACAGCCTACTGCTGGCCAAGGCCGTCCCAATAAGTTTACGCCATCTGGCCCTATCTAAGGCAATACTCCTCCAGTCTCCCCGATATAGTTTTTATATCATTCTCAACGGCATCAAGCCACCTACTTGGTGGCCTTCCTCGCTTTCTAGCTCCCATAGGTTTGGCAAATGTGAGCTTTTTTATTAAGTTTGTGTCTTCAGTCCTGTATAAATGACCCAACCATCGAATCCTGTGGCTTTTTATGACCTTGACAATGTCAGGTTGTCTGAACTTTCGGTAGATTTCATGATTAAACATTGATCTCCAAACACCATTTTCGCAAATTGCACCAAATATTTTAATATTTTGCGCTCCAAGATCAATAGTTTATTTTCATTAGATTTAGTCATTGCCCAGCACTCGTAGACATATAGTATAATGGGTCGTAATAGAATTTTATATATATTAATTTTAGTGTTACGGCCAATGATTCGATATTTAAACTTATTTAGTTGATCATCTATTGTTCATTTTGGAGTGATACACACTTACAAAAGTTTTACATACGTATGTTTTTTTTCAAGAATTATTTTATTAGTGTTATTGTAATACAGATTGTCATTCATCTTGTGATGTATCTCAAATCCAGGAGTCCGTTAGACAGGGTAACCTTGGTTTTTTTCTTCCCTCATTTCCTCAAACATTTTCCTTTATAAGCATATCACTTGAATAATGACATAACTATGATTATTATGCGAGACATTATGCAAAATGATTGACATCATTTGACAGACATTATGCAGAAATGAAAAATATTGTAACTAAATCTTCCACGTTATCTTTTTGCTAAGTGCCATGAGATTTTACTTATGTACACAAGTTCCTACCTATCAAAATACGATTATATTTTTTAAAAAAATTCTTAATTCCTAAGAATAGATTTACTGTGAATAGCATCTGCTATCAAACCAATAATTAAACGTCCCCATAAATTACATATTGAACATACGAATAGATGATTTACCACTTATTTCAGTAATGGAAAATGATTATGCTACTGCTACAAGGCAAGATCATTTACTTTTGAATTACATTCTAAGTACCCTGACAACTCTGTAAATTGCATTCGCATAATATCTAAGAAGGAAAGTAAAAGATAGAGATAAAGAATAAGATAAAAAGATATAAAAAAGGTACTTATATTCATATTATGCCTAAAAAGGAAAATGTAATGAAATGTAATGAAATGTTATCTCCAAAAAAGATTAAAATTTCAGCCTATTACATACTGTTGGCACAAGGTTTATGCAGATGTCACTTATACCAATTTAAAATTTTTGAAAGCTCAAAATCTTACTCTCAGTAAAAATATTGATATATTTATAAAGCATCGAGTCTAAGGGTCTATTCACACAGAATCCGTCAATGTTAGCGTTACTCATATTGAAATATTTTTAACCAATGACAAACCTCCAAACGATTAGCTACGAAATTGTTAAGGTCTGTGATTGGTTTAAAATATGTCAAGAGTAACGCTGACTGACTCGGAGAACAGGCCCTAACGCTTAACTTTAAAAGAAGGGATTGTGTTTCACTCTGACTTAACTTTTTGTCTCAAAAGTTAAGTCAATCAGACTTAACTTTTGGGACAAAAGTTATTTAACTTTTTGTCCCAAAAGGGCACATCTGCTATTAGAGATCACATCATAACAAAAATAATCTTATAGGAAAGAGAAAGGCAATATCATTGGTAATTTACAATACTTAATAGGAAAAGGTAATGAGATTGGTGGTCTTCACTTAAATCCTCTGCAGGGAGAAAAGATTATAAAATGGGTACAAAATAAACTTACGGGGAGCGAAATAGAAACAAACGACAAAGTATGATCTACTGTAAGGAACTAAGTAACCCCTTGTCGTTCGCATGCATGATCTCATCAGTTAAAGGTCGAAGGTCATGAGACCGGCAGTTTTTACCTCAATCCTTTACAGGGGCAAAGGAAAACAAAATGAACATGAAATGATCTAAACAAAGGTTAAAATAGAACAAACCTGTCAAATACGTGATCCACGGGAAGGTACAGTGGGACTTTGTCAATTATATGTATTATCTCAGTCACAAAAATTTTATTCAATACGACACTCGAATGTCGACTTAAAGCCAACGCGCCATTTTTTTCACTGTTCTGCTGCCTGAGATATGACAGTTGGATATTCTCAGTCATCACATCACAATACCATTCTGAACGTGTGCTACTCTGAGTCTGTAAGCTCAGTGGATACGATGGATAACTTAAACAATGTTGAGTTACAAAGTTGTCGATAAATTAGAGTTACAGTGGAATCTCGATCGATCGTTTTCGGATCCATCGTTTTTCCGTATGTGCCGTTCATTTTATCCAGTCCCAATGATAATATTGCTTTGTTATGCGTCCGCATCTATCGTTTTCCCGCATTTATAGTTCATTTCAATCGGTCCCTTGAAAAACGATAGATCGAGATTCCACTGTATTTTAGGCCCGCTTAAAATTAATCATCAGTTGCTTGTAATCGTTGGAATATGTTTAGGTACACAGAAATGGTAAAAGGAAATTAATATATATCACGGAATAGAAAGATGGGGTGATTTTATACGAATTCCTTGGAAACTTTATCTGTCAAGTAGAGCATCTAAATTTCTCGGAAGAGACAATTCTGAGATAAGCAAGGCTTTTTCAAAAGCTTTATATAGTTATCTGTATGGAAGTGATTACCAAAGACAGCTTGGTAGCAAAAATTACTATTTGTTATAACGGTAAATAAAAGGTGGGTGTCAGCAAACTATTAATTATGATTTTATTCATGTAATAAAATCTACTGACATGCCTATGAGCTTCTTAAATTACTTATAGAAAATCTCTGGAGCTTTTCGGGGCTATTATAAAATAATCTTTAACATTTTATAAATAAAAAAAAGTTTAACTGTTTATTTAACACAAATATCTGCAGTTTTGCCTACGTTCAGTAATGCATAATAACCACTGGTAAGGTAGTTTGGTCACTTCTATTGTAGTTGTTTTGGGCTACCAGCAGTAAGTCTAAAGTAAGCACAACTACACTTTACTTGCTGGGAGTTCTTTTCCATGGCGGCCACAGTTGTATATGGGCAAATACGTGTCCAATATTTAGGGAGATGTTTTATGACCTTTAGTTTTCCAAGAATATGAATTAGAATAATTTGATGTGGCTTAGTCACAAAATTCATTCATAAACGCAAACATTGAACTGGAGGCATTTACGAGTATGCTTTACTTTTTTTTTTCGAAATTAAGAGGAATTTTTTCCAGAAGCATTGTAGACCACCTTGGGTCGAAAAATTTTCCTATTGGAAAAACATGAAAATTATCATCATTAACTGAGAAGTACGATCATCATTAAAGTACTTCAAGTAAACATCATTAAAGAGCATCATTAAGTGACGAGACCAGTTAACTGAGCTCGAGTTCTGGAAACGTCGAGAAGGGCCTTTCTCATCGAAGAAGCAAACTGACATGTAACAAGCAAAAAGTTCTCAAACTGATTTTTTTTTCCACGTGGTTATTTTTTTTTTTTTTTGAAGATGAAGAAAGTTTTGAAAAGAAAAGATAAAACCTCTGTGCTCGAGGAATAAACAGGAAATCCAACGTAAATAAAGCACAAATAGCAGTAAGGTGCAATTTTGCATACGGCCGTTTCGAAGCTGCAAAGGAGCTTCTTAATCAGTGCAAAGAACTTAGTGGCCGATCAAAAAGCCTAAAACTAAGCGACCAGACACGTGCGCATGCACTTAGTATTCGAGCTTGTACTGCTATTTGTGTTTTATTTACGTTGGATTTCCTGTTTACGAAGAAAGTTGTTTTTGAGACCTTCATAACTTAAAATCGTTAACCTCATCTCAACTTGCCTCATCGCAAGTTATCTTTTTTTAAAAAAGATTTGCTTAAGTTCTCTCTTTTTAGGGATCTTTAATTTCTCCAAATATAACGCAGTTTTTATCAGGTCTAATAAGGTATCGAGCGAGTCGAACTTAAGTTGGATAAGTCGAAAATCTATGGATGTCAACAATTGGATAAACCAATCCACAGAGTCACCATTAAGAAGAGTTTCAGTTAGAGCGTGAAATATTACCTGCGCTGTATAGATACCGAACGATTTGTGTGTGTGTGTGTGTGGGGGGGGGGGGGTTATTATAACTATTTTTTTAACCCTCGTGTTACATTCACTTTGAGTTAAGACATTGAAGAGATTTTAGAAATAGTGTGATGGATTTGTTAAAATATTTTGTGAAAATCTAGTACCTTTCATTGAAAAGTGGGAAATTTTCGCACAAGAATGGAACAGAAGAATGAAAAAAAAAATTAGATTTCTCGCAGAATATTCTTCTAAACACAAAAAACGGAAATGGAGCAAGTGTTCTACGAATTGATATGCCATGCAACATTAGGGATATTTTCCACCATTTATAAGCTTCCTGTTTTAAAGACTGTTTATGAGATTTCGTTTTCAGTATCCAACTTACATTCCCGGTGCAGATTCTCAGACACTATTTTCCATTTAAACTTTCCTTTTACTGCAACTCGGTTTAAACTGCATATCGTTTGTATTGAATGAAATTTATACCGTAAATCGGATACTCAACACCTCATTAAAAAACAGATTTGTAAAATATTTTAAAATAGTTCTTTGTAAAATTTCATAATTAACAGGTTTTTGTTGCATGATTTTTACCAATTGTATGGACTATCATAAGTGCCATGGAGTTTTCATTTTGCTTATGTTTTTAGAGGGATAAGCGATCATCTCCTTCTCGAAGGGTGGTCAGGCTTTAACGATAATTCCGATCGGTTAGAAACATAACTACCAACCGCGGGACATATCGAAGTTGGGCCTCATGCCGTTTGGCCATAGTCCTTAGAGTAAGTGTTATTTTTACCAAAAACATATTTAGATTGTGCGTGTTTGTAAACACTGCTATAAAGAGAATAAATGATGTTATACATTTTAAAATTAAGACTGTCCAAACAATATGCAACCTCTTTTAATGTGTCGGAAAGGACAATTGAAATTGCTTACATTAAACAATTATTCGAAATTAGCATTATTCATGGGAAGTTCCTAAACTTAAAGAAAAATAAAAGCTATCGAGTTTCATGCACATCTCAAACTGAAAAATTACGCAACCTCAAATATCATTGGATCTAATTTTTCTTTATGCGCTGCTTGGAACAATTTTTGTTTTAAATTTACCAGTATTTCCTATTGATTTGTTTCTTAAAAGTTGTCTTTCAATAAAGATCACCATGAAAAATAAAAATACTTTAATAATTTGAAACTTTGTTGCCTAAAACTTCAAAAATCAAAAGATCATGGCTTCTAAAATGTTTTTTGCTGATAAAAGAGTTAATCTAATAAAGGATAAATATTCCCTTCTGAATTGAAGAATTCTGAAGTAGACAAAATTATAAATACATGTGCAAAAATGCTGCAAGAGGGACAGCGTAAAAACGAGGGTGTTTTATTCAATTCGTTTGCAACTATCTCGCATAACGCAAGAGAGCTAGTTTTAGACTTTTACAATTTTTATGTCTTGCCTGTTTTTGACAAATTTAATTTATATTTCTGATGAGAGAAATAGAATGGTTAACACTATTCATTTAAAATGTTAGATTTTGCAAAAATAAGTGCAATATTACACCGAAAGAGAACTCCAGAATGTAAAATACAGTGTGTACATAAATGAATATCCCAACTTTTAGTTTTCTTTCAATAACCTTGCAAAGTACAAATTTTTTTCTGGGGCTACATCAAACATCAGGTGTTTGTTTCACGGCTACCAAATGGCGTTGACGAACTTAAGACACGCATATCTGCAGCCTTTCAATGATGAAAAGCGTGTGGGATGAGTTATGGTACCACCTCTATATCCTTCGTGTTACTAAAGGGGCTCACATTGAACACTTATAACTGTGTCGAATTTAAACTTTCAACTATTGTTTTTGATATTCGATGAACAGCAAAGTTTGTACTTTTAGTTTTCTTTCAATAGCCCTGCAAAGTTAGTAAATTCATTGAAGAAAATGAATTTTTCCTAGAATGCGAAATGTGTAAGGTGCAAAATAACCCGTAAGAGTCCTCGATGGTCGTTTTAAGCTTTTATTTAACACCACACATAACAAAACACATAACAATTAAAATTAGACTTAAATTAATACTGAGTATAATTAATGAAACCTAGCGAGCACTTCCAAGATGTGCTCCATTCATATCAAACCCAGCAAGCCAGGAGAAAACAAGGTCAATGTTTTTCATCGTTCTCCGGGGTCACGTGGTATAGATGAGTGCCAGTTGAACTCCACCCACTCAATCCATTCGATTCGCAACATTTATGTACACACTGTCTTATGCATAAAAAATTTCTCACTCATACATTCCTTTATATCTCAAGCTCCCGCCATGAAGTTTTTAATAGTTGTAATAAATTTTATACTAATTTTACGGGAGGAAGAGTTTTTCAATATTACATATAGTATAAACGTAATCCAGAAAAGAAAACGTACCATGAAAAGAGATACTAAATAGACACGTGTCTTAACACTGAAGTTACATATGTTCAATTTAACAGATAACGTAATTTCAAAATTCTTACTTTATAAAAAAAATACAATATTAAAAATACTTAAAAAGGCCTTTAAAAAAAGATTTTAACCATGCCTCTAGTGATATTTCTTGTAGAGATAAACTTCGTTTCTAACACTGAATTTCTCCATAAAAATGCATGTAATGATTGCCGACTGAATGATATTCTATGAAGTCCCCCCCACCTAAGTCAAAGATAATCCTCTAATGACTTTTTCCCGACACTTAATTTTTTTTAATTTTATTTCCAATGGTAAGGCAAAATACCAATACATATAAAACGATAAAATGGCAGTACAAAGATAAAAACATGTGCATGAGATGGCGAAACTGAAAACGGGGTATAAGACCGAAGTCATGGCCTTAAAAGTTCTCTTGCTTCCCAATACCTTGAGAACACAGTGTGCCCGCGGAGGGCCCCACATCGAAGCAAGTGGTCCCCGCCCATATCTTCTCCAGTATCACAAAGTGGACAAAAAGGCGTGGCGGAAGGCCTATACGTTGTAGGTGAGCAGAGAGACAATCATGGCCCGTAGATAAACGGAAGGCCGCAACTGCATCACGTCTAGGTTTGTCGGGAATTGAAGATGGGCTTAACCTCCCCCAACTTTTTAAGCCTGTCCTCCTGACACTTAAATTATCCTTGCTTTTATCTTTGGTCATTATAGGAAAATATCAATCTCCCACTTGTATTATATGCTTCCATTTATTTACCACAATGTGACAGATTGTCTCATAAGTGCAAGTCTGAGTCATTTAACCCTTGGTCTGTGAAGTGGTTTAGAAATAGATATAAAACAAATATTTCTGGATTATTCTCAGTTTCAGATACATACGGAATTAATCTTTCCAATTCTAGACGAAGCATCTCTAGCCAAGTAGTAAACTTCTCTTGAATAGAACTTATACACTTTTGGCGATCATTGAATTTATTTTATAAACCATTTCCTTGGAAATTCAACTGCTCTCTATCGTGGACTTTAAAATAAATAAAGAACTCACTCCAGCGTAAATCTACAAGAACTCCAATATGTAACAGCCGATGATGTATATATTAAATATTTCTTCTCCGTTTCTCCAAAGCTCATGGTAGAGTAATTTGGTTCATATTAGTCTTTTTATTCTATTTTTCTTTTCTCTTTAACAAGCTTATTCTATAATAACTCTTGTAAAAAAATCACTTTATAGAAAATTTAGAATGAAATCATCCTTTTGGGGGATTAACAAGCTAATCTACAGTAGCTGTGAGATAGGAATAAAATATAAGCATAACAGCTCAATTTCTTACCACACATGAAAACCTTGGGAAAGCTAGCGTCTTTAATTGATTGGAAATTAAAGCTAACATAGTTCAGTTGAAAGTACAAATGTTTGGGTTCATGACCAATGCAATTTCTCATATTAGAGGCATAGAAAAAGAAATTAAAGGCCCGAGAGTTGTGAGGGTCAAGACTCCTCCCAAAATGTCCAGGTCTTTATACTCGTATAGTATAACCGTGTGACCAAAAAAAAAACCGAACCTTCAAGCCACCCTTTTGCGCAATGACTTGTGTTTCTTTGGATGGACATAAGTGCCAAGGGGCTATTATCTTCTCGTAATTGCTTAGTAGAAAATAAAAACCTCAAGGAGAAATAAAGTGTCAAAAAAGCAAACAAATATGGCCCTGTTTTCCCTTATTTCTTCCGTGATGTTAAACAAAATGACTTTCTCTCACAGTAAAGATGAATTTCGGATCGCTCTTAAATCATGCACTTTTAAAAAGACCATCGTTCCAAAGACTTAGAGATTTTATTATTTCATAATGTCATAAAACATCTAAAGTTTCGGAATTAACATTTAAAACTGTAAAGAAAGTTTTTCCTAATATCAAGAGTTATTTTAAGAAGCAAATTGACATCGATATGGTTGCTGGGAGGAAAATCTCATTACTGTCAGACAACATTAACACTGCTTGGTATGTTTCTTTAGACTCATTTGTTGCATATTAATAGCTGTATAACGGTAACGTTAACTACTCATTGAATCTGATTTTTATAAAATATGATCTAGCGATCTCAATACCACTGTGCTCAGAGTTATCATCCTGGTGGATCTCTGGCACTTAGTTGTAACAGACAAGATCAAATCATTCTTACTCGCTTTTTCATTAGATCTTTAACATATTCTGAGGGTTCTAAGTGTTTTGAAGTCTGCCCCAAGTGTTATACTGAGCGGGCTTACCATGAACATATTCTTGCTCGTCTGGGTCTCCATGCGGGATCTAGCTGCCATTTCACTGATGGTTCTGGATTTCCTTAGGGTGTACAATGCCATGGACCTGATATAGCCCTGCTAGTCTTTGGGGATGTGCAACGACATTAACAAACCCCTCGGCAGTTAAATTTCTTGAGCAAATAAAATCTTCCGTTCTTATTCATATTGCATTTAATTAGTTCTTTGAAACAGAGGAACCATTGAGCTACCCCTTGCATAAATTACATTTTTCGATCGTGCTTGATTTTACAGTTCTGGACGCCACAGGCAAAATACCACCAGGAATTTTAGAAGGTACATCATTCTCAATAGGAGACTATGACGAATGCCTGGACATCAAAGTTGGGAAAAGAGATGACATACCCAAGACTCCCGAAGAAGTCGTCTTTCAAGGGCAATACTGCTTACTGGAGGCCCATAGACCTGAGGGAATCAACAGGGCCATCCAGGACTACCAAGATGGTAACAAAGATTCAGCCATTGCGAAAACCAAAACAGTAAGTATTAGCTTTATGAAAAGTCGTGAAAAAACATTTTATGCTCGAGTAAACTGAGGCCAAAAGTGACTTAGATGAAGTACGCGAATAAAGGGTCGAGTCTAATACAGAATGGTAGTCGGAAAGTTGTTCAAGAGTCAGAAAAGCCGATGTAAAGTTTAGGTTGTCTATAGATATCAAATTGAAGAATATTAAACATGTAAATAGTTCATATTACCTGAATTTCCGTAATTTGCAAGCCGTAAAACTTTAGATAAGTTCATTAATTCAAAACAAATTCTTTCAAAAATAACTTAAATAGGAAATATATTACTAATCCACTTTTGACTTTACTGAGTTATCTTAAGTATTCTAAAAAGTACAGATCTGCTCCTGATTCTCGAGGCAAAACATGGATGTAAGTGCAACTATCTTTTAACCGCGGAACCAATCTCCTGATTTATGTCAAATTAGCTCCAGATGGTTGGAAGGAGGACAGCGCAGACTTCCATTTTGATACACAACGACAAATTCCGTCAGCGTTGTGAAGCGTCAGCGTTACTCATATCGAAATGATTTTAACCAATCACAAGCCTTCAAACATTCAGTCCTGAAATAGTTCAGGTCCGTGATTGGTTAAGATTATTTCGATACGAGTAACGCTAACGCTACGCAACGTAGACTGACTAAACATGAACAAGGCCTTAAAAATTAAAGCCGATTCAAAACAGCTAACCACAAACAACCATTCCGACAATGGGCCTCGAATTCACAGACTGATGGTACCGAATGCCAGCAGACTAGCATTTTGGCCCATAATCCCCGGAAGGGATACCATTTCCAACCTAAACAATTTTTTTCGTAATTTTTTTCGGATTCAATAAATTAACAGTTAAAAATCCCAACATTTTAAAGTTTAAAAATAGTTTTAATAGAAAGAATGCAAAGAACATATTTCATACAAAATAATTATTTTATTTACACGCATTAACATTTTAACCCGATTCGATAAAATCTACGTAAAGATAACAATTTTTGCATTATTTTATCTAGCAGATTGGTATTATGATCGATGCTTGCTTTATCAGAGATCGGAAAGCGTGACTGATGTGCTCAAATTCTTTTAATTATTTCTTCTCGCTGTAAAATCTTTATAAAAAAAGTTTCCTTTTCAACAATATTATAACCTCCTATTCACAAAATATTGAAAAATAGTTTCAGGTATGATTTCTCTTTTCATTTTATTTCCGTCTATAGATGGAAAGGAAAAACATTCTCTTATATACATTATTTTAACCCTTTGAAGGGCGCTGTTTGCACAGTGCAAACGCCTAAAGCTAGTCTCTTTTTTCCCTTGCATTCAATGTATTGCAGTTAAATGAGCAGAAAAATGGTTAGTACTGCCATCTGTTAGTTTAAAGAAGTAAAAACTTTTTGCAACCTTTAATTGTATAAAATTTTTCAAGATTCTTTAGGTTAAAAAAAATCGGGAAAAAATCTGCACCATGTAAAAGGAGGAGGGTTTTGCCCCTGAAAGGGTTAATCATGTAAAACCTGGATTATTGCATTAGGTGACTTTTGCTCAGCCCCCTTCTCATCATCTTCTAGGATTTTACCTTTGAGATATCACACTTAATTTTCTAAGTCAAATTCTAAAATGAATATTGTTTTACTTTGAAGCTGAGTATTTTGTATCTTAAATCAATTGAATTATACATTTTATGCTATATATGTATATATATAGCGAACTTTACTTTTTAAATGAAATTAAACTTATCTCTCATCACCAGTTCTTGAATATGTTTATAAGATATAAGCATTTATCAAACTCGACGTTCAAGATGGGTGTTTGCGTGCCTTCAAAATGCTCAAAACAAGATTTGGAAAGCATATTAGCAACAGGTAATTGCTGATTTGAAATATTCCGATTATTTGAGTACTCTAGCAAAACAACTCAAACTTATGTATGGAATTTTTATGCTTTAGAGTCATTACGACCACTTGGCAAAATCACAGTTTTCTACTGTAAACAAAATGAGGAAGAAGAAAGATCTATAGAGCTGATTCTTTTGATGTAAGTATATTTTTGACACTCTGAATTACTACTACTGTTAAAAAAGTACTATTAAATGTTAATTCCTGCTTCAAATTTATTATCAGTGACTGGTCACGACAAAAGTGAACGAAATATAACCAAAAAGACTCCGTCGCGGAAGAGTGATTGTGTTGGAAAAAACGAACTCAAGATTGTGTATCAAATTCACTTAGTAAATAGAAACGTAAACCTCATGCAAAGAAACAAAAGGAAGAGTACTTTTCTCAACAATGGAATCAATATATTTAACCTAACTGTTAATGCACTAAAAATAAACAATTCCAATCAGTTGTTTGATTGCGTATTTTATTTTAACTAACCCTTATTCGTTTCTTTCTCTAGAACAGCGTTTCTGAAACTTTTCTCATTCATGACCCCTTTTTATGATAGACTTTTCTTGCAACCCCAGGAAATAAGGATATAAAGATAAATATTGTCTCATAAGCAATTTCTTTTATAAACAACTAGCTGAAAACCCGCACTTCGCTACGGAGTACATTTAAATTAAATACAACGGTAAATGTGTGCAATTAATGCCAAAAAAATATATTTATAATAAATATGACGATCAATGTATACAATTGATGTAAAATATATATATATATTTATAAAAAAAATCATTAAGGATATTTATTTTTTTTGGATAATATCCAAATCGTCTGCTGCATTAGAAAGAAAAAATTTTTTTTTCGTCTATTTAGTTGTTACACACGTGACGATAAATTTATTTAAAGTGCCAGAAAAAGAAATCACGTGACCAGCATTTAATAAATTAAATTCTAAAAATTATTTTTTAAAAATTCACTAAAAATCAGAAAATCGAGGTAAAGATTCGAGAAAGATTTCATTTTAAAGGAATTTTTATCTTTCTCGTGATATAAATTGTGATATGAATTTTATAACCCTCAAATTATTATTTTAAATGCAAATTTTAAAAAAGTTACAAAAACAGCTTAAAAATTTTAAAAAAATCTAAGAAGCATTTTTCAAAAATCTTTCTTAGTGCACCCCTACACTATAAAGAGAATCGCCATGCAAAATTTCAGCCCTTTAGGTCCAGCGGTTTGGTCTGTGCGGTGGATGTCAGTCACTCAGTTACGGAACTGTTTTATATATATATATATATATATATATATATATATATATATATATATATATATAGAGAGAGAGAGAGAGAGAGATAACATATGAAAAATATACAACATGTTTTGATACATGATTCAAACATACAAAAATTAATGAAAGAAAATCACGTTTTAATGAGACGAATGTGGTTTTTTTTTGCTGCATAATAAATTAAACCTTGGTGCAATATTTGACATTATCAGAATTAAATTTTCTCAACCCCAAAATTTCGCATTGCGACACCATTTGGGGTCGCGATCCACAGTTTTGGAAAAGTTGCTCTAGAAGATAAGGGTGTTTAGAATATTTTTTTTGTTCCAGTAAATAGATAGGAAAAAAGCAAGCTTGTGCTATATATGTTAACCAAATGGTATAAAATTATTTGGAAACATTTTAGATGAAAGGATGTCATATTAAAAATCATAAGGAATTTAAAATCATGCATTGCAACTGAAACTTATCAATTGTCTGGTGGAACAGTCCAAGTAACGATACTGCTATGATCTGCATAGTAGTTATGAGGAAAATATTTAGTTCTCCACTCAGACCAAAAGTGTTTTATACACTAAAAATGAACTAAACAATCTTAATTTAATGAAAATTAGAACATTAGTGACAAATACATTTAAATTTAGGTTCTTCAAACTGTCTAACATCTAGCAAAACTTACTGAAACATTTCATAGTGCAGTATTTCGATTACAGTGTATACATAATTTCAATTGTTATATCTGATTTTCTTTTATGTTTTCTAAATTTCAGGTGCCTTGCTGGTTTTATTTTAGGAATAATGATTATAGGAACTATAGTAGATGCATGTTTAAGAATGAGAATAAAAGATAAGTCAAAAGAGAGCTCGCCATACATTAGTAAGAAGGAAATTTTGTAAACATATATTGGTGTGTGTGTGTGTGTGTGATTTTCATTGAACATTAACGCTAAATCTTAACATTTAACCCTAACAGAAAACACTAATCTACAAACAATAAAAATGTCTAGTCTTCAGAAAGTTTGTAAAATACTACAAGCAGCTTCAAATCCTTTCAAAAGTAACCTTATTTTTTTATTATTTGTAAACACTTTGGATTAAAGAGAAATGATAATTTTTTTTTTAGTTTTTATAAAAAAAAAAAACCTGAAAATTATATTTCTCGCTTCTTAAATATTTAACTGTAAGAGTACTAATGATACTTTAAAGTGCCTTAAAGTAGGCACTTTAAAGTATCAACTTTAAAGATACTTAAGGATACTTTAAAGATACTTAAGTATCATTAAAGCACTTTAAAGATACTTTAATGGCCTTTAAAGTGATCCAAGTACTCTCCCGGAAAGCGAGATATGAGGCGGTGAAAGGCAAAGTGGTGTAAGTCACATTTTCAACCATTTTCCCTTTGAGGGCAAAATTGTAATCTCCGTGTTCAATTTATAGTGGAATTGCAAATAATTATTTTCAATATTATAATTATTAATATTATAATTATTAATTATTTGTTCAATTTATGGTGGAATTTTTTGTAGTTTTTGCAGTAAATCTCTTTTGACTTACACCACTTGACTTACTGACTTACCCCACTTTGCCTTTCATCGCCTCATACGGTCTGATTCATATCACGTATACAAGTTCATTATGGACGAGTGAAAATGATGCTCTGAGATGACTCTTTATATATAGAGCCCAACAGAAGTTGAGTGGTTTTCGACCTAGGTATGGGTCCCCCTGAGTTTTGATTTAGTTGAGCAGAAGGGATATCGACTAGGCAACGACACTATACGTTCAGTGCTTGAAATATAGACTCGGGAATCTAAAGAGGATAGGTTTGATTCCTTCCATATATTAAAGTCGTTTTTAAGACAACATAAAGCCCATTAGATTGAAGTTGGAGAGAGGAGGTCGTGAGTATTTGCTTTAACATTAAAATAGGTATTTCTCAACCTCCGCTTGGTATAAAAGTAACATTATATCATATTTTAAAAGAGAGGATTATAATTTAATTATATTGTTGAATTAAAAGATTTAAAATATTTTTTTATAAATATCAAAGTACACTGCACAGACAACTTAATACAAAATAACAGCGGAAACACAAGAAATTAGCTACCTTTTTATCATTAGAAAACCCCGCATTATTGGTCTAATTCTATGATTTTATTTTATGTTAGCATTTATATAGTGTTTTTTTTACATTTCTTCACGAATAATTGTGATTTTCTCTTTTTAGAATATCTAGAACTAATTTCTAGAAACACGTCACTGTACACCAACGCACTTGAGGTCCTTTGTACCAACACGCAAGAAAATCTTCGATGCCTGTGTGGTGTTCGTCCCATCGTTGTCATGCTCACAATTTACAGTCATGCTTACGGACACATTCACATTCTGCACTTTCAAAAATTCAGTAAGTATTAACATAAAATTTGTGTGTTTTATTACTTGTACGGCCGCGCAAAATTATCATGAAATTACCCATAACTGTCGTAAAGTTCATTTGGGAGGATAACTTGACTGAATGAAATACTAATGGTCTTCAATTTAAAGCAAATAGTATAATTGTTATTACCTATACAATTAATACTTTTAAAACTAAATTAAAAGTTAAGTTAAATAATTACTTTAAAAATTTCAGAAAAATTTGTTTAGCAATTTAACTTATTAATTTTCAGGTAAGGCTGCCAATTTCCTGAAGTTCTTTGACAGCTTCACATTTGCAGGGATTGCTAATGGCTCTGTTGGCGTGGATTCAATCTTTCTTATTGCGTAAGTATGAAACTTAACTAGAAGGTAACCCGTCATTTTGACGTCATAATACTAATAATGACGTCATAATGGAAAAAGTATATGAAAGTTAAAAAATATCCCGAATTATCTAACAATATTGCATTTAATCCACACCTTGTAAAAGCAAACCCTTTCATTATTTTTTTATTTTAGTTTTACATGCAATTGGAGTAGTAGACTGCCATCCAGTTTTTTATAGCTCACTACGTGATATGAATACTTGAGCTACTTGATTCATTCACATTCAAGTTTGTTTACTTTCAGAATTCATCACAAAAGTAAACAGATTTTTAAAAACTGTTAAATATACAGCTAAAAGCATCCAATCTTTTTAGTTCTGAATGTTTTATAGAAAAATAGGCTGAACAAACGTGATTTGATGGAGAAGATATTAGTTTTTAGGTAAGAAAAAATTCTGATCCACATCTGAAATTGAAATTAAGCCTAACCGGCCGTTTGTTTACTGAGGGCTTCAATTGAAAGATGAGTACAGCCCGCAAGTGTTATACAGAGACAACGGCTATTATATAATTTTTTTTCTTTTCAAATTATATTATAGAACACTAAACTCTTAGTTAAGTTCAACTTAGTAAAACTCAGTTCATGAATTTAAACCACAAGTTAAAAAATTTGCCCTTTAGATAAAATCAACTTGATTCTATGTAGCTAGCATGCACAGTAATTCTGCTGTAGACTGAAATTTATTATTTAACAGTTGAGTATTGAATCTCTCTGATGATATATTTGATTAGAAACATTGGATAACATAAAACTGACAAATTAATATCAAGTCTGAGTGACTTAAAAACATTTTTGAATACAACGCTAATAAATTAAGAGAATTTACCCAGAAAAATACACGATTTGGAGGCAAAATGTCTTTGAATTTCAAGAACAATCGTTAGTTTTGATCCAAAGAAACACTTAAGATCTCGATATTTTAATTTAGATTACTCATCAGGTGCGATTCTGTTCGTAGTAATAACATTTCTTGTTTTTTCAATCATATGGAGATAAAATTATCTTGCAAATATCAAAAGGACCACATTTGGAGAGCATTAAGTAACCTGAATTAATATCAGCTCTTTATGGCAATTCTGCACACCCCTTTCCCTAAGCTGCGGTAGAGGGTCCGAAATTGCACTCTCCAGGCTTGCTAGTGGACACCTCAGGAACCTTTCTCTTGACGGTGGAAGAAAGGTCTTTTCCATCTGCACTAAGTGGCTTTTCCATCTGCACTAAGTGGCTTTTCCATCTGCACTAAGTGGCTTTTCCATCTGCACTAAGTGGCATGTCCAGCGGGCCTCCCCGGAGCACATTTTGGAGTGTCTGGGCCTTACTAGAAGATTTTATGTCAAGCCCTCTACTCGTCCTTCATTTTGCCTGAGTCAACAACCTCATGTATCTCATCTGAATTTACATTCGGATTCCAGAGGATTAGAAACAACATGACAATTCTTTTTATATTACACTTCGCGTATGGGGAGATTTCCTTCTTTGTGAATTCTCTCCACTGAAACAGATTTAAGTATTCAAAATGGTATACTTTCACTTGTATTCAAGTGTCAATTGGAAATTTTGAGCATGTTCATATTAATTTTAAACTTATTTGTTAAGACATTTGAATGCGTCATGGTAAACCTCAAAAATACATGAATAAAGCAAGGACTTTGTCAGACTCTCGTCTCCCATTCTTAAGTGGAATTGATGAAGGTGAGTAATAGCGTCTTCAATAAGCCCAAAATAAACGAAAACAGGTGTCGAACGATATACACCTTTGGAGATGTGCGACAATAGGTAAAGGTACGCAAGTCATTTAGAATGATTTGTGAAACCCATTAGCGGCGCGCTTTTCCAAGGGAAGAGCCGTCAGGAAAGAAATTCACCATAGGTGGTCTGCAGAGGGCGGAACCGGAAAAGGTCCAATATTCGAGATAGGGCTGAGAAGAATGCATAAATAACGACGCGGTTATGAATGAAGAGGAGAATAGACTTGGACTGTTGAAACGTCTCTACGCGTACGGAGAGAGAGAGGGTCTCGCACGGACTTTGAATAATGAGCCCTGCTCTCATGAGTGTATTAACATTCGTCGGAGCGAACCTTTGTAAATGATTTATTTAACCAAGATTTTAATGTGTCAATAAACCAGATGTAAATAAGAGTTGGTTCTACAGTTATGATTACTTCTACAAGATAATGATTTGTCGGATCACGACGATAATGGTTCACAGATTTAATGTCCTGTATGTCAAGAAAGGACTCTTCCAATTTGCTTTCAAATTTTAATTTTTTCATGACACTCCTGGCATTTTTGTTCAGAATTGTAATCATGAAATATCAAAACGATTCTTACAAATCATTCAAATATCATAAACCACTTCCGCATTTTATTTACAAGCGTGCTTTCCAAGTACTATTGCAGACTGATTATGTAATATTTGGAAATGTCAACGTAGTTCCATAATTGTGTTACGATAATTTAGCAAAATATTTTAGCATACGAGTTTAGCAAAATATTTTAGCATACAAATGTTTGAACACTCAAACATTTGGAATTCGTGGGATAGAACTAACACTAAACCCTGGTGCCAGCTCAATTTTGAAAAGAGCACCGCCAGGGGATTTCAAGAAACAAAAGCATTAGATATCTCAGCATGAGCACGTCTAAGAACGTTAAGCAAGTTGTGTAAATAGCTTTCCTTTGACATTTTTTGCTTGTTGTGAAACGCTTTATTGTGTTTAAACGCTTTATTGCGTATATAAGTACACAATTTTTAATTTGTACTTTTTCTTCATTTATAATTCGTTCAAACGAAGAAAAAATATACAAATATTGAAGAGTATCTGTTATAAATACCATATTTTACGTAAATATTAGTTTTTAACAAATGTGTTTAAATTAGTTTTTGATAATAAAGTTTTTGTAAAACCAGATAGCATGTTTTGTTTATCAATAATCCAATTATTTCTTTTCAGGGGAATCACAATTACGTATAATAGATGGAGATACATTTCAGAGAAGAGCAAAGTAAATTTGAATATCTGCAAGCTACTTCTGCAACGTTATTTTAGGTAGGGAAAATAACGTGTGTTTGAATATATACATACATGTACATATATTTATATACATATATTTGTATATATTTGTCTATATACATACATTATATATATATACACACATATATTATATATACATATAAATACACACATATGCATATATGTGCACATACACATGCATACAATTAGATTAAAATAATCTAAGCTCAACGGAAAAATGTTCGCCTCTTTATTATATCCATAAAGTCTCCCTTGATTCTATTTAAAGAGTGTGTTGTCTGTATTAGCAATTGTTGCTCTAAAGCTCAAACCAAACTCTTCTAATTAACATATAGGATTCGCGAAATCTCTTGATATCCAATCAACATATACTTTGCATGGTTCTCATTGCTTACAAGAAGTACATAACACGTCTGTCTTGAACGCCTACCGTAGCGAAAGAACCTCTTGCAAAATGTACATTCGTCCGACCTTGGTTCTACTCATAAAACCAATAAAGGTGCATTGGCAATTTTACGATGCTATCATGATAAAGGATGGATATTTTAACCTTGAGAATACATTTTAAAGTTATTCAACTTTCAGAATGATTGACTAAGGTTTATGCGCTTTAGTAGACCTTATGTTGAAAAGTCATTACCGTGAGATAAATTTTTAAAACTAGAGACCTGAAGGAAAAATCAATTTATATCCCCCGGTAGTATTATGACCAGAGTGTATGATAATGAATATTGCCGATAACTTTTCAAAAAATCATTGCACATAGTTTTTCCATGCTATCCGATCATACTATGAGGAAATAAAAAGTAAAAGCAACGAAATACGAAAGATATACGAAAAATAAGAGACGAAAGTTAAGGGAACGGTGGACATTAAAATTTACTTTTTTTTACTTTTCATTATAGAGATACGAAATTTTGTACATATACACATTTCACTATAAATAAATAGAATACCTTAAAAGAAATTTCCAATCTCATTACAATTTTACGATTTTTAAAAAATTTTAAAGTTATAAATAAAATTTTAAAATGCTCCTTGCTAATTAATTTGAGATATTTCTCGATTTTGCATTTTAATCTCTTTAAACTGTATAACAAACAAATCTGGGTATCAATTTTTTAATCCCTTGAATAGTCAATTTTTGAGAGATTTTTTCTGAATTCCATCCCGATTTTCATCAAAATTTTGCCTTTTGAAAAGTTATAAATCAAATTTAATTACCTTAATGAAGTCGAATTGTAAAATGCATACCCAGTTTTTTGTAAACAGCATCAGGATTCTACCTTATCAATTTCATGAATTTTGAAGAAAAATTAAGTAGCATGGAGCATTATTTAAAAAATCTAAAAACCTGTTTTGAGAAAAACAGATTTAAAATTTATTACTACACTTACCCATTATAAATTACTTTGTAGAAGCTTCATAAACGATTTTTTACTTGAAAGAAATTATTTTGGTACTAATAATCTACAGAAAGATATATTCTTAACAATAACACAATCAGTATTACAATGACGAAATTTGCTCAAATAAAGGTCCACTGTTCCCTTAAACACTGTATGACTGTATCACTTAACTGACTACCTTTAAAATAACTTGCATATTTGAGCCTAATATAATAGTTTCTAATTCTCTCTTAGAATGAGTGCCGCTCAATTCCTGGTAATATGTATTTTCCTTTTGTTTCCAGTTGTGAACACCATTTGTTGCGGCAGTTCTCAGAGTTGAAGAACTGCCGCAATAAATGGTGGCTGAATATACTTTCTGTTAACAATTATTTCAAAACAGATATAATTGTTATACGATATATAACAATGTTTCGTATAGATATAATTGATATGCGAAAAATACGAGACGAAAGTTAAACACTGTATGACTGTATCACTTAACTGACTACCTTTAAAATAACTTGTATATTTGAGCCTAATATAATAGTTTCTAATTCTCTCTTAGAATGAGTGCCGCTCAACTCCTGGTGATATGCATTTTCCTTTTGTTTCCAGTTGTGAACACCATTTCTTAAGGCAGTTTTCAGAGTTGAACTGCCGCAATAAATGGTGGCTGAATATACTTTGTTAACATTTATTTCAAAACAGATATAAATGTTATACGATATATAACAATTAATACGATATATAACAATACGATATATAACAATGTTTCGTATAGCTATAATTGATATACGAAAAATACGAAACGAAAGTTAAACACTGTATGACTGTATCACTTAACTGACTACCTTTAAAATAACTTGCATATTTGAGCCTAATATAATAGTTTCTAATTCTCTCTTAGAATGAGTGCCGCTCAATTCCTGGTAATATGTATTTTCCTTTTGTTTCCAGTTGTGAACACCATTTGTTGCGGCAGTTCTCAGAGTTGAAGAACTGCCGCAATAAATGGTGGCTGAATATACTTTCTGTTAACAATTATTTCAAAACAGATATAATTGTTATACGATATATAACAATGTTTCGTATAGATATAATTGATATGCGAAAAATACGAGACGAAAGTTAAACACTGTATGACTGTATCACTTAACTGACTACCTTTAAAATAACTTGTATATTTGAGCCTAATATAATAGTTTCTAATTCTCTCTTAGAATGAGTGCCGCTCAACTCCTGGTGATATGCATTTTCCTTTTGTTTCCAGTTGTGAACACCATTTCTTAAGGCAGTTTTCAGAGTTGAACTGCCGCAATAAATGGTGGCTGAATATACTTTGTTAACATTTATTTCAAAACAGATATAAATGTTATACGATATATAACAATTAATACGATATATAACAATACGATATATAACAATGTTTCGTATAGCTATAATTGATATACGAAAAATACGAAATGAAAGTTAAACACTGTATGACTGTATCACTTAACTGACTACCTTTAAAATAACTTGCATATTTGAGCCTAATATAATAGTTTCTAATTCTCTCTTAGAATGAGTGCGGCTCAACTCCTGGTGATATGCAGTTTCCTTTTGTTTCCAGTTGTGGGTTCGGGTCCATTTTGGATCCCGTACATGGGTTCAGAGTTGAAGAAGTGCCGCAACAAATGGTGGTTGAATATACTTTATGTTAACAATTATTTCAAAACAGATACAACGGTAAGTTTCTTCGGTCTCAAAGTATTTCCTTTCTGCTGCAACATTTTAAATGTCGAACATGGTAACTAATTATTTGTAACCTGCATTGTGCGTTTGTTTCAATTCTTTAATACATATTCAAATAAGAGATAGGCTTTCCAGTAGATTTCTCATATTTATTTTGATTAAGAACACATTCAATTTTTACAGCCTTAAATCTCATCATAAAACAAACTAACTTGCCCATCAATGTTTATCTAGAAATTATGTTAAAAATGACATTTAAATTTTTTTTTCGTTATGGACACTGAATTTTCTATTATGGCCTCCGACTAAATAATTTTTTCTTTCTTTCCAAATCTGGAAAAAACCTGTTTGCAAAGAATCCTATGCTTCATGCGATTATAGTTATTTCAACCAATTATTTGTCAGCCAATTATGCTTCATGGGATTAGTTATTTCAGGCAGCCTTAGTAATATAAACTTTATATACTTAAACTAGCTGAAAACCCGCGCTTCGCTACGTAGTACATTCAAATGAAATACAACGGTCAATGTATGCAATTAATGCCAAAAAAATAAATATATATATTTATAATAAATGCGACGATAAATGTAGACATTTAATGTAATATATATATATATATATATATATATATATATATATATATATATATATATATATATATATATATATATATATATATATATATATATATATATATATATATATATATATATATATATATATATATATATATATATATATATATATATATATAAAAAAGAATCGTAAGGGATATTTATTTTTTTTTGGATAATATCCAATCGTTTGCTGCATTAGAAAGAGAAAAAAAATGTTTTTGTCTATTTAGTTGTTATGCACGTGACGATAAATTTATTTAAAGTACCAGAAAAGGAAATCACGTGATCAGCATTTAATAAAGTAAATTCTAAAAATTAATCTTTAAAAATTCACCAAAAATCAGAAAATCGAGGTAAAGGTTAGAAAAAGATTTCATTATAAAGGAATTTTTATGATATTTCTCGTGATATACATTTTATAACCCTCAAATTATTATTTTTATTGCAAAGTTAAAGAAAGTTAAAAAAACAGTTTAAAAATTTAATTTTAAAAAAATCTAGGAATAATTTTTTAAAAATATTTCTTATTGCACCCCTACACCATAAGAAGAATCGACATGCAAAATGTCAGCCCTTTAGGTCCAGCGGTTTGGTCTGTGCGTAGTATGTCAGTGAGTCAGTTACGGAACTGTTATATATATATATATATAGATTATGGTGAAAGAGAAATTTCACAGTTTCATTAACTTGTTGAAAGTATTGAAGCCTAATAATGGAAAGTTTCGTTTAGAAACATACGTTATAGCTTCATCAAGATACACTATCTGGCCAAAAGTATCCGGACACCCAATGGTACGGACTCTGATAGTCCTGAGGCATATATTAATATGATGTTAGTCTTTTTGCATCGATGACATCCTGCACACCTCTGTGGATACTTTCCACGAGTTTTTGGATAGGTGTCCATAGGAATTGACTTCCAGGCATCCATGACAGCTGAAGTGAGTGCTGGCAGTGAGGATGGACGATTTGGCTGGCTACGTAATCTGCGTTCTAATTCGTCCCAAAGGTGTTCAATGAGATTTGGATCGGGGCCAGTCCAATATTTGAACACCCATTTCGTCAAACCATGCCTGCGCAAGTCTCGATGAGTGAATGGAGCAGTTATCCTGCTGGAAGAGAAATGGGCCATCCCCGAAATATTGCCATAGAGTTGGGAGAGCAGCATTGTCCAGAATGTCCCCATTCATCTCAGAGTTCATGTATCCAACCACAGGAACTAAGGAACTCAGGCCAAACCATGAAAATCAACCCCACCCCATGATGCTGCCACCATTAAACTTAACAGTAGGCACAATGCAGTCACGTAAGAAGCGCTCGCCGGGCATCCGCCAAACCCAGACGCGTCCGGGTTTGGGGGGGATCTAGATTATAAAGCGAGATTCATCACTCCAAAGAACATTTTTCCACATGTCCATAGTCCAATGACGGTGAGCTTTGCACCATTGCAATTCGCGCTTCGCATTCTGGGGAGTGATGTTCGGCTTGTGAGCGGCTGAACGACCATGGAATCCCAGGTTTTTTTTAACTCCCGACGAACAGTCCTGCTGCTAGCACTAACTCCTGATGCACTTTGGAATTCCTGAGTGATTTAAATCAACGAGGACTTGCGATTTTGCTTCACTACCCTTTTCAGAGTTCTACCGCTGCGTTCACCAATTTTTTCCGCCTGCTACTTTGTTTTTCTGCAGTTTCATTGTCTCGACGTTTCTACTTCACAATTACATCACCCACAGTGGATTTTGGCTTCTGTAGAATGTCCAAAATTTCACGAACTGATTTCCCACAAAGGTGGCATACCACTATAATGCCACGATCAAATTCACTAAGCTCCTTTGACTTATTCATTGTCTCACAAACATAACCTGACACACGACTACCAACAATTTTATAGCTTTCGGTTACGCATCAAATTACGTCACCTGCCAGATTCACTTCTTTAGGGGGGTGTCCGAATTTTTGGCCAGATAGTGTATCTTAATCAAGAGACACTCATGTCTTCCGACTATTCTTTTATCTCAAGAAAAAAAGGAATGGTTTTATTCTATATAAAATGAAATCCTCTAAATTCTAAACATCTAACAGTACCTTGAGTACTTATCTCTCATTTTTAAGTAATAATTACAGTGCAATGATTCAGAAACTTCGAAGAATCACTGAAACACTTAAATACAACGTAGATTTATTAAACGATATCTACACTCATCATTAAGTTTCAGCCTAATTTATAAAATCAGAAACATCACCAGATTTTAAATGTAGTTACGTTAAATAATATCTAGAATGCAACACAGTCGTGATACAACTTAATTTTTTTAAAACAATGTTCTGCACGTGTTACGTAAGCAGTGTGGAATTTATTATTGCACGAATCTAAAAACTATAAACAGTTGTAGTGGTAAACATTACTTTTATAAAATGAGACTTGCAAGAAAATCGGGATTTCCGTTTTGCATTCTTCCACAACTTCTTAAAAGTCCCCAATGTAGTTGAAAGGTGTCTACTTGTTTTAAATAGATCCCCGTCAGGCACAAATGCATTTGTGAACTGTTCATCGTGACAATCACACCTAATGCATCTCGGCCTGGCGCTGAACTATTAATTCGTTCGAAATATGTAATCGCCCCTTTTTCTACAATGTGAAATTTTAGAAGTTGTTTTTTTATCTAGTGTTATAAAATATTTTTGGATTTTGAATTTTTAACACCATAAGTATTTTTAAAAAGTTAAGAGGACAGTGGACCTTCAAACCTAACTTTTTTTGTTTTGAATGGGTATGCTTGGAATTTGAATATGTGATTAGTACCATAGATATGTAAAAGTGGTTAAAATTTAAAGATGAAATATTAATAATTTATGAATTATGAATTATTAATTATATCAAAAATTGGCCTCATTAAAAATCTTCCATGCGCATTTCTTTTGCATATAATATGGTAATTTTTATTTTCGGGATACCTTATAGAACTAACAATGAAACTTATTGCTTATTTTAAGCATTCATTAAAAAATATAAAGAGAAAAAAAGAATAGTGAAAACACTCTTTTTATTACGCAAAATACCTATAAATCATCTTTTCAAGTACAAAATTTAGAAGTTCTGAGCTACGAAGTATAATTTTTTTCAATAAGATTTATTTGATGTACAGTACTGGCCAGAATGGATGACTCATTTGTTTTTTCCCATTCATAGTGACGTATTGGCGCCAGATGTTCGTTTTGGCTGTCTGCCAAAGTGCAGGTGTTCTTGCTTGGCATTTCGATAGTTCATTAGTTGTGTTCGCCGTGTGTTGACGTACAAGTTTTTGCAGAAGGGTGAAATAATATAAAAATGCCTGGTAAAAGAATTTCACGCAAAATGCATGCACAAATAAAGATTCTGAGCGAAGAAGGTTATAGTACTCGGGAAATTGCTGCCAGATTACAATTGGCACAAAAGACAGTTTCCAGGTCTATAAGTAATTTCAAAACAACCGGAAATTATGGATATTCAAAGACAAAAGGTCGTCCCAAGAGCACAAGCAAGCGCATGGATGAGTCCATAATTTTGGCACCGAAGAAGTCACCCAGAAAATCAGCGAAAGCAATTCAAGCTGGTTTACCAAAAGATATTAATATCCCTAGCCAAAGGACAATCCGCAGGAGGCTATTCAATGCCAATTTAAAGTCCTACAAGCCTGCTAAGAAGCCTAAATTGTCTCCCAAAAACATTGCTGACCGACTGACATTTTGTAAAAAGTATCAGGATTGGACTGTGGAGCAATGGAAACGTGATGTTTTCAGACGAGACTCGAGTATCGCAGTTTTATGAATTTTGTAGAAACATACGACGGCCTCCCAATAAAAGAGACTGTGAACCCTACATTATTCCCACCTTGAAGCATGCTGCAAAACTCATGGTCTGGGGAGCCATTTGTGCCAAGGGAAGATGTGGATTGTGGTTCATGCCTGAAGACACATCAATAAATGGAACTGTTTATCTCGATGTGCTAAAAGCGAAGTTACCACCGTTTATGAATATCAACCAATGCACACACTTCCAACATGATGGAGCACCTTGCCACCAGACTAAAGCTGTTAAGACATGGATTGCAAAGCAGGGGGCTGTGGCCCGGGGCTGTGGCCCGGGGCTGTGGCCCGGAAATTCCCCGGATCCAAACCCAATCGAGAACTGTTGGGTAATTTTAAAGCGCAAAGTTGCTGAGCGCAACCCCACTTCACTTTCGGACTTAAGAGAAACTATAAAACAAGTGTGGATTACAGAAATTACACCAGACTAATGCGAAAAATTATGTATGTCCATTCCTGATCGTATCCAAGCTGTATTGGAAAAAAAAGGTTTCCACACCAAATATTGAACCCTTTCTCAATTATGTATGTATACTGTGCTTATATAACTAAAATTAATAATTCCCATAAAATAAATACTTAGTTAAATGCAATTATTCTTGTGCATTCATAAACATCAGTTTTTTGTGGTGAGTCATCCATTCTGGCCAGTACTGTACAGTTAAGTATATAAAACTTAAATTCCAAAGCAATGCGATAATTAGAAATGCACCTGGAGCAGTTTGAATATTCGTATGACATGAAAATTTTATTGAGAAAAACGCATTTAAAGTTATTGCTTTTAGTAACCACATATCTAAATTAAATACAAATGCCTATAACTAGGAAAGTAATCACAGAAATTAAAAAATCTTTTTGCAACATATTCCTACTCGTCCGTAGATTCACAATTCAATAAAATAAGAAAAAAATTCGAATTTTTGGACAAATTTCACAATTTTGAAAGTCCACTGTCCCCTTAAATATATGCTTAGATCATCTTGCGTGTACTTTGAATACTTAAAGAAATCAAAGTTTTAACAATGAATTTGATCAGTGTTCGAAGTTCCCTCAAAGTTAATGCTTTGCAAATATCAAAAACTTTAAATAATGAAGAATATATCAAGGGAATTTTATATTTTCAGTGCCTTTATCATACGTGGGTCCTGAGTATTATCATGCAGTTTACAATATTAGCAGCAGGTATCGTATGGATGCTAAAAAAGTAAGAATACTTGTACTGATAATTTATATTTGGGGTAATATGCTTTTTGAATGTCGAATTTCCATATTTAAGGCATTATTTGTAGAGCAATAAATAATACAACTAGATGATTTAAAAGATAACAGAAGCGAAAACACTGAATATATCATGTTTATTTTTAGTGGAAATAAACCATATAATATATCTTTAATATATCTTTTATACTGAATCTATTAATTTTTGCTGCTTAAGTATGAAAATTTTAGAATTATTAATGTTATATATTATTGATACTTTTTTTTAGGTATTTTCATTCTAATAACTTATAGTCTAAATGCCTTTATATTTACACTTAGAATAGAAACCTATGATACCTATTAAAAAAGTATGAATATTTTTACTTCAAACGCTAGAAAATCGGGAAAAATAACTATACATTGTATTCAATAAATATTGTTCACTCAAACATTCTAACCACCCATACGTTTGATCAGACAATGCGTGTGAGTAATTTTTAATTTACTAATTTAAATAGGTTAGTATTTTATTCAACTTTATTTTCTTGGATTACTAGGGGCTTATCCCCTAGGCTCGCTCCTCTGTTATGGCTAATAGCGAGATACATAGGGGTGATTCTCGGACAATGTAACAACTTCCATCCATTTACTGTTGTCACGCTTAATGCGAAGGGCGTTTCATCACTGCTAAATTATCAGCTTTAAAATTCAATTAAAAATCGAAAATTTAAGATGTAGACTTGAAATGAGGTTTATAGGAATAAGAAAGCTTTCAGCTTCCAGATGATGTAAATATTTTCTTTGTATGATAAAATCTCGAGGAGCATCGATATTACATCCACATAGGGGACGATAATTCTTGAAAAACTGTTTCACTTTTTGATGAAAATATTAGTCTGTTTTAAAATATTTTTAAAACAAATGAGGTCTAGTTTGAAAGAGAAATGTCTGTAGTCTTAGATTGTAAAAAGATAAAAATTCTACGATCATTTTTTCGCGAGTTATCGTAATCTGAAGATGAAAAAGTCAATATTTTCCCACAAAGCATAAAAAAAAAAACTTAAAGTCCGACGAAGATGAGATATGTCTTACTTTGTACCCCACATTTTTCTACATCTATTGGTATCGGTCTCGACACCATACCCCCAGCGGTTTCGGATGAGATAGCGTGACAAGCTTTTGACAGCGGCGGCGGGAATTACTTTTTTTTAGAATAGAGAGATATTCTCCACTAGCCGGGCTTCGCCTAGCTACGCTCAAGCCATCCGTGTAACATATTTATGTACTTCGGTCCCCACAAAAGAAAAGAAAAGCCTACAAATGTATTAAATTCAAGTGAATAAATTCCTTTCAATTTTTATTCCCGTCGCTGCCGACAGATGGCAGCACCACTGCACCAGATGATTTGGTTTCTCAGCAGTGAGTGATTTTAGAATCAAAATAGCTCTAAAACTATTTAATTAAACAGAATAAGTGTACGCAGAAAAAATTATCAGTTTTCGAAGCTCTTTGCAAATATGTAACATTTATGTGCTTTCATGAGAAAAAAAATTACACCGTTTCCTGTATATTTGTCGGCCATTTTTTTTTCGAGGATTGGTCCGCCCGGATGAGTTACGGTCACGTGATCTCTCGACTTCCACTTGTCTCTTTATTAGTATAGATACAAATGGGATAGCGCAGAAAATGAATGCATTGTTGCGATAAAAGTCCCCCTTAAGATTGTAGGTTTCGGGTTCGAAATTCTTTTCGACACCTTTCTAAAACTTCAGTTAGTAAAATAGGTATATTGAAAAAAAATCTGATACTGAGTAACTTATAAAACGGAAATACTCTACACATTCTAATTGTCTATCATAATTAAAATTTTACCATAAATCTTTTTCTTTCAGATCGTTAAGGTTTGGGGTGTTTACAATGATAGTAATTACTCTAGCAGGTATCATTGGCGTTGGAATAGTAACGGTCATCAACAGGTTACCTGGAAGTATGGCGTTCTTTATGCTGGACATAAGGTAAACTAGTTTTAAACTGCAAAGTACTTAATTATGTTCTAACATAAGAGTTACGTCATGAATTAAGCGATAAATCAAATAAACGAGATTAATATATTAGTTCAGGGACAAATGTATGTGATCTTTAAATTATTTGCGTATTTAATAGAAATAACGATTTTTAATTAAAGCAAACTAAAATTTAAAAAAAAAATTAAAATATTCGAATAAGAAAGATTTGAACCTTGTTCCTTGGTTCTGCAGTAATAGCAAAGCAAAGGATTTTTACCAAATATAAAATTTTTACTCAATCATCGCATGTACAGTAAGGGCCTGTTCACATAGGAGTCCGTTGCGTTAAGGAAAAGATGACGTTGAGACGAAAATAAACCAATCATAGGCCTCCAAACGATTAGCAATGAAATTTTTAACGCCTATGATTGGTTTATTTTCGTCTCATTTTCCTTAACGCAACGCAACGGACACCTATGTGAACAGGCCCTAACTCTCGAAATTGAGGGTACACTTGCTATTTCAGACCTGCCAACCTCAGTAAGAGCAAAATCCTGCAATATTCTACCGTGCAATAAAATAATCGACATAACGACATAATACAAAATAGTATAGTAAAAAATTATAATAAAAGAATTATAATGTATACTTACTTATAGTTTATAGGATCTCTAATAATATTTGATAGTTCAAAATATTTATTTTCTGTTCAGCTCATCTTGAAATTATAATATTAAACAAAAGTTATATATTTTCCGAAATTTGTTATATATTTTAATGTACATCGTATTTACACTAGCAGGGACCCCAGCAGTCTATATTTTGAGTATTTCTATTTCTTTATAATGTTTGTTTTAATCAATTGCAGATAATCTTGGAATTTTTGAAGCATTTACTGTAGCTGAGTTTGCTCTTTTTAAAAGTCATTGTCAAATTGTTCTTCATAACCGTGTACTTGTGGGTTCGATTTGTATATTAGCATATTTTCTAAGGTTTCCCTTGACATAGATGACCTGAACTTAGTAAATATTTTTGTTATGTAACTAAAAATACTCTCACACCCTGCATTACTCTGAGGGATTGTTAAAACCAGCGTTATTTTTTTTGCGTTTCGGAATCCGGTAATAATAGCATCCATTCCGGAAACCCGGCATTAAAAATCCGGCATTGCCGGGGTAAATCCGGAAAGTTGGCAGGTCTGCTATTTGATCCAGTTTCAGACTGTTAAGGGTCAAACTTAAGCATAAATTGGAGAGGCATGTTTTCTATTTTTGTACCATAGAAGAGCATGCATTTTGGTATTAAATTTCCTAAAGAGTTAAGAAATAGGGATTTATTGAAACAAATAATTGATGTTTTGATAGAAGTGTTATACAATACTTAAGACCTGCAAAATTAAAAGTATACCTTTTAAATTACGTGTTCCTATCTTGAAGAAGTTGTACAAAAACATCACATCCCTAATAAAGAATATTTGAAACTTATATTGTAAGAAGAATGAGAGAAAATTTCTGCCAAAACAACTAAAAATCTCGTAGATTTGATGCCACAACGACTAGAGGTAGTCATTAAAGCAAAAAGATATGTTACTAACAATTGGTTTTTCGTTTTAAATTTTGCAAGCAAGAAAACACTTGCATGTAATCTCAATTTTCAGTTCAAGTATCTGCACATTTCCTTTATAAGTTGGTATTTATGAATAATTTAACATAATTATATATTTGTATTTACGAGGAATGATGAACATGAAATGTCTTAACGTGCCTATGCTAATCGAGCTGAAAATTTTCCTTATTTCATTAGTTTTCATCCAAACATGACTTTTCATATAAAAAATAAGTGTACTCTAAATGTTGCGTACTTCTGTATATAAAATGAGACGAGATTCTCGCATGTTTATTGCACTATGAATACGCTACTATTGTACTCTTAATTTCCGCTCTAGCTTTTATTAGCGGATTGGCATACATAACATTCCGCTCACTCCTTTCAACAACGTTATATCTCAAAAAACATGATTTTTCATGCGAGTGGTATTAAAGTTTAAAAGTAGAATAGAATGTATTAAAAATAAATATTAATTCTGCTCTTTAGCGGCTAAATATTGAGCTGTGAGATATGGCGATCTTGTAGGGATATAGTACTCTTTCAGGGCATTTTGAAAACAGGCATAACTAAAAATCGTCGATTTTTGAGATATGACGTTGTTGAAAGGAGTGAGCGATTTGAAGAATTTCTCTTCAGAAATTCTGTTTTAGGGAATTGTTTCGAGAGAGATCTAGTATGACCTTATTTAACCTTTTCCCTACGGGGTAGGATAGCATGTATCCCAAGAATACGGGCCCAAGAATGTATATATATATACATATATATATATGCATATATATATGTGTATATGTATATATATATACACATACATATATATATACATATATATATAAATATATATGTATAAATATATATGTATGTGTGCATGCATATATATATATATACATGTATACATACATATATACATGTAAGCATATATACATTTATTTATTTATTTATTTATTTATTTATAACCCCCTTAATAGCCGTTCATACAAAGGGGGTATGAAATTTCCCATTCTAAAGGGGTAATCGGAAAAATGGGCCCCGTAAGCTAAAGGTTAAGAGAGCTCAACATAATCCACAATAATTTTTAAAATGTCACACTCAGTTATTCCATTAATGAAAGTTGATTTCTGAATTTCATCTGGAAATGTTAATTTTATGTACCAATGACTCGTAGATAAATGCGCTAAGTAAAAATTCAACAATGATAAAAAAATATCGGAAAGTCATTACTGAATATCATGTCTCAATGTATACTTCATAGCTTAAAAAAGCGATATTTGAATGATAAATCAATATTTTGCAAGGAATAGCGAATTTCGAAAACGCAGAAAAATATTTATGCACTTTATGTTTCGCGTTATTTTTAAAAGATGTTAAAGGAGAGGGGAAAATATCACCCTATGTCAATTGAAGTAGTTCAATTACATCACATTAACTGAACATAAACGCAGACCTAATTCCAGTACAAGATTTACAAATTATAAGAGTTTATTATACTATCAGCAGTACTCAATATACCATAACTATGGAGCATATCGATCATAGAAATCTATTTTAAAGAAAACAAAACAGCCATCACTGCATTTTTCAAGACACCTGATGAGATTCCTCATTGACAAGCTAAATAATGAGTTCAAGGAAATATTAGTATCACTTGACCGTATATTCTTTTTTTTTCTGTGAAGTGAAAATATAAGACTTGCAAGGCTGAAGCTCTCGTTAAAGTCATGTTTTTAGACATCTATCAAAAGAAAAACCTTTAATGCCAGAGATTCGTTTAGACCTTAAATTTTTTTTCCACATCAAAAATTTAATAGAAGGAATTTTCTCATTACAACTTTATTAGCCCATGAAATTCAGCGTTACGGGTTATATCAGTACTTTAGAACGAATAGCTAAACGCAGACATCTATCAAAATAGACATTATCAAAAGAAAAACCTTTAATGCCAGAGATTCGTTTAGACCTTAAATTTTTTTTTCCACATCAAAAATTTAATAGAAGGAATTTTCTCATTACAACTTTTATCAGCTCATGAAATTCTGCAGCGTTATACGGATTATATCAGTTCTTTTGAACGAATAGCTAACTGAAAAATTTAATCTCAAATGCAACTTTCTCACTACAATTTCAAATCCTTTTGCATATTATTTACTAAATGGTCTTTAAAAAGTTCAAATTTTTAAAAAGGCCAAGATTTTAAAGTTTAAATACGTACGTAACCCACTTGAATATGCAGTGAGGGTACAAAATGAAAAATTCGTTAAACTGCATTGCAATACAGATTTTTTAATTTTTATTTTCCCTGTAAGCTCTTGTTTAAGGCAGTTCCCATGCAATTTAAAACATATATGAAATAGTATAGACCAGAGGTGGATAACGCGCGGCCTTTAGCTTTCATAAAAGCTAGGACTTGTATTAATTAATAGTTAATTATATAGATTACAAAAATTTCCAAATCGGTAGAATTAAATAAAGAACGGCATGAATGTATGTACAGTGTCGGCCAAAATAAAGTTGACATTTTGAAATTGTTGTCTAAAGTTGCTACAATTATATATTCATCCACCAATTGAGCTTAGTTTACCTTGATTGTACTCGTATGATACTTTAATTACACTTTATATGTAATTTAATGCTCAGAGTTTCTTAGCAATACTACCAGACATATTATATGATCTGTACACAAAAACTATTTTCTTACTATTATTGTTGTGACTGACTCCATGTATGTTAAAACGTATTTTTTCTGCAAAAAATAATTATTAATGATTAATGTTATAACAAGTTTTTATCCTTATGTGAATACAAAAATATTTTATATTGTAACTTTTTATGTCAAATAATAAATAAATAAGGACTTAATTTTTTTTGTTATTTTTCTATATAATGCACCAAATTGTTAAAACTATAACTATAATAATTTCATAAAAGTCGCATTTATAGGTTCATCAATGCAGCCTCCTTTATTACTACCTAATTTACATGTAGCCTCTAATGGTAAAAAGGTTCCTCACCTCTGGTATAGACTGTTATAAAATACCTCAACAACGCAGGCGAATTAGTCCATTATAGCTGGTTTTAAACATGACTGAGTTGGTGAGCAAATACCAGAGCAGTACATTTCCATGTCAATGAAACTAATGAAAAGTTTTATGCATTATGTTGAACTCAAAAGATATTCAGAAATGTAAAGTTACAGACCAACAATGCTATTTGTGGGCAAGAAAACAAAGCGAAAGACTTACCTCTTTAAAAATAAACAGAGTTATTTTTCCTTTCTAAAAGTTCTTGCACCCCTCTCGGAAAATGTTCACGGAAAAAGTCACTTTCAAAACATGGAAAACTTATAACGGTGGTTCCATAATTTATGTATTTCTTAATTTCCAGTGATAAACAAATAAATCAATAGAATGATAAAGTGATTTCGTTCATTTGACCCCTGTTTACTTTATCGAGCCAGTTAACCATCAGTTGAAGCTTACGCCTACAAATTTGTATTTATCCAGATACACTTGTCATACTTAAAAGATTGTAGCTCTGTTATTGCAACACGCTATATCCAATGACTCCAAATAATTAAAACGGAATACATATTTAAAACAGTTCCATGCCATATATAATCGTCAAACATTTAACGTTTCGCCTCGTATTATTTTAAGCAATTAATGTCGCTTCCATTTCTCAAAAGGTGACTAAAATTGCCAGATACACCAACTAATCGCGAGTATGGGCCTGTTCACATAGAAGTCCGTTGCGTTGCGTTAAGGAAAAGATGACGTTGAGATGAAAATAAACCAATCATATCCCTCCAAACGATTAGCAATGAAATTTTTAACGTCTATGATTGGTTTATTTTCGTCTCAACGCCATCTTTTCCTTAACGCAACTCAACGGACTCCTATGTGAACAGGCCCATAGATCTCGTCAGCATTAAAGATTCTGTTGACGCTGATTGGTTAAATAAGTCAATGATTGGCATATGATTGGTTAAAAAATTTTAACGCTGACGCTGACGGATTCTACGTGAACAGGTCTTAGGGCCTGTTCACATAGGAGTCCGTTGCGGAGCGTTAAAGTATTGAAATATATTTAACCAATGACAAACCTCCAAACGATTAGCAATGAAATTTTTAACGCCTATGATTGGTTTATTTTCGTCTCAACGTCATCTTTCCCTTAACGCTACGCAACGGACTCCTATATGAACAGGCCCTTATGCTATCGTTTTAGACATAATTAGGGCCTGTACATACGAGTCCGTTGCGTTACGTTAAGGAAAAGATGACGTAGAGACGAAAATAAACCAATCATAGGCCTCCAAACGATTAGCAATGAAATTTTTAACGCCTATGATTGGTTTATTTTCGTCTCTACGTCATCTTTTCCTTAACGCAACGCAACGGACTCCTATGTGAACAGGCCCTTACATAGCACTTGTTACCTAACAGCTAATGACGTCACGGCAACTTTTGACGTCATACATCTGAGAAATGGGGGTTTTTCATTTGTTTTCCCCATGGTTTGTTGTTTTTCCTTTACAGTGGATTTTATGCAAATGTATGTTCATTTGATCTTTCTTGTGTGAATAACGCGGTTTGACTAACGATATTACATCGATAAGATAAACCAACCACAGCGATTTTGATCGAAGTAGTGACTCTGGGTGTTACTTGAGTTCTTGAGTATGTAGCTTTAGAGCCTGTTCACATAGCAGTCCGTGGCGTTGCGTTAAGGAAAAGATGACGTTGAGACGAAAATAAACCAATCATAGGCGTTAAAAATTTCATTGCTAATCATTTGGAGGCCTATGATTGGTTTATTTTCGTCTCAACGTCATCTTTTCCTTACCGCAACGCAACGGACTCCTATGTGAACAGGCCCTTAAGCAAAAATATTTATGTGATGACAACCAAAACGGCGTAATTATAAAAACATCCTCGTGTCTATTTGGCAGACTTACAAAATGTTATCTTTCAGAATTCAAAATTCTTTGTTTTTTCACGTTGTTTGGATATCATATGAGCAAGGGCAGGTTTGCCTAAGCAATTTTTAGATCGATGTCTGATTTCCTATGTGTGTAAGAGATAAAGAGCTCTATCACTCCTACAATAAGATCTACTATACTTGATTAATTGTCGGTGACGAACAAATAAAGCAATTAGATTGCTACTTTAGGTAGAAAAAAATTCCGTGTAATTGCTCATGGGAAAGCCCCATTTTGTTAAATAATATAATTGATACAAAGTATTAAATATTTGTTAGAAAAATGCATTAATAGCTTATGCCTTTGATAATTATCAAGGAGACTGTTTTACAGAATTAAAAAGTACGTTTAAGAATATTTCTTATTTTTTATGTGATTCCGTAAATGTAAGAGGTGTTTTCAAGTAAAAGGAGTTATCCGGAGAAAACCGTATTTTCATAAAATCCCAATTTTGGTGATGAAATTGTCATCTAATATGCCGTATTTGCTATAAATGTTGTTGAGTCTAAACTAATGTCTTGAAACTTATGTAATAATTCATAAGTGCTTAATAAACTAAGTTTGAAAAAAAATTCATTAATTTTGTATTCACAGGACCGGTCCTATAACTTGGGGTGACGTTTACATTCTACCATACGACCACATAGGACCTTTCTGTATAGGTCTTATGGTTGGATATTTTCTGGCTGCGAAAAAGGATAAACTTAATATCAGTCGGGTAAGGTATTATATATATATATATTAAAATATTTTTGTCTATTTATTACTAAGTGAACATTTGTTAAGCATATGCACTGAAATGATACACTGGTGAAATAATTAAGAGAATTTGCATATTTTATCGAATTTCATGAAAAGAACTGAATTGAATGTAAAACCACTGCTTCTAGACAAAAATGCAAATATTGTACGTCAAATACGTAAGCGTAGACGTGTGTGTAGACGGAGCCAGTAGAGAAACAGGCTTTATAAGCGCGCGTAAGTTAAGACGCATTTCGTTCGCTAGCACACCTCGGTGAATTTAATGGTGTTATTTTGCAGCAATCGGTTAATTTCAAATTGTAACAGTAAAAATGAGTAACCACCAACGTTTAGATGATGTAATGAGGTGGCGAATTGTGGGGAGGCTAGAAGCAGGCCAATCTGAAGTCCAAATTTATAGAGAGTACAATTTAACTCCCAGCGTCGTGTGTAACTTATGGAAACAGTTCCAGGATTCCAGATCCATCGAGAGAAAGCCTGAGCAAGGTCGTCCAAGAGCCACGACGACCAGAGAAGATAGCCATTTGTCGGTTATAGCGAGGAGTAACAGGAGTACTACGGCTTCTCAGCTCTCTCGTGACTTGTTTGCAGCCATAGGAACCCGTGTATCAAGGGTGACTGTTTCCAAAAGACTTCATGAGAGGGGATTGTTTGCAAGAAGACCTGCTGTTTGCGTTCCGCTCACTTCAACAAACAGGAGAATCCGTTTATCATGGTGCAGAGAGCATAGAGATTGGAGTATGGATCAATGGGCGACCGTACTCTTCACTGATGAGTTCCATTTCAGCCTTCTCGCCGTACGTTCATATGGAGAGAACCAGGGACCCGCTACCTACCCTCCAATGTCCGCGAAATCGACCATTATGGTGGAGGAGGTTTAATGGTCTGGGCAGGCATCATGTTGGATGGCCGCACACCTCTCCATGTCTTTGAAAGAGGCACTGTGACTGGTGCTAATTAAAATTTAAAGCTAATTTTCGTATACGAAACTCCATTTCTAATTTATATGCGAATCACTTTAAATGAAAGTTAATAACTAAAAATTGAATTCATATTAAAGACTTATTGAGTACTATATACGTTTAAAAAACAATCCAGACAGTACTTACAGTGATCACAGTTACATTCTTTTAAAAAAAACTACGAATATCTTACTGAACAGCCAGTTTTGCGGAAAGTTCATGAAAGAAATGCTTGCATTTATTCAGTCCACTAAAAACTTCATCAGGGACATTCTCCGCGAATTGAAATCCCCGACGTATTGTTTCAAACGCCAAATATTGGGACATTTTATTCTAAAGTGGAATAAAATCTACGTATCTTAACGAAATCTACGTATTTTTTCGGTATCTTTTTCGGTATAGGGATGAGGTCTTGGAGCCTTATGTTCGCCTTTTCAGGGGAGCAGTTGTCCTTGAGTTCCTTTTAATGGACGATAACGTGAGGCCACATAGAGCTCTTCTGGTCGACGAATTTCTAGACAGTGAGGATATTCACCGGATGGATTGGCCAGCCAGATCTGCAGACCTTAACCCTATAGAGCATGTCTGGGATGCTCTGGGGAGGGCAATTGCAACTCGCAACCCCCCTCCAAGATCCATCCAGGGAATGAAAACAGCGTTGCTGAACGAGAGGGACCAATTGCCACAGGAAATAATAAACTGCCTTATTTGAAGTATGAAATCACGCTGCGAGACCTGTATATCTGTAAGAGGGGACCCTACCGCCTATTAACCCATCTATTAACCTATTTTTTGTTTATTCTGCAACCGCTGTTTCATACCTTCCGACTCCAACGAGTGTTACGCACGATCATGTGTGTGTATTACAATTATTGAATGGTTATTTGTTTTGAATTGTATCAATGTATGTACATATCAAATTGCATTAAAATCGGTACAGTAGTTCTAGAGATAATCGACCAAGTCTGCAAATCCTCTTAATTTCTTACACCAGTGTAATAAAAAAGAAGAGTCTTTATACTTAATTAATACCTTTAACAAGGTACATATTTTCACTGAAAAGTACATTTAATAAGGTACTTTTCGATGAAAGACAGGTTTGGGTAAAGAAATATCCCTTTAGCGAAGGAAACGGTTTTATTATTAATTTTATGTTTAATTTATGACTGTCACATCTGCTACAGGTGTAACGGATGGTTGGATTTGGAATAATTAGTATCATCTTATACCGAATACCATTACGCTATAAGTGACAAGATTTACATATAATATGTTTTTGAACGGGAATTTGTAAATAGAGTAACACTTTTTGTAATAATTTTACATACAGTCGAACCTCTATATATCGAACTTCCCCATATCGAAATTTTCTATACATCGAACTCTTAGCAAATCTCCATGTTCATTACACAGAAAAACCGTTTCTATATATCTAAAAAATCTCTATATATCGAAATTTATTTTCACGACATATTGGGAGATTTTATTCCACTTTAGAATAAAATGTCCCAATTTTTGGCGTTTGAAACAATACGTCTTGGACTTCAATTCGCGGAAAATGTCCCTGATGAAGTTTTTAGTGGACTGAATAAATGCGAGCATTTCTTTCATAAACTTTCCGCAAAACTGGCTGTTCAGCAAGATATTCGTAGTTCTTTTTAAAAGAATGTAACTGTTATCACTGTAATTACTGTCTGGATTGTTTTTTAAAGGTATATAGTACTCAATAAATCTTTAATATGAATTCAATTTTTAGTGATTAACTTTCATTTAATGTGATTCGCATATAAATTAGAAATGGAGTTTCGTATACGAAAATTAGCTTTAATTTTAAAGCTTTAGGAGAATTATGATAAAACTAAGATCAGTTCTATATATCGAAATTTCTATATATCGAATTTTTTTCCGGCATTTTGATACTTCGATATATGGAGGTTTGACTGTATATGTTTAAAGTTTCATATTTCATGTCTTTCTGTTGTTTCTGGTAAGAACGTATCAATTGTAAAAACAAGGATCATTAAAACATTTTGCGATAGTAAACGTATTGGTAGCGTTTATTTTACGCATGTCCTATAACCACTCAGTGTAACTTCATAACAATGTACAAGAATTTAGCATACTTTTTGCATAACATTTTGTGTCTATTTCTGCAGGGTTTTTTTTCCCAAGTGTAATCAACTTTTTGATTCCGTTTCGTTTATAATCTCTGTCTTGTTTATTCAGTATCTTTTTTTCAGTCACATCATTTCTCATTTCATTTCACTTTCGTCTACACCAGAACTTGATAAATACCGGGTGCGTCATAAATTCGTGCAAAGTTCAAAAATTCGTAATAAAAGAAGTAATGCTCAGGGAAAATTTTTCGGTTTGCTTCAATAGGTTAAGAGGGACATTGGATTTTTTTTTTCCATGTTAAAAAAATGTTCCCAAAAGTAACTGAAAGAGGGCGCTCAACCGTCATACTGAGACGTTTTATGCAAATTAGGCAAATACATACAGGAAATCAAATAGATCACAATAACATGAGAGTGTGCATTTATTTTAAAGTAACAGATGTTCAACTTTACTAGTAGCACAAGGTAATAGGCAAGTGAGGAGCGTCAGTACGCCATTACAGCGGAATGTAGCATGTCGCCATCGATGGCAGCGTCTGTTTGTCGAATGGCATTTTTCAGATCCACCAAAGTGGTTGGGGAGCCCCGGTACAGATTTTAAGTATCCCCACAACCAAAAATCTGCCGGGATCAAGTCTGGTGATCGTGAGGACCACAGTCCTATCACCGTACGAAACTTTCGCAATGCAACAGTTGTGGATTCACCATTCGTGTAAAAAAGTTTAACCACCAACGCTCGATCTGGTAGAGAAAGCATGCTGCAGGCTTCGAATGACGGATCCGTTTCCAGCCAGGTGATTTATAGATAACCTGATTTGAATAAAACTTCTCAGTATGACGTATGAGCGCCCTCTTTCGGTTACTTTGGGAAACTATTTTTTTTTTTTTACATGGAAAAAAAATCCAATGTCCCTCTGATCCTATTGGTGCAAACAGAAAAATTTTCCAAGCATTGCTTCTTTTATTATGAATTTTTGAACTTTGCACGAATTTATGACGCACCCGGTATTATTTCCTCAGGTAAAGTTCTGAGGTTAGAACTAAAACTTCTTGCAACTCGTATTATGAAAGAGCTGATACTAAAAAAAATAATCATCTACAATTCCGATTAAAATTTCTACTCTTTCCTGTATTGGATTACCCCCATGACTCGAGCCTTTATTTTGCTGACCCATATCTAATCTTCTCTTATTTGAGAGAGCTGCTGTGGACACATCATTGTCTGAAGATAATTGAATTAAATATTTTATTGATCGCCGACAAGTTAAGACTTTAATTCCTGTCCTAACGCTGTGAACTGGCAGTTTAAGAACAACCAGTAAACGTGAGTGTGCGAAAATTAGCACTTTATGACATCTTTGTCATTAAGTGGTATACCATATAACAATAACTATCCTTCCCCTCCTTAACATAGTAAATCCAACTTTTTCTTATGGTCCTAAAAGAGTTTATTCTTCTGAAATATAGATACATGTATATACGAATTGCTTCATATGTTTTTTATATGAGAGATATAGCATTTTTTATCGCTCCATTAAAGGATATATAGTATCCTTTAATGGAGACTATTACTATAGACTATACAAATCTGTACTCTGTTAGACGAACGTTTGATGAATTTGGTACTTTTCCGTTATAAGCACTACAATCGTTTTGACACCAATTTGGCACATTTTCAAAAATAGCCGCAACGAGAGAAAAGTAACGCGATATAATCACACTAATAATTGTCGAATTACAATATTAAAATATACAAATCGTGAGATTCAAGGATCACGAGACGATATGAGGACGATTATTGTCGTGGTCATGGAGATAAACAGACTTCATGAAATGCCGTAATTAAATACGCCTACTTTAGTTTGTAAGAAATTTTGAATCATTCAGGAAATCGGACAGTATTTTTACGTAATGGATTTTAAAATATGGGATTTGTCTAAAGTTGAGCAGGCAACGTTTGAGTAACATTCGGGGTTATTTTGAGTTATTTCATTCGCCAATACGATGTGTTCTATCTGTGCGTCGCCAAGATTAAAAATGCGCCAAGTGTAGTGCTTATAATGGAAAAAGTACCGATAATTTTTAAAGTCTTATTTAAATATCTTATTGCAGCAAATTTTTCTTTTATGTTTTTACACGTTTGTAGAATAATTTTCTTTAATATAATGATGTTATAAATTGTAACCGGTTATTAAAAATACATGTCTAAGTCAACCACCAGAATTGTCTACAATATTACTATGTATAAATAACATCTTATTAAATTTCAGCTTCGTTCAAATAAAGAATATTTAGTTATTATATCTAAAATCTTGTTATTTGTTTCTCAACTTCTAATGATCATACTTAATGGTTAATCCTTTACCCTGCAGTCAACGTGCGCAGTTTTATGGTGCTGTTCCACAGCATGTTCCTGTGCGGTGATGTTTGGTTTATACGGTTACAGAAATGGAGAAGAAATGGACCAATCACTGTCTGCATTCTATGCTGTTATGCACAGAAATGTCTGGGCAGCATGCATTGCATGGTTGTTAGTGGCATGTACTACGCAGCATGGCGGTAAATATATTTACAAATTGTCTAAAAATATTTATATTTTGAATTTTCTGGGGCAAAATGAAATGTGTAATTTTTTTGGATATAAGGAAAAAAATGTTCATTTTTCACATTTCTCTGTTGTTGTCAATTTGTCTTACGGCCTGTTAAGGGCCTGTTCACATAGGAGTCCGTTGCGTTGCGTTAAGGAAAAGATGACGTTGAGACGAAAATAAACCAATCATAGACCTCCAAACGATTACCAACGAAATTTTTAACGCCTATGATTGGTTTATTTTTGTCTCAACGTCATCTATTCCTTAACACTACGCAACGGACTCCTATGTGAACAGGCCCTAACACTGAATGCGGAGCGTTATGTAGCGTCATCGTTAAAAATTTAGCCAATCACAGAGCTGAATACATTGAACAAGTGAGAGGTCAAACCAATCACGAGTCATGTCACCAATCTCGGAGCCAACGCAATAACGCAACGCTTCGGAAGCAATGGGAACATGCCTTTACATTGGCAACGTTCTAGAAGTTAGTTAATTCGATTAAAGTTTCATGCCTACATCGATTTACACATGTTTGTAAGTGGGCTGTGTCTCTATGCTGTGTCTGTATGCTGTGTTTGTATGCTGAGTCTTAAAACTCGTTATATAAAAGATTAGCTGAATATCCGTGCTTCGCTACGGAGTAGATTCAAATTAAATACAACGGTCAATGTATGCAATTAATGCCAAAAAAGATTTATAAGAAAATCTTAACGGATAATTTTATAGACAAAATAATGTAGAAGAGACTATTCAAATTAAATACAACGGTCAATGTATGCAATTATTTTGTATGTTTAATATTCATAAAACCTACTAATTTGAATTAAACTATTAAAAAAGTTCCATCTTAATCAGTCTAGTGGTTTAATTTTATCTTTTACTGCATTTTAATATTTTTTCGTCAATTTATTTCTTTGTTATGCACGTGACGCAAAATTAATTTAAAGTATCACGTTAAGAAAAGAAACCACTGATCAGAATTTAATAAATTAAATTCTAAAAAATAATCGTTAAAAATTCTCCAAAAATCAGAAAATAACATGATTTGTAGATAACATGATGACCAAGTATCTAATGATTAAATTTATAGACTTCTGTGAAGTGTGGTTCCTGCCAAAATCAGTAGCCAGAGTAGCCGCCATTGTTGGAGATCACCGCTGCCACACACCTCGGCATTGATTCATAGAGACTTTGGATGAGTTCTTGGGGTACAGCATACCAAGCAGCTTCCACACGTTGCCAAAGTTGATCTGCTGTGGCAGCTGGGGATGGAATCTGGGTCAATTGTAGAGCAACCATGGACCACATGTTTTCTATCTGCGAAAGATCCGGAGAGCGAGCCGCCAGGGAAGGAATTCAATCTGGCGATTGACGAAGAACCGTTGGACAATGCGTGCCACGTGTGGTCGCGCTTTATCCCGTTGAAATATGGCTGTGGGCAAGCCCTGAAGGTAAGGAAGGGCAACTGGCTCGAACACCTCGGAGATGTAGCGCTGGCTGTTTAAAGTACCGGCAATGCGTACTAGAGGTGTGCGAGAGTGATATCCAATACCGCCCCATACCATAATACCCGGTGCAGGACCAGTGTGGCGGTGCATAACGCAGCTGTTCAGCATCCTCTCTTCACGGTGTCTCCAGACTCGAATGCGACCATCGTGGTGTTGCAGACAGAACCGTGACTCGTCAGTAAAGACAATTTTATTCCATCCTGCCGTCCACATCCTTCTGTCATCGCACCATTGGCGGCGGAGACGTCTGTGGTTCTGCGTCAAGGGTAGACAAAGCAATGGACGTCTTGCGGACAGACCACTCTGCTGTAAACGGCGTCGAATGGTACGCGCAGACACTGGATGATGCGTTACAGACTGCATGTGCTGTGCTATGGTTCGTGATGTGACTGAGCGATCCGTCACTGCCATGCGCACAATTTTCCTGTCATCTCGTGAAGTGTTGCGCTGAGGTGGATGCGATCGAACACGCCGGTCCGTCGTACCCTCCTGCATCCAACGATCACATATCCGCATTACAGTTGTTTGGTTTCGTCCAACACGACTACCGATTTCCCTGAAAGATAATCCACAATCTCGGTAGTCCACTATCCTTCCTCTGTCGAACTCGGATACTTGATCAAAAGATGATCGCTGTTTTCGACGAGGCATAATGGATCGTTTTTTTTTGAAAAACTACAAGAAAAACACAATTGCCGAACTTGAAATCGTCAAATCTCCAAGCCTTAAATAGCGCTTTGAAATGGCGCCACAGGCGCACGTGATGTGCGTCGGCGTTGAAATTCTAATCATTTGCATATCTCACCTCCGCTAATGCATGTTGTAAATTTCATGTTATTTGCATGTTTCCTTCAGGGTGTTGCATTTACAGTGGCCAGCAGTGTATTTTAAATGCAAACTTAAAATTTCAAAACGGCTTAAAAATTTAATTTTAAAAAATCTAAGAAGAATTTTTCAAAAATCTTTCTTAGTGAATCCCTACACCATAAGGAAAATCATCATGCAAAATTTCAGACCTTTTGGTGCAGCGGTTTGATCTCTGCCTATTCTGTCAGTCAGTTACGGAACTGTTTTATATACATTCATGTCCATAAATTAAGGATAATGCCAGCTCCGGCAAATAAAGGTTCAGAAACAAAACAAACGTGACTTATTCATAAAGCCAATTTATTAAACAAAAGATAAAGAACAAAAAAAGTTGGTGTATGTATCATACCATTCATAAAAACTACGATTTTTGCTCCCTGGAGCAATTGTAAAAAATATCTCCTTTACAAAAACTCAATATTACTGGTCTTCATTCGGCGCTGTAACTCGGGGGCGACCTGTACTGCAAAGTCTACTGACATTTCCATCGTCTTGGAATCGTTGCCAAAGCTTAGAGATGACACTTTGGGCAATTCCAAGTTCCTCGCATACTTCCTTCTGAGTACGCCCTCACTCCAGGCGGCCGATAATTCTACCATGTAAAAATTCATCCACATGCGTCCTCTGTGGCACTGAGCGGCTTACAGAATGCTTGTGAACAATTTTACTTCTTTGCCACCATTCCTTATATACCCCTTGTGACGTTAAAATTGGGAGATGTGGCACAAAACTGTCATTGGAAGAAAGGAACTCCATATCTTAATATCTACAGAAATAAACAAACAAATTACAAACAAGACTAATTAAAAACAGAAGCAGTAAAGGCAATAAATTTACAGAAAGAGAAAAAAGCCAATTTGTGGCCGACCAAAGCATGAAGCGGAGGAGGAAACCTAATGTTACAGGAATCCAATTCCACAATAAAATCCCTTCTCTCTTCAGTAAGCTTGGAGCAGTCAAAAAACAAGTGTTCGACATTTTGAACCCCGCACACGCTGCAGGAACACAGATCAGTGTCCGATAATCCAAATTTCTTGAGACAGCAATTGAAATGACCTTGGCCAGTGAGAAATTTTGTTAAGTGAAAATCACTGAAGAAATGCTTGTTATTTAGTCTTTGCGAAATTGTGGGGAAAAATAGTTAAGTTAAAGAGGCAGTTGATGAATTCTGGTACAGCGCATTCCATAAGAGAATGGTCTTTTTGTGATTCTCATTGCGAACGTGGGATTTAGGGATGCTCACAGGATCAATGGTGTTTAGCTTTGTAGCTTGCTTTGCCAGCCAGTCGGCTCTTTCATTCCTTAAAATGCCAGAATGACCTCGGACATGTGAAAAAAGTAAGGGAGATCTCTAAGTATATTTTTCAGTTATATAATGTATGAAATTTGAACTTTTTCAGTAAAAATATTGTTTAGAAAGACTACATTATGGGTCCATTCAGTGACTTCATGTCATTTTTGACTTAAACAAGAAATATATACTAAAAAAAGAGAAAAAAAATTATGCTTTATACCAAACCTTTATATTCACTTACTGGAGAAATGTAAAGCTTTTCCAAAGTGTGGTTTAAATTTCTCTTATGATGTCCGCAATGTTTATCTGATAGACCTTTCTCCGTAAGGTCTACCAACTGCTTTCCTTACAATGATCTGTGCAATTTTATAATTATGGTATGATTCATTTACTTAATTAATATTATTTTAGTTTATATCCCTGTCAATTTTCAGGGGCCGTTTCAAGAGTTCTACATTCAAGATTTTTCGTACCCTTGGATCGTCTTTGTTACCTAGCGTACTTACTTCATATTCCTATCATGTTTTACCACAGTGGCGTTCTTAGAGAAAGGTTTTTCATGGGCCACTTTGATATAGTAAGTACAGTCATGAAAGTTACAAATATATTTATGCTTAAAAAATATTTTTCTTCATGAAAGGTTTATATTCAAAGAATTAAATACTTGGTCTTTCTAAAACATTATAGACAGGTAATAGTTCTTTGTCTCTCTGTTCCGTACAAATATCATTAGTTCTTTGGCACAAGAATAAGTAGATAAATCCTTACCCATTCCATAGATATTATTGGATCCAAAACAGAGTGTTTTTGAAATTGAAAAGTTAGACTCTGTTGGTAGATAAGTTTTGCTTTCCAATTTAATCCCTTTTTTTCCCCTCGCGTCAGCATATCAGAAATTATTTAATCGTGAATAGCATTAGGAAATAATGAAATGGTTAATTTTTACCTCTTAATTTCATGATTTTATAAAATGAGTCACTGAATATCCCAAATAGTTTCTGTCCATTTCTGTTTGTATTCAGTGCTGCGCAGCCATCTTAAACGGTATTTATCCAGAGAAATTTACCCTGAATTCTTTACAGCCAATCTTTCGAAAGGATGAAGTTCAACACTTGTTGATGTTGTTAATGACCCCTGGTCAGAATTTATTCCAGACCAGGTTCATATAGGCTAGCGGGCTGCGGGGGGCGGCTCCGGTTTAGAATGTCACTACAAAGGTCGGTGTCCGATTTAGCCAGGTGCCACCGCAATTTCGACCGAGCACCTCTAAGGGGGCGGCACCAGGAGGGATCGTACCCTCTTCCACCCTCTCTGACCTCATAGAGGGACTTTTCGGTCTGCGGATTTAACGTGCCCATATCCGGTACGTATATATACGTATATATACGGCGCGTATATATACGGCACGTATATATACGGCGCGTATATATATACGGCACGTATATATACGGCGCGTATATATACGGCGCGTATATATACGGCACGTATATATACGGCGTATATATACGTGCACGTACATGCACGTATATATACGCCATATCCGGCTTATACACGGGGTATTTAATGGCGCTTGTCGGAATTCGATATGAGTTCCTTCAGCCCCGAAAGCCGATTCTCGACTTCCTCGAACAAGTTCAACAGTTAAAAGGGTATACAAAAGCAGAGAATTCGATTTTGGGGTGTCTTTACATCCTTTAAAATTGGAAGTAATTTCTTATAGAGACACAGAAAATTAATACATTATACTTGATACTCCCCATTCACCAACTGAGAAATGCAGAATACAAGTGATTACTTGTTTCCCATACTTTTTAAGCATGGGATATAGATTTTGATTTATTTAATCATCGAAACTTCGGGGATCCTAGGGTTTATAATTAATGTAAATATACCACTTTGTAAATGCTCTCTTAACAAAGAGATTCCTTACAAGTAGGTAAATCATCAAGTAGAGAGCTCTTATTTCGGAAGTATTTGATGATAAATAACTTATCGATCTATTAGATTTCGAGTGTCATAATTTGAAATTTAAAATCCAGGTATTTAAAACGAGTAGGTTTTTTTTTAAAAAAAAAAACTGTAAGTTATATTCATACTTCAGATTCAGATACTTTACTGGGAACAAATTTGTATCATTACATAAATAACTACCTGAAAACACGTACTTTGCTACGGAGTACATTCAAATTAAATACAACGGTCAATGTATGCAATTCATGCCAAATATATTATATATATTATATGATAAATACGACGATCAATGTATACAATTGATGCAAAATTTATATATATATATTTATAAGAAAATCGTAAAGGATAATTTTATACATAAAATAATGGAGAAGAAAATATTCAAATTAAATCTAATATAAAGAATACTAAAGAATATAGTACTGTTAATATAGTGCAGTTTGTAGAACATTTCTTTTACTGTATTTTAATATTTTTTGGGATAATGTCCAATCGTCTGCCGCATTAGCAAGGAAAAAAAATATTTTTTGTTTATTTAGTTGTTATGCACGTGACGATAAATTTATTTAAAGTACCAGAAATAGAAATCACGTGAACAGCATTTAATAAATTAAATTCTAAAATTTAATCTTTAAAAATTCACCAAAAATCAGGAAATGGAGGTAAAGATTCGAAAAAGATTTCATTTTAAAGGAATTTCTATGATCTTTTTCGTGATATAAATTTTATAACCCTCAAAGTATTATTTTAAATGCAAACGTAAAAAAAGTTAAAAAAACAGCTTAAAAATTTAATTTAAAAAAATCTAAGCAGAAGTTTTCAAAAATCTTTCTTAGTGCACCCGTACACTATAAGAAGAATCCCCATGCAAAATTTCAGCCCCATTAGGTCCAGTGGTTTGGTCTGTGCGTTGTATGTCAGTCAGTGAGTGAGTTACGG